>OY728128.1:163189103-164439103 GCA_963277665.1 Viscum album
TGTGACACTTTGGTTATTTTAAAAGTAAGGGGGTGTGTGTGTGTGTGTTTTAATTTAAGTAGTTTTTTTTTAAAAAAATCTTTCACAAAACCTGTTTTCTCTAAATTTGTTCAAGATTTTAGTTCTTTTCCTTAATTAGAATTGCAAATGTATTTGTTATTTAATAATTGTGCATGGAACCTTTTCTCGGTGGAATATTTCTGGGATTTTAGCTCACACCCTACATACACCTTTGGGTGTATGTAGACTCAGTTTATTTTTCATTCCAGGTTGAGGAATCGAGCATAGCATTGGTGGTTCGGGGTGTTAGTGGCATCCTTGTGTTGGTTTGGTGGTAGTTGCTTGGGGATGTGACACCTCATGTCGCAGGGAGGTTTGTATTGGAATTTTGGATTCCTTTGATGTAGTCTTTTTTTTGGTTTTTTAGTTAAAGTTTTAAACATTAAATCTAAACTTGGTGTAAGGGTCTGTTTGGTTGTCTGACTTTAGTATCATTCTTTTCAGATTGTTATTTGTTTAATATTCATTTATTCGGGTAAATCATTCCCATGTTTTATTTTTGATACCCGAGAACTTGTGCCATCGCATGGGGATAGGGAACGCCCTTTGGGACATGTCGCAAAACGTGTCGGAGGGTGACCCGGCCTGGTTCGTGACAGGTAGAGATATACTTAGCTTCTATATTAGATAAATAAAAAAATAATTATTTCTTAGATGACTAGGAAATTAAACATTTTCCCAAAAAATGAAACATACTTGATGTGCTTTTTCGGTAAATTCTACAGCCTCCAAAATCAGAATCAGAATAGGATGTTAAATCAAAACAGTTATATTTAGTATAAAATAAACCAGAATCAAAAGCCCATTTAACATATCTAATTTTTATTTTCACAGCTTCAATTTGACTTTCTTTATGATCATCTTGAAATATAGCACATAAACAAACACTAAAAATGATATCAGGTCTAGATGAAGTTAAATATAACAAGATACCTATCATACCTCTATAATCTGTAAAATCAACTGATTTACCAGATGCATCACTATCTAATTTACAATTAGTAACCATAGGAGTTTTCATAGATTTACAGGAATAAAGACAAAATCGTTTAACTAAATCTTTAGCATACTTATATTGATTAAAAAAATCCATCTTTCCTTTGAGAAATTTGAAGTCCTAGAAAGAACTTTAATTCTCCCATTAAACTCATGTCAAATTTAGAAGACATCAATAAAGAAAAATCATTACAAAGTATGTCACTAGATGATCTAAAAACTATATCATCAACATCGATCTGAAAAATTAAAATGTCATTAGAAGATATTTTAATAAAAAGTGTGGGATCAACATTGCCTTTCTTGAAACCATTTTTTAATAAAAATAAAGAAAGTATTTCATACCAATAACGAGGTGATTTTTGGAGACCATATAAATATTTGGATAATTTAAAAACATGGTTGGGAATTTTTCATTTTCAAAACCAGGGGGTTGAGAAACATAAACTTCTTCAGTAATAAAACTATTTAAGAAAGAACTTTTTACATCCATTTGATATAATTTAAAACCTTGAAAACATACAAAAGCTAACAAAATTATAATTGCCTATAACCTAGAAAAATTTGCAAATGTATCTTTAAAATATATACCTTCTTCTTGAGAGTATCCTTGAGAAAAAAGTCTGGCTTTGTTTTTGACAATCTGTCCAGATTCATCCAGCTTGTTTCTAAAGATCCACTTAGTTCCAATTACCTGCTTATCATTAGGCAATTCTACTAAAGTCCAAACATTATTTCTAATAAACTGACTTAATCCATATTTCATAGAAATAATCCAGTTTACATATTTTAAAGCATTATAAATATTAACAGGAACAAAATTGGAAATAAAAGAGAATTGACACAATAATATAAAATAGAATTTCTAGTTTTGACACCAGAATCTACATTTCCAATTACATTTTTAACAGGATGATCTTTGTGAATCATCCTTGATCTTGGATCAATTTGAGAAGAAGTATAATCACCATCAATTAATTCATTATTATCTTGATGAATAGCTTCACCAAAATTAAAATCACTAAACTCATTATCAATAACATTAGAATCAGAATTTATTTTAAAATTATTTTCATCAAACATAACATGAACAGACTCTTAAATAACCATTTTTATTTTATTATACACTCTATAAGCATTACTGTTATTAGAATAACCTTGAAAAATACCTTCATCAATTTTATCATCAAATTTATCTAAATTATCATTTGAATTGAAAATAAAAACCTTGCATCCAAAAACTCTAAAATAACCAACGTTAGACTTTTTATTTTTAAATAATTCAAAAAAAAATTTCTTTAGAAAAGGTCTAATATGAATTATATTTGAAATATAAAATTTAGAAAAAACAGCCTATGCCCCAAAATATCTAGGAAGATTATATTAACTTAACATAGTTCGAGCCATTTCAAAAAGAGTTCTATTTTTCCGTTCTACAACCCCATTTTTGGTGGTGTTCTAGGAGCAGAGAAATTATGAGAATATCCATTCTTTTCACAGAATTTTTCAAATTATAAATTATGAAATTCACCTCCTTTATTACTATGAATAGAAATAATCATACAACCTTTTTCATTTTGAACTAATTTAGAGAAAACCGTGAATTTAATTAAAGTATCTTTTTTATGAGCTAGAAAATATACCCAAGTAAATCTATTATAATCGTCAACAAAAACTAAAATATATTTCTTTCCACCAAGGTTAGAAATTTGAGTTGGACCAAATAAATCAATATATACCACCTATAAAGGCTTAATAGTACTTATCTGATTGATAGGTCTAAAAGAAATTTAGTGTTGCTTCCCTTTCATGCACGTGTCACAAACATGAAGTTGCTCTTTCTTTGAAGAAGAAAGCTGTAAAACATTCTCATGATTTGAGAGGTTATACAACAATATGAAATTAACATGTCCTAAACGTCGATGCCAAAGGATGTTGTCTTTCTGTACAGCATTCAAACACTTTACATGTTGAACAGTTAGTTCAGAAAAATCCAATAGTATAAATATTATCTGTTAGATTAGCATCAAATAATAACGAATCATCTTTAAAAACTAAACATTTATCATTTTGAAATTTAACTTCCATTTCATCACCAAATAATTATGATATAATAATTGAATTATGTTTTAAATCTTCAACATATAAAACTTTTGAAATAAATGTAGAATTTGAAATAGAAAATTTACCAAAACCTTTTACTTTGCCTTTGGAATTGTCTCCAAAAGTAATTGTGCCTCCATCACATGTGTTTAATGAGGTAGAACATGATGGGTCTCCGGTCATATTCCTAGAGCATCCACTGTGCATGTACCATATATCGTTGTTGAGACATCCAAGGCATTTTTCTTACAAAAGTCAATTTATTTACAATTTTGGTACCCAATCTACTTTAGGTCTAATAGGATTAGTAATAAACTTTTTAGGTACCCACACAGAATTTAAACATGTATTGTAAGGTACTATTGATAAAAAGGTTCTTGAAATAATAGTTTTTTTAATCCCAAATATTGTTTAAATCTAAGTGAGCATTCATTGGGTACCATAAAGTCATAACTTTATGTAATTAAAAAACAGATGCAAAATCATTCTGGAAAAATTGCTACAAAAAAACAGCAAATCAGAACTACATGTAATTAAAAGTCCATTCAAAAAATATTTTTAGACTTTTATGTAAACTAATGAAATCAAGTTAAACATTTTATCGTTCCATAAAATCATGTTTCATGAAAATCAGATAACTGTATAAGTTTCAGTAAAATAAATACAAAAATGTTTTAAAAAAGTGAAATGAAGAGTTTTTAAAAACATGGTAGCAACTTCATTGAATTTTTAGAGAAATAGATAAGAATTTTCAAACTTACTCATTAACTAATAAAATATAGAAAAATATATTATCTTTCCAACATGATAAGAATCACAAAAAATCAAATAATATAATGTATGATATTATAAAAACACAGAGGAAAAGTAATCAAACAAAATCACATAAAATCAAATTAATGGAAATATGCACATGCATAAACAATCTCACCCTTTTTGTTTGATTACAAAACCAAAACATTTAAACCATAAATGAATTTTAAAAATGATTAAAACCAAATTATTTATCACCAAAACATCTCCCCCTTTTGCTAAATTAACAAAACGGAAAACATGCTCCCCCTAAACAAATGCAACAAATAAAATTTAAATTTCCAACATACCAAGAGAAAATTTAATTTTCTCAAACTGAGTAGAGTCTAAAGGATTTGCAAAAATATCTAAAAGATGATTTTCATAAGGGATAAATTATATAACAATATCACCCTTATTCACATGATCTTGAATAAAATGAAATCTAAGATCAATATGTTTTGTTCTAGAATGTTGTAAGGTGTTTTTAGAAATAAAAATTGAAGATGTATTATCATAATAAATAGGTAGTTTATCATGATACACACCAAAATCACATAATGTTTTCTTAATCCACAAACATTGAGCACAACTACTATTATAAGAGATATACTTAGCTTCTGCAGTAGATAAAGAAATAGATAATTGTTTCTTAGATGACCAGGAAATTAAACATTTTCCCAAAAAATGGCACATACCTGATGTACTTTTTCATTCAATTCTACAGCCTCCGAAATCAGAATCATAATAGGATGTTAAATCAAAAGAGTTATATTATGGATAAAATAAACCATAATCAACAGTTCTTTTAACATATCTAATTATTCTTTTTTACAACTTTAAAAAGAATTTCTTTAGAATGAGCATGAAATCTAGCACATAAACAAACAATAAAAATGATATCAGGTCTAGATGAAATTAAATATAAAAATCTACCAATCATACCTCTATAAACTATAAATTCAACTGATTTACCAGATTCATCACTATCTAATTTACAATTAGTACCCATAGGAGTTTTCATGAATTTATAGGAATCAATACCAAATCGTTTAACTAAATATTTGGCATACATAGATTTATTAAGAAAAAAATCCATCTTTCCCTTGAGAAATTTGAAGTACAATAAAGACCTTTAATTCTCCCATTAAACTCTTGTAAAATTCATAAGACATCAATAAAGATAAATCATTACAAAGGATGTCACTAGATGATCCAAAAACTATATCATCAACATCGATCTGAACAATTGAAATATCATCAGAAGATCTTTTAATAAAAAGAGTGGGATCAACATTGCCTTTCTTGAAACCATTTTTTAATAAAAATAAAGAAATTATTTCATACCAAGCATGAGGTGAGTTTTTGAGACTGTATAACACTTTGGATTATTTTAAAACATGGTTGGGAAATTTTTCATTTTCGAAACCAGGGGGTTGAGAAACATAAACTTCTTCAGTAATAAAACCATTTAAGAAAGCACTTTTTACATCCATTTGACATAATTTAAAACCTTGAAAACATGAAAATGCTAACAAAATTCTAATTTCCTCTAACCTGGAAACAGGGGAAAATGAATCTTCAAAATCTATACCTTCTTCTTGAGAGTATCTTTGAGCAACAAGTCTGGCTTTGTTTTTGAAAATCTATCCAGATTCATCCATCTTGTTTCTAAAGATCCACTTAGTTCCAATTACCTACGTATCTTTAAGAAATACTACTAATGTCCAAAAATTATTTCTAACAAACTGATTTAATTCATCTTTCATAGTAACAATACATTTTTCATATTTTAAAGCATCCTTATCATTAATAGGAACAAAATCAGAAATAAAAGGATAATTGGCACAATAATTTAAAATAGAATTTCTGGTTTTGACACCAAAATCTAAATTTCCAATTACATTTTTAATAGGATGATCATTGTGAATATTCCATGATCTTGGATCAGGTTTAGAAGGAGTATACTCCCCCTCAATTAATTTATTATTATCTTGAAGATTATCTTCACAAAAATTAAAATCTCTAAACTCATCATCAATAACATTAGAATCAGAATTTATTTTAACATTATTTTCATCAAACAAAACATGAACAGACTATTCAATAACCATCGTTCTTTTATTATAAACTCTATAAGATTTACTGTTATTAGAATAACCATGAAAAATACCTTAATCACTTTTAACATCAAATTTATCTAAAATATTCTTTGAATTTAAAATAAAAACCTTGAATCCAAAAGCTCTGAAATAACCATATTAACGGTTTTTATTTTTAAATAATTCAGAAGAAGTTTTCTTTAGAAAAGGTCTAATAAGAATTATATTTGAAATATAACATGAAGAAAAAATAGTCTCAGCCCAAAAATATCTAGGTAGATTATATTCACTTAACATAGTTCAAGACATTTCAATAAGAGTTCTATTTTTCTGTTCTACAACCCCATTTTGTTATGGTGTTCTAGGAGCAGAGAAATTATGAAAATATCCATTCTTTTCACAGAATTTTTCAAATTCTATGTTATGAAATTTGCCTTATTTATCTCTATGAATAGAAATAATCATACAAACGTTTTCATTTTGAACTAATTTAGAGAAAGCAGTGAATTTAGATAAAGTATCGTTTTTATGAACTAGAAAATATACCCATGTTAATCTACTATAATCATCAACAATAACTAATGTATATTTCTTTCCACCAAGGCTAGAAATTTGAGTTGGACCAAATAATCAAGATGTACCAACTATAAAGGCTTAATAGTACTTATCTGAATGATAGGTCTAAAAGAAATTTTATGTTGCTTCCCTTTCATGCTCGTGTCAAAAACATGAAGTTGGTCTTTCTTCAATGAAGGAACCTGTAAAAAATCCTAATGCTTTAAGAGATTATGAAACAATCTGAAATTAACATGTCCTAAATGTCGATGCCAAAGGATGTTGTCATTCTTTACAACATTGAAACACTTTACATGTTGAACAGTTAGTTCAGAAAAATCAGCAGTATAAATATTATCTTTTCAATTAGCATAAAATAATAAAAAACCATCTTTAAAAACTAAAAATTTATCATTTTGAAATTTATCTTCCATTCCATAATCACATAATTATGATATACTAATTAAATTATTTTTTAAATCTTCAACATTAAAAACTTTTGAAATAAATGTAGAATTTGATATACCAACTTTACCAAAACCTTTTACTTTGCCTTTGGAATTGTCTCCAAAAGTAACAGTGCCTCCATCACATGTGTTGTCGAGGTAAAATTTGATGGGTCTCTGGTCATATGCCTAGAGCATCCACTTTACATGTATCATATGTCGTTATTCAGACATCCAATTCATTATTCCTATAAAAATCAATTAATTGACAATTTTGGTACCGAAGCTACTTTCGGTCCAATAAGATTAGTAATAAAATTTTTAGGTACCCATACAGAATTTAAACATATATTGTAAGGTACTCTTGATAACAAGGTTTTTGAAATATTAGTTTTTGTAAATCCCATAGATTGTTTAAATCTAAGTGAGAAGACGATGGCATAGTGACCATTCCTGCCAAATTTAAAACAAGTAACAGTTGAAGTACAACAATTTTTACTTTTAACAAAACAGGTATTATACATTTGAGTTAATCTTTTATCATAACCAAAACCATATTTATTTTTATTCATTTTATTCAAAGATGTCTTCTCATGATATTTTCCACAACCTTGAATAAAAGCAGATAAATTTGGTTTAAGACATTCAACTTTCTTTTTCAATTTCTCATTCAAATCTTCAGCAGTTTTCAAATTATCTTAAACTGTTGAATGAGAAGAAGAAGCAGTGTTTGTTAAATTTTTATTTTCTTGAAAATTTAATTTATTTTCAAAAATAAGTTTTTCATTATCTTCTTTAAGTTTATTATATAAATCAGCATCTTTGAAAATATCTTTTCTTAATCATTCATTTTCTTTATTTAATTGAAGAACTTTGGGTTATTCAGATTCATATTCAGAATCAGAACATTCAAAATAATAACTAGAATTGAAAACCTTATCCAGTGATGCTATGAAACACAAGTTAGCAGTTTCATTGTCATTTCTAGTCTGTTCACTAGAATCAGATTCTTCAGTACAACTCCAGCTGGTTGTTAATGCCTTTTATCCTTTTTTTTTGTATTTGTCTTTATTCGTTAGTTTAGGGAAATCGGGTTTGATATGACCTTTCTTCCTGCACTCATAACAAGTTATATCTGAAGCATTGTAATTTGTATCACCTTTCTTATCCCCTTTATATTTTTTATTTTTGAGTATTTTTACTGAACTGGTTTTTGAAACCTTTCTTTTTCATTCTTTTGTAGACTATAGTTACAATCTAAGACATGTATTTATTTTCAATATCATGCAGACCAGAATCATAAGATTCATTAGACATAAATATTATTGACTTAAATGCTACACCTTTTCATTTTTTTGTCTCCTCATCAGCTATGTTCTTCAGTTCTAGTTCATATTTGAGTAGTGATCCAATCAATTCATCAAGTGTATACTCTTTGAAGTTCTTTCTTTCATCAATGGAAACCTTCTTTGAATTCCATTTCTTTGGTAATGCTCATAGTACTCTTTTAATAAGTATAGGATATTCCAGAGATTCTCCATGTGAATTCATTCCATTCACAATTCTTGTGAATCTGGGGAAAATTTGGTTTACTCTTTCATCTTCACCCATGTTGAAGTCTTGATACTCCGCATGAATCATTATAATCTTGGTTAGGATCAATTTGTCATAGCCAAGGTCATTAACTTGAAAAATCTTCCAAATCTCATGAGTCTTCTTGAATGCAGACACATGACTAAAAACACTTCTGTTAATATAACAATATAAAATATTAATGACTTTGTAATTTAAAATATATCTAGTAGCATCAATACTGGTAAGAGTGTCTGGATCAGCGTCAAGCAGTGTGTATTGTTTTGACATGATAGACATGTGCTCATTGCTCAACTGTTTGAGGCATTCCTATATTAGGGATCTCCGGTATCCATAATCATTGCCATCAAAATGTGGTGGTTTCTGAGGAATCCAAGAATCATTCGGGTTCAATCCTGCCATCTTATAAGATCGATATCCTTAGACTGTGAGGTCTAGGAATATGTTTGCACAATAAAAAATAAAAGAAAAAAATTGATTGGTTAAATTACTGAAGGAACAACCAATGGTGCCAATCTTTGGTATAATGAAATATAATGATAGAGAAAAACTATTCTTAAGAAGTTTACCCACTGATACCAATTGTTAGGTCAAACAGGGTAATGGCATATGGCCTAGAGGGTGGAGAATAGACCAGATTAAAAAATTTAATCAAATAAATTAATTATAAAAGTTAATTTTTAAGGTTAATTAGCAGCAGGAAAACTAAATAACGTAAGGATGTTTATTTATTGTAGTCTGGTCCAAAGTGGGCATACTCTACTCTTATACCTCTCTACTCGGTGAGAGCTACGTGTTCAATAAAAATTATTTTTAAAGGGGAATCATAACCCAATTACAAAATCCTTTTCTAGTGGTGGGATAACCGGGATAGTGAATTTTGTGTGAGGGGTCACAACCCTTACAACCTGAATTTAGATACTCGAAGTCACAACACAAATAGTCTTGACTTTAGATACATGGATTCACAACCCTAAGATCCAAACTTTATAATCTTAGAGTCAAAACCTGAGGAAAAGTATAAGAAATAATTCTTTTGTGTGAATAAGAATAAACAGAAAAAGAAATAGAGTGCGTGTGAGAGATGGGAAGTAGTGTTACAGACTCAGAACTAGATGAAAGAGTGGATAAAAATTAAAGCACATGTACTGTTTCTTGAGGTTTAGATTAGCACGTCTCATCAATGTAATTGTAGTCGATGCATAATTAATTCAGCACTTGAGATAATGAGTAGGTGTTGAAGCAGAGTGTCACAGGACGTTGTAAATGCACAATAGATTCAAAGTTTACAACACTTTCTATTTTTATTGTATTTTATAATTCTCCTTTTTCTGCAAGGGAGAATGATATATATAGAGAATATAAATATCTAGCTGGTGCTGTAGCTCCGCTTCCTTAGGATATTCAAAATTAATTAAGTTAATAGATCCCATAAATATCTCCCTAAAAATAGCAGCTCTGTTGCTATTTTTATTCCTGTAGAATAAATATATAATAAAAGAATTCAAAATATTTTGAATAAGTCTTCCAATGAAATCTCTAGAATTATAAATGCATTGAAAATGATTCAAACTAAATCAAAGCAGTTCTTGAAAACTAGTAGTAGTTTCCAAAATTAAATTCAATCATTTGAATTTAAACAATTTTTAAACGACCAGATTTACTTGCAATCGACGTTGAAAAACTTTATTAATTTTTCTCTCTAAATATAGCACCAAAAATATTAAAAACACTTTGATTATAATCCTTATATTTAATGAGGATTTTTCACAAATAAAATCGTTAAAAAATAATCCATATATTTGCAGAAAATCAATTTTTAAAAAATTGCACGGAATGAACAGTAACTTCGAAGTGAATAGTAACTTCAGAGTGAACAGTAACTTCAGAGTGAATAGTAACTTCACAGTGAATAGTAACTTTGGAGTGAATAGTAACTTCGGAGTGAACATTAACTTCAGTGTGGACAGTAACTTCTGGATGAACTAAATCGCAACGTAGGGTATGCACAGTAACATATGGTATAAACAGTAACGTAAGGTATGAACAATAACGTAGGGTATGAACAGTAATGTAAGGTATGAACAATAACGTAAGGTGTGAACAGTAAACCATAATTTTGTAAAATAAACAAAGAAAAATACTTTTTCATGATATAAATGAACCATACTTTTGTAAGAAAAAATGAACCATACTTTTGTATGAAATAATGAACCATACTTTTGTAAGAAAAAATGAACCATACATTTTAGATAAAAATGTACCATACTTTTGAGATAAAAATCTGGACACTTATATTACAATTATTATTAACAATATTTTTATTATTTCATGTTAATGTGTATTTTTTTAGGTTTTATTTTTCCTTTATTTTTATTTCATTTTCTTTTTATTTTCCCTCCTTATCTCTTGCTTTCCCTCTCTTTTATCGCACAAGACCTCTCCCTCACCTCCCTCTGATTTGCGGTGCATCCTTCCA
This sequence comes from Viscum album, assembly GCA_963277665.1. Lineage (NCBI taxonomy): Eukaryota > Viridiplantae > Streptophyta > Magnoliopsida > Santalales > Viscaceae > Viscum > Viscum album. The sequence continues at coordinate 163,200,230 of OY728128.1, forward strand.
ACCCTAACCAGTCGCCACCGGATCTCGGTCCTCTGGCGCAGCGCAACACCCAGCGCGCCGAGCCCCAACTCCCTCCACCCCTTCGTCGGACCGTCCCCCTCACCCATTGGCCTCTTTCAGCGCATGCGATCACCGCCACACAACCTCCTTCCTCGCCAGAGCTGCCCTCCACCATCCCTATGGCTGCACCCGGACCAACACCTCTCTAGCTCACCTCGCGCTGCCCTTGCTAGCGGCGTCCAGCCTTCCCTCACCACCTGTAACCCTCCCCTTCAGACCGCCCTCCTCCTTTGGTCGGATACTCGCACCCTTCCCCCTAGCCGAACCGCCTTCAAGTTGTTCCCCCCCTGCTCCTGACCAGTGTTATCCCGACCTCCTACGGTGCACTACAGCACTGTCGCACAACCCTCCCATCTGGCCCGAGACCCGGTGCACATCTCCCCTTCTTTCGATTAAATTTTTCTGGCAGCACCCCCTTCCGGTAGGCCTCCAATCGGCGTGACGCACCTCCGGCACCAACCCGTTCTTCTCGGCCAGCCTTCCGAACCCTCGCCGAAGGTGCGTTTCTCCTCGGTTGGTTGTTTCTTCCATCGGTAGACTGTTAGGATAGATTTTGGTGTTTCTTTGATTTTTTTGGGTACAAATGGTTTGATATTTGGTTTTAGGGTCCATTGGAGACTCCTTGTGATGTGTTCGTTGTGCCGTGGAAGTTTTGCGACAAATTTCGAAGTCATTCTACACCGAGGTATGTGGTTCCATGCCCAATTATTATTTGATTAGTTAATTTGCAAATTTAATTAGTTAGATTATTATTTAATTAATTTATGTGGCATGAAGTTGATTTTAATTGATGTTTATTTTGCATCAAAATTTTTTAGTAGCGTGTTGCCATAATATGTGTACGTGATACTGAAATCATATCTGGTTAATTGTTAGTATTTTTTTATTTGTGAGGTTAGCGTATTAATTATTTAATTGATGTGATTTAGTTTTTACTTGAGTTTAGTATGTCTTAATGTGTTTATTAGTGTGTTTATGTGGAATGAGTATGTTGTTTCTATGGAAACCCATGTCAGACTATTCACTAGTGTTTTATAAATTGTGATGTTACTTTATCATGGTGTGAAAGGGGTGGAATTGGTGTTTTGGTATAGCCTCAGTATGAGATCTATTTTAAATGAGTATTTGAGTGGATCTTCATGTTGTTTTAGTTGTGCGATATATTTTTTTAAACGGGATGGGAAGTGTTTCTGGCGGTTTGTTTAACAGAAGCAATGGTCTTTTAACTATGTGGGTGGTTTCTTGAATTGCGTGCATGATGCAGATTGTGTTCTTGAGATGGCGAGATGTGCGTATGGTCATGTAGGAGGGTTTGGGTTGGTCTACTGTGTAAATCATTTTTTTTCTTTAAATTTTTTTTTAAAACTTGAATTGTTTCATTAAATAATTTTTAAGGGTGAAGAATTGTTTTGGTTAAATTGTGTCAATGTTTTGATGCTTAAAGTCATGCGACATGTGTGAAAATTCTTCAATAAATCCTTTTAATGGCGTGTCTGTCAGTGAATGTGTTTTTCATGATTATGCAGTCATTTTAATTGGTTTTGTATGTAATGCGGGTTTAGTTTTGGGATATTATTAGTGTGTGTTGTTTCAAATGGATTTTGTGTGTGAAAATGGTGGTTTTGGTGTGTGTAGGGTCTTGTCCGGTTTCAGTATATTGTTATAACAAGTGACATGAACTCTGAACTACATGAGCACAAATGGGAAGCCCGGGTAGCTAGTACGGTGAACTAGACTAGTGGGCTAGTATTCCAGAGGTGACTCGACCTGGTTTCCCTAGCAGGACTGACGATTGCAACACTAAATAAACTATACTTTTCAGAGGGCCGTGGCCTTCTAAGCCACATTTTCTAAGGCTCGTGGCCTTCTATGTCATGTTTTCTGAGGTTCGTGGCCTTCTAAGCCATGTTTTCTGAGGGTCGTGGCCTTCTAAGCCACGTTTCACCGAAACACGAAGATCTAGGGGCCCGAGCTAGATTACACCCACGCGGCCGCTCCCATATTAGTTCTCATTGGTTACTTTACGCTCTTCAGTGTGAAACATTGGTTATTTTAAAAGTAAGGGTGTGTGTGTGTCTGTGTTTTAATTTATGTTGTTTTTTTTAAAACTTCTTTCACAAAACCTGTTTTCTCTAAATTTGTTCAAGCTTTTCGTTCTTTTCCTTAATTAGAATTGAAAATTAATTTTTCATTTAATAATTGTGCGTGGAACCTTTTCCCGGTGGCATCTTATTGGGATTTTAGCTCACACCCAACATACACCTTTGGGTGTATGTAGACTCAGTTTCTTTTTCATTCCAAGTTGAGGAATCGATAATAGCATTGGTGGTTCCGGGTGCCAGTGGCATCCTCGTGTTGGTTTGGTGGCGGTGGCTTGGGGATGTGACTCCTCATGTTGCAGGGAGGTTTTTATTGGAGTTTTGGTTTCCTTTGATGTAGACTTTTTTTTTGGGTTTTTTGTTCAAGTTTTAAACTTTAAATCTAAACATGGCGTAGGGGTCTGTTTGGTTGTCTAACATTAGTCTCAGTCTTTTCAGCTTGTTGTTTCTTTTATATTCATTTATTCAGGTAAATCATTCCCAAGTTTTATTTTTGATAACCAAGCACTTGTGCCAGCCGTTGGGATAGGGAACGCCCTTTGGGCCATGTCGCGGACCGTGTCGGAGGGTGACCCGGCCTGGTTCGTGAAAATTAGAGTTATACTCAGCTTCTACATTAGATAAAGAAACAAATAATTGTTTCTTAGATGACCAGGAAATGAAACATTTTCCCAAAAAAGGACACATACCTGATGTGCTTTTTCTGTCATTTCTATAGCCTCCAAAATCAAAATCATAATAGGATGTTAAATCAAAACAGTTATATTTTGTATAAAATAAACCAGAATCAAAAGTTCATTTAACAAATCTAATTATTCTTTTTACAACTTTAATATGACTTTCTTTAGGATCATGTTGAAATCTAGCACGTAAACAAACACTAAAAATGATATCAGGTCTAGATGAAGTTATATATAACATGCTAGCTATAATACCTCTATAAACTGTAAAATCAACTGATTTACCAGATGCATCACTATCTAATTTACAATTAGTACCCATAGGAGTTTTCATGGATTTAGAGGAATCAAGACCAAATCATTTAACTAAATCTTTAGCATACATATATTGATTAAGAAAAAATCCATCTTTCCTTTGAGAAATTTTATGTCCTAGAAAGAACATTACATCTCCCATTAAACTCATGTCAAATTCCGAAGACATCAATAAAGAAAAATCATTAAAAAGTATGTCACTAGATGATCCAAAAACTATTTCATCAACATCGATCTGAACAATTAAAATATCATAATAAGATCTTTTAATAAAAAGTGTGGGATCAACATTTCCTTTCTTGAAACCACTTTTTAATAAAAATAAATATTCTTTCATACCAAGAACTAGGTGCTTGTTTGAGACTGTATAAATATTTGGATAATTTAAAAACATGGTTGTGAAATTTTTCATTTTCGAAACCAGGGGGTTGAGAAACATAAACTTCTTCAGTAATAAAACCTTTTAAGAAAGCACTTTTTTACATCCATTTGATATAATTTAAAACCTTGAAAACATACAAAATCTAACAAAATTCTAATTTCCTATAACCTAGAAAAAGTTTCAAATATATCTTCAAAATCTATACCTTCTTCTTGAGAGTATCCTTGAGCAACAAGTTTGGCTTTCTTTTTGATAATCTGTCCAAATTCATCCAGCTTGTTTCTAAAGATCCACTTAGTTCCAATTACCTGCTTATCTTAGGAAATTCTACTAAAGTCCAAACATTATTTCTAACAAACTGATTTAATCCATATTTCATAGAAACAATCCAGTTTACATCTTTTAGGGCATCAATAATATTAATAGGAACAAAATCAGAAATAGAAGAGAATTGACACAATAATTTAAAATAGAATTTCTGGTTTGACACCAGAATCTATATTTCCAATTACATTTTTTACAGGATGATCTTTGTGAATCTTCCTTGATCTTGGATCATGTTGAGAAGGAGTATACTCCCCCTCAATTAATTCATTATTATCTTGAGGAATATCTTCAAAAAAATTAAAATCTCTAAACTCATCATCAATAACATTAGAATCAGAATTTATTTTAAAATTATTTTCATCAAACATAACATGAACAGACTCTTCAATAACAGTCGTTCTTTTATTATAAACTCTATAATCTCTACTATTATTATAATAACCAAGAAAAGTACCTTCATCAATTTGAGCATCAAATTTATCTAAATTATCATTTGAATTTAAAATAAAAACCTTGCATCCAAAAACTCTAAAATAACCAACTATAGACTTTTTATTTTTAGATAATTCATAAGAAGTTTTCTTTAGAAAAGGTCTAATATGAATTCTATTTGAAATATAACATTTAGAAAAAACAGCCTCAGCCCCAAAATATCTAGGAAGATTATATTAACTTAACATAGTTCGAGCCATTTCAATAGGAGTTCTATTTTTCTGTTCTACAACCCCATTTTGTTGTGGTGTTCTAGGAGCAGAGAAATCATGAGAATATCAATTCTTTTCACAGAATTTTTCAAATTCTAAATAATGAAATTCACCTCCTTTATCACTATTAATAGAAATAATCATACAAACTTTTTCATTTTGAACTAATTTAGAGAAAACAGTGAATTTAAATAATGTATCATTTTTATGAGCTAGAAAATATACCAAAGTAAATATATTATAATCATCAACAATAACTAAAGTATATTTCTTTCCACCAAGGTTAGAAATTTGAGTTGGACCAAATAAATCAAGATGTACCAACTGTAAAGGCTTAATAGTACTTATCTGATTGATAGGTCTAAAAGAAATTTTGTGTTGCTTCCCTTTCTGCACGCGTCACAAACATGAAGTTGCTCTTTCTTCAAAAAATAAAGCTGTAAAACATTATCATACATTGAGAGCTTATGAAACAATATGAAATTAACATGTCCTAAACGTCGATGCCAAAGGATGTTGTCATTCTGAACAGCATTCAAACACATTACATGTTGAACAGTTAGTTTAGAAAAATCAATAGTATAAATATTATCTTTTCGATTATCATAAAATAAAAATGAATCATCTTTAAAAACTAAACATTTATCATTTTGAAATTTAACTTCCATTTCATCATCACGTAATTATGATATACTAATTAAATTATGTTTTAAATCTTCTACATATAAAACTTTGGAAATAAATATAGAATTTGAAATAGCAAATTTACCAAAACCTTTTACTTTTCCTTTGGAATGGTCTCCAAAAGTAACTGTGCCTCCATCACATGTGTTGTATGAGGTAAAACTTGATGGGTATCCTATCATATTCCTAGAGCATCCAATTTCAATGTACCATATGTCATTGTTGAGACATCTAAGGAATTTTTCCTACAAAAATCAATTAATTTATAATTTTGGTACCCAATCTACTTTGGGTCCAATAGGATTAGTAATAAAATTTTTAGGTACCCATACAGAATTTAAACATGTATTGTAAGGTACTCTTGATAACAAGGTTTTTGAAATAATAGTTTTTTTAAATCCCAAATATTGTTTAAATCAAAGCGAGCATTCGTTGGCATAGTGACCATTCATGCCACATTTAAAACATGTAACAGTTGAAGTAAAACCATTTTTACTTTTAACGAAAAGGTTTTATACATTTGAGCTAATATTTTATCATAAACAAAACCATATTTATTTTTAACTGTTTTAGTAAAATACATCATCTCATGATATTTTTCATGACCTTGAATAAAAGTAGATAAATTTTGTTTAAGACATTGAACTTCCGTTTTCAATTTCTCATTCAAATATTGAGCAGTTTTCAAATTATCATAAAATGTTGAATGAGAAGTAGAAGCAGTGTTTGTTAACTTTTTACTTTCTTGCCAAATTAATTTATTTTCAGAAATAAGTTTTTATTATCTTCTTTAAGTTTATTATATAAATCAGCATCTGTGAAATATCATTTCTTAATCTTTCAATTTCTTTATTTAATTGAAAACATTGGGGTTTTCAGATTCATATTCATAATTCGAACATTCAGAAGAACAACTATAATTACAATCTTTATCCAGTGATGCCATGAAACAAAAGTTTGTAGTTTCTTGGTCATTTCCAGACTGTTCACTAGAATCAAATTCTTCAGTACAACTCCAGCTATTTGTCAATTCCTTTTTATCCTTCTTTTTGTATTTGTCTTTATTCTTTATTTTAGGGAAATCACGTTTGATATGACCTTTCTTCCTGCACTCATAAAAAGTTATATCTGAAGCATTGTAATTTGTATCACCTTTCTTATCTCCCTTATATTTTTCTTTTTGATGATTTCTACTAAACTGGTTTTCGAATCCTTTCTTCTTAATTGTTTTTTAGACTCTAGTTACAATCTGAGCCATGTATTCCTTTCCAATATCCTGTAGACCAGAATCAGAAGATTCATTAGACATAACATTTACTAACATAAATTCTACACCATTCCTTTTTGTTGTCTCCTCATCATCTATATTCTTCAGTTCCAGTGTATATTGGAGTAGTGATCCAATCAATTCATCAAGTGTGTACTCTTTGAAGTTCTTGCTTTCATCAATGGAAACCTTCTTTGCATGCCATTTTTTTGTTAATGCTCGTAGGACGCTTTCAACAAGTATAGGATTTTCCAATGATTCTCTATATGAATTCATTCCATTCACAATGCTTTTTAATCTATAGAACATTTGGTTTACTATTTCATATTCACCCATATTGAAGTCTTGATACTCAGCATGAAGTATTCCAAGCTTGGTTCAGATCAATTTTTCTTAGACAAGATGAGTAACTTGCAAAATCTTCCAAATATCATGACATCTCTTGCATGTAGACACATGAATACAAACACTTCAGTTAATAGAACAATATAAAATATTAACGACTTTGTAATTTAAGACATATTTAGTCACATAAATTCCAGTAAGAGTGTTTGGATCAGCGTGAGGAAGTGTGTATTGTTTTGACATGATAGACCAGTTCTCAATGTTAATCTATTTGAGGTATACCTATTCAGGATCTCCAGTATCCATAATCATTGCCATCAAAATGTTGTGGCTTCTGAGGAATCCAAGCATCATTCGGGTTCAATCCCGCCATCTTATAAGATCAATATCCTTAGACTATGAGGTCTAGAAATATGTTATCACAATAAAAAATAAAAGAAAAAAAATTGATTGGATATATTTCTGAAGGAACAACCAATGGTGCCAATCTTTGGTATAATGAAAAATATAATGATAGTGAAAAACTATTCTTTAGAAGGTTACCCTCTGATACCAATTGTTAGGTTGAACAGTGTAATGGAAGATGGTCTAGAGGGGGGGGGGAGTGAATAGATCAGATTAAAAAATTTAATCAAATAAATTAATTATCAAAGTTAATTATTAAGGTTAATTAGCAGCGGAAAAACTAAATAACGCAGGGATGTTTTTTATATTAGTTTGGTCCAAAGTGGGTCTACATTACTCTTATACCTCTCTACTCGGCGAGAGATATGTGTGCACTAAAAATGATTTTTAAAGGGGAATCATAACCCAATTACAAAATCCTTTTCTAGGGGAGGGATAACCAAGACACTGAATTTTGTATGGGGAGTCACAACCCTTACAACCAGACAATAGAAACTGGGAGTCACAACCCAAACAGTCTTGACTTTAGATACAGGGAGTCACAACCCTAAGATCCTGAATTTAGAATCCGAGAGTCACAACCTAAGGAAAAGAATAATAAATAATGGTTTTGTGTGCAAAAGCATATAAAGAAAAAATAATAATAGAGTGCGTGTGAGAAATGGGAAGTAGTGTTACAAACTCAGAACCAGATGAAAGAAAAGATAAAAATTAAAGCACATGTACTGGTTCTTTAGGTTTAGATCAGCACATCTCATCAATTCAATTGTAGTTGAAGTATAATTAATTAAGCACTTTAGAGAACAAGAAGGTGCTGAAGTAGAGTGTTACAGGACGTTGCAAATTCACAACAGATTCAAAGTTCACAACACTTTCTCTTTTTATTTTGATTTTTTCATTCTCCTTTTTCTGAAGGAGAGAATGATATATATAGAGAATACAAATATCTAGTAGGCGAATCAGCTCCTCTTCCTTAGGATATTTAAAATTAATTAAGTAAAGAGATCCCATAAATATCTCCCTAAAAATAGCAGCACCGTTGCTATTTTTATTCCTGTAGAATAAATATCTAATAAAGGAATTCAAATCATTTTGAATAAGTCACCCAATAAAATCTCCAAAATAATAAATGCATTGAAAATAATTTAATCGAAGTCAAATCAGTTCCTGAAAACTAGCTTTAGATTCTAAAATTAAATTCAAACATTTGAATTTAAACAATTTTGAAACGACCATATTTGCTTGCAAACAACGTTGAAAAACATTATTAATTTTTCTCTCTAAATATACCACCAAAAATATTAAAAACTTTTTGATTATAATCCTTATATTTAATGAGGATTTTTTCACAAAAAAATCATTAAAAAATAATCCATATATTTGCAGAAAATCATCTTTTAAAAAATTGCACATAATTAACAGTAACTTCGAAATGAACAGTAACTTCGAAGTTAATAGTAACTTCGGAGTGAACAGTAACTTCGGAGTGAATAGTAACTTCGAAGTGAAAAGTAACATTGGAGTAAATAGTAACTTCGGAGTGGACAGTAACTTCAGAGTGAACAATAACTTCCAAATGCACAAAATCGTAATGTAGGGTATGAAGAGTAATTTAAGGTATGAAAAGTAATGTATGGTATGAACAATAACGTAGGGTATGAATAGTAATGTAAGGTCTAAACAGTAACGTAAGGTGTGAACAATAAACCATAATTTTTAAAATTAAACTAAGAACCAAAATTTTGCAAGAAATAAATGAACCTTACTTTTGTAAGAAAAAAATGAACCATACTTTTGTATGAAAAAATGAACCATACTTTTGTAAGAAAAAATGAACCAACTTTTGAGATAAAAATGAACCATGCTTTTGTAAGAAAAAATGAACCATACTTTTGAGATAAAAATGAACCATACTTTTGTAAGAAAAAATAAACCATACTTTTGAGATAAAAATGAACCATACTTTTGAGATAAAAAGTGAACCATAATTTTGAGATAAAAAATTAACCATACATTTGAGATAAAAATCTAGACAGAATGTTTTGAAAATCTTCATCAAATTTTTAAAGTCTCTTAATAGACGATTCAGACTTTGGTCAAAATTAATGATTTGTATAAAAACTTATTATCTTTCCAAAAAAAGGAATCAATTAAAACCGAGATCTAAATATCCCTAAATCATTAAAAAATAGAAGGAAAACAATTATAAAAAAACTACTACAACAAAACAGCATATCATAACTTCATGTAATTAAAAGTCCACTCAAACTATATTTTTAGACATTTATGTGAACTAATGAAATCAATATAAAATTTTTATCTTTCCAGATAATCAAGTTTCATGAAAATCAGAGAACTATAGAAGTTTCAGTAAAATAAAGACAGAAATGTTTTAAAACAGTGAAATGAAGAGTTTTTAAAAACATAGTAGCAACTTAATTGAATTTTTAGAGAAATAGATAAGAATTTTAAAACATCCTCATTAACTAATAAAATATAGATAAACATCTTATATTTACAATGTGATAAGAATCACAAAAATTCAAATAATATAATGTAAGATATTCTCAAAACACAGAGGAAAAGTAATCAAACAAAATCACATGAAATCAAATTAATGGAAATATGCACATGCACAAACAATCCACAGTTTTCACTTGGAAATCCTAGTTTTGTTTAGCTATGTTGAAGATGATAAATTGAGTTTTGGTGAGGTTAAATGTCAATTGAATCATGTGACTAACAAGAGGGACTATCCACCCCAGAGAAACAATGACTTCTTTGAACAATTCTAGGGGGAAAGTAGATCTCAATGTTCAACTTTAGGGTGGGAGATCAAAATATTTGGGAGTGAGAGGAAAATGTACTGATATTTTCATTCCAGAGCCTCTATGGTTTCTTTGATTTTTTTTGGATACCATTTGGCATTTGGAACAAACCATTAGAATTTTTGATACTTATAAACTAGATCCTTAACCGTTCATAGATAAATTCAAGGTAGTGTTATTTGATAGAAAAATCATGTACAAGATGTCATATGTGGAGCATGCAATACACTTAAGGATGGTTTGAGAAATTATTTATGGGAATGTCTCGTAGAGATAGATATAGATCATGGAGGTCCACTTTTGTGATATGGCTTCTTAGACATGTGAGTCACAATGAACCTAGAAAACGTTGAGGTAGTTCTCTCTTAAGGGATTCCCAAACGAATAGTAGTGGAATAATATTCTCACAAGAAATTTTTCTATCAAATTTTTTAGATATGTGAAAGAGATGTTGAAATTTTCATAGTTAGGCCTTTAGGAAGTGGATGGCGAAACATTCATCTAGTTTATGGTTGTTACCCATCCTATTATTCGGCATGTTAGTGAGACAAATTTTGGATATACTGACTAGGAGACCATACATCACTAGGTATCCATAACACATGATCCTTAGGGATTTTCAGAAGGAGGGTAGCATGTCATCGCTGTTCAATAATGGAAGATGGAACAAACCATGCAATGAGAGGAGGTGTTGTAGTTGTTATTTTCAATTGGTAGTACATCTATGAGAGGTGAGGATGTACCATGATCCTTTGGAATTGGTTTGGGTGTCCAATGATGATGCAACATGTGGATAAGGTTATTTCTCAATGCCTCCCATATCAGTAGGTGAAGGAAAAGGTTCATGAATTTATGTTAGAATAGGATGGAATCCTTGTGGTTTTCATGATGGAGATTCCACAATAATCCATAGAGTACAATTCTATTTCTGTGATAATATAAAGACTCCTCAAGTTTTCTCAATTCCTAACCATTTGAGAAATTATCTTAGTGGAATTTTTGTGATTTTTTTGCATGCAAGAGGTATTCAATATTATTGTAATTTCATCCATGATAAATTTAGTTCACGATGTTTTCATCATGCTAGGTTTGTGGTGGGGGTACAAGAGGCCTTTGGTAGGTAATATAAGATGAGTTTAATGTTTACCACCCAGATATATGGCCACATATAATGAACCTATATCTTAACAGAGAACATGATTTATGTTTTCATGTCTGATTTGGTTCATAACTAGGAGGATCATCTATTATCGGTGGAGTGTGTACATCAAAAAATTTACCACTACACCATCGGTGATGAAATGTTAGAGTCCATTTATGGGGTACCTTTTATGTCAGCAATGTGAAGGTAGGATCTAGTGGGAGACAATGATTTTGGGCCTAGTGTTGGTGCTAGTGATGCTTGGGAAAATTGAGGTTCATCTATGGGAAGATGAGGACTTCCCAAATCCATCTAGAGTCCTTTGTGGAATTAAAATGGATGACTATGGAGTTTGATGAGGAGATCTTTTATTCTAAGAGAACTCAACTCATCAAGTATAATGGGTATTTTTTATAGGACAAAAAATGTCTGTAGAGTTTATAGGCCTCTCTCGGTACCCATGTCACTTCGACAAACTTGTTTTTTTGTTGAAACACCTTGACCCACTGAGTGGACTTTTTTTATAACAATGTATCTAAAATAAAATATCATCACTGCATTATAATTGTATGAAATATCATTGTCAAATGGTATGACCATTAGATTCATTATATGTGTGGCTTTGGAATTTACTTCCTCAAGAGGGACTCATGTAACCTAACATGTACTTGAGATAGGTAACATGGGAGTGGTAGTTGATATGCCACCACTCTGATTGCATCATGGATAAAAAAGGTTCTATGTATATAGGACTAATATATCCTTTCTTCCCAAACCTCATGACATCCTTCCATAATTATATTTGAAGGAACAATTTATCTCCAACATCAATTTACATGTTCTATCGATGATTGTATGTATAGATTTTCTATTGAATTTTTGCAGATTTCATATGTTGTCGAATGGTTTGGACCTTATCCATCACTTCGTGGATAAGACCATGTCACGTCAACATTGTCTCTTTAATATCATATAAAAATGTCATATTTTGACTCCTATTCCCATATAGAGCCTAACAAGGTAACATTTGAATTATAGAATGGAAGCTGTTGGTATATGATAACTCCACTAGGTAATGGTGTTGGTTATAAAATACACGCAATTCCACTAAAAATGATCTTAACATATTATTTAGATTTTGAATGGTCCTTTCAGATAGATCATCGATCTGAGGATGATAAGAAGTTATTAATATTAGATCTGTATCAGACACTTGTTGATGGATTCTCCAAATCCATGAGGCAAACCTCGAAAATCAATCAAATATAGTAGAGAGTTTAACTCCATGAAACCTTTCCACTTCCCTTATTTATATCAGGGCATGTTGGTCAAGAGATAAATCTTCCTCGATATAAGTGAAATGTGGTGAATTTTTAAGGCAATTGAATACCACACCAAGGATTTTATTTCATTTAGGTGTCCCGGGGAGTCCAATGATGGAGCCTATTGTTATGTTTCCTTATATTCATATTGGAATGGGGAATGGTTTCATCACACCCTCAAACTTATTTTGTTCCACCATAACTTTTTTAAATATCATGTATCGAGATGTAAACTATACAATCTACCTATTCATGTTATCCCAACATAAGTTTTGCTTCGAATATCTATTCATATTATTTATTCATAGATTAATACATAAAGGCAAGATATATGAATCATATCTAATTTACCTTTTAAATTATATATTTGATGGTACACATATCCATGATCCAAAACATACAACTCCATCAATAGAAATTTTGAAATCTGAAATATTCATTACATTTTTCTGTAGCAAATAACCAGCTTTCTAGGATTACTTACTATGTTGAATAGATGTATGAGTATTTATATGAGAATGGTAGGATAATATTACTTTTATTATTCCCATATCAATCCATTTTAAGTCCATGAATGGATCCCTTTAAACCCTATTCGTGGATAGGGTTGTACGATCTTTTGAACTCTAAGAATTTACCACTTTATTTCTCTTCATAGGATAGTAATGGATTGAAAAATCAAAATCCTTGACTAGCTATAACCACCTTTTTTGTAAAAAATTAGGATGATTTTGTGTTAATACGTACTTGAGGATTTTGGGATTCGTATATATTTCACTCTTCTCCCATAGATCTAATGTATCAATATCATTAGTGTAAATATTACTATAGAAAATTCTATATAATATGATATAAATTTATAATCATGGATATTTAATTGGAGGAAGGAATATTCTATTAATTTTACATATTTACTGAGTACACAAGACATGAACATTTTGGAAGCAACACTATATATTATAAATCCTTCTCTACTTGTGGTTAATGTGACAATAGGTGTTGTTATTAGGATCTCTTTCATCTCAATAATGATTTATTTAAATTCTTCATTCGATAAAAACATGTCTCCCTTCATAGTAATCATGTTTAGTGGGATTGAAAATCCTTGGAAGATTATTAAAAATCAATGGTAGTACCCACCTAATCCATGTAAACTATAGATTTCTGTCATAGATATTTTTCTAGGGTATCCTTAAATATCCTCTATTTTTGAAAGATCAATAGATATCCATTTTATTGCAATTACATGACCTAGGAACACTAAATTATCCAAAAAAAACTAACATTTATTGTATATAAAAAATAAAATTTTCTTCCTTAAGGTATTCATTACAGTCTTTAAAATCTCATAATATTCCTCATTTATTTTGGAGTAGAAAAGAATGTCAAATATAAATATTACCACAAATATTATGAGATAATCCCTAAAGAATATATTCATTAATTCCAGGATTATTATTGGAGAATTAGTGAGTCCAAATGGAAGATATAGGATCTCATAGTGCCTATACCTTGTAAGTAAAGTAGTTTTCAGGATATCCCCCTCCTTCATCTTTTCATAATAACAACCCAGCCAAAGATCCAGCATAAAGAAATATTGAGATCCATGTAGCTGATTGAACAAGTAGTTAATATATGGAAAATGATACTTTTTTTCATGATCTTCATGGGATCCTAATAATCAATTTAGAGGATAATTGACCCAGCCTTCTTCTTGATGAATAGGTCCATTGCACCCCGTGGTTAAGAACATGGGTGTACAAACCCTATATCCAAATTTTCCTATAATTGTTTCTTCCGATCCCCATGCTAAAAAAATGACCATTATATATAGATTATTAGATATCAATAAAGAAAAAAATATGAACCCGATTAAGAAGTCAACCTCATGGCTAGGAGAAATATTAAAAAAGTCATTCGGAAACTCATATGAGAATTACCTTGAAATTGGAATGTTATCAAGGATGACATTTTATTTAGTATCAATCATTTGAGCTAGATACAATTGCGTGCAAGGAAAAAATTCCCATGCATGAGATGTTGGTACTAAAGAAGATTAACCCTTCTCATTTCACATATATTGATCCAGAAGATGATTATGAAATACTATGGTATTTCATTTTATTGGAAATATTTGTTGACACTATATAATGAAATCCAATCTAAACCTATAATTGCATCAAATTCCACTAAATGAAGTATCATAAGGTTCACTGGGAAGGTTATCCCACAAATATGGATTAGTTATGAGTTATATACCTAGGATGAAATAATTTATGTATTATAAATATTCACCAATAACTCAACTTCCATTTATTGAGGTGGTGTTTTAATAGTTATACCAATGTTTCATGATAAGTAAGAATATGTAGTACCAGAATAAAAATAGTATGTTTTCTATTATTGAATGAATAAATAGAGTACCTTTCACCACATAAGTTTTTGAATCCACCTTTGTAACAGTGATCACATAAGCTATCTCTAGGACTTGGACATTATTTTCATTATTTATAATTGATAATACATGGATTAGGGAATTGATTCACATTACGATGCAGTTTCATTCAGTGAAAAAATTTGACAAAAGGTTGTGGGTTGAGTAGAACATTTCATTCTTCCATAAAATTGGTATGTTTATCCTATTTGAAATTTTTAAATAGATGTCGTTCCTTTCTAAAAATAAATAATTTCTGTATCCCCTTGAGGTAATTTCTGAGATGCCTTTTTCTCATAGCTTTGAAAAGTGGGATGATGGAATTTCATACCACCATGAGATTTATCAAATTTAATGATAGAATTGAAATCCATTATATTATTGTTTACTCATGTCCTATGAGATCCCAAATATTTTACATTATCTATTTCTACATTGAGGGAACATAAAAATATTTCCCCAGAGCTACCAAAGTCTTGGATAACCAGTGATTTTCATAGATTTTGATTTATACCACCAAAGAAGTGGTGAAATTGAATTTCAGGATTAATGGAAAATCGGGATGCGTTTTATAAATCTCCAATGGTGTTTTCCTTTTAATTGTAGATATATTTATCATCCTTTTTCTTGTGGCTATGTAAATATCTATACATTTAATTTTAGTGATTGTGAGAAAAATATTTATCAAATTATTTTTCCATACTACCTTCCACTATATTTCATTGATCTACACCTCAAAAATTTTATTTTTGAACTACATCCCCCATTGATCATATTATCCCTCCATATGATAAACAACATGAATTCCCTTATCATTGTTAGAAAATTTATGGATGAAGAAGATATTTTATATTGATTATATCCATTTCACTATGATTAAGGTATAATTATATGCACAAAAAGATGGAGGCATTTATCACAAAATGGTCTCAATTGAATATTCTAATTTCTTAGGCGGATTAGTTCACCCCTTTTGATTCACGTTTTAATTCAAAATCTGATTCAATTAATTAAAATTTTTCACAATTATCATGATTCATAATCCAATAATATTGATAATCTGATTTGGGAAGTCATCATATCCCCCCCCACATTGGTATTGACTCAGTTCCTCCTATTTTTTTCCAATCGAATAAAAATAATGGGAAAATTCAGGGTGATAACTTTTTAAATATTATTCAATGAAATTGGAACCCATGTTAATTATTTTTATAACTCAAATATTACATATATTATTTAACCTATGAATACCTAGGTTTCAATCAAATTTATCACAGATATATTTCCTAAAGTAAACCATATGGTCATTTTTGTACCCTTAAAAATGGTTCATAAGATGATTTAAATATACCAAATCATATCCTACTAAAGTGTAAAACTAGGTTCATATCAGGGTTGTTATCATGCCCCATGTAATTATCATTTCCATATCAATGTTACTTTTTTGGGTTATATCCTCTTACAGCCACTGTGCTAGAGTAACATCAACTTGTTGTATCTAGGAAATGATGTATTTTCATGGAACGAATATACTGTACCAAAATTTATGGATTTTTTCCTAGGTTTATTATTATCACTAATTATTTCACTATATATGTATAATCCTAATCCCAAAAAATAAGTACATATTCTATACGAAATAACTATAAAAAACTATATTTTTTACACTTTAATTCAAGATTTATTATATAAGGATACACCTAATACAACCATATAATATTTTGAGGCCTAGTGTCATTGGGATATTTTTTACCTAATAAATTTACATTATACATGGATATAATATAATTATTTAAAATCTATGAACCATGCCTTTATATTCGTTTGATCTTTTAAAACTACATGGAATAACATGGGGGAAAACATAAAAAAGGGGTGAGATAAAAATTCAAGTAAGTGAATAAAAACATAGCGTAAGTTACATTGGTACATGTGATCCAAGAGGATTATGAAGGTAACATAACAGGAGTAATATTAAAAATATTGAATCATTAGAAGTTATATAGCATGATACCATAAAGTCCACATAGTAATAAATAAATAACATAAAACTTGATATCATCAACATATTTCAAGGATAAATGGAATGAAAACATAAAAATGTGTATTTAGGATAACCTCACATTCACTATATATGAAATATCATGAGATAAAAACAATACCCAATGTATTAAAAGGCTATATAATTTCATTCCCTTCCATCAAATTCATATTAGGTACATAGATAAGTGTGTCACAAGGATCATAAAACATACGTATGTATTTCATCAATTCAAACCACATAATTATGGACATTTGTTTAAATACTTGTAAATACACAAAAATTTAAGGATATGTACCATTAGGGGAGTACCCTTGATTTTAAAATGGAGATAGGTATTCACTATACAAATGTTTGGCAAGGAAAATCACAGGACGATTTCGAAGCTCAATAGGTGTACATAATGGTTTATAGAAGGTATAAATGAAAGAATAAATGGGTGTGTAATTACTTGGTAATCATAAGATAAATAATAGTGGTGGGTAAAAATATATCTAAACATTAATAAATTGAGATAATAATGCATGACATAAAGAAGTCACTTAAATAAAGATGAGAAGAATAAGATACCTTACCTTGAGAGGGAACCTCTAAGAGCTTGGGAGGGGCATATTAAGAGAATGGGGGAACCTTGGGAGTAATAATATAGAAGGAATTTCATACTAAATTCCTTGAAAAAGTGTTTTTAGTGATGTGTAAAGAGAGGATGGGTGGGTTTATAATGTTAAAGAGAGGACAATTCCATATTAATTTTGAAACAAAAGTTTTGAACTCTATATGATAATGATATAAAAACCAGAAACCATCCCATGGTTTCTTCACATGGATACATCCAAATAGAAGTGGTTTAAATTATTTTAAAATTCTAGGAATTGAACACATAAAATTTTTTTCCTTAGTGATGTGTAAGTGGGACATGTTTATATAGATTTTATTTTCACAGATAAAAATATAATATAGGTTATGAAGGATTCATTAAGAGTTTATAAAATTAATAAAATAGACTATTAAAACGTTATTTTATATTGGAAACACAATTTTAGTCATGGATTTTCTTTAGTTGAACTATTATGTTAGTTTTTTTATTTTATGATGTAATAATAAATATCATATAATTTTATCGTAATTTATTTTTACCCCAAAAGTCGAATTTCCCAAAAATTATGAAAAAATCACAATTAGATAATTTTTACATGATTATGTAAAAGATAATATTTATTTTATGAAAATGATTCTCTAAATATATTACATTACACTTTTAATTGAAACATTTCAATTTATTGGAAAATACAATTTTTTTAAAATATCAGTTTTCTGACCCTTATCAAAATAAAAAATGACTTCACAAAAATATAATTTAATTTATATTAATAAAAATATTATTTAATAATATTATATAATTAAAATATAATTTATTTCAAAAATTGATCAATTCCTCAAAAAAGTGCCTTGTTTGAAACAATATATTTCGAAAAATATAATTTGTTTCATTATATCAAAATCTAATTTTTATCAAACTCCTTATTTAACAATTTAAAAATTCATATTAAAAAGGAATAAATATAATCATGGTTTCATTAAAAATAAAATATAAAAATTCATACTATTAGGTTATGGATACATAACCCTTTATTACATTAGTGAATACCATAAGGGTAAGGCATGCGATGGTGAGATTTTATTTGGGTGGTTTGGCATATATGGTTTACAACATGATCTCAATCAACATGAACTCATCCCATAAATGTTTCGGTTCAAAATTTCTTTGTCGAATCTTAGCTTGTGCTATGTCTAGGGAAAATACCAATGATGAGATATCCCTATGATGTTTTTATAAATATGCTTCAGAGGGTTTGATACTACATGTCATGGACCCCACTTCCTATATCTATGTCAATTGGATTTATTATAACTCTTTATATATACTAATCATATGATTTCTATATAAATTATACATTATCAACTATTATTATGATTAATGTTATTTAAAATGATATAACTTATAAATGTACAAAATAACCAAAGTTTTTTCTTGTGTGTTCTATAGGTAAATTACATGAAAAGGAATTTATTCATTCCAAAAGTGAGTTTCATTTATAATTTTTATCCTGATTCATTCAGGGAAAATTGAAGCCCATAATTTTACACCACACATACCAACTTCTTCAAGACATGGATTTTGGACCATGAGTAGCCTGTCCTGAGAAATTATCCATATATAACATAATGGTTTCCTTTTTTTCAGTATTTTAGATATTATGTGAGGTTATTCTAACAAGAAGCTTCTCCCAATGTCTCTTAGCTAGTAGTAGTGATCGGGTTTTTTCATCAGAGTGTTATTGGGGTGAGAACCCCCCCCATCACACTCAGTCATGGGTCCCCCACAATCAATACCCATGTATGGTTGGAAATATCCCTACTACACAAGTTGTTGGTATTCTATCTAGTGACACCACCATCTTTGAGTTCTAGTTGGAACATGTCTTCCACTAGACTTAGTTCTCCCTTATCTATGGAGCGCATTGGCAAAGCATGAACTTTCTAAATGGTTTATTAAGTGGATATTCAGTATACATCTATAAATAGTGTGACTCCGAGGCTATGTAAAACATTGTTGATTGTTGGGTCCTCCACAAAAATTTATAGGTAGTTTCCTAGGATGCTGAGCATTAGAGATGTACCATTGGAGCTACTGGTTGACCCACTGTTCATAGTGAGGCTAAGAAGATGGAGATACAATTTCTTCCTACCTTTGGTATTATTTTTCAGAATTTCTAGGTTATGGATGTTATGGTTATTTTGGGTTTTATATCATATACTGATTGAATTTCCCTCCTGGTGATTAGAGGACAATTCTATCTTGATGGTTTTTAATTTGTGATTTCTTGATGTCCTACTAGATATGTTTATACTCGACCCTACATGGTATTTTACAACACGTGTCGTAACTTATAAAGATTAAATATACATTAATAGTGAATTTAGTGGGCCTATTAATAGTAGATCTTAGTAGTACGTGGTGTTGTTAACCATGATTAATGGCCAGACTTTGGTATCAGGAGATGGTCTCTCCCCCACTTTACTCTTTACATTTGATTTCAGTTTGATTTTCCCCCTACATTTTTATTTGGGAAGGTATTTATCCATTATATTATTATTATTACACTGATGTACTCTGATATTTATTTACTAGAGGTTATTTCATGGATTTTTACACTCTATATGTTTAGTATTTTATTATACCTATGCACTATTTCATAGAGTTGGCACTACGAGTTAATATAGGTACTTTAAAAAAGGCCCCCCGTTTAAGAATTATGATGATTCAGAGATTTTCCCCATAAAAAATTCTTTTAGTGGAAGGATTGGGGTGTCCCACATGGCTTACCATGATCCCAGAATGCCCTGGTGGGTTAGGTCATGACAGTTGTAAGAGCCCGATTCTTAATATTGAGGTACAAGTTTCTTATTTTCTCTTTTACATAAGGGTTTTTGAGAAAATAAGGAATTGGGGAAAATCCTAAATTTTGGGACTACACACCATGTACTTTTCCACATGCTGTGTACTTTGGCCATGTCATATGAGTACACAGGGTGTGTATCCATGTCAGCGACGAAGGGTGTAAAAACCGACTACACGCCGTGTAGTGGATATTTACATGTCGTGTAGTCAGTCGGGAGGAAAATAGTAAGGAAGTGGAAGCAGCTGCCAGCCGGACGACAATACACTCCATGTGATCAAGAATACACGCCATGTACTCATTTTAAAAGATGAACAGTGCCACTCTGGTGAGAAGCCGTCGAAGGAACAATTAAAAAATAAAAAGTACACGCCGTGTACTTGAGAAGTACACACCATGTAGTTTGTTTTTTTCGCTTAAAATGGGCAGTAGCCAACCCTGTTCATAGGAATGTCTTAGAACTAGAGGAAGGAGTCGGGAGAGGAGGCCAGACCTTCGAGGATATCCAAATCGAGCATCGAGAATCCATTTTCACCTCTGACGATCTTGTTGGAACCGCACTGGTAATCCCTCCACACTCTTTCAGCCGTTATTGCCAATTATTCCTCTATGGGAATTTATTTGAGTTTGAGAGGGGATTTAATTCACCTCAGATCTACATTGTTCTTGGACTATTCAAGGAGTGTCGTTTGCGTATTCCATTCAGGGGAGCTTAAGGTAGGAGGCTTGGTGTTTAAATTCCAACTGTTGTGTGTTTTTGTGTACTGTTGTGCCACAAACCCATGTTGGGGTGTCATGTGGCTGAGGCCTTGGCTGTTTAAATACCTAGAATTGTATAGGTAATTAAATGAGTTAATAACCTGATGTTTGGGATCGCTGCTTGGATCCAGGACCACCCTAGGGGTGCGTTCCTCTGTTTAGCCGTTTGGCCAGGATACCCGATGGTATGCCATTGTAATAATGTTTGTTAAATTTCCTTAAGAGGAATTGTATGTGAATTTATTATTTACATATTGGGCATTGGATGGTTACTTTCACCTGAGGTAAGTGATCTTTTTAGCCTAAGGGCATTTTTTGTTTAGCCTGAGGGAAAGGTACTTCTTAGCTTGAGGGAAACATCCTATTTCGCATGAGGGAAACTTTTCATATGCCTGAGGGCAGTGACTTCTGTGCCTGGGGGAAACACGTCGTACACTTGAGGGCAATGTCAGTTATGGCTGAGGGCAATGCCTGTGGGAAAGATTCTGATTGACTGAGGGTAAGGGTTTGCATGTCTGAGGACACTGACTGTTTACATAGAAAATTCAATGCGGTGGTTTTCCTTATATTGAATGATTAAATGAATAAAAAAATGACAATATAACTTGTAAAGTCAGTTACTTTTGAGTACTGATTAGTTTATTTCATTTACTTTTGCACACTTTTGTTTCATGTTTACACATAGTTGAGCACGGGCCTTTGGTGGGTGCCTACTGGGATTTATTTCTCACACCCTATTTGGGACATTTCTTCGGCCCAAACAGATTACATTTCTGCATTTGTGGATAAGGGAAAGGGTCCTTATACAGGTACTTGATTGCTGCTGAGGATTAGGGGAGCATGCAAACGGGCTTAGGATCATGATGCGACCGGCTGTTTTGTTTTGTTTTGTTGTACTCTGTGTTGTACTTTACTGTATTGTTGTGTAACATGTTCTTTCTATTTTATTAGAACTTGAGACATGTTGAATCATTATCTATATAACTATTGTTACATTTTACTATAGTTTTTTATTTTAGAATGTTTATGTTTTATTTATTCCGCTGTTATTTTATGTTTTTTATTTTATTTCAATGTGCTACACTTTGACAAATGAGGGAATAGTTTCTCCACTATCAGACCTGGGCCCTCACTGTGAGTCGGAAACCTCTGGCTTTTGGGGAAATGCGCTTGAGGTCATATGAACAACCGGGTTTGGGGCACCCATCACTACTAGAAATCCAGGCTTTAGCGCCTACAGGCATTAGCGACTACCATTGGGGGTCGCTAAAGGGGGATATTAGTGACAGCCAATGGCGGTCGCTAATTCCTTCAAAAAAACAGGCGGGATATTTCCTGCTTCTACTCATCTTCTTCATGTACACCAATTCGCCACCGCCAATACCGCCCCTATCACCGCTGAAATTCTCATGCCGCCATGATAAGTCCCCCGCAACCACACTACAACCCTCACTCACCCACATCGCGACCCCTCGTCACCTCCCGTCACACCTACCTCACCAGCCACTAAACCCATCTCCGTCATCTGCCCGCCTAATCGCTCAAAAACGCTCATGTCCCTCCCTTCGGCCGCCGTAGATCCGCCATGGCTGGTGACCCAAGGTTTCGACCTCTCATCGCATCCACCAGCTATCCCCGTGTGTCCATATTCGCACCCACCTGCTGTCCTGCACACATGAATTCTGGATTTTTTAAAAGGACGAACAGCAGCCGCCAATGGCGGTCGCTGTTGGCCTTTACCGATGAAGAAACAATGAATGCCAAAAGCAGTTGCAAGGTGGCCTCTAAAGACCTTTAGCAGCCGCTTTTTACGGTCGCTAAAAGGATTAATTGTAGTAGTTCATTGAGTGGCACCCGGATTCGGGACGTTACAAAGTAGTATCAGAGAAGTTATATTCATTGACTTACTGTTTGGAGCCTTAGTCCGGGATAGGACGGAAACAGTAGTTGATAATAAGTTATGTCGGGGTGTAGAAAACCCGTGTACAGGGAAAAGCCAGTCTACGTCGTATTTTTGCAATTCTTCTAATTTTTCAAATTTTACAGTTGATTTTATTTTCACCATTGGGTGACGAACTTGTTATTGTACTATTTATATTTTATCCATGGGTTCTATTTAGTTTCACCCTGATTAGATGATGGTATTCCATCTCATGCATCATTTAGGAACATTCTAGGAAACACATTCTATTCATAGTTCCATGCCACATAGGTGCATTAGAAATTGCATGTTGTTGTGATAGTTGTTGTTCTAGAAAAGCAAGCTGTTGTGATAGCTGCTTTGATAAATACCTGATATGTGATACAGTATTTTTTGTGTGAGCTTGTTGATAGAATGGGTTCCAAACACTGGTTTTTGGGGAGTATAGGCCCTCATTAACCAGAATTTGGTGTATCATAGACTATTTATCTTTGTATAACATAGATAAGATGCCAAACTTTGATTCGAGGGAAGTATGGGCCCTAACGGATTGGAATTTGGCACTTAGGTGTTGTTTTTTAGTATTTTCTGGGTTCCAGAGAAGTATCTGAGGCTCACTGTCCAAAAAACCCAGGATAGACGCCATGTTGTTCCTCGGACACATGCTGTGTGTTCTTCTGTTTGTGAAGAGAAGAAAACTTTTTGAGTATACGCCGTGTACCCTAAGTACACACCGTGTAGTCTCTTCCCATGTCATAGACCGTGTGGACAGGGACACAGGGAAGGGAAAATCTCGGGGTGAACAGGCCATGTACCAGATGTACACGCCATGTAGTGTTGACCCGGAGTCCACCCGTGTAACTAACAACAGGGACGGAGGAGACCTTAGGACATACCCACCATGTCCACTATGGAACATGCCGTGTAGTCTGACCTGGGGACCCGGCCATGTAACTAACAACACGGGTCGGTGTAATCCTTTATTGTACATGCCATGTGTATATAGAATACTCCGTGTAGTGTAATCCATGTATCCGGCCGTGTAACTAATAACACGGGTCAGTGAAGCTCGTCTAGTACATGTCGTGTACCTGTGGGACATGCCATGTAGTCTTCTCCGAGGACAGATCGTGTGGACCTAGCCATGTGGCGGGGGAAATGGGGTGGTGTACACACCATGTGTGGGGGTAACTCTCTGTGTAGTATCAAGCTGAGTATTCATCCATGTGACGAATGACATGAGAAGTTGTAAAATTTACACCCTACACGCCGTGTAGATTATATACATGCCTTGTAGTTTTGTTTAAACGTGAGCCTTGTGGATAAGCCATGTAGAAGGACCCGGGCAGGGGAAGAGATGTCAAGTACATGTCGTGTAGTCGTTGTACATGCCATTTAGTCTTGTTTTGAAAATCTTGAATTCCTTCTTCCTCATGTTCCCCTTTTGGTCCCATTGTTTTCAGTCTGAAATAATATTGATCTAAGGCGTGCGTTTGACCTTGTAGAGTCATTCCACCGAGACGACCACACGTTTTTCGCTAGGAGAGTGGCAGAAATTATACTCCAGAGATGGTGGTCCATGGACTACCAGTGGATCCTCCAGTAGAGCCAGATGCGGTGCCAACCGTTATACTGGACACAGGCACAGAGGCGCAATTCCATTAAGGTTTCATGTGGTTCATGATGACCTTTTATGGATCACTGCTGGCTGCCACATCTATGGCTGAGATGACTCATATCTTCCAGAAGCAGCATCCACCTATGTTTTCAGGGGATGGTGGACCGCAGGCTACAGAGTCTTGGATGGTGTCTCTGTAGATTATTTTCGAGCATCTTGAGACTCCTCTAGGGCGGAGGGTCAAGCTCGCGACTTCTATGCTGCGTGATTCCACCAAGAGGTGGTGGGATGTTACCACTCAAATAGAGGATCACAAAGACATGGCATGGGATGATTTTCAGACAGCCTTCTATGACTACTTTTTCCCAGAGATGCTGAGGGAAGATAGAGCTCGAGAGTTCATGAATATGCAGTATGGATCTATGTCAGTGATGGACTATTCTACTCGATTCACCGAGCTTCAACATTTTTCACTCGTACTGGTGGGTGATGAGAGGTTGAGGGCCATACATTTTGAGGATGGTCTTCATTATGACATCCGAGCACTGGTGAATGTTTTCAGGATGCCTTCTGTACATGCTATTGTGAATCAGGCACTGATTACAGAGAGGAACCTTCGGGAGGATAGTGGTGCAGACTAGGGTGGTTCGGCACCAGTTTCTGGTACTATTTCTACCGGAAAGAGGAACCGAAAGATGCGTTTCTCTCATGGTGGCAGTACTAGTGAGGCAGTTTATTCAGGTGGCCTGGTCTTTCTCTAAAAGTGCAGTAGAGAGGGGTACAAGAGACCGTAGTGTCCACATGACCCAGTGGAGTTCTGAGCTTGCGGCAAGATAGGTCATCTAAAGTGCTTTTAGAGGGTGTTTGTACTAGTGGCTATTGAGAGGGGTTCTGTGTAGACTCTGTGTGCGGGAGTTGGACCAGTAGCTTCTTACCAGTCGGGAAACTGGAATACGTCAGGGCATACAGGACGAGATGGTGGTCGTGGTCGTGGTAACCAGACACCAGGATCTCAGAGGCAGTAGGGCGGGACAACTCAAGGTAGCCAGGCTGTGTCACAGGTTCACGACACTGGGCAGGCATATGCAGTGCAACAGACCCAACAGGAGCAGGATCCCGGACCTCCTACTGTCAGAGGTACTATTCTAGTTGCTTTTGTCTTATCTTTAGTACTTTTTGATACGGGTGCTACACATAGTTTCATATCTATGACCACTGTGAAGAGCCTTGGGATCTGTGTTTCTTCTTCTTCTTCTTCTATTATGACGCTAGACACTCCGTTGGGAATGAGAACGACATGTGTGTGTTAGTTCAAGGAGTTCCCCCTTGAGGTTGGTGGGTGTCAGTTTCTATGGGACCTCTATGTCATAAATATGATGAGATATGATGTTATTCTTGAGATGTACTAGTTTGTTCCATTTTGAGCCTTTTTAGATTGCTATCGTCATAGGGTGAGTTTCACTTCACCGGAGGGTGGAGAGATTCTATACAAAGGTAAATGGGATGTTCAGTTGTGTCAAGATAGACCATAGCATCATGGGAAAGGTGGAGTAACGTCCCAGATTTCTAGTTTATATCTGGATGATCAGGGGACTTGTCAGACGGATTTCCCTCCAGTGGCTGATCGTTTCAGGGATGTCTTTCCGGATGCCTTTTCGGGTCTACCTCCAGAGTGTGAGATGGATTTCTCTATTGAGCTTGTTCCAGGAGCAGTGCCGGTGTACATTACTCCTTATAGGATGGCTACACCAGATTTTCAGAAGCTCAAGAGGAAGTTAGGGGAGTTACAGTCAAAGGGTTTCATTTGACATAGTACTTCTTCTTGGGGTTCGCCCGTCCTCTTTGCGAAGAAGGAAGATGGCACCCTCAGACTCTGTGTGGATTATTAGAAGACGAACCAGCTGACGGTCAATAACCGATATCCCTTTCCACGGATTGATGATATTTTTGACCAACTTCGTGTAGCATGATTGCTCTTGAAGATTGACTTGAGATCCAGATATCATCAACTACGCACGAGACTATAGGATATACCGCTTACAGCATTTCGGAGCAGATATGATTTGTACGATTACTTGGTTATGCTTTTTGGACTCACGAATTCGCCAGCAGTTTTCATGGCTCTGATGAATCATGTGTTCCATCCTTATCGGGATTATTTTGTGGTAGTATTCGAGGATGACATCTTAGTATACTCTCACACTCGACACAACCATGCCACCCATCTTGAGATCGTACCGAGTACACTAAGAGATCATAAGATATATTCTAAGCTCTCAAAGTCCCACTTTTGGATAGACCAAATTCACTTCCTGGGTCATATCATCTTAGAGGAAGGAGTTGTAGTAGACCCAGAGAAGGTGAGAGTAGTAGTTTCCTGGGATCATCCTAAGAACGTGTTTGAGACACGAAGTTTCTTGGGGTTGTCTGGATACTAAAAAAACATTATACAAGACTTCTCATGCTTAACAGCGTCATTGAAGGGTTTGACTAAGAAGGGTGAGAAGTTAGTTTGGTCTGAAGCTTGCAAGACATCCATTCAAGACCTGAAAGAAAGGTTGACATCAGCACCAGTCCTGATACTTACAGAGAAAGGGAAGAGCTATACAGTTTACTATGATGCATCAGGTATTGGGCTGGGAGCAGTGTTGATGCAGGGCGATTGAGTTGATGCATACGGTTCTGGACAGTTGAGTCCACATGAGAGGAATTACCCAACACATGACCCCGAGTTGGTTGTAGTTGTTCATGCATTACGCTGTTGGAGACATTATCTCTTGGGAGAGCATTTTGGGTTTTTCACCGACCACAAAAGTCTCATGTATATTTTTACTCAGCATGACTTGAATCTGAGGCAGAGAAGGTGGGTCAAATACCTTCAGTCCTTAGATTTTGAGATTTCCTATACACCTGGTAAAGGTAATGCAGTTACTAATGCACTGAGCAGGAGGACTTAGATACAAGAAGTGCAGGAGGCCAGTGGTGAGTGGCAGCTTATGGCTTTGTTCTCTGAGATGGATTTGGAGGTGCATGACAGTCAGGTGCAGACCTATCATTCTTCTATAGCTGTGACTTCTACCCTCCTCGATAGAGTGAGTATGAGACAACTATCTGATTCGAAAGGCCTAGTTCTACGGGAGTCGGTTGCAAGTGAGGACCCTCCTCCTGGTTGGACGATAGGCAATGATGAAATTCCGTGTTTCCATGGATGAGTGTGGGTTATAGGGGATATATGCGAGGAGCTGATGCAGGATTTTCATGCTTCAGCTTGGGCACTTCATCCCAGAGTTACCAAAATGTACCGTGACTTGACACGTCGGTATTGGTGGTCGGGTATGAAGAGGGATATAACAGGTTTTGTTACTAGAAGTTCCACATGTCTGTAGGTGAAGGCGGAGCATCAGAGGCTAGCCAGACTGTTACAAAAGTTAGCCATCCCGGAGTGGAAATGGGATGATGTTGCGATGGATTTCGTGACTGGGTTGCCGAGGTCACCTTAAGGCAATGATGTCGTGTGGGTTATTGTGGACAGACGCATGAAGGTAGATCACATTTTTCTGATCAAGGAGACCTTCGGTGTTGACGAGATCAGGAAGTTGTATATCCGAGAGAACAATAACTTCCGAATGAACAAAATCTTAATTTAGGGTATGAAGAGTAATGTAAGGTATGAAAAGTAATGTAAGGTATGAACAATAACGTAGGGTATGAACAGTAACGTAAGGTCTGAACAGTAACATAAGGTGTGAACAGTAAACCATACTTTTGTAAATTAAGAAAAGAACCATAAGTTTGCAAGAAATAAATGAACCTTACTTTTGTAAGAAAAAAATGAACCATACTTTTGTATGAAATAATAAACCATACTTTTGTATGAAAAAATGAACCAACTTTTGAGATAATAATGAACCATGCTTTTGTGAGAAAAAATGAACCATACATTTGAGATAAAAATGAACCATACTTTTGTAAGAAAAAAGAAACCATACTTTTGAGATAAAAATGAACCATACTTTTGAGATAAAAAATGAACCATAATTTCGAGATAAAAAATTAACCATATATTTGAGATAAAAATCTAGACAGGTTGTTTTGAAAAACTTCATCAAATTTTTAAAGGCTCTTAATAGACGATTCAAACTTTGGTCAAAATTAATGATTTGTATAAAAACTTATTATCTTTCCAAAAAAAAAAGGAATCAATTAAAACCGAGATCTAAATATCCCTAAATCATTAAAAAACAGAAGGAAAACCATTATAAAAAAACTGCTACAACAAAACAGCATATCATAACATCATGTAATTAAAAGTCCATTAAAAGTATTTTTTTAGACATTTATGTGAACTAATGAAATAAATATAAACATTTTATCTTTCCAGATAATAAGGTTTCATGAAAATCAGATAACTGTAGAAGTTTCAGTAAAATAAAGACAGAAATGTTTTAAAACAGTGAAATGAAGAGTTTTTAAAAACATAGTATCAACTTAATTGAATTTTTAGAGAAATAGATAAGAATTTTAAAACATCCTCATTAACTAATAAAATATAGATAAACATCTTATATTTCCAACGTGATAAGAATCACAAAAATTCAAATAATATAATGTAAGATATTATCAAAACACAGAGGAAAAGTAATCAAACAAAATCACATGAAATCAAATTAATGGAAATATTCACATGCAAAAACAATCCACTATTCTCACTTGGAAATACCAGTTTTGTTTAGCTATGTTGAAGATGATAAATTGAGTTTTGGTGAGGTTAAATGTCACTTGAATCATGTGACTACCAAGAGGTACAATCCACCCCAGAGAACCAATTCCTTCTTTGAATAATGCTAGGGGGAAAAGTAGATCTCAATGTTCAACTTTAGGATGGGAGATCAAAATATTTGGGAGTGAGAGGAAAATGTACTGATATTTTCATTCCAGAGACTCTATGGTTTCTTTGATTTTTTTTGGATACCATTTGGCATTTGGAACAAACCATTAGAATTTTTGATACTTATAAACTAGATCCTTAACCGTTCATAGATAAATTCAAGGTAGTGTTATTTGAAAGAAAACTCATGTACAAGATGTCATATGTGGAGCATGAAATACACTTAAGGATGGTTTGAGAAATTATTTATGGGGATGTCTCGTAGAGATAGATATAGATCATGGAGGTCCACTTTTGTGATATGGCTTCTTAGACATGTGAGTCCCAATGAACCTATAAAACGTTGAGGTAGTTCTCTCTTAAGGGATTCCCAAAGGAATAGTAGTGGAATAATATTCTCACATGAAAGTTTTCTATCAATTTTTTTAGATATGTGATAGAGATGTTAAAATTTTCATAGTTAGGCCTTTAGGAAGTGGATGGAGAAACATTCATCTAGTTTATGGTTGTTACCCATCCTATTATTCGGCATGCTAGTGAGACAAATTTTGGATATACAGACTAGGAGACCATACATAACTTGGTATCCATAACACATGATCCTTAGGAATTTTCAGAAGGAGGGTAGCATGTCATCGCTGTTCAATGATGGAAGATGGAACCAACCATGCAATGAGAGGAGGTGTTATAGTGGTTATTTTCAGTTCTTAGTACATCGATGAGAGGTGAGGATGTACCATAATCCTTTGGAATTGGTTTGGGTGTCCAACGATGATGCAACATGTGGCTAAGGTTATTTCTCAATGCCTCCCCTATCAGTAGGTGAAGGAAAAGGTTCATGAATTGATGTCAGAATAGGATGGAATCCTTGCGGTTTTCATGATGGAGATTCCACAATAATCCATAGAGTACAATTCTATTTCTGTGATAATATAAATACTCCCCATGTTTTCTCAATTCCTAACCATTTGATAAATTATCTTAGTGGAATGTTTGTGATTATTGTGCATGCAAGAGGTATTCAATATTATTGAAATTTCATCGATGATAAATTTAGATCACGATGTTTTCATCATGCTAGGATTGTGGTGGGGATACAAGAGGCCTTTGGTAGGTAATATAAGATGAGTTTAATGTTTACCACCCAGACATATGGCCACATATAATGAACCTATCTCTTAACAGAGAACATGATTTCGGTTTTCATGTCTGATTTGGTTCATAACTAGGAGGATCATCTACTATCGGTGGAGTGTGTACATCAAAAAATTTACCACTACACCATCGGTGAAGAAATGTTAGAGTCTATTTATGGGGTACCTTTTATGCCAGCAATGTGAAGGTAGGATCTAGTGGGATACAATGATTTTGGGCCCATTGTTGGTGCTAGTGATGCTTGGGAAAATTGAGGTTCATCTATGGGAAGATGAGGACTTCCCAAATCCATCTAGAGTCCTTTGTGGAATTAAAATGGATGACTATGGAGTTTGATGAGGAGATATTTTATTCTAAGAGAACTCAACTCATCAAGTATTATGGGTATTTTTTATAGGACAACAGAATGTCTGTAGAGTTTATATGCCTCTCTCGGTACCCATGTCAATTCGACAAACTTGTTTTTTTGTTGAAACACCTTGACCCACTGAGTGGACTTGTTTTTTATAACAATGTATCTAAAATAAAATATCATCATTGAATTATAGTTGTATGAAATATCATTGTCAAATGTTCTGACCATTAGATTCATTATAT
Organism: Viscum album; assembly: GCA_963277665.1. Lineage (NCBI taxonomy): Eukaryota > Viridiplantae > Streptophyta > Magnoliopsida > Santalales > Viscaceae > Viscum > Viscum album. Next base: position 163,231,663 of record OY728128.1, read on the forward strand.
GTGTGGCTTTGGAATTTACTTCCTCAAGAGGGACTCATGTAACCTAACATGTTCTTGAGATAGGTAACATGGGAGTGGTAGTTGATATGCCACCACTCTGATTGCATCATTGATAAAAAAGGTTCTATGTATTTAGGACTAATATATCCGTTCTTCCCAAACCTCAGGACATCCTTCCATAATTATATTTGAAGGAACACTTTATCTCCAACATCAATTTACATGTTCCATCGATGATTGTATGTATAGATTTTCTATTGAATTTTTTCAGATTTCATATGTTGTCGAATGGTTTGGACCTTATCCATCACTTCGTGGATAAGACCATGACACGTCAACATTGTCTCTTTAATATCATATAAACATGTCATATTTTGACTCCTATTCCCATATAGAGCCTAACAAGGTAACATTTGAATTATAGAATGGAAGCTGTTGGTATATGATAACTCCACTAGGTAATGGTGTTGGTTATAAAATACACGTAATTCCACTAAATATGATCTCAACATATTATTTAGATTTTGAATGGTCCTTTCAGATAGATCATCGATCCGAGGATGATAAGAAGTTATTAATATTAGATATGTATCAGACACTTGTTGATGGATTCTCCAAATCCATGAGGCAAACCTCGAAAATCAATCAAATATAGTAGAGAGTTTAACTCCATGAAACCTTACCACTTCCCTTATTTATATCATGGCATGTTGGTCAAGAGATAAATCTTCCTCGATATAAGTGAAATGTGGTGATTTTTTAAGGCAATTGAATACAACACCAAGGATTTTATTTCATTTAGGTGTCCCGGGGAGTCCAAAAATGGAGCCCATTGTTATGTTTCCTTATATTCATATTGGAATGGGGAATGGTTTCATCACACCCTCAGACTTATTTTGTTCCACCATAACTTTTTGAAATATCATGTATCGAGATGTAAACTATACAATCTACCTATTCATGTTATCTCAACATAAGTTTTGCTTTGAATATCTATAAATATTATTTATTCATAGATTAATATATAAAGGCATGATATATGAATCATATCTAATTTACCATTCAAATTATAGATTTGATGGTACACATATCTATGATCCAAAACATACAACTCCACCAATAGAAATTTTGAACTCTGAAATATTCATTAACTTTTTCTGTATCAAATAACCAGCTTTCTAGGATTACTTACTATGTTGAATAGATGTATGAGTAGTTATATGAGAATGGTAGGATAATATTACTTTTATTATTCCCATATCAATCCTTTTTAAGTCCATTAATGGATCCCTTTAAACCCTATTCGTGGATCGGGTTGTATGATCTTTTGAACTCTAAGAATTTACCACTTTATTTCTCTTCATAGGATAGTAATGGATTGAAAAATAAAAATCCTTGACTAGCTATAACCACCTTTGTTGTAAAAAATTAGGATGATTTTGTGTTAATACGTACTTGAGGATTTTGGGATTCGTATATATTTCACTCTCCCCCCATAGATCTAATGTATCAATATCATTAGTGTAAATATTACTATAGAAAATTCTATATAATATGATATAAATTTATAATCATGGATATTTAATTATAGGAAAGAATATTCTATTAATTTTACATATTTACTGAGTACACAAGACATGAACATTTTGGATGCAACACTATATATTAGAAATCCTTCTCTACTGGCGGTTAATGTGACCACATGTGTTGTTATTAGGATCTCTTTCATCTCAATAATGATTTATTTAAATTCTTCATCCAAGAAAAACATGTCTCCCTTCATATTAATCATGGTTAGTGGGATTGAAAATCCTTTCAAGATTATTAAAAATCAATGGTAGTACCCACCTAATCCAAGTAAACTATAGATTTATGTCATAGATATTTTTCTGGTGTATCCTAAAATATCCTCTATTTTTGAAAGATCAATAGATATACATTTTATTGGAATTACATGACCTAGGAACACTAAATTATCCATAAAAAACTAACATTTATTGTATATAAAAAATAAAATTTTCTTCCTTAAGGTATTCATTACAGTCTTTAAAATCTCATAATATTCCTCATTTATTTTGGAGTAGAAATGAATGTCAAATATAAATATTACCACAAATATTATGAGATAATCCCTATAGAATATATTGATTAATTCCATGATTATTATTGGAGCATTAGTGAGTCCAAATGCCAGAAATAGGATCTCATAGTGCCTATACCTTGTAATTAAAGTAGTTTTCAGGATATCCCCATCCTTCATCTTTTCATAATAACATCCCAACCAAAGATCCAGCATAGAGAAATATTGAGATCCATGTAGCTGATTGAACAAGTAGTTAATATATTGAAAATGATACTTTTTTATCACGATCTTCATGGGATCCTGATAATCAATTTAGAGGAGAATTGACCCGACCTTCTTCTTGATGAATAGGTCCATTGAACCCCATGGTGAAGAACATGGGTGTACAAACCCTATATCCAAATTTTCCTATACTTGTTTCTTCAGATCCCCATGATAAAAAATGACCATTATACAAAGATTATTAGATATCAATAAAGAAAAAAATATTAACACGATTAAGAAGTCAACCTCATGGCTAAGAGAAATATTAAAAAAGTCATTCGGAAACTCATATGAGAATTACCTTGAAATTGGAATGTTATCAAGGATGACATTTTATTTAGTATCAATCATTTGAGCTAGATACGATTGCATGAAAGGAAAAAATTCCCATGCATGAGATGTTGGTACTAAAGAAGATTAACCCTTCACATTTCACATATATTGATTTAGAAGATGATTATGAAATACCGGGGTATTTCATTTTATTGGAAATATTTGTTGACACTGTATAAGGAAATCCAATCTAAACCTAGAATTGCATCAAATTCCACTAAATGGAGTATCGTAAGGTTTACTGGGAAGGTTATCCCACAAATATGGATTAGTGATGAGTTATATACCTAGGATGAAATAATTTATGTATTATCAATATTCACCAATAACTCAACTTCCATGTATTGAGGTGGTGTTTTAATAGTTATACCAATGTTTCATGATAAGTAAGAATGTGTAGTACCAGAATAAAGATAGTATGTTTTCTATTATTGAATGAATAATTAGAGTACCTTTCACCACATAAGTTTTTGAATCCACCTTTGTAACAGTGATCACATAAGCTATCACTAGGCCTTGGACATTATTTGCATTACTTATAATTGAAAATACATGGATTAGGGAATTTATTCACATTATGATGCACTTTCATTCAGTGAAAAAATTGGACAAAAGGTTGTGGGTTGAGTTGAACATTTCATTCTTCCATAAAATTGGTATGTTTATCCTATTTGAAATTTTTAAATATATGTCGTTCCTTTCTAAAAATAAATAATTTCTATATCCCCTTCAGGTAATTTCTAAGATGCCTTTTTCTCATTGCTTTTAAAAGTGGGGTGATGGAATTTCATACCACTTTGAGAATTATCAAAGTTAATGATAGAATTGAAATCCATTATATTATTGTTTACTCATGTCCTAGGAGATCCCAAATATTTTACATTATCTATTTCTACATTGAGGGAACATAAACATATTTCCCCATAGCTACCAAAGTCTTGGATAACCAGTGATTTTCATAGATTTTGATTTATACCACCAAAGAAGTGGTGAAATTGAATTTCAGGATTAATGGAAAATCAGGATGCGTTTTATAAATCTCCAATGGTGTTTTCCTTTTAATTGTAGATGTATTTATCATCCTTTTTCTTGTGGCTATGTAAATATCTATACATTTAAATTTAGTGATTGTGAGAAAAATATTTATCAAATTATTTTTCCATACTACCTTCCACTATATTTCATCGATCTACACCTCAAAAATTTTATTTTTGAACTACATCCCCCATTGATCATATTATCCCTCCATATGATAAACAAAATGAATTCCCTTATCTTTGTTAGAAAATTTAAGGATGAAGAATATATTTTATATTGATTATATACATTTCACTATGATTAAGGTATAATAATATTCACAAAAAGATGGAGGCATTTGTCACAAAATTATCTCAATTGAATCTTTTAATTTCTTAGGCGGATTAGTTCACCCCTTTTGATTCACGTTTTTATTCAAAATCTGATTCAATTAATTAAACATTTTCAGGATTATCATGATTCCTAATCCAATAATATTGAGAATATTATTTGGGAAGTCATCACATCCACCCCCCCACATTGGCATTGACTCAGTTCCTCCTATTTGTTTCCAATTGAATAGAAATAAAGGGAAAATTCAAGGTGATAACTTTTTAAATATTATTCAAAGAAATTGGAACCCATGTTAATTATTGTTATAACTCAAATATTACATATATTAGTTAACCTATGAATACCTAGGTTTCAATCAAATTTATCACAGATCTATTTCCTAAAGTAAACCATATGGTCATTTTTTTACCCTTAAAAATGGTTCATAAGATGATTTTAATATACCAAATCACATCCTACGAAAGTATAAAACTAGGTTCATATCAGGGTTGTTATCATGCCCCATGTAATTATCATTTCCATATCAATGTTACTTTTTTGGGTTATATCCTCTTACAACCACTGTGCTAGAGTAACATCAACTTTTTGTATCTAGGAAATGATGTATTTTCATGGAACAAATATACTGTACCAAAATTTATGGATTTTTTCCTAGGTTTATTATTATCACTAATTATTTCACTATAGATCTATAATCCTAATCCCCAAAAATAAGTACAAATTCTATACTAAATAACTATGAAAAACTATATTTTATACACTTTAATTCATGATTTATTGTATAAGGATACACCTAATACAACGATATAATATTTTGAGGCCTAGTGTCATTGGGATATTTTTTACCTATGAAATTTACATTATACATGGATATAATATAATTATTTAAAATCTATGAACCATGCCTTTATATTCATTTGATCTTCTAAAACTACATGGAATAACATGGGGGCAAACATAAAAAAGGGGTCAGATAAAAATTCTAGTAAGTGAATAAAAACATAGCGTAAGTTACATTGGACTTGTGATCCAAGAGGATTATGAAGGTAACATAAGAGGAATAATATTAATAATATTGAATCATTAGAAGTTATACATCATGATACCATAAAGTCCACATAGTAATGAAGAAATAACATATAACATGATATCATCAACATATTTCAAGGATAAATGGAATGAAAACATGAAAATGTGTATTTAGGATAACCTCACATTCACTATATATGAAATATCATGAGATAAAAACAATACCCAATGTATTAAAAGGCTATATAATTTCATTCCCTCCCATCACATTCATATTATGTACATGGATAAGTGTGTCACAAGGATCATAAAACATACGTATGTATTTCATCAATTCAAAGCACATAATTATGGAAATTTGTTTAAATACTTGTAAATACACAAAAATTGAAGGATATGTACCATTAGGTGAGTACCCTTGATTTTAAAATGGAGATAGGTATTCACTATACAAATGTTTGGCAAGGAAAATCACAGGACGATTTCGAAGCGCAATAGGTGTACATAATGGTTTATAGAAGGTATAAATGAAAGAAAAAATGGGTGTGTAATTACTTGGTAATCATAAGGGAATTAATAGTGGTGGGTAAAAATATATCTAAACATTAATAATTTGGGATAATAATGAATGACATAAAGAAGTCACCTAAATAAAGATGAGAAGAATAAGATACCTTACCTTGAGAGGGAACCTCTAAGAGCTTGGGAGGGGCATATTAAGAGAATGGGGGAACCTTGGGAGTAATAATATAGAAGGAATGTCATACTAAATTCCTTGAAAAATTGTTTTTAGTGATGTGTAAAGAGAGGATGGGTGGGTTTATAATATTAAAGAGTGGACAATTCCATATTAATTTTGAAACAAAAGTTTTGAACTCTATATGATAATGATATAAAAACCAGAAACCATCCCATGGTTTCTTCACATGGATACATCCAAATAGAAGTGGTTTAAATTATTTAAAAATTCTAGGAATTGAACACATAAAAAAATTTTCCTTAGTGATGTGTAAGTGGGACACGTTTATATATAATTTATTTTCACAGATAAAAATATAATATAGGTTATGAAGGATTCATTAAGAGTTTATAAAATTAATAAAATAGACTATTAAAACGTTATTTTATAGTGGAAACACAATTTTAGTCATGAATTTTCTTTAGTTGAACTATTATGTCTGTTTTTTTATTTTATGATGTAATAATACATATCATATAATTTTATCGTAATTAATTTTTACCCCAAAAGTTGAATTTCTCAATAATTATGAAAAAATCACCATTAGATAATTTTTACATGATTATGTAAAAGATAATATTTATTTTATAAAAATAATTATCTAAATATATTACATTACAAATTTAAATGAAACATTTCAATTTATTGGAAAATACTATTTTTTTAAAATATCAGTTTTCTGACCCTTATCAAAATAAAAAATGACTTCATAAAAATATAATTTAATTTATATTAATAAAAATATTATTTAATAATATTATATAAATAAAATATAATTTATTTCAAAAATTGATCAATTCCTCAAAAAAGTGCCTTGTTTGAAACAATATATTTTGAAAAATATAATTTGTTTCATTATATCAAAATCTAATTTTTATCAAACTCCTTATTTAATAATATAAAAATTCATATTAAAAAGGAATAAATATAATCATGGTTTAATTAAAAATAAAATATAAAAATTCATACTATTAGGTTATGGATACATAACCTTTTATTACATTAGTGAATACCATAAGGGTAAGGCATGCGATGGTGAGATTTTATTTGGGTGGTTTGGCATATATGGTTTACAACATGATCTCAATCAACATGAACTCATCCCATAAATGTTTCGGTTCAAATTTTCGTTGTCGAATCTTAGCTTGTGCTATGTCTAGGGAAAATCCCAATGATGCGATATCCCTATGATGTTTTTATAAATGTGCTTCAGAGGGTTTGATACTACATGTCATGGCCCCCACTTCCTCTATCTATGTCAATTGGCTTTATTATAACTCTTTATATATACTAATCATATGATTTATCTATAAATTCTACATTATCAACTATTATTATGATTAATGTTATTTAAAATGATATAACTTATAAATGTAAAAAACAACCAAAGTTTTTTCTTGTGTTTTCTACAGGTAAATTACATTATAAGGAATTTATTCATTACAAAAGTGAGTTTCATTTATAATTTTTATCCTGATTCATTCAGGGAAAATTGAAGCCCATAATTTTACACCACAAATACCAAATTCTTCAAGACATGGATTTTGGAGCATGAGTAGCCTGTCCTGAGCAATTATCCATATATAACATAATGGATTCCTTTTTTCGGTATTTTAGATATTATGTGAGGTTATTCTGACAAGAAGCTTCTCCCAATGACTCTTAGCTAGTAGTAGTGATCAGGTTTTTTAATCAGAGTGTTTTTGGGGTGAGAACCCCCCCCCCCCATCACACTCAGTCATGGGTCCCCCATAGTCAATACCCATGTATGGTTGGAAATATCCATACTACACAAGTTGTTGGTCTTCTATCTAGTGACACCACCATCTTTGAGTTCTAGTTGGAACATGTCTTCCACTAGACTTAGTTCTCCCTTATCTATGGAGCGCATTGGCAAGTCATGAACTCTCTAAATGGTTTATTAAGTGGTTATTCAGTATAAATCTATGGATAGTGTGACTCCTAGGCTATGTAAAACATTTTTGATTGTTGGGTCCTCCACAAAAATTCATAGGTAGTTTCCTGGGATGCTGGGCATTAGAGATGTACCATTGGAGCTACTGGTTGACCCACTGTTCATAGTGGGGCTAAGAAGATGGAGATACAATTTCTTACTACCTTTGGTATTCATTTTCAGAATTTCTAGGTTATGGATGTTATGGTTATTATGGGTTTTATCTCATATACTGATTGAAATTCCCTCCTGGTGATTAGAGGACAATTCTATCTTGATGATTTTTAATTTGTGATTTCTTGATGTCCTACTAGCTATGTATATACTCGACCCTAAATGGTATTTTACAACACGTGTCATAACTTATAAAGATTAAATATACATTAATAGTGAATATGGTGGGCCTGGTAATAGTAGATCTTAGTAGTACGTGGTGTTGTTAAACATGTTTAATGGCCAGACTTTGGTATCAGGAGAGGGTCTCTCCCCCACTTTACTCTTTACATTTGATTTCATTTGGATTTTCCCCCTACATTTTTATTTGGTAATGTATTTATCCATTATATTATTAGAATTACACTGATGTACTCTGATATGTATTTACTAGAGGTTATTTCATGGATTTTTACACTCTATATGTTCAGTATTTTATTATACCTATGCACTATTTCATAGAGTTGGCACTATGAGTTAATATAGGTACTTTAAAAAAGGCAACCCATTTAAGTATTATGCTGATTCGGAGATTTTCCCCATAAAAAATCCTTTTAGTGTAAGTATTGGGGTGTCCCACATGGCTTACCATGATCCCAGAATGCCCTAGTGGGTTAGGTCATGACAGTTGTAAGAGCCTGATTCTTAATATTGAGGTACGGGTTTCTTATTTTCACTTTTACTTAAGGGTTTTTGAGAAAATAAGGAATTGGGGAAAATCCTAAATTTTGGGACTACACACCATGTACTATTCTACATGCCATGTACTTTGTCCATGTCATATGAGTACACAGGGTGTGTATCCATGTCGGCGACGAAGGGTGTAAAAACCGACTACACGCCGTGTAGTGGATATTTACATGCCGTGTAGTCAGTCGGGAGGAAAATAGTAAGGCAGTGGAAGCAGCTTCCATCCGGACGACAGTACACACCATGTGATCAAGAATACACGCCATGTACTCATTTTAAAATATGAACAGTGCCACTCTGGCGAGAAGCCGCCGAAGGAACAATTAAAAAATTAAAAGTACACGCCGTGTACATGAAAAGTACACACCGTGTAGTTTGTTTTTTTCTCTTAAAATGGGCAGTATCCGACCCTGTTCATAGGAATGGCTTAGAACCAGAGGAAGGAGTTGGGAGAGGAGGCCAGACCTTCGAGGATATCCATATCGAGCGTCGAGAATCCATTTTCACCTCTGACGATCTTGTTGGAACCGCACTGGTAAGCCCTCCACTCTCTTTCAGTCGTTATTGCCAATTATTCCTCTATGGGAAGTTATTTGAGTTTGAGAGGGGATTTATTTCACCTCAGATATACATTGTTCTTATACTATTCGAGGAGCGTCGTTTGCGTATTCCATTCAGGGGTTCTTAAGGTAGGAGGCTTGGTGTTTAAATTCCTACTGTTGTGCGTTTTTGTGTACTGTTGTGCCACAAACCCATGTTGGGGTGTCATGTGGCTGAGGCCTTGGCTGTTTAAATAACTATAATTGTATAGGTAATTAAATGAGATAATAACCTGATGTTTGGGATCGCTGCTTGGATCGAGGACCACCCTAGGGGTGCGTTTCTCTGTTTAGCCGTTTGGCCAGGATACTCGATGGTATGCCATTGTAATAATGTTTGTTAAATTTCCTTGAGAGGAATTTTATGTGAATTTATTATTTACATGTTGGGAATTGGATGGTTACTTGCACCTGAGGGAAGTGTTCTTTTTATCCTGAGGGCATTGTTTATTTAGCCTGAGGGAAAGGTACTGCTTAGCTTGAGGGAAACATCCTATTTCGCATGAGGGAAACTTTTCATATGCCTGAGGGCAGTGACTTCTGGGCCTGATGGAAACACGTCGTACACTTGAGGGAGATGTCAGTTATGGCTGAGGGCAATGCCTATGGGAAAGATTCTGATTACCTGAGGGTAAGGGTTTGCATGTCTGAGGACACTGACTGTTTACATAGAAAATTCAATGTGGTGGTTTTCATTATATTGAATGATTAAATGAATAATAAAATTACAATATAACTTGTAAAGTTAGTTACTTTTGAGTACTGATAATTTATTTCATTTACTTTTGCACACTGTTGTTGCATGTTTACACATAGTTGAGCACGGACCTTTGGTGGGAGCCTACTGGGATTTATTTCTCACACCCTGTTTGGGACATTTCTTCGGCCCAAACAGATTACATTTCTGCTGGTGTGGATAAGGGAAAGGGTCCTTATATAGGTACTTGATTGCTGCTGAGGATTAGGGGAGCATGGGACCGGGCTTAGGCACATGATGCTACCAGCGGTTTTGTTTTGTTTTGTTGTACTCTGTGTTGTACTGTACTGTATTGTTGTGTAACATGTTCTTGCTATTTTCTTAGAACTTGAGACATGTTGCATCATTATCTATATAACTATTGTTATATTTTAATGCAGTTGTTTATTTTAGAATGTTTATGTTTTATTGCTTCCGCTATTATTTTATGTTTTTTATTTTATTTCAATGTGCTAAACTTTGACAAATGAGGGCATAGTTTCCCCACTATCAGACCTGGGCCCTCACTGCGAGTCGGAAACCTCTGGCTTTTGGGGAAATGCGCTTGATGTCATGTGACCAACCGGGTTTGGGGCACCCATCACTACTAGAAATCCAGGCTTCAGCGCCTACAGGCATTAGCGACTACCATTGGCGGTCGCTAAAGGGGGGTATTAGCCACCGCCAATGGTGGTCGCTAATTCCTTCAATAAAACAGGCGGGATATTTCCCGCTTCCACTCATCTTCTTCGTGTACACCAATTTTCCACCACCAATACCGCCCCTATCACCGCTGCAATTCTCATGCCGCCGTGATAAGTCCCCCGCCACCACACTACAACCCTCACTCACCCACATCGCGACCCCCCGTCACCTCCCGTCGCACCTACCTCACCGGCCACTAAACCCATCTCCGTCATATGCCCGCCTAATCGATCAACAACGCTCCTGACCCTCCCTCCGGCTACCGTAGATCCTCCATGGTTGGCGACCCAAGGTTTCGACCCCTCGTCGCATCCACCAGCTATCCCCATGTGTCCATAGTCGCACCCACCTGCTGTCCTGCACACATGAATTCTGGATTTTTTAAAAGGACCAACAGCGGCCGCCATTGGCGGTCGCTGTTGGCCTTTATCGACTAAGCAACAATGAACACCAAAAGCGGTCGCAAGGCGGCCACTAAAGACCTTTAGCAGCCGCTTTCTGCGGTCGCTAAAAGGCTTAATTGTAGTAGTGCATTGAGTGGAACCCGGATTCGGGACGTTACAAAGTAGTATCAGAGGAGTTATTTTCATTGACTTACTGTTTGGAGCCTTAGTCAGGGATAGGATGGAAACAGTAGTTGGTAATAAGCTATGCCCGGGCGTAGCAAACCCATGTACATGGAAAAGCCAGTTTACGTCGTATTTTTGCAATTCTTCTAATTTTTCAAATTTTACAGTTGATTTGATTTTCACCATTGGGTGACAACTTGTTATTGTGCTGTTTATATTTTATCCATGGGTTCTATTTAGTTTCACCCTGATTAGATGATGGTATTCCATCTCATGCATCATTTAGGAACATTCTAGGAAACACATTCTATGCAGAGTTCCATGCCACATAGGTGCATTAGAAATTGCATGTTGCTGTGATAGTTGTTGTGCTAGAAAAGCAAGCTGTTGTGATAGATTCTTTGTTAAATACCTGATATGTGATAGGGTATTTTTTGTGTGAGCTTGTTGATAGAATGGGTTCCAAACTTTGGTTTTTGTGGAGTATAGGCCCTCATTGACCATAATTTGGTGTATCATAGACTATTTATCTTTGTATAACACAGATAAGATTCCAAACTTTGATTCGAGGGAAGTATGGGCCCTCACAGATAGGAATTTGGCACTAAGGTGTTGTTTTTTAGAATTTTCTGGGTTCCAGAGAAGTATCTGTGGCTCATTGTCCAAAAAACCCAGGATAGACGCCATGTTGTTCCTCAGACACACGCTGTGTGTTCTTTTGTTTGTGAAGAGAAGAAATTTTTTTGAGTATACGTCGTGTACCCTAAATACACGCCGTGTAGTCTCTTCCCATGTCATAGACCATGTGGGCAGGGACACAGGGAAGGGAAAATATCAGGGTGAACAGGCCATGTACCGGATGTACACGCCATGTAGTGTTGACCTGGAGTCCGCCCGTGTAACTAACAACAGGGACGGAGGAGACCTTAGGACATACACACCATGTCCACTATGGAACATGCCGTGTAGTTTGACCTAGGGACCCGACCATGTAACTAACAACACAGGTCGGTGTAATCCTTTATTGTACATGCCGTGTGTATATAGAATACACCGTGTAGTGTAATCCATGTATCCGGCCGTGTAACTAACAACACAGGTCGGTGAAGCTCATCTAGTACATGTCGTGTACCTGTGGGACACGCTGTGTAGTCTTTTCTGAGGAGAGATCATGTGGACCTAGCCATCTGGCTAGTGAAATGGGGTGGTGTACACGCCGTGTGTGGGTGTAACTCGCTGTGTAGTATCAAGCCGATTATTCATCTGTGTGACGAATGACATGAGAAGTTGTAAAATTTACACCCTACACGCCGTGTAGATTATATACACGCCTTGTAGTTTTGTTTAAATGGGATCATTGTGGATAATACATGTAGAAGGACCCGGGCAGGGGAAAAGAAGTCAAGTACATGCCGTGTAGTCATTGTACATGCCATTTAGTCTTGTTTTGAAAATCTTGAATTCCTTCTTCCTCATGTTCCCCTTTTGGTCCCTTTGTTTTCAGTCTGAAATAATCTTGATCTAAGGCGTGCATTTAACCTTGTAGAGTCATTCCACCGAGACGACCACGCGTTTTTCTCCAGGAGAGTGGCAAAAATTATACTCCAGAGATGGTGGGCCATGGGCTACCAGTGGATCCTCCAGCAGAGCCAGATGCGACGCCAACCGTTATACTGGACACAGGCACGAAGGCGCAGTTCCATGAAGGTTTCATGTGGTTCATGATGACATTTTATGGATCAACGCTGGCTTCCACATCTATGGCTGAGATGACTCATATATTCCAGAAGCAGCATCCACCTATGTTTTCAGGGGATGGTGGACCACAGGCTGCAGAGTCTTGGATGGGGTCTTTGCAGACGATTTTCGAGCATCTTGAGACACCTCCAGGGCGGAGGGTCAAGCTCGTGACTTCTATGCTGCGTGATTCCACCAAGAGGTGGTGGGATGTTACCACTCAGATAGAGGATCACAAAGACATGGCATGTGATGATTTTAAAACAGCCTTCTATGACTTCTTCTTCCCAGAGACGCTGAGGGCAGATAGAGCTCGAGATTTCATGAATATGCAGTAGGGATCTATGTCAGTGATAGACTATTCTACTCGATTCACTGAGCTTCAACATTTTTCACTCGTACTGGTGGGTGATGAGAGGTTGAGGGCCATACATATTGAGGATGGTCTTCATTATGACATCTGAGCACTGGTGAATGTTTTCAGGCTGCCTTCTGTACATGCTATTGTGAATCAGGCACTGATTACAGAGAGGAACCTTCGGGAGGATAGTGGTGCAGACTAGGGTGGTTCGGCACTAGTTTCTGGTACTATTTCTACCAGAAAGAGGAAGTGAAATATGTGTTTCTCTCATGGTGGAAGTACTAGCGAGGTAGTTTATTCAGGTGGCCTGGTCTTTCTCTACCAGTGCACTAGAGAGGGGTACAAGAGACTGTAGTGTCCACATGACCCAGTGGAGTTCTGAGCTTGTGGCAAGATGGGTCATCTAAAGTGCTTTTACAGGGTGTTTGTACCAGTGGCTAGTGTGAGGGGTTCTGTGTAGACTCTGTGTGCGGGAGTAGGACCAGTAGCTTCTTACCAGTCGGGAAACTGGAATACATCAGGGCATACATGCCGATATGGTGGTCGTGGTCGTGGTAGCTAGACACCAGGATCTCAGAGGCAGTAGGGCGGGACAGCTCATGGTAGCCAGGCTGTGTCACATGGTCACGACACTGGGCAGGCATATGCAGTGCAACAGACCCAACAGGAGCAGGATCCCAGACCTCCTACTGTCAGAGGTACTATTCTAGTTGCTTTTGTCTTATCTTTAGTAATTTTTGATACGGGTGCTATAGATAGTTTCATATCTGTGCCCACTGTGAAGATCCTTGGGCTCTGTGTTTCTTCTTCTTCTTCTTCTGTTATGATGCTAGACACTCCGTTGGGAATGAGAACGACATGTGTGTGTTAGTGCAAGGAGTTCCCCCTTGAGGTTGGTGAGTGTCAGTCTCTATGGGACCTCTATGTCTTAAATATGATGAGATATGATGTCATTCTTTAGATGTACTAGTTGGTTCCCTTTTGAGCCTTTTTAGATTGCTATCGTCGTTGGGTGAGTTTCACGTCACTGGAGGGTGGATAGATTCTATAAAAAGGTGAATAGGATGTTCAGTTGTGTCAAGATAGACCATAGCATCATGGGAAAGGTGGAGTAACATCCCAGATTGCTAGTTTATATCTGGATGATCAGGGGACTTATCAGACGGATTTCCCTCCAGTGGTTGGTCGTTTCAGGGATGTCTTTCCGGATGACTTTTCGGGTCTACCTCCAGAGCGTGAGATGGATATCTCTATAGAGCTTGTTCCAGGAGCAGAGTCGGTGTCCATTACTCCTTATAGGATGACTACACCAGATTTTCAGAAGCTCAAGAGGAAGTTAGGGGAGTTACAGTCAAAGGGTTTCATTTGACCCAGTACTTCTTCTTGAGGCTCGCCGGTCCTCTTTGCGAAGAAGGAAGATGGTACCGTCAGACTCTGTGTGTATTATCGGAAGCTGAACCAGCTGACGGTCAATAACTGATATCCCTTGCCGTGGATTGATGATATTTTTGATCAACTTCGTGTAGCATGAGTGCTCTTGAATATTGACTTGAGATCCAGATATCATCAACTGCGCACGAGACTATAGGATATACCGCTTACAGCATTTCAGAGCAGATATGATTTGTACGATTACTTGGTTATGCCTTTTGGACTCACGAACGCGCTGACAGTTTTCATGGCTCTTATGAATCATGTGTTCCATCCTTATCGGGATTATTTTGTGGTAGTATTCGTGGATGACATCTTAGTGTACTCTCACACTCGACACGACCGTGCCACCCTTCTCGAGATCGTACAGAGTACACTAAGAGAGAATAAGATATATTATAAGCTCTCAAAGTCCCACTTTTTGATAGACCAGATTCACTTCCTGGGTCATATCATCTTCGAGGAAGGAGTTGTAGTAGACCTAGAGAAGGTGAGAGTAGTAGTTTCCGGGGATCATCCTAAGAATGTGTTTGAGAGACGAAGTTTCTTGGGGTTGTCTGGTTACTAAAAACACTTTATACAAGACTTCTCATGCTTAGAAGCATCATTGAAGGGTTTGACTAAGAAGGGTGTGAATTTATTTTGGTCTGAAGCTTGTGAGATAGCCATTCAAGACCTGAAAGGAAGGTTGACATCAGCACCAGTCCTGATACTTACAGAGAAAGGGAAGAGTTATACATTTTACTATGATGCATTAGGTATTGGGCTGGGAGTAGTGTTGATGCAGGTCGACTGAGTTGTTGCATACGGTTCTGGGCAGTTGAGTCCTCATGAGAGGAATTACCCAACACATGACCCCGAGTTGGATGTAGTTATTCATGCAATACGCTGTTGGAGACATTATCTCGTGGGAGAGCATTTTGGGTTTTTCACCGACCACAAAAGTCTCATGTATATTTTTACTCAGCATGACATGAATCTGAGGCAGAGAAGGTGGGTCAAATACCTTCAGTCCTTCGATTTTGAGATTTCCAATACACCTGGTAAAGGTAATGCAGTTACTGATGCACTGAGCAGGAGGACATAGATACAAGCAGTGCAGGAGGCCAGTGGTGAGTGGCATCTTGTGGCTTTGTTCTCTGAGATGCATTTGGAGGTGCACGACAGTCAGGGGCAGACCTATCTTTCTTCTATAGCTGTGAATTCTACCCCCCTTGATAGAGTGAGTATGAGATAGATATCTGATTCGAAAGGCCTAGTTCTACGGGAGTCGGTTGCAAGTGAGGACCCTCCTCCTGGTTGGAAGATAGGAAATGATGAAATTCCGCGTTTCCACAGATGAGTGTGGGTTCTAGGGGATATATACGAGGAGCTGATGCAAGATTTTCATGCTTCAGCTTGGGCAGCTCATCCCAGAGTTACCAAAATGTACTGTGACTTGACACGTCGGTATTGGTGGTTGGGTATGAAGAGGGAGATAACTGGTTTTGTTAATAGATGTTCCACATCTCTGTAGGTGAAGGCGGAGCATCAGAGGCTAGCCAGACTGTTACAAAAGTTACCCATCCCTGAGTGGAAATGGGATGTTGTTGCGATGGATTTCGTGACTGGGTTGCTGAGGTCACCTTTAGGCAATGATGTCATGTGGGTTATTGTGGACAGACACATGAAGGTAGATCACTTTTTTCTGATCAAGGAGAACTTCAGTGTTGACGAGCTCAGGAAGTTGTATAACCGAGAGATTTTACATCTTCATGGGGTCCCTCATTCTATCTTTTCAGATAGGGATTCCTGCTTTACATCTTTTTCTCAAAGAGTTTTTAGAGGGAACTGTGTATACAGGTGCTTCTGAGCACAAATTACCACCCTCAGACCGATGGCTAGTCAGAGCGTACGATACAAGTGCTTGAGGACATGCTGCGTGCATGAATCCTAGACTTTGGGGGCTCTTGGGAGAAGCACATACCCCTAGTTGAGTTTTCCAATAATAACAGTCTTCAGGAAACTATTGATATGACACCTTACGAGGCTTTATATGGTAGTTCATGCTGATCACCCTTGTGCTGGTTAGAGGCAGGCGAGGCAGCTTTACTGGGACCACGTCTCGTGCATGAGACTTCTGAGAAGGTCCAGTTGATTCAGAAGCGGATGGCTACTGTACAGTCTCGTCAGAAATCTTACGTTGATCTCCACCGATGACCTTTGGAGTTCATCGTTAGGGATCAGTTCTTCTTGCATGTTTCTCCGAGGCTGGGACACAGATAGATCAGGAGACAGGGTAAACTATCACCAAGGTACGTAGGACCATTTGAGATTCTTGAGAGAGTTGGGCTAGTTTCCTATCGGTTTCAATTACCACATAGGTACCGATCCATGCATGATGTCTTCATTGTATCTCAGTTGCACCACTATCATTTAGACTCATCTCACTTCTTTCAGCTCGAGGAGGATGATCTTGAGGTAGATGCGTCCTTTGAGGAGCATCCAATTTGTATAGTGGATAGGAGCCCAGAGGTTCTCTAATGCTGGTCAGTTCCTCTCATATGGGTGCTATGAGAGCATGGCTGAGTACAGGACAAAACCTAGGAGCGGGAGACCGACGTACGTGCTCAGTGGATAGAGTTGTTTTGATATTTTATCTTCGCTACCCTTGTAAGAGAAATTCGGGGATGAATTTCTTTAAGGGGGGAAGTTTTTAAGAACCCGGTTCTTATTATTGAGGTACATGTTTCTTCATTTCTCTTTTCCTTAAGTGTTTTTTAGAAAATAAGGAAAATGGGGGAAATCCTAAAATTTTGGACTACACGCCGTGTACTTTTCCGCACGCCATCTACTTTGGCCGTGTGGGATGAGTACATAGGGTGTGTAGCCATGACGGCAATGAAGGGTGTAAAAACCGACTACACGCTGTGTAGTGGATATTTACACGTCATGTAGTCAGTCGGCAGGTAAATAGTAAGGCGGTGGAAGTAGCTTCCTGCCGGATGATAGTACACGCCGTGTGATCAGGAATATACACCGTGTACTCATGTCGACAGATGAACAGTTCCACGCTAGCGAGAAGCCACCGAAGGAACAATTAAAAAATGAAAATTACACGCCGTGTATTTGAGAAGTACACACCATGCAGTTTGTTTTTTTCGCTTAAAATGGGAAGTATCCAACCCTGTTCACAAAATTGGCTTAGAACCAGAGGAAGGAGTCAGGAGAGGAGGCTGGACCTTCAAGGATCTCTAGATCGAGCATCGAGAATCCGTTTTCACCTCTGACGATCTCGTTGGAACTGCACGGGTAAGCCCTCCATTCTCTTTAAGCCATTATTTCCAATTATTCCTCTAAGGGAAGTTATTTGAGTTTTAGAGGGGATTTATTTTACCTTGGATATACGTCTTTCTTGGATGATTTGAGGATCGTCGTTCGTGTATACCATTCAGGGGCATTTAAGGTAGGTGGGTTGGTGTTTAAATTCCAACTGTTGTGCATTTTTGTGTAACATTGTGCCACGAACCCATGTTGGGGTGTCGTGTGGCTGAGGCCTTGGATGTTTAAATACCTATAATTGTATAGGTAGTTAAATGTGATAATAACCTGCTGTTTGGGATTACTGCTTGGATCCAGGACCACCTAGGGGGTGCGTTCCTCTGTTTAGCCATTTGGCCCAGATACCTGACGGTATGCCATTGTAATAATGTTTGTTAAATTTCCTTTAGAGTAATTGTATGTGAATTGATTATTTACATGTTGGGCATGGCCCAGTTACTTGCGCCTGAGGGTAGTGTTCTTTTTAGCCTGAGGGCATTTTTTGTTTAGCCAGAAGGCAAGGTACTGCTTAGCGTTAGGCAACATCCTATTTCGCCTGAGGGAAACATTTTGTATGCCTGAGGGCAATGAATTTTCTGCCTGAGGGGACACTTCATACGCCGGAGGGAAATATCTGTTATGCCTGAGGGAAATTCCTAAGGGAAAGATTCTGATTACCTGAGGGTAAGTATTTGCATGTCTGAGGACACTGACTATTTAGATAGAAAATTCAATGATGTGGTTCTCCTTATATTGAATGATTAAATGAATAATAAAATGGAAACATAACTGGTAAAGTCAGTTACATTTGAGTACATATTAGTTTATTTCATTTACTTTTTCACACTATTGTTGCATGTTTACACATAGTTGAGAACGAGCCTTTGGTGGGTGTATACTGGGATTTATTTCTCACACCCTGTTTGGGTCATGTCTTCAGCCCAAACAGATTTAATTTATGAAGTTGTGGATAAGGGAAAGGGTCCTTATACAGGTACTTGATTGTTGCTGAGGAGTAGGGGAGCATGGGAATGGGATTAGTCTCGCGATGCTATCGGCTATTTTGTTTTGTTTTGTTGTACTCTGTATTGTACATTACTGTATTTTTGTGTAACATGTTCTGTATTTTTTCTTAGAACTTGAGACATTTTGCATCATTATCTATATAAATTTTGGTAATCATTTACTGCAGTTGTTTATTTTAGAATTTGTATGTTTTATTGCTTCCACTTTTGATGTATGATTTTTATTTTATTCCGATGCGCTACACTTTGACAAACGAGGGAATATTTTCCCCACAATCAGACCTGGGCCCTCGCTGCTAGTCAACAACCTCTAGAATTTGGATAAATGCACTTGAGGTCATGTGACCAACTGGGTTTGGGGCACCCGTTGAGTGGCACCCGGATCTGGGACGTTACAATAGTTAATAAAATGTATTATGAGTCCAATATTATTCATGAAAATGTTTTTTTATTAAACTACTTTATTATACAACAAAATTCCATATCTATATTCATTTATAAATTAATCAACATCCTTATGGTATAACATATTCTTTTGTGTTTTGGTGTGGTCTTCCACCATGAAATGTCCACCATCCTTTTATAAATAACTTAATATATACTTTTAAATATTCCAACATCTTAACAATCAAGAATACAAAAGGTTTACCTCAACAAATATGGTATTATAAATCATTCTTAAATGAGGTTCTAATTCATAAAATCATATTAATACACATATATATCAAATTTTAATATCCCATGTTTACAAATGTTAGTCATACATCACCACTATGAATAGAATCATATATGGAGAACCCTAGAGTTGTTTTACATAATCACAACTTACAACCTCCATGTTACAAAATTATTTTCCAACACCATAACAATGAAGAATAGACAAGGTTTACCTCATCAAATCTGATATTGTACATCATTCTTAAATCAGGTTTGAATTCATCAAATCATATTAATCCACTTATATATCAATTATTAATATACCATGTTTACAAATGTTTGTCATACATCACTACTAAGAATATACTCGATGTATGAAGATCACCATAGTTATTTCCAATAAGTATAACCAACGACATCATAGTTACCAAATTCTTCCCCTATTCATATTGTTGATAATAAAACACCATAAAAAACTATCTCCTAAATCTTCACAATCAATGTATTGATTTCTTATGAATTCTATTTATTCTAATTTTGGAAATAAAATATAGTGGGTTATTTATTTATAAAATATTTTTTATTATACCCATTTGAAAATATAACTATTCTATAACCACAAACTCTATCAACCAATTATAAACCATTTGAAAAAATTATATATGTTTTATTTAAGAAAACATATGTCAACTGGTGATACCTTATTTATGATTTTTAGAGAGTTTTCTTATCAATTCAAAAATATTAATGTCCTGATTTTACTTTCTTGAGCTATGACCTAATCACTGAACCCCATACGTCTCCTATAATATATTGGACACCTTCTCAGCACACCATATGATATTATTCATTGATTTTAGTTATTAGACCAATGAATTCACTAATGAGAGAACACATGCTCTTTGTCCCCACTCACACACTCTCTGGGAAATGGACTAGGTGTTCACCCATTCTAACACTACTCTAATCCATGTATGAGTACCTTTGGAGTTATAATAATATATTGTCCTATAAAAAAATTATTACCTAATTAAAATGGGAAGTAACATTTAATATTTTTAAGTGTCTCATTCATATGGGAGTTACACTCCCCCTTTTAGGTTTAATACCCTCCTTTTATAGCTCAAACATAAAATCAAGGTAATTCCACTGTAAATTTAGCTGGGTTTTGTATTTGATACATTTTATAAAGAAATTAAATCCATAATCCATGAATCTAGTCATATTACCCATGGGGTATATGAAAAGAAATTATTTTCCTCCCCAACACACAATAAGATATTATCCACTATGGTCACTTATCAAACTAATAAATGTCCATACAAGACAAAAAATTATCCTTTAGTGTGATGTGTCATCACACACACTCATTAGGAAACATCAAAGGAGGTTATCCATAATAACACTATTGTAATATAAGATTTCATAACAATGTATTTACTATCATATAAGATACAGAAAATAATAGTGAACCCAGTTATCATGGGAAATAATAATCATTTTTTATTTCTCACTTTTTTTGTGGTGTTACACCCCCCCCCATTAAAATAAAACACCCATTTTGTGAAAAACAACACATAAACCATGAAAATTACTCAGGACTTATTTATTTTTATTGGATTTGATTTTATTTTTCATGAATCGACCTATAAAATCTATGAAACTAGTGATTTGACCCAATGGGTATCCTATATTATCGTTTCATGATTCATAATACACCACATCTTATTATCCACTATGGTAACTTGTTTGACTAATGATTTTAACCAATGTCCAACACTTGTTCATTTAGTTACATTCTCTTTAGTCACCCAGACTCTGAGAAAAATCTAATGAATTCACCCATTCAGAGAATTATCCAAGAAAATAATTCTTAACATTAGATTTTTTTATCAAAATGGTAATAAAAAAACAGGTGTACCTTATTGAAATGTTTATTATTATTTTTTATTTTCTATGTCTCACTTCTTAAAGGGTGATTTATGTTATAAAAAAATACATTAATCCTAATGTGTAATAAATCAATGAAATAATAATGACATTATGTTTATAATTTCAATGTTTCCTATTGAAATAATTTACTTCTATAAATTCCTCAAACTTGAGCAATTATATTTCTTGAAAAATATTTATGTGAATTCAAACAAACATAGACTATATTTTTATTAAATAAACATTATTGGAAAAATTATATGAACCCTATAACTGTTTAAGTAGTATGATACCACATTAGGTAATAAAATCATTACACCACTTGTAATCTATGAACATTAATTTTATGGAATATCATCATTTCCATATGAGGAATGTGGAATTTAAGGATTAAATACCACCTCCAACTAAACTGTATTAGTAATTAAAAGAGATTTTGATTCAATAATTGTCAGGGTCGTGATTCATATTTCCAAAATTTTGATATGTTGAAATAAATCAAATGACATCACATGTTATAAAAATAATAAAACATGGAATAATCATTGAATTTTTATTAATATATTTCTTATTGCCTTATTTAATTTTCTATTTTAAATATTAGTTTACATGTCCTAATATTAGTTTCTAGAATACATAAAATTCATAATACAATTTAAAAATTCTTGAATAATATTTTCCACCACATGAGTTTATCTAACACCAATTTTAATCCAAAATTACGATATAACTCTAATATAAATTTTAGATATAGTAATATCAACATACTTGGGTTCAAAAGACAATATATATCTATAATGAAATGGACTATAGTCACCCCATGGACTATATTTCAAACATAAAACTACATAACTCCTATAATATTTATGACAATTAATTAAATGGGTCATGTGGTATTTCTCAACCATCCTTATATATTATAATGTGGTTGGTCATGCTCAACCTACCATTTTCTTGTAGAATGGTTCCAATACGTACCAATAGATATCCTTTGAGAAATAACAATTTTATAAAAGTTTCTATTCTTTCCTTTAGAATAATCAATATTACCTCACATGGAATCCATATCCATTATTAGAGTAATACAAATCGTACATGATCTCTTAGTTTATGTATCATCATTAAATCATTCATCGTTATTCCTCTTCCGTGTGAGGGAACTTCTACTAGTATTTAAAACTTTCCATGTAGTCTTACTATTGATACCACTAATATATTCTTTTTTACTAATCTTATTCAATAACTATTAATGATATGTTATACCTATTATTACTTATTAAGTCTTTATTGAAGTTTTCATTATTATTTTTTTTCAATAGAGACATCCTCTATCTTCTTAATAAAAATATTTTTGCTTTCATTATATGATGAAGGCTATGAATACACCACTATTTGATATTGATAGACCATTTTCTACAATTTATCACCACTATCCCTTACCTTGATATTTAATTGTTAAACAATATCATATAATTTTTTTTCTATACATGTATTACCTTTGACATGGGAATGATTTTTTCCTCATAAAACAACATTTAATTTTCTAGTGGAAATATCATTCAATATGACCATTTTTTAAAGAATAAAATATATCATAAAAAATCATACCTCATGTTGTCATGCCATGGATGATATGATTATAATGATATTCTTCCTCAATTATGATATTTGGATAGTAAATTCACATCCATGGTGTTCCCCATAACTCCACAATAGTATAAATACAATTCTACTTTTACTCAAACATTATTACTCAATTTATTTTAGAATATAATTCTTACTCTATGATTCCAATTTTTTATATTTCACTCTTCACATACCAATGAACCCCAAGGGATTACCACCTTTCCATTTGAGGAGCGAATCATCATTTTGGGATCCATAAACTTTATTTACTTCTACTTCATTTGAGATAAATGCACTCTATTCTCAATCATAATTTCTTTCTAGATTTCATTCTCACAAGAATTTTGATTTTGAGAGGATTAAAATTACATTTCTTATTCTTATCCTTGGAAATTTAATCCTCCAACTATTTTAAAGCACTTTGAGTAGATGAACTTATACATTCATGCTTACATACATTTTAGTAATGGATTCATTCATCTATATCTTCACTTCCCTCTATATTTTTCTCCAAAGACATTTTTTATCTAAATAGAGAATACACTCTTTGGATAATCTATAACTAATCAAAATTTTTATAGAAATCCTGGATCACACCAAGATAATAGTTATAAAATCATTCAAATTGATTACATTACAACATTCCCTCTTATTCAATGAAATTACCATAAACATTAATCTCCACTAGGGAATGAAATTTTTTATATTTTAATGTATATTCTATAATTCTTTTAGTTTTATGTTTTTTAGTAGAATAAAAAGTGATTACCATTATTGGATAGTTGTTATTTTCATGAGTCTTCTTCTTATTTATCATTTTCATATTTCCTTTTGACATAAGGAAAATTTATCCAACATTTTCCCTTGAGGAATCCTCATCATCTCAAAATTTTCATTCATTTATAAATATTGGAATTCAAACAACGGTTTCATTGAAAAATATAATATAGATTTTTTTGGTTTCCATAAAGCACTAAATGAAAATACCAATAGGTTATATTACTAAACACATTACAAGAGATACCAATGGTCAGAAATTTATGTGTCGTTTCATCATGAAATTTTTTATCATGAACTCTAAAATTCAGAATCATGGATCCCATAAAACAAAATCTCATCACCTCAGGACTCTGTAGTCCAATGCATCACCTCTTTATAATAATCAATGTTTGTTCCAATAAACATATGAGGCTTCATGTAAGAATCCATATATCCATTAAAAAAATAATAAATTTAACTATTAAATCATAAATTTGTATATATTGGCTTGAATACCCTTTTTTGGAACAAGGATTCATTTAATAAACACGAGGATGGGGATTCATGGTGTTTTACTAATAAAACTATTACTATAATTCATTTTTTAATATTTATCCTATCTTGTTCCATCATTTAATGTAACATATTCAATCCCAAACTCCATCACCATCAATCAAACTGAATACCAATCTAGAATTCCATATTTAAAAAACACATGGACAACAAAATTTTATGTAGTTCACCTATCATGGAATATGTCAAAGGATAAAGAACCAACAATGTATCTATGCGTTGAAATAAACTATAATGAAATTATGTTGATAAAAATTTGGTAATTTACACTTTTTCCATATTGAACTACATTAAAAAATTAATTAGGGATGGAATACTACCTATAAAGTTGTTCTCACTATTCTTCACATATAAGCATTTCTTTAGGGATGTCCTTCTCAGTTTTAAGAGTTGAGGGTATCAATAAAAGTTTATAAATATATAGGTATCCAATATATCATTATAGGATGTTTAAATTCCTTATATCATCATGTAAAAATGTCATGCTCTTATAATTGCCTCCTTACTAAATACTTCTTCTCCAAAAAGTATGTAATAAACTCTTTGTTTATAGAGTTGAATTTTTGTTTTACACATAAAATTCATACAAGAATTAAAATCATATTTTAAAAAAATATGTTAGATTAATTCCATATTAAGGTAATTTCCTAGGTAATGGTCTATATTATTCTCCCATTTTCCCTATAATGGATATGAAACAAGTATTCTAATGAATGATCCTATCTCCCAAAAAATATGATATGTCAAGAATGTTTCATTCACCATCCCATGTCTTCATTTTCTTTGTATATGTTGGTTTTATATTTATTATTTCCCCATATTTTTTGTGCTTAATAGTTTCCATAAAATCAATTCAATCTTAAAAATTTATATCTATTAATTTTATACTAGTAATGTATTTATTGGGCATCATAAAAACCAACCCCCCCCCCCATTATAACTAAAAAAATCAAATATACATCCATAATATCCAAGAGACAATTGAATTTTAGTGATAACCCAGATTTATCAATATAATTTCATGAACTCGAACATTACATTGTGATCTGCTTAAACACTCAATATTACAACATGTTATCCTATATTATTATATGATCATTTGGTAAACTAAAAATTCATCAAATTAGTGTATAACCACGTTTGATAAATTTTAAAAATCATGTGGTGATATTTCTAGATTCCCACATGTCAAGGATCTGTTACTGTAACATCCTAGATCCAGGTTCCTCCCAAAGGTGGTCCAAACATGGTTGGTCACATAACCTCATGCACATTTTCCCAAATGAGATAGGCTATGAAAAGTAGCAAGGGACAAGGTCTGATAGTAGGGAAACTATGTCCTCATTGGAAAATTATGAACCAGAGAATAATAAACAACAAAAAAAATAGCAGAAACATTACTACGATACAACAAATGTAAATAGTAGAAGACTGATAAAAATAAAACAACTTGACCACATATTTAAATTATGCATATAACATTTGACTAGGAAAGAATCCATAGAAGTCACAATGATGGAAAATCAATACTAAAACCAAATTACATAAAAGTAAGTAACCACCAATAACATCACAATAATCGGCTTATTCTAATTATCTCCAGCTCGAACAACAATAATGTACCTGATGAATAAGGGTGATTTATGTTATCTATACTTTGAATCATATAATTTGTTTTGATCTAATATTATGACCCAAACAGGGTGTGAGACAAATCCCAATAGGAAACCACCAATATATCTATTCCCAACTATCAGCGAATATATATAGCAGAAAATATGCATAAATGAAGCAATAAAATAGGAAGTATACAAAAGTAAACAATACTACAATTTTCAGTTACATTCAGTTTCCATTTCTTAATTATTTAAACCATTGATTAATGAATCCTAGGATCTATCCTAATCTCTATATCCCACTATGTAATAGTAACATCAAACGTCTCAAAAGTCTATCTACACAAACAAGTAAGATTACGTCCAAGCTTATTCTTTGTCTTGGCAGGCTTTTCATAGTCATTCAATCAATCATCAACAACCCTTTGGAAATGTCCTCATAGAATAATCCTCACTAGTTACACATATAATCAATTAAATAAATTAATAAACCTCTAGGAAAGCTCACACACACTAACCCCTTTGGTATTACATGGCATTAATCATTTACAATGACCACCTAGGTAACCCTCATAGCCAATACACCCTTGGTCTGTATAGCAACAATAAAATGTAATGACCCCTGGCAGTTGTCATAGTCAATTCCCTATGGTCCAACATTCCTTTAATAACTACTCTCTGGGTAGCCCTCATGGTCTAACCCCTCTGGTCAGTAACCCTACGATTGCTCTCACAGTCAATACCTCTGTTCAACAATTAAAACAATTCATAATTAAAAGGCCCTACCTTGGGAAGCTCTCACTGTCAATTCACCTTGGTCATACTTCATATTTCAAAGCACATGCATCTCATATAAACAACCCCATCCTGACAATAATAGGCATGGAAATAAAGGCAGACTAACATGCTTTCATTACCCAACGTCCATAACCAATAAAACATGGGAGACACATCCATAATAAAGGTAATAAACCATATGTATAAACAATGACCCTTTATCATTCAAAAAAACAATAGTAGGTATTAAATAGGGTTAAAAATCCAAAACATTAAATACCCTACACTTGGGTATTTAGAAAATTTATCAAATATAATCCAAAGTCAACCAAAGAAAGGAATAAACCACATATATTGATGTTCTATGAAGAACACTCTTAAACATTGTCCCTTGAATCATCCAAGAACGAATAGATCTGCAAAAAGGTATAATTATTTCAACATTTAATAACTCATGAGAGAGGAGAAATCAGGATGAGAGGCTCCGGGGATAGAGATAACTAACCAATGGAAATCCTACACACTTGAAGGCATCTCAATCAGAGCTCAGATATAAAAATGGGAGGATCTCAATGATCTTTGGCCATGCATCGCTCTCTTATAAGAATTGAGGGTAGAAGAAGAGAACTCTGGAGATGAGACATGATCCCAAGACGATTGATCAAATAAAAAGAAAAGTACACAATGTTATTATTTAACATACATTCGATGCAATAGCCTTAACCGACCCCCACGTTCGGTAGTCTTCCAAGTCACCCACATGGCCAGGTACTTGTCCATTGCACATCCAATACATGGTTATGTGTGGCATCTAGGTATAAGGTGTCCACTCAGGAGTACACGGTGTGTACTTATAAAATTTCCAAATCATCATTTTCCCACAAAGACAACCAAAAATAAAGATGCATACATGAAATTAAGATTCTAGTTCTTACAAACATCCCCCCCTTAAAGGAATTCATCCCTGAATTTCCCTTCCATGGGTGAAGAAGAAGAAACTTCAAATAACTATGGTCACTCTAATCATACGTTGATGTCCATCTCCCAAGTCTCATCCTATACATTCGCATGCTGCCATAACACCCATACCAAAGGAGCAAACTGACCATGAAGAACCATCATGTTATGATCCACAATCCATATAGGGTTCTCCTCAAAAGATTTATCCACCTCAAACTCAACCTCCCCATGTTGAAAAATGTGATATGGATCTGAAAAGTAATGTCTTAGTTTAGAAACATGGAAGACATCGTGCATAGCCTGATACCTCTATAGTAAATGAAATCAATATGTAA
Source organism: Viscum album (assembly GCA_963277665.1). NCBI lineage: Eukaryota > Viridiplantae > Streptophyta > Magnoliopsida > Santalales > Viscaceae > Viscum > Viscum album. Next base: position 163,260,037 of record OY728128.1, read on the forward strand.
TCAGAATGAATCTCTCCAAAACCTCAAACAGCCCGACGTATCTGGGTGAAAGATTCACTTGTCTCCTAATCCTCCTATATCCCAACCTTAATGTGACATGTAAGAAAACCTGATATCCAACAACAAACTCCATAGGTCTTCTCCATCGATCAACTTATGATTTCTGGTGAGACTATTTAGTAACCTTCCTATCCCAAATCAACTCCACCTACTCAATGGTATCCTAGACAATATTACGTACCAAGATAGCGGCCTCTCCTACCTCCAGCCAGCATAGGGGTGACCAACATGGAATACCATACAAAGCCTCATAAGTTTCCATCTGATTCGTCGCATGAAAACTACAATTTCAGGAAAAATCCACAAGGGGTATATGTCTCTCCCACGAGCCTCTAAAATCTAAGACACCGGATTGAAGCATGTCCTCCAAAACTTGTATCGTGCGCTTGGACTGGCCATCTATCTGGGGATGATAAGTTGAACTAAGAAGTAATTGTATACCCATAGCCCTCTATAGTCCCCTATAGACACAAAAAGTAACCCAGACATCCCTATATGAAATGATTGAGTGTGTAACCCCATGAAAATGTACAATCTCATGGAAGTACAACATTCCCAGATCATCAAAATAGAAGGTTTCATTGATTGGACAGAAATGTGAAACCTTTGTGAGTTTGTCAACAACATCCCAAACCACATTATTCCCTCGAGGTGACCTCGATAAACCCATCATGAAATCCATAGCAATATCATTACACTACCACTTAGGAATGTGTAACTTCTATAAAATCCCAACTCGTCACTAATTCTCCACCTTCACCAACTGACAGGTGGAACATCTAAAAAAAACCAGCAGCATCTCTCTTTATACCTGGTGACCAATACTGGATGTGTAGATCTTGATATATCTTGGTGACACCATGATGAACTTCCCATGCAGAGGCATGAAAATCTCGCAAAAACTCCTCATGTATGTATACTAACACCCATATGCACCCATGAAAGTGAGATATCTCATACTCACTTATGGTCCATCCAGGGGTAGGTCCCTCGCCTGAAAAACTCTTCCATAGAACCAGCACTTCGGAATCTTATATTTTCCTCATTCGCACGTGATCCATAGGAGTTGAGGTAACAACTATAGAAGAAAGAAATATCTTCCCCTACCTATCATGCATCTACAAATGAATCTCAGAGAATAGATCCATAAGCTTCCACTCACTACTGGCCTCCTAAACTACCTATATATGAGTCCTCCTGCTCAATGAATCAACCACTATGTTTCCTTTCCTAGGTGTGTAGTAAATCTCAATGTCAATGGACATAAGGTACTGATCCCACCTTTGCTATCTCAAATTCACATCACAATGAGTAAATATATACTTGAGAATTTTTTGGTCAGTGAATACATCAAAATTCTCTCTGAAAATATAATGTCTCTAACAACGCAAAGCATGCACAACTACAGCTAACTCGGGATCATGTGTCAGGTAATTACTCTCATGTGGACTCAACTACTGAGACCCATATGTGATTACTCCATCCCCCTGTATAAGCACTACTCTTAACCCCATATCGGGTGCATCACAGTAAATGGTGTAACCCTTACCCGAATTTGGAAAATTCAGTATCAGTGCGAAATTCAACCTCCCCTTCAGCTCTTGAAAGGCTGAATCATAGGATTTTTTGCACAAGTACTTTTCTCCATTCTTAGTCAGTTTTGTCAGTGGAACAACTAAGTGTGAAATTTTCTATATAAAAAGTATATAGTAACTGGGAAACCCTAGAAAAATATGAACCTCAACGATGTTCTTTGGCTGCTCCCAAGAAACTGTTTCTCTCACATTTTCTGGGTCAACTGATACTTCTTTCGTTGAGGTGAAATGTCCTAAGAAGTGATTATGATCCATCCAAAAGTGAAATTTTGAGACATTTACATATAACCGATGTTATCTCAGTGTACTCAAGAGGATATCAATATGGGTGACATGGTCGTGTAGAGTGTAATATTACACTAAAATATCGTCCACATATACTACCACAATAGAATCCAAGTTAGGATGTAACAATCAGTTCATAATTTCCATGAAAAATGACGGTGCATTTGTTAGAACAAACATAATAACTACATATTCATATAGACTATACATAATCTGAAAGGATGTAAGAGGTATATCTGATGCTCTAATGTGTGACTAATGATAATCGAATCTCAATTCAATATTCGAGAACACCAGGGTCCTTGATGATGATCAAAGAGACCATCAATCCTCAAAAATGGATATTAGTTCTTGGCCATCAATTAGTTAAACATCCAATAATCCACACAATGTTGGAGGGTACCATCTACCTAATTCACAAACAGGACAGGTGAACCCCAAGGAGATGTACGTGGTCGGTTGAAACCCTTCTACTATAACTCCTCTAACCACTTCTTGAGCTCTAGTAATTCTGTTTTAGCTATCCTATAAGGAGGAATGGACACTAGTGCTGCTCTTAGCACATGTTCAATAGGGAAATCTACCTCTTTATCTGAAGGTATACCTAAAAATTCCTATAGAAAGACATATCTAAAATAATCATCCGCTAGAGAAAAGTACATCTGTGAAGTCCCTTGGTCATCCAGATATAAACTAGACATCTGGAAGGTAATTCCTCCTAACCCATGATGTTTGGGTCTAGCTCTACTCGCCTGGATCTCCCATTCACCCTTGTGTAGAAAAGACCCATTCCCTGGTGATGTAAAACTCACCCTATGGCGATAGAAGACAATAAAGGACCAGAAAGAGACCAACCATTCCATTTCGAGAATGATATAAAAACATATCATCTCTAAGACATAGAGGTCCTAAAATAAGTGACACCCACCAACCTCAATAGGTCACTCCTTGTACTAACATAAATTAGTATTCTTAATCCCCAACAAATTATCTAGCACCATAACATCATTAGAAGTAATGATACATACCCTAAGGCTCTTCACAACAACGATATATATAAAACTATCTGAAACCCCTATATCAAAAAGAGTAGAAACTAAAACTGAGGCAACTAAAATCATACCTATAACCGTAGAGGTTCTGGAATCCTAATCCTGCTGGGTCTGCTCCACTGAAAAATCTTGACCTGCACCACAGCCCTGTGACCCTTCCTAACTACCGTGATCTAATCCACTATACTGTCACTGAAACCCTATAGCCTAACTACCCTGACCACGACCTCATCCTCGGCCTGAATGACCTGATGAAATCTAGTTCCCTGACTAATAAGAAACTGGTGGTCCTGATCCTACACATGGAGTCATAACATAACCTCTATCACTCATTACTAGTGAGAACACCTGAAAAAAGAACTGAATATGGCACATCTTGTAGCAATATTGGCACATGACTGGGTTTTTTCAGGCAATGTGGTCTTGTATGCCCACTCTTCTAGCACTATTAGACATACCACCTGGTTACCTGGATAAACATCGCATGAAATCTCCCTACGTCACTTCCGGATATCTTTAGAATGAGTAATAGCCATGGAAACTGAACCACCCTAGATTGCAGCTCCCAAATCCCTTAGATTATTCTCGGTAATCATCGCCAAGTTCACTATAGTCAACGAGGTCTACCTGAAGACATTAACCTGTGATCATATTTCATTCCTGTGACCATCCTAAAAACCGCCACTCCAAATATAACTCATCACCTCCCATAACAGGTGTGAATCACTGAAGATTTGTAAAACGAGATGAGTAAACCATCACCGAAAGAGCACCTTGCTCTAAATGCATGAAATCTCAGGCTCGTTCAGCCATCAATGTCTCAGGGTAGAAATAATCCTAGAATAACCAATGAAACTCTGCCCAAATCATATCTTGATGAAGTCCCACCTAGGAGATAACATCCCAACATCTCTTCGCAGAATCATGTTATAACATCCCATAATTTACATACATTTATATTACATCATAATTAATGTAAATTCATTACTACACATAACAAAACCACGATAGGACCATATAGGTATAGTGTCTTTAGAAACTGGGAAACATAAACAAATAGTTTATAATTCATCTACATTGTGCCTCATTTATATCTTCGTAACTAGACTCCTTTTTCAAAAATCGTATATAATACCCTTCATCCGGACATGTGAAAAAGAAACATATGAAAGTGTGATATAAAATTCTCAGTAAGGGTAAACAAAGGAAATATCAATCTTAACATATTCATAAGAACATAACATTTGGAAATCTTATCTTTTATATAAAATATCATAATATCATGTCATAGGATAAATAATAAATGTTAAATGTAATCCCAATAATCATAACATAAGACATGTAATTTTTCAGCATACACACATAACCATAGAAAATCACTTCATATTATTCAAGTCTTATTTCCAAGACCATCATAGAAGACAAGGTCTACTACTAAACTGAGTTCACTCCTCGTTCCATCCTTGTATTACTGAACCAGATTTACTTGCCGTTCTAGCCATGTCTATATCATGAGATAAAAATCTTTACCCAATTCATTAGAGGGAGATATAGGTCCCACCCATCTCATTATAAAACCATTCTTACATGTGCCACAAAACATAAAAAAATTTACCATAGCATAACCCATGAAATAAAATGGGCTTCTCAAAAATCATTCCATCATAACATAATCCATATAAAATATCATTCAATAATTAACGAAAAAAAACTTATTAATAATAGGGATATAAATATAACCCTATTTAAGGAAAATCATCTTAGATGGGAAATAATTTTGATAAGACACATGAAATTAATTCATGAGGGAAATATCATTTCTTCTTCAAAAACATTTTCTTTTCTAAAAATGCCATATAATTTGAAAAGGTAAGAATTTGATTGAAAAAAAATCATGAAATCATGTTGATTATGATTCATGGAAATAAGGCATCATGAAAATGTAAAAATACATTTATTTCATATAAGCTAAAAAAACATTATCCTCGTACTTTTTCTTGAAAAGTCCAAAAAAGTACATCAATTAGAATAATGACAAAATATTCTTTTCATACCATTTAAATTTTAGTCACCAAAGGGTAAAATTACCATTAAAAAATTGTAGAAGAATTGAAATAATATTATATAATTATAAAACATGGATGTGGATGATAAATATTTCCCAGAAAATACTAACATATAAACAATCTCGGATAAAAATGTGATTTTCAAATTTATCCATTACCTTAGGTTTGATATGCTACATATGTATCCAAAATACTATATAATCATTTTAATAATGTAACTGATTTATTCCATAACCATAAACATTTTAATGATAACATTTATGATTATATTTTCACTCGTTTGCTAGTAACATTGCATTGTTACTCGTTATTCGGGTATTAACCGGTTTATATTCTTATGTATGTTTTTCCAGATAAGTTCTTATTAATATTTTTAGGTTATAGTTATATCATTTAAAACATGGAATTAGTATAATATATATAATATTTATTCATTGAATTCATTTATATAATCATGATTTAATTAATATCATGTAGAACAAATCACATCACACCGTGGAGATGGTAAGTCGTACGTACGCACGAGCGATGATATCATTCCCATAATTGTTTAATGGTATTGAATTGTATGTTTTATAGTATCTTAGAATTAGTATAATGTTATATTAATCATATATAGTTATTATTTCCACCATTATACCCATCCAAGTAAGGTGATAGTGAAAAAAAGATTACACCACAGTGTAGAGACGGTAAGCTGTACGTACGGACACGTGGTGATTTCATTTTTATTTGGATGGATAGAAGGTGAAATAGGATTGTTTCATATTTATAATAAAATATAGGTATATAATTCATACTTATTTTATTAATTTATAACAAAAAAACTAAATAAGATGAAGTAGAAGAAGAAAGAAATTTGATGGAATAGGTAGAAGAGATTACCTCTTCCTCGACGTGCCACTTTTAAATATCTTCTTAGGGAACTATAGATGGTCTTTTAAAAAGACCAGAACCTCTATAGTGTAACTATGAAAGTTTAGAAGGGAAATGGGTAGGGTTTTTCTGAGCATGATGTCTCAAAATGGAGTGAAGACGAGATGGAGGAGGTTCCCAATAATAAGGGAGGAGAGGGGAACTTTAGGAAACTCTCAAAAATATTAATTTATAAAAATATCCAACCCTACCCAAAAATCTCCAAGGATTCTCAAATAATATATGAGATGATATAGGGTTGTAATGTCATGAAACAATGAATTTTGGACAACATATTTTGTCAATTTGAACCTTATATTTTTAAATGACACATAGTTATTCTATTAAATTTTAATTTTGGTAATAACATTCCTAATATTTAATGGTAATGAATATTTACATATGTGGTGTTAATTGACTATAAATGGATACTTAATTACATTTTAAACCTTATAATTTTAACTTTGTAATCTTTAAATATTTTTATAATTTTTAAATAATTTAATAAAATGTTTTTTTATAAAATCTAAATAGTGTCAATTTTGACACTATACATTTATTAGACGTTAAATAAAAATCACACAGAAGATAAATTATAATAAAAATATTTAATATAGTCCTAAAATTTCATATTCACCTTGAAAATTCAAGGAGGACATTAATTACTTCATATGATTTTTATTTTAATATTTTTAAAACCATTTATTTGATATTTCTATTAATAAAATAATTTCTACATCACTAGTGTGTCACCATTAATGATAATTATTTAATCTTTAAAAATTATAAATAAATTTATATGATGTATTAAATTATTTTACCTCTATATAGGCTATCTATAGTTGATGTTATCTCCTAGTTATATATATATATTGAAATTAATATACTTATATAAAATGAGATTGTGACATTTTTTCCATTTGAGTAGTTTTTATTACATTCATGTACTTTTCATATGTAAGTGGACATAATGTGATTACAATTCGAAAAATATATGATAAGGGTCAAATTTAGTCATCCAATTGGATTTTTACAGTTTTAATGTATTTTTTTAATATTATTTTTACTCTCAATTACCCGATTTACCTTTAACCATGATAATAAAAATAATTACCCAAGTTACTATTAGTAATGACCAAAAATAAAATTATAATATAAACATAATTTGGACCTATTGATTCCAAATATGGAATAAATTTTTCAAAATTCAAATAATCTAAGTTGAAGAAATTAATTTAAAATTTATCCTATTGTTGAGAAAATGTGTTTTAAAAGTCAAAACATTGCAAAACATTGAAATGTTTTTACCTACGAATTCAATGTAAAATTAAGACTAATGAAATAACTTATATTAAATGGTGAAAATATATACTATTTATAGATTAAAACCATTCAATATTATAATTTAACCATATAAACTATCTCGAATTTTTTTTAATTAAAATTTAGTGTATTTTTACTATTCATCAAAACATGAAAGTTATCAGAAATTTTTCCTAAATAAATTTTTATATATCAATTAAAAATAAAATATCTATTTTTTCATATAGAAGTTATAAATGTGTCAAAATATTAATTTAAAATGGTTTCTCCATTCAAAGGTGTAAAATTAACATTTTAAAAATAATACATCAAATAGGGTTTTATTCATAACCTATGATTAAAATATCCATTGGATGAATATCAAAAAAAATTTATTAAGTATATAACACACATATATCTTATTAATTTAATTACCAAAAGTAATTCACTCTAAAATACAAATATCTAATTCATTTATATTTTTCATAATGCAATTTCATATGGTAGTTATAATTATTCCCGCTAACCTAACGACTAGGCTATAATAGAAATTTTATAATAAGGGAATCTCATGGTTCTTTAAAACTCATAATTACGTGTAAATAATGCTACTGAAGAATTAAAATTATTTAAAGAAAATATTTCATAAAAACATCTGGGTGTTACATTCTACCCCCCCATAAACTGAATTTTGCCCTCAAAATTCCTCACTTGGAAATAAACAGATGAGGATACCTCCCTCTCATCATATTATTTTGTTCCAATTTAGATTATTAAAATTGGTTGTTCCTCCATAAAACTTTAACAAAGTAATTGTTCTTGTTTCATATAATTTTTTTGGTCAAAATCTAGAATATCTATCAGTTGTTCTTCATAAGAAAGATCTTGCTCCTATAGTATGACTTCTGAGCTTAGTAAGCTGCTTTCCCAACACGATCTTGAATTTCAAAAGGACCGATATAGCTAGGCATTAACTATCCCTTCTTTCAAAATATCATTAATCTCTTCCAGGGAGATATTTATAAGAACACATTATCACCCACATCAAACACGAGTTATTTTCTTTGGTTCTCAGCACAAATCGTTTATCGACTTTGAGCTTCTATTATGTGTTTTTTTATAGATCTGACCTTTTTTTCTATTTCATCAACAAGATCACGTCCTAATATCTTTCTTTACCTATCCTCATCCCTTCAAGTTGGAGTTCTGCACTTATTTCCATATAGGGATTCATAAGGAGCCATCTCAATACTAGAGTGAAATCTATTATTATAAGGAAATTCCACCAATGGTAGGTGTTGATCCCAACCACCTTTTAAATCCATAGATTAAGCTCTCAACATTTCTTCTAGAGTTTTAATTTTCCTCTTAGAATGACTGTCTCTCTGAGGGTGATAAGCAGTGATGAAACTTAACTCTATATCCCGAGCATGATAAAGACTTTCCAAGAACATCTAGGTAAACATCAGATCCTGACCAGATATAATAGAATGTGGTACTCTATAAAATCTTACCACTTACTTTACATATATCCTGGAATGTTGATCAAGAGTGAAATCCTCTCTAATAGAAAGGAAGAGTGTCGACTTTGTAAGACGATCAACTACAACCCGTATAACATTATTGCCTTTGGATGTTTTGGGAAGTCTGATGACAAAGTCCACAGTGATGTTTCCAAATTTCCATTTTAGTATGGGTAATAGTTGTAAAATCCACATAGAATTCTGTCTCTCAACCTTAACTTGCTGACAAACCAAGCATCGAGAGACATATTCTGCGACATCTATTTTCATTCCATCCCACCAGAAGTACTCTTTCAGGTCATTGTACATCTTTGTTATTCTAGGGTGAATACATAATGAAGAACAATTATCCTCATCCAATAGATTCTTCTTTTATTCTGGTATGGGAGAAATAAAAATCTGGTTCTTGAACATTATTATTTTATCACAATAATTGTTGAATTCAGGAAAATTTCTCACCTTCTTGTGTAACTCTACCTCTTCTTTATGTGCCTCTTTAATCTTTAATTGAATATATGGTTGAACATTAATTTGAGAAAGATATGATTTATCCCTTTCTATTATAATTTCAAGATCCATTCTTTTTAAATCCATAAATATTGGATCTTTTGTGATCCTCTTCAAAGATAAGCTAGCATGGTCTTTTCAACTTAATGCATACACCACCTTGTTTGATTTCCCAAAGTGGTAATGTATTGATCAGCTGTAATAATTAATCAACTCCAACCATTTTCTATGGCCCATATTCATATCCTCTTGCGTGAAAATATACTTTTAAATTTTATGATTAGTATAAATATCACACATTTCACCATAAAGATAAGGCCACCATATCATTAATGGAAATATTACCACAGCTAACTCCAAATAATGAGTATGGTAAATTTTTTCATGGGTTCTCAACATTCGTGAGTCATAAGTTATCACCATATCATTTTGCACGAGAAAACACCCCAACCCCTTCTTGGATGCATCACTATATATCACAAACATTTCTCAACTATAAGGAAGTGTGAGTATAGTTTCACTAGCTAAACTTCTTTTTAGATCATTAAAATTATCTTCAAATTCCTCCATCCAAATGAACATAACTCCTTTTTGAGTCAACTTGGTTAGTGTATTAGATAATCCTGAAAAATATTTCACAAAAAGTTGAAAATAACTAACCAAACCAAGAAATCATTGGATATCAGTTACCATTGTTGGTCTCGACCATCTTTCAGTAACCTCTATTTTTATTGGATCCACCTCTCTTGAGATTATGTGACCAAAAAATGAATCTTTCTTTAGCCAAATTTTTCACTTGGTAAATTTAGCATGATGCTTCTCCTTTCTGAGGGTCTTCAATACAATTCTCAAGCAATATTCAAGTTCTTCCTTTCTATTTCAATAGACTAGAACATCATCTACAAAGATTACCACAAACTGAACAAGATAGTCTCTAAAGACTCTATTCATTAGATCCATGAAGATAAAAAGGTCATTTGTAAGACCAAAAGGCATTACTATAAATTCATTTAATCCATACCTTGTATGGAATGTTGTATATAGTATATCTTCCTCTTTGATGCTTAATTGATGATATCATAAACGAATATCAATCTTAGAAAAGTATGAGCTCCACATAGTTGGTTAAATAAGTCCTCAATGTGAGGATATTTATTCTTGTTTTTGATCCTGTTATGTTCTCAATAATCAATACAGAGTCTCATTGATCCATATTTATTCTCAAAAAACATAACATGTGCTCCGTAAGGTGACACACTAGGGAATATGAATCCTTTATTAAAATTCTCTTGGAGTTTCATCTTCAATTCCTATAACACAATTGGGGACATACTATAAGGTGTCTTTGAAATAGGCATAACACCCAGTATGAGTTCTATAAAAAACAAAACATCAAGCATCCGTGGAAGACCTAGAAATTCCTCTAGAAAGACATCATCAAACTCCCATAAAATGGGTGTATTATTAATCATGAGTTCTCCCCAACCATTTTTGATAAATAACCTTCATTTATTGGAATCAAGACCCATAAGATGGAAGAAATTTCCACTGGAAGGTTATATTCATCCTTGCATCGATAGATGATCATAGATTGATCTGGGAAATGAAATGTAACTTCCCTTCATTGGAAATTAATATGAGCTCCATATAAATAAAAACAATACATTCCTAGAATCACATCAAATTCAGCTATAGTAAGGATCACAAGATTTGCAGGAAGCACTTTCCCACAAACTTCAACTGAAGAAGAATTATAAACTTTTGATGTAACTTTTGTGCCATTAAGAGTTTTCATAGATAACTCAACATATAAATCTTGAGGTAATATAGTGATACCCTTAGAAAAGTTTTCAAAAATTAAATAATGGGTGGATCCTGAATCAAATAAAACATTTTCTACTTTTGAGTGGATGGTAAGTGTACCTTTCACCACTTCATTATTGTACTCTATGTCGCCGATAGTAATTTTAGGTGACTTTCCTTTTTATTTGGCCTTAAGAGTTTTTTGAAGTCGATCATAATCAATTACCCTTGTATAAGGTCATTTATTGGCATAATTCCCCATTTCCTAACACTTGTAACATCGAAGAGTAGGAGGAGCATTTTGTGTAGCCTTTTCTTTGTTTGCATAATTAGACATATTTTTCCCATCACCTCAGCATTCAATTTACCAATGACCTTCTTTTATAGACATATAAAATTTACTAGTACCTTTAAGACAATTACTTCCATGTTTATATCCACACATTGACCATAAGGGAAAACTGATTTTCTATTTAGTGTCGTATTTAGATTTTCCTTTGAATTCCACTTTTATCATCTTATCAAACCCCCATATGACTTATGGGTTACTCCAATATCTATTTAAAACATGAGATCACATTGAAAAATTTCCTCATAGCTATTGAAGTCCCTTAGGGATAACGCCTTTCAGATACTTGGTTTTAAGCCACTAAAAAATCGATCCATATTACTCTTAGGTTGGATAAGAATTCTAGAAGCACAGCATGGATGTATTGTAAAATTTTCTTTATAGGTACCAATAGATTCATCATCATTTTTCTTAAGTTCAAGTAATTCATTCTCTATCATTGTTCAAATAATACAGGGAAAGTACTTATTGAAAATAATGTTCCCAAACTCGTCCCATTCCCTGGACTCAATTTCACCTTATTGCCTCGTATTCTTAATAAGATTCCACAATTGATTAGATTCACCTTCCAAATGATATACTTATAAGATGAATTTATCTTTTTCATAACATTGTAGAATTGAAAATATCTTTTCAGGGGTACTAATCCATTATTCAGCACTAATGGATCAGAAGACCCACTAAATGAAGGTGGATGATGTATCATGAAGGGCACAACAGAACATTGCCCCCTCTTTTTCTCATTTGAATGTCCTGCATGATTAATTGCTTAAGAAAGTTTTGTGAGACTGGATACAAGATTTTTAATTCTATCTCCCATAGCATTTGGTTTCTCAAGGGGACAATCATCTGATTTCCTGTCGCATTCAGCATTAACATGGTTCCTTCAGGTTCCATCCATTTACTAAAACCATGAATCATAGTGTGTGAAACACTAATCAGAATAGGAAAACCACAAAATCAAGAATAAAATTTTAATTTAGGAAATATTATGTTTTATCCTCAGTTATTAATGGTAATTTCTAAATAACTAGGACTCTATCCTATACTTATACATATCTTTATGGTTCTTATGAAGTATTTCTCATCCTAGTTTCCAAAGGTTGACTATAAATTTCCTTCAATACCAACTATAATAACCCATACTGTATATAAATTTATATTACGTAAGAATTGAATTAAATTCATTATAATATATAACAAAACCATTACCAGACCGTATAGGTATGGTGTCTCTAGAATATGGGAAACATAAACAACCGGTTCATAAAACATCTGCATGGTCTCACATTTATTTCTTTCTAACTGGACTAATTTTTGGAATTTCTTACTTAATAACCTTCTTACTAAAACGGGGAAAAGAAACATATGAAACGGTGAGGTCAAATGATCTGTATGGGTAAAAAAGGAAATATCAATCATATCATATTCATAAGAACATAACATTTTAAATCTTTTCCTGTATATAAAAGATCATAATATCATGTAATGAGATAAATCATAGAAGTGAAATATAATCCCCATAATCATAACATATGTCATGAAATTTTGTGGCATACACAGATAATCATAGAAAATCATTTCATATTAGTCAAGGCTCATTCCCATGAACATCATAGCGGACAACGTCCATTACTAAACCCAGTTCACTCCTCGTACCAGCCCTTTATTACTGAACCATATTTACTTTCCATTCCAGCCATGCCTATCTCATGAGATATAAATATTTACCCAATTAATTGGAGGGAGATACAGGTCCCACCCATCTCACATTGAACCCATTCTTATGTGTTCCATAATACATTAAAACATTCAACATAGCATAAGCCATTAAATAAAATGGGTTTCTTAAACTTCATTCCATCATAACATAATCCAAATAAAATATCCTTATATAATTAAAAATATCATATAATATTAAAAGTAGGTATATAATCATAACCCTATTTAAATAGAATCATCTTAGAAGGAAAATAATTTTGATAAAACACTTGAAATTAATTCGTTAGGAAAATATCCTTTCATATTCAAAAACATTTTATTTTATCAAAATTCCATGAAATTTTAAAAGGAAAGAATTTAGTTGAAAAAAATCATGAAATAATGTAGAGGAATATTCATGTAAATAAGGATTCATGAAACTATAAAAATCCATTCATGCCGTATAAGTTAAAAAACATTCTCCTCATACTTTTTCCGGAAAGGTCCAAAAGTACCTCAAATCGAATAACGAAAAAAGATTCCTTTTATACCATATAATTTTTTTTACCAAAGGGTAAAATTAAATTTAAAAATTGTAGAATAATATAAATAATATTACATAATTAGGAAACATTTATGTGGATGAAAAATATACCCCCCCAAATACTTACGTATAAACAATCTTGGATAAAAATGAGATTTTCAAATTTATCCCTTATCTTTGGTCCGATATACTTTGTATATATCCGAAAATCTTGTATAATCATTTAAATAATGTTAATTATTTATTACAGAATAATAATTATTTTTATTATTACATTTATGATTATCTTTTCATCCTATTGTCAGTAACATTTCATTGTTACTCGTTATCTGGGTATTAACCTTTTTATGTTCTTATGTATGTTTTATTGGATAAGTTCTTATTACTATTTTTAGGTTATAGTTATATCATTTAAAACATTATACTAGTATAATATATATAATATTTATTTATTCAATTCCTTTATATTATCATGTTTTAAAGAAGATTAAGTAGAATGAATCACATCGCACCGTCGAGATGGTAAGTCGTACGTACGCACGAGCAATGATATCGTTCCCACAATTTTTTAATGATATTGAATTGGTTGGTTTATAGTATGTAATAATTAGTATCATGTTATGTTAATGATATATAGTTATTATTTCCACCATTATTTCCATCTAAGTATGGTTATGGTGAAAAACATATTACACCACAACGTGGAGACAGTAAAGAGTACGTACACACGCGTGGTGATTTTGTTTTTCATAGGATAGAAAGAATGTGAAATATGGATGTTTAATATTTAAAATAAAATATCAGTATATAATTCATATTGATGATATTACTTAATAATTAAAGGAATAAAGAATAGGATGTAGAAGAAGAAAGAAAGTTGAATGAATCGGTATAAGAGATTACCTCTTCCTCGTTGTGCCTGCTTTAAATTTCCTCTTAGGGCACTAGAGTTGGTCTTTTGAGAATACCAGAACCTATAGAATGTAAATACTGAAGTTGAGAATATAAATTTTCATGGTTTTGACGATCTTAAATGCTGAAAATGGAGTTAAGATGAGATAGAGGAAGTCCCCTTTTATAAGACAGGAGGGAGGAACAATAGGAAACTATCAAAAATATTAATTTATAATAAAATAAAACCCTACCCAAAAACATCTAAAGTGTCCCAAATTAGAATATTAAGTGATATAAGGTTTTAATATTACAAACAAATAAATTTTTGACATATTTTTATAAATTTAATCCTTATATTTTTAATTGATACTCAATAATTATATGAAATTTTAATTTTGGTAATAAGATTTTTGATATTTAATGGTAATGAATTTTTACTTCTGTGGTGTTAATTGAGAATAAATTGATACTTTATTAAAATTTAAACATTATAATTATCACTTTGTAATTTTTAAATATTTTTATAATTTTTAAATAATTTAATAAAATGTTATGTTTATAAAATGTAAATAGTGTCAATTTTGAGACTATTCATTTATTAAACTTCAAATAAAATTCAAATTGAATTTAAAATCAAAAAAAATATTTAATACACTCCTAACATGTCATATTAACCAATAAAATTAGTGGAGAACATTAATTAGTTCATGTGATATTTTTTTTAATATTTTTAAAACCATTTGTTTGGTATTTCTATTAATAAAATAATTTCTACATCCCTACGGTGTCATCATTAATGGTAATTATTTAATCTCAAAAAATTATAAATAAATTACTATGATGTATGTACATATTTTTTATTTAAATATAATATATAAATTGTATTCTATATTATAGTTATCTATATATTAAAAATAATATACTTATATAAAATGAGATTGTTACATTTTTTCAATTTCCTTAGTTTTTTATAAATTTATTTAATTTTTATATTTAAGTAGCCGTAATGTGATTACAGTTATAAAATTAGATGATAAGGGTCTAATTTAGTCATCAAATAGAATTTTTATAGGTGTTAATGTAATTTTATAATATTATTTTTACCCTTAATTACTCGATTTCCCTTTAACCATGGTGATAAAAATTATTACCAATGTTAGTATTCATAATGCCCAAAAATAAAAGTATCCTATTAACATAGTTTGGAAATAATGATTCCAAATATGGATTCCATTTTTCAAAATTCAAAATACAAATGTTTCATTAATTAATTTAAAATTAATCCCATTGTTGAGAAAATGTGGTTTAAAAGTTAAAACATTGCAAAAGATTGAAATGGATTTACCTATTAATTCAATGTAAAATTTATAATAATGATATATATTATATTAAATGGTAAAATTATATTTTATTTATACTTTAAAACCATTAAATATTATAAATTTACCGTATATATTATCTTGATAAAAAGTTTGTTTTTAATTAAAATGTAGTGTATTTGTACTATTCATCACATCATGAATGTTATCAGAAATTTACCATAAAATTATCCAAAGTAAATTTCAATATTAAACATATATATAACATGTTTATGTTTTCATATATAACTTATTAATGTGTCAAAATCATAATTTAAAATGGTTTCTCCATTCAATGGTGTAAAATTACCCTTTAAAAAAAATACATCAAATAGGGTTTTATTAAAAACCATTGAATAAAATATCCATTGGATGAATATAAAAAATATTTTATTAAGTATATAACCCATATACATCTTATTAACTTTATTACCAAAATTAATTCACTCTAAAATACAAATATCTAATTGATTTATGTTTTTAGTAATTCATTTTCATAAGTTAGTTATAATTATTCCTGCTAACCTAATGGCTAGGCCATAACAGTAATTTTATAATTAGGGAATCTTAAGGTTAGTAAAAACTCATGATTTTGTGAGAGGAAATATACAGAAGAATTAAAATTATTTTAAGAAAATATTTCATAAAAAAATCTAGGTGTTACACACATAGAATATACACAGTAAGTTTCACCCTCCTCTTCGGAGGAATCTTCAGATGCTCAAAGATAGCAAGAAAGACCTCCAACCATTACACTATAGCCTTTGGTCCTCTATATCATGAAAAGGTAGGATGTTGTTGCTACTGGAACACTCTCTTCAACTTTACCAAAGATGGGGAATGATGCGGTGCTACATGAAATGTCTACAACATCCTCAAAAAGCCTTCATGGAACTATGCATCAGCACCTGCATCCTGTATAACACCGAGTGCCAAGACGGGCATAAAGGGAGGATCTATTGGTAGTCACTGATCTACCACTTTTGAAGTCTGAGCATTTCCCTATATCTTGCGATCAATCATAGGATGTATTGGTGGCATGACTCTACAAGGTCAAGAGCACACCTCCCTATAAGATTATCAAGGAAAAAAACTTCGAAGAGAATGATATGAACAAGAGAAGAAATCATTCGTGTTTTTACAAAACTGGGTCACAAAGTGTGTATAAACCTTACATGAAATGTCCCCAAAATATTTTAACATGGCATGTAACTCTGAAAATGTGTTCATGTAACACCCATACACACGATGTGTACCATTAGAGACATGATGTGAACTTTAATTTTTTCTCTTGCCCAAGTACTTTTACACAACAAACCCATATGGGGTCTACTGGTGTAACACCACATGACGTTTTCACCCTAGACACGATATGTACCAGTTATGTTCCATCCACACGTGTCGTTAGTCACACAGTCGACTCTAAATGGAATGTAGAAATGGGACACGGTGTGTACAAATCATGTTTCATCCACCTGTGTTGTTAGTCAGATGACCGAATACATGGTCTCTTCTGCATGGCGTGTACTTGTAGTACACAGAGTGACCTACAAATTTTTCGCAACCCCTTGTCTCTACTCACACAGACAGTCACATGGTTAATGACTACATGGTGTGTACATAAAGTCCATGATGTGTACTTAAGAAAAGTTGTTTCTTCCAAAATATAAGAACACATGGCAAGTGTTCATAACACAACATTTCGTGTAGTTTAGGATTTCAGAAAGTAGGCCTCCAAAACTTCTCTAGAACCCCTAAAAATTTTGAATTTTGTCCAAGGAATGATAAATTCTGAACCATGAGAGTCCATACTCCCACGAATCAATGTTTGGCATCCTTATTCATACTAAAACTTGACAAAATCCAATAAACATTCAACATGATCCACCAAATTCCAATCCAAGAGGGCCCATAACACCTTAGGGACCAAAGTTTTGAATCCATGCATTAAAACATTACATACTACAAAAACCTATCAAAATAGAAGTTATTCTATAATTTCATCCATCAAAAAATGCGTGCATATCTATCATGACATCTATCACAATAGTACGCAATCAGCAATGCACCCTAAATGGAACAACATGAATGCAAGAAATGTGATCTCTAACAAGTGCCTATATGATGTATGATAAGGAATACCATTATCTCATCGAGTTTCAACAAAAATAGATAACAATGATATCAATAATAACATCACAAAAAAAGTGTGTCACTCAATGGTGAAATCAAATCAAATGTTATAATTTTAAAACCAGAAAAACTGCAATATTCGAAGCAAATCGGCTTTTCCCTATATGCAGATTTTCTACTCATGAGAATAGAATATTACCAACTATCTGTTCCTTCATATCCCTATCTATAGGATCCAAATATTCAGACAAAGAAGAAAAGAAAACCCCTTATACCACTTTATAACATCCTGGAACTGGGTTCCTCCCAAAGGTTCCCCGAACCCGGTTGTTCACATAACCTCAAGTGCATTTCCCCAAATACCAGAGGCTGCTGACTAGCAGCATGGGACAAGGTCTGAAAGTGGGGAAACTATGCCCTAATTGGTAGAGTATGCACATCTAAATAACAAATAATAAACAATAGTATCAGAAATAGTAATAACATACAACAAATGTAAACAACGGAAGACTGATTGAAATAAAACAACTAGAGCACATATGTAAATGATACATTTCACATGTGTCTAGGAAATAATCCAAACAAGTCACAATGCTTTAAATAAAATACTAAAACCTAAGTTATAAAAATTATGTACAATCGAACATCATCACAAGCCTTATATTGGTCCCATGATCTCCAGCTCCAATAAAAATCAAGTACCCAATGAAGAAGGTCACTTGCCTTAATCTAAACATACAATAATATAATCTATTTGGTTGTAAAAGAATGACCCAAATAGGGTGTGAGACGAATACCGGTAGGGAACCGCCAAAAAGATCTATGTCTAACTATCAGTGAATATATATAGTAGGAAATATGCAGAAATGATGTAATAAAATAGGAAGTACTCAAAAGTAACGAATCCTACTATTTTCAATTACATTAATATTTTTATTATTAATTATTCAAAACATTGAATAATGAATATCCTGATCTACCCTAAGCTCTGTATCCCTCTATGTAACAGTAACAACATATGTCTCAAAATTCTATATACACAAACAAGTAATACTGAGTCCAAGCTTATTCTTTGGCTTGGAAGGCTCATTGCAGTCATTCAATCATTTATAAGCAACCCTCTGGTAAATTCATCATAGTCTAATCCCCTCTGATTCAACATATCATCAATTCAATAATGTAATGAACCTTAGGTAAATCTCCCACAGTCTCACCCCTTTGGTCCGACATGGCACTAATCATTTACAATGACCACCTCGATAGCTCTCATGGTCAATACCCCCTTGGTCTGCATAGAAACAATAAAATGTAATGACCCCTTAGAAATTCTCAGAGTCAATTCCCTATGGTCCAAAATTTATTTAATAACGGCCCTTTGGGTTTCTCTCACGGTCTAACCCCTCTGGTCAATGACCCCACTGTAGCTCTCACAGTTAATACCTCTGATCAACCATAACAAAAATTCATAATTAAAAGGCTCTACCCAATGAAGCTCTCACTATCAATTACCCTTGTCCATACTTCATATTGCGAAAAACATGCATCTCATTTTAACAACAAATCATTCTTAACAACACTAGGCTTGGAGAACAAGGCATCCTAACATGCTTTCTAGACCCAATGACCATAACCAATCAAATGTGGGAAACATATCTATAATCAAGGTAATAAACCTTATGCATAAACAATAACCATTTCTATATCAAAAAAACCATAGCACATATTAAATACGGTTAAAATACAAAACACACAATACCATAAACATGGGTATTTGGTACTTTCAGAATATATAATCCAAAGACAACCAAAGAAAGGCATAAACCACCAACCTTGATGTTGTACGAAGAACACTCTTCAACATCGACCATTGAATCATCCTAGAATGACGTAGATCTACAAAAAGGTCAAAATCGTTCAACCTTGAATAACTCACGAGAGAGGAGAAATTAGGAAGAGAGGGTCTTGGGAAAGAGAGAACTCACCAGTGGGAATCCAACACACATGATGAAATCTCAATCAGAGGTAGGATAGAGTAAAGGGAGGAGCTCAGAGATCTTCGGCCCTACGTCACTCTCCGTTATGAACCGAGGGCAGTAGAAGAGTGTTTTGGAGATGAGATGCGACCCTGAGCCGATTAATCAAATAAAAAGAAAAGTACATGGTGTGTTCATTTAATGTACATGTTCTGTACTAGATTCCACCAACCCCTCTCTAGGTGTTCTTCCAGGTAACCCACACATCCATGTACTCAGCCATCACATGGCCAGTACATGGTTATCCATGACATCCGGGTATGCATCGTGTACTCAGGAGTACATGACATGTACTTATAAAATTATCAAATCTTCCTTTATCCTAAAAAACAACCCGAAATAAAGATCCATTCCAAAAATGAAGATATGTGTTCTTACATTTATGAGATAACAAATTCTCAATTGATAAAGTCCATCATCTTTAAAACATTACAATATAGAATTTTTCCATGAATTTTATCTCTATAAAGAAACAACATGTTGTAGAGTGACTATTCATTACTCTTATCTTTTCCTCACATAATTATTAAATTTAATTTCAATTATAACTTACTCTAATTGACCTTCACTTTATATAATCACATCATTTTATTATGGGTCATTAACTATAGTGAAAACATCCTCTTCATTTCACTATCTACATATTTTTCTTGTAATTATGACTATTTTCCTAGAATTAGATACATATTTCTCAAAAATATTATTCATATGTAGATAATTGTTTTGGTGTTATGAGAAATGTAATTAAATTTAATTCATATAGTTACTCTTCCTTTTTTATCCTAATATTATGCATAAGAAATTGAGGACTTCAGGCCTCAAAATGATTTATTCTCATGATTTATTTAGTCTTTTGTAGAAATATTTTTTGTAAATCATATTTTCATTTACCAAAATGGATCACTATATGAAAATTACCCAAACTAGTTGGATGAAAATAATCAAGTGTGCCTCCCCATATACTAGAGGCTACTAATGAGTTTCCAAGGCCTATGATGTGTTTGTGGGGATACTATTCCACCTTATTGGAGTAAGAGAACAATTGAAATAACTGAACATCATCTATAATAGTAGATAATCATAGTGTAGAACCAATATATATAAACAATTTCATAATAAATAATGAAATAAATTAGAGACCCAAATGTCCATTTCATACATACAAAACTGATTTCCCACTGGGTCGACTACATATACAATGGTAAATAAAAGAAACAAAAATATAAATACAAGGTTCTACACCCCACATCGAGATATACCACATAACTAATTTGAAATACATTTCTAATCCATCATATATTATTAATCCTAGGACTTATCATATCCTATTCCTAAAACCAAGTAAACATCTGCTAAGGTACCCCAGTGTAACGGTTGCCCGAGTAGGGTGTGAGTAAAAACAAAAAAGGGAACCACAAATGTGGTCCCAATAAAGATAGTAAATGAAAATTTTGAAAATATGAGGTAATCATGACTAAATAATAATAATAATAATAAATAATTAACTACTGACGAAAACTAAATAACAATATTCATATAAAGGACTAATTTAATATGTTCATGCTCATGTAATGCGATCAGACTAGCCAATAGACAATTTGAAAGAAAGAAATATTATATAATACAAAGTCAATTCTTGGGTTCAAAATCTTGAATTATGGAGATTATGTGAATATGGTATTAAGTGGTATGTAATTACACTCAATCTATATGTAATCCATTTAATCCTTGGTACCATGATTGCGATTGACCATACCTACTTTTATCAACACTATAAAATCTCCGATCAAGCTACGTCACCACAAGGGGATACATGTCTTATCCATGCGATCACCTGTATTCACCTCATATATATAATTTAATATTATAAGAATCAACTAGATTAATTTAAATATATAAATTAACAAAATTTTATACCACACAATCTATGTGTAATGTGGTATGATTTCTGATTCATTGTTCTCAATCCATAGGTAGTAATGACATTATAGATATGATAATCTCAAATAGGGATGATACATCAATGATATGTATTGAATACTCCCCTAGATAAAAGATAACAACATGGAATAATTCAATAAATTTATCCCATCCCAAAACTATTTGGTAAATTTATTGAAAATTCATCCACTGGGCCCTAGCGAGTATCTTAGTAATTCATTAGAGATATATTCATCAATCATTAGGAGTTCATGGGAAATAAGAACCCACCCAAAAACCTATTTTATCACGTATATCCTAGAAAACATTTTATATATTATGAAAACATTTATAAGAGGTGTGTTTATGTTAACATTGAAACATGCCTTTGTAATCCATGTGATGGGAGGAACACCAATCACAAATGTGACTTCTAGTTACAACAAAATTCAATCTATAAGGCTCATAAAAATTATACCAAGATGTACATCTAGGTTTTCCCTCTATACAAAGTGTCATATCCTTCTCATAGGCCGAGTTATAGGAAAAATGTCTGGATGCTTAAGCTACATAAATAGTAACCACGTGAAAGCATAAGTAAACAATGAGGTTGGGTAAATCACTAAACTCATCACTATATCCACAAACCCTCTGGAACACATGTTTGGAAATGGTTACAAGTTGATATAAACTACCATATTTACAGAAACCCCTGATGTACCCATTCATGGTAGTCAACAATTAGGGAACCCAATGGTTCCCCTTATTATAATACAAGGATAGATATCACTTTTAAGATCCTTGAGGTCAAAATGAAGAAAGTGGAATCTGTCTTAGGACCCTTAGAAATTGTGCACTAGAAGAGGTATCCCTCTTGTGGTTCTCTAAGACATAGATATGGTTTTAGGTCTGGAAGTTATGCACAAAGATTTCACATCCAATGAAATTTAAATAATAGTATCATGACATTCCTGGATACTCGGGTCTGTTCCATAACAACATGATCATGGGATGGATCAAGGACCATATTGGGGTTCATTATAGGTTTAGGATTGTCTAATCATCCAACCCAATATCAGTTTACCTAATATAAATTTAACAAGGCCTGTATAAGGGATGACATACCTCTCCCAGTGAAGCACCACCTTCAATTTGGTTTTGAGGATACTTTGTGTCTCAAGGTGCTCAGTCTCAGCCATTAAAATCCAAGGCATAAGGCTAATAAAAATGTGTTTTCATTGATCCATGGAGTTCTTCTAATTTTATTTTTCTAAGTAGTTTTATTTACATGGAACTGGAAGAAATTTAAAAATTGGGAATCACCATTGTAGTGATACCAAGTGTTCACATGACACCATAATTAAGAATACATACCAAAGGGTAGGTACGACATACCGCATACCTTTAGGAAGCTTCCCATTTATTATCCATGTGATGTGAAAAGATTCTAATGAGTGTTGAAGCTCATTCGTGACATATTAAATCTTATATAAAAACCAAACCACCAAAAATTAATATATTATTATTAAATTATAATTAATTAATTAAACTGAACATTTTATAAGGAATTAAATAAAATTATCCATAGAGGCATAATTCACAAAACCTCAAAGGTTGATTTTGTCCCTCTAGAGTAATGAAGAAATTCATACCAATAACCTGGGGGATGTCCATAACCTTGAATTAGGAATAATTCCAAACAAACAACATAAAAACACCATAAAATATTATTTTAAAATTAATGTTTTACCCATTCAATACGATGAAATACTTTAGAAAAATGACATGCAGTGATGTATGGAGACCCTCTAAGAATCCCTCTTTTTAGGAAGAGAAAAATCCCCACCACAAATATTCAATTCCACTATGCTTCTATGGAATAATCCTTGAAATCCCTAATCAATGAAAATAAAATTAATAATGAATGGAGTGGGGGATCAAGATAGGTTACCAAAGGATAAATTATACCTCAAATCACAATAAAATTAAACCACGAACACCCCCTTGGTAGGGTTTGAGGAAGGAAATAGAGGAGAGGGGGCTTGGATAACATGAGGAGAGAAATGTGAATAAATAGGGGGATAACCTCATATAGAATGTAGGGGAAAAGTGTAATTTAATTTTTTGTGGGATGGATGATTTTTTAAACCATGAACCAACTGTACGGTGGGAGCTGCCTCCACTAATCCTCTATGCATGGTTATGATTCATTTTTAATAGACCATTAACCAACCTGACAACATGTATGTAATTTTCAAAATAGGTTCACGTGGTTTTTTAGAGCCTTCTATATGGGTTCTAATTATTTTAACTGATGTATTTTCGTAAACATGCTTAGGTTTCATGGATATCACCCGACATACACGAACTGATTTCCCCAGGATGCACTTTTTCAAAAGTATGAATTAACTTTTCAAACCCATGTGACACTCCCAAAACGTCCAAACCAGACTATGAACCTCATTCCTTGTCGAAAAAAATTTTGATTAATTAAAACCTTCAAAATTTAATTCTAAATCATTGATCGTGATTTTACATGTACTCTAATTGAAAAATTAATTTTCTTATACAATTTTCAACTCACAGGACATATGATCTTATAACCTAATCCCCCTTTAACTTCTCATCCATTAGAATTTTTTATTGTAATTTAACAAGACAAACAAACCCATACTAGTTTTAAATTATCGCAAAAATCTGTTTGTGGTGTTTCGTAATGCACAAAGATCTTATAAGAACCACTTCAAACATAAAACACTTGACCCACCAAAACCCAAGCCGATGCTTGTAACCATTGTTGAAACATCAAGATGATACTTATACGAGACCATCTATAAGGATATAATACCACGTCACCATCTATTCACCCTCCCTAAAAATGGATCTCCCACAATAGATTCAACCCCTTCAGTGTGGTTTAGTATAGTATACATATGAAATTTGAAGGGAAATAAATTTTAACCCCTTATGGATGACTATTATCGAAAACACACTTCTTCAGAAGACAAAACATAACTAAAACTTGACCCCAATGAATTCATCCCAAGTAAAAATTAGATCTTTCAGAGAATGGTCACCTAATACCATTAATGACTTAAAGTGACATTTAATGGACAAACTATTCCTTTACCATTTTTTGATTTCATGCCAGAACATTAACACTAGTTCATTCCAGATACAATACACTTAGATCATCACATGAACCTCATGCCCAATTCCTATGCTCAAAATCCACAGAATTTAATAATATAATTGATACATTGAAATCATCAATAAAACCAGAAGCACCTAATACCATTTATCCAACTATATCTGTAATCCAAAATAACCATTTGATGAATATTGTACTCCTCACATGACCCTTATCACATGAGGGTTACACACTATCAAGCAACATCTCTCTCCCTAATGTAGGATTATTATTGTTTTCACATTAATGTAAAATGTTCCCATCCATTATGTCCAATGCCCCATTCATTTATATACATAATTACATGCAAGTATATGAACCCACTCAATCAAAAATGATAAAGAAAACATCACCAATTTCACATTCTTGAACCATGGAAATTACATCCATGAAATTCGTGATGTTTCAACTCCTAACACAACCACTATCATTGAGTCATTCCTAAAAATAATCTTTCATTAAAATATTGATGATCCTACAAAATTACTCTCTCTGTTCTATCATCACCTATCCATGATTTAACCACATTAGTATTGACAAAAAACCTAATCCATTCTCAACTCCTCCTCCACCATGTAGGGAATTTAGCATTTTATCATAATATACAGGTGAAAAATCCTATAACATTTCATTGAAACCATCATTATATGACTCACACATGAATACTCACTCATTGAAAAAATAAATAAGTGCCATGTTTATCCATCACATAGCATTCCTTTATCGCCCAACTGTGCAAGAATATAATCTTGTAGAACCCAATTCAAGACCCAATTCACATTCACGTAGGACATCGATCCACAAGTATATGTTGACCGTGCTATATAGTATTTACATACCAAGACCATCATGGGAACACTTATTTAAAATTGGGCACCAAAATCATCCCATGATTTAATCCATGACAACCCATATCACAACATCATTTTCTAGAACTAAAAAATTAACTGTGCAACTATTAGTTAATATGGATGGATACATAAATAGTAAAATCAATCAATTATAGTCCCAATACCTATTTACACATTGTGGTTCCTCATAACCAATGGCAAAACCCTGCATTTATTAGAAAAACCTAGAACCTACCATGTACTAGTTTGTTCTCAATCTTAAAAAAATATCAATTCTATTGCAAGAATATTTAGACTAGTGAGAAACCCTCTCACTTGTTTCACTTGAAAAAACTATAAACTAGACCACTAGGGTTCAAGTCAAACTAAGGGCCTATAGGTCTCCCACCTATCCCTACCAACCAATTCTCGTAAAATATCATAAAATCTACTTTACAATCTTCACTAAGAGATGTAAAAATAGAGTCAAGTAAAGAGATCGATGAACTAAGAGGGTAAAAACCAGTTAACGTTTGTTCAATTATATAGGTGTTCAGTTTCATGTAATATGGGAAAACACCCATTATGTTTCAATTGGAAACCCATTATTTCAAAATGATATATAATTCATAACTATGGGAGGATTATCATTTTTCAAAAATTTAGGACATCACATTCTACAGATCATCCTACCATAACTTGAGGCTCTCTGAGCATCCTTATTGGGGTGTTCTCCCTAGAGGGTCAAAATTTCATGTGTAAGGATGATAATTAAATAATCCTCATCGAGCATCCTTATATGGTAATAAACCCCCAAATTCACAATATGCTATAAATATTTTGGTATCTATAAATATCACACTAGAGAATTCAAAAATATAAAGTTAACTAAAGATGGTTAAATAAAATATCATGACATGATATATGGTAGGAATAAATATAGGTTGTTACAAATCATTAGTTTTCCACAAATGGAAAGGATATATACACGATGGATATATTGAAAAAACATTAGTTGTTGAGGGTAAACTAAGAGGGTCCATAGTATTAACACATTATCATCTCATTGATATGAAATGTATAATACTCACATGGTTCAGTTAAGTATAATGTAATTTCTATATATGTGAAAACAACCTCATAGGTGATCAATGAAACTTTAAATAACTGAAACTAAGTAACAAAATATCACAAGTTACCCAATACATGGGAATAACGCCTTTCAGATACTTGGTTTTAAGCCACTAAAAAATCGATCCATATTACTCTTAGGTTGGATAAGAATTCTAGAAGCACAGCGTGGATGTATTGTAAAATTTTCTTTATAGGTACCAATAGATTCATCATCATTTTTCTTAAGTTCAAGTAATTCATTCTCTATCATTGTTCAAATAATACAGGGAAAGTACTTATTGAAAATAATGTTCCCAAACTCGTCCAATTCCCTGGACTCAATTTCACCTTATTGCCTCGTATTCTTAATAAGATTCCACAATTGATTAGATTCACCTTCCAAATGATATACTTATAAGATGAATTTATCTTTTTCATAACATTGTAGAATTGAAAATATCTTTTCAGTGGTACTAATCCATTATTCAGCACTAATGGATCAGAAGACCCACTAAATGAAGGTGGATGATGTCTCATGAAGGGCACAACAGAACATTGCCCCCTCTTTTGCTCATTTGGATGTCCTGCATGATTAATTTCTTAAGAAAGTTTTGTGAGACTGGATACAAGATTTGTAATTCTATCTCCCATAGCATTTGGTTTCTCAAGGGGACAATCATCTCATTTCCTGTCGCATTCAGCATTAACATGGTTCCTTCAGGTTCCATCCATTTACTAAAACCATGGATCATAGTGTGTGAAACACTAATCAGAATAGGAAAACCACAAAATCAAGAATAAAATTTTAATTTAGGAAACATTATGTTTTATCCTCAGTTATTAATGGTAATTTCTAAATAACTAGGACTCTATCCTATACTTATACATATCTTTATGGTTCTTATGAAGTATTTCTCATCCTAGTTTCCAAAGGTTGACTATAAATTTCCTTCAATACCAACTATAATAACCCATACTATATATAAATTTATATTACGTAAGAATTGAATTAAATTCATTATAATATATAACAAAACCATTACCAGACCGTATAGGTATGGTGTCTCTAGAATATGGGAAACATAAACAACTGGTTCATAAAACATCTGCATGGTCTCACATTTATTTCTTTCTAACTGGACTAATTTTTGGAATTTCTTACTTAATAACCTTCTTACTAAAACGGGGAAAAGAAACATATGAAACGGTGAGGTCAAATGATCTGTATGGGTAAAAAAGGAAATATCAATCATATCATATTCATAAGAACATAACATTTTAAATCTTTTCCTGTATATAAAAGATCATAATATCATGTAATGAGATAAATCATAGAAGTGAAATATAATCCCCATAATCATAACATATCTCATGAAATTTTGTGGCATACACAGATAATCATAGAAAATCATTTCATATTAGTCAAGGCTCATTCCCATGAACATCATAGCGGACAACGTCCATTACTAAACCCAGTTCACTCCTCGTACCAGCCCTTTATTACTGAACCATATTTACTTTCCATTCCAGCCATGCCTATCTCATGAGATATAAATATTTACCCAATTAATTGGAGGGAGATACAGGTCCCACCCATCTCACATTGAACCCATTCTTATGTGTTCCATAATACATTAAAACATTCAACATAGCATAAGCCATTAAATAAAATGGGTTTCTTAAACATCATTCCATCATAACATAATCCAAATAAAATATCCTTATATAATTAAAAATATCATATAATATTAAAAGTAGGTATATAATCATAACCCTATTTAGATAGAATCATCTTAGAAGGAAAATAATTTTGATAAAACACTTGAAATTAATTCGTTAGGAAAATATCCTTTCATATTCAAAAACATTTTATTTTATCAAAATTCCATGAAATTTTAAAAGGAAAGAATTTAGTTGAAAAAAATCATGAAATAATGTAGAGGAATATTCATGTAAATAAGGATTCATGAAACTATAAAAATCCATTCATGCCGTATAAGTTAAAAAACATTCTCCTCATACTTTTTCCGGAAAGGTCCAAAAGTACCTCAAATCGAATAACGAAAAAAGATTCCTTTTATACCATATAATTTTTTTTACCAAAGGGTAAAATTAAATTTAAAAATTGTAGAATAATATAAATAATATTACATAATTAGGAAACATGTATGTGGATGAAAAATATACCCCCCCCAAATACTTACGTATAAACAATCTTGGATAAAAATGAGATTTTCAAATTTATCCCTTATCTTTGGTCCGATATACTTTGTATATATCCGAAAATCTTGTATAATCATTTAAATAATGTTAATTATTTATTACAGAATAATAATTAATTTTATTATTACATTTATGATTATATTTTCATCCTTTTGTCAGTAACATTTCATTGTTACTCGTTATCTGGGTATTAACCTTTTTATGTTCTTATGTATGTTTTATTGGATAAGTTCTTATTACTATTTTTAGGTTATAGTTATATCATTTAAAACATTATACTAGTATAATATATATAATATTTATTTATTCAATTCCTTTATATTATCATGTTTTAATGAAGATTAAGTATAATGAATCACATCGCACCGTCGAGATGGTAAGTCGTACGTACGCACGAGCAATGATATCGTTCCCATAATTTTTTAATGATATTGAATTGGTTGGTTTATAGTATGTAATAATTAGTATCATGTTATGTTAATGATATATAGTTATTATTTCCACCATTATTTCCATCTAAGTATGGTTATGGTGAAAAACATATTACACCACAGCGTGGAGACAGTAAAGAGTACGTACACACGCGTGGTGATTTTGTTTTTCATAGGATAGAAAGAATGTGAAATATGGATGTTTAATATTTAAAATAAAATATCAGTATATAATTCATATTGATGATATTACTTAATAATTAAAGGAATAAAGAATAGGATGTAGAAGAAGAAAGAAAGTTGAATGAATCGGTATAAGAGATTTCCTCTTCCTCGTTGTGCCTGCTTTAAATTTCCTCTTAGGGCACTAGAGTTGGTCTTTTGAGAATACCAGAACCTATAGAATGTAAATACTGAAGTTGAGAATATAAATTTTCATGGTTTTGACGATCTTAAAGGCTGAAAATGGAGTTAAGATGAGATAGAGGAAGTCCCCTTTTATAAGACAGGAGGGAGGAACAATAGGAAACTATCAAAAATATTAATTTATAATAAAATAAAACCCTACCCAAAAACATCTAAAGTGTCCCAAATTAGAATATTAAGTGATATAAGGTTTTAATATTACAAACAAATAAATTTTTGACATATTTTTATAAATTTAATCCTTATATTTTTAATTGATACTCAATTATTATATGAAATTTTAATTTTGGTAATAACATTTTTGATATTTAATGGTAATGAATTTTTACTTATGTGGTGTTAATTGAGAATATATTGATACTTTATTAAAATTTAAACATTATAATTATCACTTTGTAATTTTTAAATATTTTTATAATTTTTAAATAATTTAATAAAATTTTATGTTTATAAAATGTAAATAGTGTCAATTTTGAGACTATTCATTTATTAAACTTCAAATAAAATTCAAATTGAATTTAAAATCGAAAAAAATATTTAATACACTCCTAACATGTCATATTAACCAATAAAATTAGTGGAGAACATTAATTAGTTCATGTGATATTTTTTTTAATATTTTTAAAACCATTTGTTTGGTATTTCTATTAATAAAATAATTTCTACATCCCTACGGTGTCATCATTAATGGTAATTATTTAATCTCAAAAAATTATAAATAAATTACTATGATGTATGTACATATTTTTTATTTAAATATAATATATAAATTGTATTCTATATTATAGTTATCTATATTATAAAATTAATATACTTATATAAAATGAGATTGTTACATTTTTTCAATTTCCTTAGTTTTTTATAAATTTATTTAATTTTTATAGTTAAGTGGCCGTAATGTGATTACAGTTATAAAATTAGATGATAAGGGTCTAATTTAGTCATCAAATAGAATTTTTATAGGTGTTAATGTAATTTTATAATATTATTTTTACCCTTAATTACTCGATTTCCCTTTAACCATGGTGATAAAAATTATTACCAATGTTAGTATTCATAATGCCCAAAAATAAAAGTATCCTATTAACATAGTTTGGAAATAATGATTCCAAATATGGATTCCATTTTTCAAAATTCAAAATACAAATGTTTCATTAATTAATTTAAAATTAATCCCATTGTTGAGAAAATGTGGTTTAAAAGTTAAAACATTGCAAAAGATTGAAATGGTTTTACCTATTAATTCAATGTAAAATTTATAATAATGATATATATTATATTAAATGGTAAAATTATATTTTATTTATACTTTAAAACCATTAAATATTATAAATTTACCGTATATATTATCTTGATAAAAAGTTTGTTTTTAATTAAAATGTAGTGTATTTGTACTATTCATCACATCATGAATGTTATCAGAAATTTACCATAAATTTATCCAAAGTAAATTTCAATATTAAACATATATATAACATGTTTATGTATTCATATATAACTTATTAATGTGTCAAAATCATAATTTAAAATGGTTTCTCCATTCAATGGTGTAAAATTACCCTTTAAAAAAAATACATCAAATAGGGTTTTATTAAAAACCATTGAATAAAATATCCATTGGATGAATATAAAAAATATTTTATTAAGTATATAACCCATATACATCTTATTAACTTTATTACCAAAATTAATTCACTCTAAAATACAAATATCTAATTGATTTATGTTTTTAGTAATTCATTTTCATAAGTTAGTTATAATTATTCCTGCTAACCTAATGGCTAGGCCATAACAGTAATTTTATAATTAGGGAATCTTGCGGTTAGTAAAAACTCATGATTTTGTGAGAGGAAATATACAGAAGAATTAAAATTATTTTAAGAAAATATTTCATAAAAAAATCTAGGTGTTACACACATAGAATATACACAGTAAGTTTCACCCTCCTCTTCGGAGGAATCTTCAGATGCTCAAAGATAGCAAGAAAGACCTCCAACCATTACACTATAGCCTGTGGTCCTCTATATCATGAAAAGTTAGGATGTTGTTGCTACTGGAACACTCTATTCAACTTTACCAAAGATGGGGAATGATGCGGTGCTACCTGAAATGTCTACAACATCCTCAAAAAGCCTTCATGGAACTATGCATCAGCACCTGCATCCTGTATAACACCGAGTGCCAAGACGGGCATAAAGGGAGGATCTATTGGTAGTCACTGATCTACCACTTTTGAAGTCTGAGCATTTCCCTATATCTTGCGGTCAATCATAGGATGTATTGGTGGCATGACTCTACAAGGTCAAGAGCACACCTCCCTATAAGATTATCAAGGAAAAAAACTTCGAAGAGAATGATATGAACAAGAGAAGAAATCATTCGTGTTTTTACAAAATTGGGTCACATAGTGTGTATAAACCTTACATGAAATGTCCCCAAAATATTTTAACATGGCATGTAACTCTGAAAATGTGTTCATGTAACACCCATACACACGATGTGTACCA
The DNA here is from genome assembly GCA_963277665.1 of Viscum album. Classification (NCBI taxonomy): domain Eukaryota; kingdom Viridiplantae; phylum Streptophyta; class Magnoliopsida; order Santalales; family Viscaceae; genus Viscum; species Viscum album. The sequence continues at coordinate 163,292,797 of OY728128.1, forward strand.
TTAGAGACATGATGTGAACTTTAATTTTTTCTCTTGCCCAAGTACTTTTACACAACAAACCCATATGGGGTCTACTGGTGTAACACCACATGACGTTTTCACCCTAGACACGATATGTACCAGTTATGTTCCATCCACACGTGTCGTTAGTCACACAGTCGACTCTAAATGGAATGTAGAAATGGGACACGGTGTGTACAAATCATGTTTCATCCACCAGTGTTGTTAGTCAGATGACCGAATACATGGTCTCTTCTGTATGGCGTGTACTTGTAGTACACAGAGTGACCTACAACTTTTTCGCAACCCCTTGTCTCTACTCACACAGACAGTCACATGGTTAATGACTACATGGTGTGTACATAAAGTCCATGATGTGTACTTAAGAAAAGTTGTTTCTTCCAAAATAGAAGAACACATGGCAAGTGTTCATAACACAACATTTCGTGTAGTTTAGGATTTCAGAAAGTAGGCCTCCAAAACTTATCTAGAACCCCTAAAAATTTTGAATTTTGTCCAAGGAATGATAAATTCTGAACCATGAGAGTCCATACTTCCACGAATCAATGTTTGGCATCCTTATTCATACTAAAACTTGACAAAATCCAATAAACATTCAACATGATCCACCAAATTCCAATCCAAGAGGGCCCATAACACCTAAGGGACCAAAGTTTTGAATCCATGCATTAAAACATTACATACTACAAAAACCTATCAAAATAGCAGTTATTCTATAATTTCATCCATCAAAAAATGCGTGCATATCTATCATGACATCTATCACAATAGTACGCAATCAGCAATGCACCCTAAATGGAACAACATGAATGCAAGAAATGTGATCTCTAACAAGTGCCTATATGATGTATGATAAGGAATACCATTATCTCATCGAGTTTCAACAAAAATATATAACAATGATATCAATAATAACATCACAAAAAAAGTGTGTCACTCAATGGTGAAATCAAATCAAATGTTATAATTTAAAAACCAGAAAAACTGCAATATTCGAGGCAAATCGGCTTTTCCTTATACGCAGATTTTCTACTCATGAGAATAGAATATTACCAACTATCTATTCCTTCACATCCCTATCTATAGGATCCAAATAGTCAAACAAAGAAGAAAACAAACCCCCTTATACCACTTTATAACATCCTGGAACTGGGTTCCACCCAAAGGTTCCCCGAACCCGATTGTTCACATAACCTCAAGTGCATTTCCCTAAATACCAGAGGCTGCTGACTAGCAGCATGGGACAAGGTCTGAAAGTGGGGAAACTATGCCCTAATTGGTAGAGTATGCACATCTAAATAACAAATAATAAACAATAGTATCAGAAATAGTAATAACATACAACAAATGTAAACAACGGAAGACTGATTGAAATAAAACAACTAGAGCACATATGTAAATGATACATTTCACATGTGTCTAGGAAATAATCCAAACAAGTCACAATGCTTTAAATAAAATACTAAAACCTAAGTTATAAAAATTATGTACAATCGAACAGCATCACAAGCCTTATATTGGTCCCATGATCTCCAGCTCCAATAAAAATCAAGTACCCAATGAAGAAGGTCACTTGCCTTAATCTAAACATACAATAATATAATCTATTTGGTTGTAAAAGAATGACCCAAATAGGGTGTGAGACGAATACCGGTAGGAAACCGCCAAAAAGATCTATGTCTAACTATCAGTGAATATATATAGTAGGAAATATGCAGAAATGATGTAATAAAATAGGAAGTACTCAAAAGTAAAGAATCCTACTATTTTCAATTACATTAATCTTTTTATTATTAATTATTCAAAACATTGAATAATGAATATCCTGATCTACCCTAAGCTCTGTATCCCTCTGTGTAACAGTAACAACATATGTCTCAAAATTCTATATACACAAACAAGTAATACTAAGTCCAAGCTTATTCTTTGGCTTGGAAGGCTCATTGCAGTCATTCAATCATTTATAAGCAACCCTCTGGTAAATTCATCGTAGTCTAATCCCCTCTGATTCAACATATCATCAATTCAATAATGTAATGAACCTTAGGTAAATCTCCCACAGTCTCACCCCTTTGGTCCCACATGGCACTAATCATTTACAATGACCACCTCGATAGCTCTCATGGTCAATACCCCCTTGGTCTGCATAGAAACAATAAAATGTAATGACCCCTTAGAAATTCTCAGAGTCAATTCCCTATGGTCCAAGATTTATTTAATAACGGCCCTTTGGGTTTCTCTCACGGTCTAACCCCTCTGGTCAATGACCCCACTGTAGCTCTCACTGTTAATACCTCTGATCAACCATAACAAAAATTCATAATTAAAAGGCTCTACCCAATGAAGCTCTCACTATCAATTACCCTTGTCCATACTTCATATTGCGAAAAACACGCATCTCATTTTAACAACAAATCATTATTAACAACACTAGGCTTGGAGAACAAGGCATCCTAACATGCTTTCTAGACCCAATGACCATAACCAATCAAATGTGGGAAACACATCTATAATCAAGGTAATAAACCTTATGCATAAACAATAACCATTTCTATATCAAAAAAACCATAGCACATATTAAATACGGTTAAAATACAAAACACACAATACCATAAACATGGGTATTTGGTACTTTCAGAATATATAATCCAAAGACAACCAAAGAAAGGCATAAACCACCAACCTTGATGTTGTACGAAGAACACTCTTCAACATCGACCATTGAATCATCCTAGAATGACGTAGATCTACAAAAAGGTCAAAATCGTTCAACCTTGAATAACTCACGAGAGAGGAGAAATTAGGAAGAGAGGGTCTTGGGAAAGAGAGAACTCACCAGTGGGAATCCAACACACATGATGAAATCTCAATCAGAGGTAGGATAGAGTAAAGGGAGGAGCTCAGAGATCTTCGTCCCTACGTCACTCTCCGTTATGAACCGAGGGCAGTAGAAGATCGTTTTGGAGATGAGATGCGACCCTGAGCTAATTAATCAAATAAAAAGAAAAGTACATGGTGTGTTCATTTAATGTACATGTTCTGTACTAGATTCCACCAACCCCTCTCTAGGTGTTCTTCCAGGTAACCCACACATCCATGTACTCAGCCATCACATGGCCAGTACATGGTTATCCATGACATCCGGGTATGCATCGTGTACTCAGGAGTACATGACATGTACTTATAAAATTATCAAATCTTCCTTTATCCTAAAAAACAACCCGAAATAAAGATCCATTCCAAAAATGAAGATATGTGTTCTTACATTTATGAGATAACAAATTCTCAATTGATAAAGTCCATCATCTTTAAAACATTACAATATAGAATTTTTCCATGAATTTTATCTCTATAAAGAAACAACATGTTGTAGAGTGACTATTCATTACTCTTATCTTTTCCTCACATAATTATTAAATTTAATTTCAATTATAACTTACTCCAATTGACCTTCACTTTATATAATCACATCATTTTATTATGGGTCATTAACTATAGTGAAAACATCCTCTTCATTTCACTATCTACATATTTTTCTTGTAATTATGACTATTTTCCTAGAATTAGATACATATTTCTCAAAAATATTATTCATATGTAGATAATTGTTTTGGTGTTATGAGAAATGTAATTAAATTTAATTTATATAGTTACACTTCCTTTTTTATCCTAATATTATGCATAAGAAATTGAGGACTTCAGGCCTCAAAATGATTTATTCTCATGATTTATTTAGTCTTTTGTAGAAATATTTTTTGTAAATCATATTTTCATTTACCAAAATGGATCACTATATGAAAATTACCCAAACTATTTGGATGTAAATAATCAAGTGTGCCTCCCCATATACTAGAGGCTACTAATGAGTTTCCAAGGCCTAGGATGTGTCTGTGGGGATACTATTCCCCCTTATTGGAGTAAGAGAACAATTGAAATAACTGAACATCATCTATAATAGTAGATAATCATAGTGTAGAACCAATATATATAAACAATTTCATAATAAATAATGAAATGAATTAGAGACCCAAATGTCCATTTCATACATACAAAACTGATTTCCCACTGGGTCGACTACATATACAATGGTAAATAAAAGAAAAAAAATATAAATACAAGGTTCTACACCCCACATCGAGTTATACCACATAACTAATTTGAAATACATATCTAATCCATCATATATTATTAATCCTAGGACTTATCATATCCTATTCCTAAAACCAAGTAAACATCTGCTAAGGTACCCCAGTGTAACGGTTGCCCGAGTAGGGTGTGAGTAAAAACAAAAAAGGGAACCACAAATGTGGTCCCAATAAAGATAGTAAATGAAAATTTTGAAAATATGAGGTAATCATGATTAAATAATAATAATAATAATAAATAATTAACTACTGACGAAAACTAAATAACAATATTCATATAAAGGACTAATTTAATATGTTCATGCTCATGTAATGCGATCAGACTAGCCAATAGACAATTTGAAAGAAAGAAATATTATATAATACAAAGTCAATTCTTGGGTTCAAAATCTTGAATTATGGAGATAATGTGAATATGGTATTAAGTGGTATGTAATTACACTCAATCTATATGTAATCCATTTAATCCTTGGTACCATGATTGTGATTGACCATACCTACTTTTATCAACACTATAAAATCTCCGATCAAGCTACGTCACCACAAGGGGATACATGTCTTATCCATGAGATCACCTGTATTCACCTCATATATATAATTTAATATTATAAGAATCAACTAGATTAATTTAAATATATAAATTAACAAAATTTTATACCACACAATCTATGTGTAATGTGGTATGATTTCTGATTCATTGTTCTCAATCCATAGGTAGTAATGACATTATAGATATGATAATCTCAAATAGGGATGATACTTCAATGATATGTATTGAATACTCCCCTAGATAAAAGATAACAACATGGAATAATTCAATAAATTTATCCCATCCCAAAACTATTTGGTAAATTTATTGAAAATTCATCCACTGTGCCCTAGCGAGTATCTTATTAATTCATTAGAGATATATTCATCAATCATTAGGAGTTCATGGGAAATAATAACCCACCCAAAAACCTATTTTATCACCTATATCCTAGAAAACATTTTATATATTATGAAAACATTTATAAGAGGTGTGTTTATGTTAACATTGAAACATGCCTTTGTAATCCATGTGATGGGAGGAACACCAATCACAAATGTGACTTCTAGTTACAACAAAATTCAATCTATAAGGCTCATAAAAATTATACCAAGATGTACATCTAGGTTTTCCCTCTATACAAAGTGTCATATCCTTCTCATAGGCCGAGTTATAGGAAAAATGTCCGGATGCTTAAGCTACATAAATAGTAACCACGTGAAAGCATAAGTAAACAATGAGGTTGGGTAAATCACTAAACTCATCACTATATCCACAAACCCTCTGGAACACATGTTTGGAAATGGTTACAAGTTGATATAAACTACCATATTTACCCAAACCCCTGATGTACCCATTCATGGTTAGTCAACAATTAGGGAACCCAATGGTTCCCCTTATTATAATACAAGGATAGATATCACTTTTAAGATCCTTGAGGTCAAAATGAAGAAAGTGGAATCTGTCTTAGGACCCTTAGAAATTGTGCACTAGAAGAGGTATCCCTCTTGTGGTTCTCTAAGACATAGATATGGTTTTAGGTCTAGAAGTGATGCACAAAGATTTCACATCCAATGAAATTTAAATAATAGTATCATGACATTCCTCGATACTCGGGTCTGTTCCATAACAACATGATCATGGGATGGATCAAGGACCATATTGGGGTTCATTATAGGTTTAGGATTGTCTAATCATCCAACCCAATATCAGTTTACCTAATATAAATTTAACAAGGCCTGTATAAGGGATGACATACCTCTCCCAGTGAAGCACCACCTTCAATTTGGTTTTGAGGATACTCTGTGTCTCAAGGTGCTCAGTCTCAGCCATTAAAAGCCAAGGCATAAGGCTAATAAAAATGTGTTTTCATTGATCCATGGAGTTCTTCTAATTTTATTTTTCTAAGTAGTTTGATTTACATGGAACTGGAAGAAATTTAAAAATTGGGAATCACCATTGTTGTGATACCAAGTATTCACATGACACCATAATTAAGAATACATACCAAAGGGTAGGTACGACATACCGCATACCTTTAGGAAGCTTCCCATTTATTATCCATGTGATGTGAAAAGATTCTAATGAGTGTTGAACCTCATTCGTGACATATTAAATCTTATATAAAAACCAAACCACCAAAAATTAATATATTATTATTAAATTATAATTAATTAATTAAACTGAACATTTTATAAGGAATTAAATAAAATTATCCATAGAGGCATAATTCACAAAATCTCAAAGGTTGATTTTGTCCCTCTAGAGTAATGAAGAAATTCATACCAATAACCTGGGGGATGTCCATAACCTTGAATTAGGAATAATTCCAAACAAACAACATAAAAACACCATAAAATATTATTTTAAAATTAATGTTTTACCCATTCAATACGATGACATACTTTAGAAAAATGACATGCAGTGATGTATGGAGACCCTCTAAGAATCCCTCTTTTTAGGAAGAGAAAAATCCCCACCACAAATATTCAATTCCACTATGCTTCTATGGAATAATCCTTGAAATCCCTAATCAATGAAAATAAAATTAATAATGAATGGAGTGGGGGATCAAGATAGGTTACCAAAGGATAAATTATACCTCAAATCACAATAAAATTAAACCACGAACACCCCCTTGGTAGGGTTTGAGGAAGGAAATAGAGGAGAGGGGGCTTGGATAACATGAGGAGAGAAATGTGAATAAATAGGGGGATAACCTCATATAGAATGTAGGGGAAAAGTGTAATTTATTTTTTTGTGGGATGGATGATTTTTAAAACCATGAACCAACTGTACGGTGGGAGATGCCTCCACTAATCCTCTATGCATGGTTATGATTGATTTTTAATAGACCATTAACCAACCTGAAAACATGTATGTAATTTTCAAAATAGGTTCACGTGGTTTTTTAGAGCCTTCTATATGGGTTCTAATGATTTTAACTGATGTATTTTCGTAAACATTCTTAGGTTTCATGGATATCACCCGACATACACGAACTGATTTCCCCAGGATGCACTTTTTCAAAAGTATGAATTAACTTTTCAAACCCATGTGACACTCCCAAAACGTCCAAACCAGACTATGAACCTCATTCCTTGTCGAAAAAAAATTTGATTAATTAAAACCTTCAAAATTTAATTCTAAATCATTGATCGTGATTTTACATGTACTCTAATTGAAAAATTAATTTTCTTATACAATTTTCAACTCACAGGACATATGATCTTATAACCTAATCCCCCTTTAACTTCTCATCCATTAGAATTTTTTATTGTAATTTAACAAGACAAACAAACCCATACTAGTTTTAAATTATCGCAAAAATCTGTTTGTGGTGTTTCGTAATGCACAAAGATCTTATAAGAACCACTTCAAACATAAAACACTTGACCCACCAAAACCCAAGCCGATGCTTGTAACCATTGTTGAAACATCAAGATGATACTTATACGAGACCATCTATAAGGATATAATACCACGTCACCATCTATTCACCCTCCCTAAAAATGGATCTCCCACAATAGATTCAACCCCTTCAGTGTGGTTTAGTATAGTATACATATGAAATTTGAAGGGAAATAAATTTTAACCCCTTATGGATGACTATTATCGAAAACACACTTCTTCAGAAGACAAAACATAACTAAAACTTGATCCCAATGAATTCATCCCAAGTAAAAATTAGATCTTTCAGAGAATGGTCACCTAATACCATTAATGACTTAAAGTGACATTTAATGGACAAACCATTCCTTTACCATTTTTTGATTTCATGCCAGAACATTAACACTAGTTCATTCCAGATACAATACACTTAGATCATCACATGAACCTCATGCCCAATTCCTATGCTCAAAATCCACACAATTTAATAATATAATTGATACATTGAAATCATCAATAAAACCAGAAGCACCTAATACCATTTATCCAACTATATCTGTAATCCAAAATAACCATTTGATGAATATTGTACTCCTCACATGACCCTTATCACATGAGGGTTACACACTATCAAGCAACATCTCTCTCCCTAATGTAGGATTATTATTGTTTTCACATTAATGTAAAATGTTCCCATCCATTATGTCCAATGCCCCATTCATTTATATACATAATTACATGCAAGTATATGAACCCACTCAATCAAAAATGATAAAGAAAACATCACCAATTTCACATTCTTGAACCATGGAAATTACATCCATGAAATTCGTGATGTTTCAACTCCTAACACAACCACTATCATTGAGTCATTCCTAAAAATAATCTTTCATTAAAATATTGATGATCCTACAAAATTACTCTCTCTGTTCTATCATCACCTATCCATGATTTAACCACATTAGTATTGACAAAAAACCTAATCCATTCTCAACTCCTCCTCCACCATGTAGGGAATTTACCATTTTATCATAATATACAGGTGAAAAATCCTATAACATTTCATTGAAACCATCATTATATGACTCACACATGAATACTCACTCATTGAAAAAATAAATAAGTGCCATATTTATCCATCACATACCATTCCTTTATCGCCCAACTGTGCAAGAATATAATCTTGTAGAACCCAATTCAAGACCCAATTCACACTCACGTAGGACATCGATCCACAAGTATATGTTGACCATGCTATATAGTATTTACATACCAAGACCATCATGGGAACACTTATTTAAAATTGGGCACCAAAATCATCCCATGATTTAATCCATGACAACCCATATCACAACATCATTTTCTAGAACTAAAAAATTAACTGTGCAACTATTAGTTAATATGGATGGATACATAAATAGTAAAATCAATCAATTATAGTCCCAATACCTATTTACACATTGTGGTTCCTCATAACCAATGGCAAAACCCTGCATTTATTAGAAAAACCTAGAACCTACCATGTACTAGTTTGTTCTCAATCTTAAAAAAATATCAATTCTATTGCAAGAATATTTAGACTAGTGAGAAACCCTCTCACTTGTTTCACTTGAAAAAACTATAAACTAGACCACTAGGGTTCAAGTCAAACTAAGGGCCTATAGGTCTCCCACCTATCCCTACCAACCAATTCTCGTAAAATATCATAAAATCTACTTTACAATCTTCACTAAGAGAAGTAAAAATAGAGTCAAGTAAAGAGATCGATGAACTAAGAGGGTAAAAACCAGTTAACGTTTGTTCAATTATATAGGTGTTCAGTTTCATGTAATATGGGAAAACACCCATTATGTTTCAGTTGGAAACCCATTATTTCAAAATGATAGATAATTCATAACTATGGGAGGATTATCATTTTTCCAAAAATTTAGGACATCACATTCTACAGATCATCCTACCATAACTTGAGGCTCTCTGAGCATCCTTGTTGGGGTGTTCTCCCTAGAGGGTCAAAATTTCATGTGTAAGGATGATAATTAAATAATCCTCATCGAGCATCCTTATATGGTAATAAACCCCCAAATTCACAATATGCTATAAATATTTTGGTATCTATAAATATCACACTAGAGAATTCAAAAATATAAAGTTAACTAAAGTTGGTTAAATAAAATATCATGACATGATATATGGGAGGAATAAATATAGGTTGTTACAAATCATTAGTTTTCCACAAATGGAAAGGATATATACACGATGGATATATTGAAAAAACATTAGTTGTTGAGGGTAAACTAAGAGGGTCCATAGTATTAACACATTATCATCTCATTGATATGAAATGTATAATACTCACATGGTTCAATTAAGTATAATGTAATTTCTATATATGTGAAAACAACCTCATAGGTGATCAATGAAACTTTAAATAACTGAAACTAAGTAACAAAATATCACAAGTTACCCAATACATGGGAATAATATACAATATTTTCCCAATAAAGTCGCAAAACCTATTGTGCCAAAGGGACGAGTCCTCATCCATAGTGTCAAACGTCTCACCATAGATCCTCATGGTCAACCTTCAGAAGATTATATATATATATATATATATATTACTATAACATATTATAATTCTAATAATAATATATATGGGAAAACAAAATTTATGTTGTTCTTAACACATTAAATATATGACCTCATTCATTATAAAAATCTCACACTATTTGGTCTATAACATGTAGACCCTACATTCCAAATATGATACGTGACCAAATTCCTCATGCCTATTATTAAAATGACTAATAATCAATCAATGTTCTCTCACTAACATGAATAGATATATAAATACCTAAAAAATTTAAACTCCACATGAAATGTGAATATATAAAATAAAACATCATACTCAACTATAACATTACATATCATGAATTGAAATCCCATATACCCGGACTCCTAGAATTCTAAATGGAGAAAGTGTTCTAAACACACAAGTGTGATATCCAGAAAAAGATATAAAATATTAATAATATTATTATCCACCACGTCCTAAATAGTTAATCAACCTTAAATGAACATATCTGATACCACTTTTCCAAATTTAAACTGAAATCACTTTATGAAGAGTAGTAGAACTGGTTGGAGAAAAGGCCTCAAGCATCCTCTTGAAAAACCATATTCCACTAACTAGAAATGAGGGACTAGGGTGTGTCTTTGGGGAGACTATTCCTTCATATTAGAGTAATAAAACAACAGAAATGACAAAATTTCATCTATTATTGTATATAATTAGAGTATGGAAGAAATAAATATAAAAAATTCTGATAAAAAGAATAAATTTTTTTAAATTCCCAACAAACCATGTCATATATACAACATTGATCGATCACTGAGCCGATGACATATATAGGTTTAAATCAAATAAGAATAAATAAAAACAATATTTTCTACTGAACACACCAATCTATAACACATAACCATCTATATATAAATATCAAATTGATCGTGCTTGATCAGTGTCAAGCACTATCCCATTTGGTTCCTACATCCAAGTTAATGTTTTCTTAGCTAATCTAATGAAATGGCAGCCCAAGCATGGTGTGAGTAGAAAACTCATTCAGGAACCACCAATGCAGTCCCATATATAGCTAGTAAATATAGTTCATTTAGATATGATCAACTCATATGAATAATAATTATTATTATTGTAATAATAGTAATAATAATTATAATAATAATTACTGATAAAAATAATTAACAAAATTGATATCATGGAGTGTTTCTATATGTCAATTCCCATGAAATGTTCCCAACCTAGATAATAAAGAATTGAAATAAATGAATATATAAAAATCCATAGTCCATCCTTGGGTTCTTGATCTTGATTGATTGGACATCTCCTAAATAAAGAATTTAGGTGGATTTCATTCTACTTGAATCTTATGTAATCTAGTTGATTTTTGGGTTCGTGATCTCGATTGACCATACCTATATTAGGTAGTACATAATTACACTTAGAAAAATACATCACCGTAGTAGGATAACATTTTATCTTTGGGATCAACTGTACTAACCTCCAATAAAATAATTGTGTAGTTGTATGATTTTTGACTTAATGGAATTCTAATAGAATTTGAATTTTAGTGATTAATGGATTATCCATTATTGTAAAATAATATTTAGAGAAATATTTTGAGAGTTGTACCACTACAACATGTTATTTAAGACTTGGGTAAAAGCCTGAGTGGTCCCTTGGAGGTCTCGTTGAGTTTTGAGAACACTAGGACTGTAAAAAAACATGTTTGTAGGGACTGCATAGGGTGTACAATTTTTCTGAAGCCAATTGGCCCCAGTATAAAACTGTGTGGCCTTGATCAGAGGATAAGATGCAACCCACACATGTAAAACATGATTTACCCAAACCATGCACCTAGTCCATATGGTTATTTCCACTTAGGAAGTACCCTCACACAATTCATCATATGTTTTTCACAATATTAGGCTAATAGTGCAAGACAAACCATGCATGATGGGATTATAATTCTTTGGGTGTCGCACAGTTGGCCCACAATTTGTCCACACTATTCTGGAAAATAGTGCAATGAAGATATTTTGTTTAAAATGTTCATTTTTCCTTAACATTCATTAAAAAAAAGTCTATTTTTCATATATCTCCCACATAGTAAATCCTCCCTTTTTTAGAGTTCCTCGGTGACTATTCCAATAATTTAAGGATCTCCTCCGTCTGGACTCCGATTCCAGTCATGCTCATCTTATTGGTTCCACATTACTGAGTAATCAATTATTTTTTAATCTGAATCCATTATTTTTTCTATCATCAATGCTATTTAGGTGAAATATAATAGATCTATAATTAGGTTCTTCATTAATTATTTAATTTTCCTCCGATATGATTCGAATTAGGAGTTGATACTAGATGAGATATCAACTACAGACCTATGGATGGAGGTATAATGAATTTCATTAAAAGTAGAGTGATTTTTTATACGCTGCTGTATCATTCCCAATTCTCCAATGGAACCTTAAATGAAATTCTGAACCTTATTATGGGATGATAGGTATTGTCTAAGAAATTAGTTATTCTCATTGATAAATAATTAATATGTTTAATAACATTAAAATAATGCCACTTGATGGGGTCTGTTGTCAATGAAACATGCCATTTGATGGATTATATGCCAAAAAACAAGGGTGTGACAATTTACCCCTTTTATAGGGATGTTTTATAACTATTAAAATTGATTAATTAAGTTGTAAATTTAATTTCAATATGAATTGTTAATTGAAATTGAATGGGGTTAATAGGAAGGCATTTTTTACCATGCCCTTGGCCTTGACCATATAATTTCTTACCAAATTTGTGATGCTTGTTTAAATGAACATCCTATGTGAGTTAAATTAATGGAAAGAATTATGAGTTTGGAAAATTCCTTGATTCACCTCAGGAGGTGAGTTGTAAATCCGATATTCATGTGGATGAATTTAGCATGTTAACCAATTATGATAAAATGATTTGATTAAATGATATCGATTTGTTGAAATATTGTAGAAATGTTTTATAAGTGGGATTGTTATTTAAATCACGAATTGAATTTATATATAATAATGAGTGGATTCCATGAACCTAGACTAGTTCCTTGCAATGTGTTGTTTATTCATGTGATACTTTTGTAATTATATTCTCACGTGAGTTAAATAGAGGCAAGTCATCTAAGGTTGTCCAATTACTTGATCCACATTCTGAGGTGTGTTTGAATAAAAATTAATATAGTTATGACCCTGATTTTTATTAATTATATTATTAAATGGAATTTAATTACATTTAATTATTGTATTCCTTGGGTGACTCGTGGATTCATATGACAATTCCATGGACGCACTCGAAGGGCTTGTACCTTGCTTATGACCATGTGATACATGGACTCCCTAGAATACTTCCAAGATTGGATTCTAAGGAATTAATATTGCATGATGAGTTTTGTAATGATTCATATGATAATTCCATGTATGAAATCAAAGGGAATTGATCTTATTAGAATGGGTGATACTTGGGATCCCTTTTTGGAATGCCAAGGACAAACTCTATTTGCAGGGGTGTTATACCACACCATGAGTGATGCTTGGGTCCTTGATGATGACTATGGATTGATAGTAGGGTTTTGGTTTATATTTTATCTATGGTTATACATAGATTCCAACATAGTAATTATGTGGATGGAATTGAGTTCAAAATTGATTAATATATGAAACGAATTATATGATGCATCTTCTAAGAAAAAGATCAATTTTGGATTTTTTTCATAATTATTACTTTTGATTGACTATTTGTGCATCCTTTTATTACCAACCACTTGAGGGAATATGGGATACACACCATGTATTGAGGTTTATAAAATAAAATGAGATGAATGGTTGATTGAACATGTTTAAAATGAAACGTGCTTGACTATTTTACTAGGGACTTATTTATTAAATGAAAAAGATTAAATGAAATATTTTTTAATGGTAACATTTAGCATATAGGATTTTTACTTTTGACTACGTCCTTTAATTTTTATATTTTTTCCTATAAATATATATATATATATATATATATATATACTCATTGATTGGATGGAACAGACCTTGGGTGGTTTCCAACTAGGATTTAGTCACACACCCCATTTGGGATGCCTTGGGTACCTGAAAATACTATATGATTGTATGCATGGATACAGGAAAGAATCCTACAAAAGGTTCTTGATTATTTATTAGGATCATAGGACTGATATAAGGGCCATGATGGTGGTTGGGATATGTTCTTCCATTTGTATTTTTATGAAATATATTGTATATTTTCCCTGCGAACATGTTTTGGATGCTTTATTAGAATCATATGACTTGTTTATCATTTTACAAATGAGATGAATTCATGAACTATTTATTTATCAGCCTTACATTGTTACTTCTTGTCTGTATGATTTGCTGCTTCCAATACTTCTATTCTATGGATATTCATCTTTGCTACACTCTATATATGAGTGCATGGTCTCCCCATAGACACTCCTTTTCCATCACTACAACTCGAAAACCTCTAGTTGTCACAGCCCATCCTCCGGGGCCAATGTTTTGACTACCCCAAGCCCGCATTCCATAAGCTGGGGGTTGGAGACTAGAACCAAAAAATAAATATCCCTAACAAGGGAAGACATTTCCTCAAAAACCTGTACACACACATAGAGGTCACACTATTCACAAGTAACACAATGGAAGAAGAAATGTATAACCACAACTAAAAACAACCACTGAGTGTAAAAGTGAGTACTAAATGTAAAAGATACAGAATAAAATCCCAACAGAAATGGAAGTACAAAAAATAGAAAAACAACTTCTGAGGTCGTCCGCCAAGGTCCCTACCTGAAGGGTAGGTACAACTCGTCACTACAGCTCTCCACATCTACCAGTCAAATCCATACACAGTTTGTCAATCAACTGTGATCATCTTCAAGACATGAATCCTCAATAAATATTCTAGATGTTTGTAATCTGCACAAGACACAACAAGGTGGAGGTGAAGCCCGTGTAGGGGTGAGTACAGAAATACTCAGTAGGGACCCTAAGACCCCGAATGGTCTTCTAGAATTCCCCAAAGGAAAATCCACAAAGCATGATCTCAATCACAAAGAAAAAGATAACTCACAGTAGGTATAACATAAGTACAGATGTAATGATGATTATCTGTAAAGCTACATCATCTTATTCTACTAAGAGACTCTATTGTCGATCCACACAGGGTCTCTAGATGATGATCCACAAACGGTCACTAGGAGCTAATCCACATAGGATCACTCAGTGCTGATCCACACAAGATCGCTTAATGCTGATCCACATAGGATCTCTATGTGTTGATCCATATATTATTTATCTATGTTGATCCACATAGGATCCCTCATTACTGATCCACACATGATCGATATTCATTATTCACGTCACAACCAAACGCTAGATTAATATACATATCATGATTTAATTTGAGAAGATCCACTTTTTAAGCCATCAGTTTTTCCTTAGCATCTACACAAAACTCACGAAAAATAACCCTATGTTTTTCTATGTCATAAGGGTTCAAAAGAAACAGACAGATCATCAATCAGACGATCGGTCTGTAATTTATAGGCATTTTAGTGCAAATGCCCCAGTTGGATTCGGGTATGATCCAACTCGAAAGAACTCTAACATTCTTCAAATATCTTTTGGAGTATCTTAAAAATACTGCCTCATCCTAAGAGTTATGGGGCCACAAATAGTTCGTCAAATGAAAGTTCAGTTTAAGAGATATGCCCATTTAAGGGTAACTGGGCTAAAAGGGGTCTGGGTCTGGACTTACCCGACCCGTCCCACCGGGCTTAGACTTATTTAGCTGTGCCTTGTTTGGACCATTGGTCCATGGGCTTGGCCCACCTGGCTGGGCATAGCCCGCTTGGCCATGGAATCACTCAGCCTGCTGGCCGAGCACGGGAGGTCTACTCCCCTCTCGAACGACCAAAGTCATTCAGGACTTCATGGAAGCGGCGCCAGTTGGCATCACCTATGCCAACCTGTCCCACTAGACCGGTCACTTTTGGGACATGTGGACTGTGGTTCTTCCCTTCACCATTTCTAGAAGATGTGGCCTTTCTCCACGGTGTGCCACCCAGCTCAACAGTGGAGCTAGGTGGAACCACACTCCCTTAGTCGGTCTGCATGGACCGGCCCGCAACATACCTGTTGGTGCCGGTCCGCCCTCCATCACGACCTTCCACCATAGCCGACGAAGTCCGGCTACCCCCTTGTTCGCCTCAGTGCCTTATGGTACTATCGTTCCTTCATGGCCTATGGGTTTCGGCTTCTCACTACCTCGGTCGACGGTGCGTCCATGCCGGTAAAGACTCCATGGGCCTCTAGTGAAGCTTTGGTGGTCCTCTTTTATTCATGTTCGTGCCTATGGACCTCCCAAGATGACACCTGCATTGTGCGACCCTTGGTTCCTCCTTAACTCTAAATATCTCAGTTGTCCTTGATGAATGCCACCCCAATCGAGTTCGGTGGAGGGTTTGTGCATTCTTCGTTTGGCCCACACCCTCCGTGGGTGCATAAAAACATGGAAATGATATTTTAATTATACAAACTCCCATAAAGAAAACCCCGCAATATCCTCCCACATTAAAGAACGAAAAAAATATAAAATTGTTGGATGGTTGATCTGTGTTCTTCACAATATCCAAGAATATGGTAAGGGCCTAAATCAAGCATATAACCCCCTACTTAGTGTTCATTGGAAGCCGCTATGGATGAGGATGACAGGTCCAAATTCATAGGTGTTTTCTAGTGTTTTCCATCACCCATTTTCCCCTAATGACCATCAGTCAATCAAATTCTTCGACAAAGAGAAAAGTCACAAGCTCTTAATCAGAGATTCAACTCATAGCACTGCAAAAACCCAAGCCCAATCTCAGATTAAATAGAGGGAATGCGAAGATTAACACATCATTGAATTAATGAGTTTCATTAAAAATTTTAATTAATGGATCTCTTAATTCTCTCAATGGTGTAGTTAAAAATCCTTTTACATAACTCAATGGTGAGGTTACACAATTTATGAGTCATGCCATTAAATGGTCTGACATTGTACTGTGGTCCCACCACCATTTGTACAACAGTGGAAAAAAGAAAAATAAAATAATCATTAGTTATTTTATTATTATTATTTTGTAAAGTACAAGAAATTAACTTATTTTTCTGAACCTTTCCAGCAGAAGTTAAGCTTCACTTAAGCTAATCCTGACTCTACAGATTTAATGGTTCCCTCATATTTTTAATCTGAGAAACGATTAAAAAGATAGAAAATACTATCCATGCATTTTATGAACATAACATAAAAAAATTTCAAAGAATTTTTAACAGTCACCCTCGACCCACACCGGTCGAGGTTAGGCTCCTCCTAAAGGGAACACTCCCCCAATAGCTCCATGGTAATTTCATATTTTCAATCCGAGTTACCATTTAGATGTTAATTATTTAAAATAAAATAATGTTTACTTAATTATTTTATTTATGGCCAAAAACTAACTTCTACTGGTGGCCTGCACAAGCCAATGTTTGTATCCACCCAAGGAAAACCCTCACTAGTTGAGAGGTGGTCTCTGCTTTATAATCTGATTCACCAATCGTGAGTTATAATCATTTGAAAAATAAAATAATTTTATTAACAATTATGCCATTTTCACCTTTTCTCACAAGAGGCCTACGCTGACTAAATTTAAGTCACACCTAGGTTAAACTCGCCATCCTGAATACATTGCTTCCCTCATATTTCTGATCCAAGAATCTATTTAAGAGTTATTCTACTTTTTTAGGAAAACTACACAAGCATGCTATTTAATGCGTAACATTTTTCGATGGCTCAATATGGGCACTCCTGGCCTCAGAATCACATGCCGTCGGATTTTGTGGTCTCATAAAAATTCCTTATAATTAAAACAATTATACAGAATTTCTATTTCATTACTCTGCTGATGACTTGAAAAGTTTTGATGAACATCATAGATTGCTTGAGTACACGGGAAAACATCCATAATCCTCGTCGGGGTGTGACCCGAAGGAAGACATGGTCTCCCTCATCAATCTCAAATGGTCTCCATATTATATCGGTATAATACTTCTTCCAGCTCTATGCAGTCTTTAGTAACCCCTAAATGATCTGCACCTTCTATGTGGTAGCACATACCAACTCAGGACCCATAAGTGCTAACTCCCCTGGGGGTGTTCAACATAGAGGGGATCGAAATGGTCCCTCATACAAGGCCTCAAATGGAGCTATGCCAATGGTGGAGTGATAAATATTATTTTATGAGAACTCCACAAGTGGCAAGTGGTCCCCCATACTGCACCCAAAATCAATGACACAAGTACAAAGCATGTCCTCGAGTGTCTCTAGGATCCACTCTGTCTGACCATATGTTTGATGGTGAAAGGTGGTGCTCAAGCATAGCTGGGTCCGAAACGCCTCCTGCAACCCCTTCCACAGGTGAGATGTAAAACGAGTGTCATGATCTGAGATGATAATCGATGGAACCCCATAAAGTTGTAAAATCTCTTGTACATAGATACATCCCATTCCCACAAGTGATCCCTGCTCTTAGATGGTTAGGAAGTGGGCCGAATTAGTGAGTTGGTCAATGATCACCCTGATGGAGTCGTGACACCTGGACGCACATGATACCCCTGTCATGAAGTCCATAGATACACCATACCACTTTAATTCTGGAACCTCGAGTGGCTGAGCTAAACCTACTAGTACTTGATTCCCGACCTTCACTTGTTGACAAGTGAGGCATCATGATTCAAACCCTACCACAAAATTCATCATCCCTAGCCACCAGTAATAACATCGAAGGTCCTGGTATATCTTTTCCACACCCAGATGTACTGCCAAATAGGATGTGTGGAACTCCCTTAAAACCTCCTCTCGTAGCACCACAGGTACCATGGTGTGTCCATTGAAAAGGATGATGTGCTGCCCACATTCAGAAAATACTTTATAGCATGTCCTGAGGATATCCGACCACGTCAGGTCTAGCAGTCCATGTCCCCAGGATGTGACTCCCAAACTCGCTGAAGGAGTGGGGGAGTGTCAGTAATAGACTGGAGGTAGGCTACCCCATCACCATCCTCAAAGTAAATCTGCAATGCGGTTAGCTGCTCCATCTCCTGACTCATCAACTATAGACTAGACCTCTACTGAGCGCGTCTGCCACCACACCCCCATTCCCAGGAGTATAGACTATCTCGATGTCATAGTCCTGGTGGAACTCCAACCCTCAACATTGTCTCAACTACTGAAAATCCTACATGAACCGTTCTATCCACACGAAATGCTACCACTTTTAACTGATTGGTGTGCCATCGACCCTTTGGTTATGGATACTCGTCCTCCCCGGTCACTTGGTTAATGTGCCGGTAATCCACACACAACCTCAAACACTGGGTCTTACTAATCTGTTCATATTAAAGTCTCCCAACTATACTATCATCTACGAGAGCTTTGTGGGAGCCGTCTGATATGTAGTTATAGATATCAGTGTCATCCCCAGGTACAAGCCGATGCAGAAGTCCATCTGCCTATATGAAGGTAATCCTGGAAAAATATTTAGAAACGATGTTCCCATACTTTTCCACTATTGTTTGGAACTGGAAACTCAAAACTCATGCCATCACAAGGGTAAGGCGGACTGACTAAAGAGTGATCGATTGCACGCTACTATGCATGAGTTTATTCCGTGTTGTCTGGGTTTCCTTTTTCACCAGACAAGGAAAACCTCATTCCAATGCTGTGGATATACAACATAATTTTCCCCTTAAATTGTTAATATAAACATGAACTGTGGATGACAAGTACATACCCAAACTAATGTCGTAAGGCCTCAATGCTGGAACCCGGAGGTTCCAACCCAAACTCTCGCCCCAACGATTAGATCACACCATCATCATATGTGTGATTATCGAGTCTCCTACCATACGTATCTCCAGACGTAAGGGTCATGTCAACATTTTAACCGGAAACTCTTGGTCTTGAACAAGATTCATGACGAGAAGGAATGATTAGTTCATATATCTGTTAATATGGAAGCTTATAGTAGACACAAACCAAAACTCGAATCATTTCTGAAGCCGTTGGGTTATACTATGTGATTTCACGCTCCTTCCCCTATCCTCCAGCTCCCTGAGCCTGGTGGGGATCACATTGGGGTGGTGGTGGTAACTTTTCAAAATGTGTACCACCTTATGCTGCTCTCCAAGCTCGTCTTCCACATCTACTGCCCTACAGATTCATCTGTCCATATCCCTTCCTACTCCTGAAACATTTTACACGTCCAAGTCTCTGAGACTGATGTTATTTTCCTTCTTTCACACTGTTGAAATATATGGGATATATGTACACATAAAACGAACTGTCAACCACAAAAGGCTCTCTCTGGGACCCTAACATAAGTTGGGATTCATAGAGGAATAATGTTGGCTTGGATATCCCTAAAAACATCTCACTCAGAGGTCCTAGACCTGAAGCACTAGTTGTATTTTATTCATCAAGTGCTGGAATAGTCGGTAAACCTTGAGAAATACTCAATTATTGTCATATCATCCATTCAAAACTGTAGAATCTATTGGGAACACAAACCCCATAGGTTTTCATGGCAAGATACCGCCTTCTCTGAGGATGGTTCGTAAGCTCTGTCCATGTAAAAACTCACCTCATCGTATGATATGGGAAATCTAAACCCTGCAATCACCCTATTGAGCCACATAGAATTCTCACTGCTAGGACCACCATCTAATCGAATGGTGCCCTGGCTAGATGGAAACTCAGTCACCACCTCAAGCCAGTCCTTAGACACTTGTGAGTGGGGATTTCCTTGGTTCCTAAGGCATATTTATCAATGAAACCCATGTAATTAACTGAGCCTATATGTTTCCTCTACGAGTAGGGATAACAGTAACTACTGACCAATGTGTAGTGGTATCACTGGGGCACAACGCGAAGGTACCATCTCGGGAAAAAATCTTTATGTTGAAGCCTCATCACACTATGGACCATCCTCATGGACACGCATTGAAATCCTGGATGGTTCTCTGCGTGGTGGCATCTTGAAAGGGAATCACGATGAACTATGGTCAAAATGTTATACCTGATAAGCTGACCCAAAAGAGATCAAAATAAAAACATTTCAAAAACACCCGCAATCAGTGTTTTTGTGTACTAAGTCATAAAATATAATTAAGGGTCCCTGTGTATAGATATGTTATCCGTTGCACTAACACTAGACTCCCTGGAGTGAAATCCGAACTCAATAAACATAACACTATTTCTCCCTTGAAATCATAGACTCTTATTTATTCTGTTAGAATAGACCCCCTCTGATACCACTTTATCATGACTCGTCCCC
The DNA here is from genome assembly GCA_963277665.1 of Viscum album. NCBI lineage: Eukaryota > Viridiplantae > Streptophyta > Magnoliopsida > Santalales > Viscaceae > Viscum > Viscum album. The sequence goes on from OY728128.1 coordinate 163,314,363, forward strand.
TGAGGCCCATGTCATGACAATCCCAAGCCCGCCTTCCATAGGCCAGTGGTTGGAGACTAGCACCGGAAAGGAATATCCCTAAAAAGTGAAGGAATTTAATCAAAAACCTATACACACACATACAAGGAACACTGTGAACAAGTTACACAGTGGTAGAAGAAAGGTACAAACACAACTAAAACCCACCATTGAGTGTAATAGTGTGTAATGAAAGTAAAGGGGCCAGACTACATGTACAAATGAATGGAAAGTACAAAAAAGGGAAAACAACCCCTAAGGTCATCCGCCAATGTCTTTACATGAAGGGTATGTACAAATCATCATCATATCTCCCCATGTCTACTGGTCACCTCCATACACCGTCTTTCAATCACCTCTAAGCACCATCAAGCCCTGACTCCTCTAGACTCAGTATATTTGTCCGTTGTCTACACAAGACACAACAAGATGTGGGCGAACCCCATGTAGGCGTGAGTATAAAAATACCCAGTAGGGACCCAGAGACCCCTGATGGTCTACCAGAATTCCACAAAGGAAAATCCACAAAGCATGATCTCAATCACAAATCACAAAGAAAAATACATCTCACACCATGTATAACTTAAGTACAGATGTACAGATGATTATCCCAAAAGATAGATCATATTATTCTACTGAGTGATTATGTTGCCTGTCCACACAGGGTTACTAGGTGATGATACACATAGGATCGCTCGGTGATGATCCACACAGGATCACTCGGTGCTGATCCATAGAGAATCGCTAGGTGCTGATCCAAACAGGTTCACCTGGTGCCGATCCACACCGGATTGCACAATTCCGATCCACAAAAGATCACTAGGTGGTGATCCACACATGATCACTCTATGCTGATCCAAATAGGGTCAATCAATTTTGATCCACACAGGATCTCTATTCATTCTTCACGTCACAGCCAGCCACTGGATTTATATTCATAGAACAGTTGAATCTGGGAAGATCTACTCCTCAAGAAATTTTTTGTACCTCAAATACCACAAAAACCCATGAATAAGTAACTTAATGATTATCCATGTCGTAAGGGTTGAAAATCAACATACATAACGTCAATTGAACGCATGGACTATAAGTTATAGGCTTTTTAGTGGTGATGGTCTGGTTGGATTCAGGTACGATTCAACCCGGCGAAAGTCCAACTTTCTCTGGATCTCTCATGGAGTATATCAAAAGGAACACCTCATTATAAGGGTTAATGTTCCATATATGGTTCGTCAACATAACATTCGTATTAGGAGATATGCTAATTTAAGGTTAATTGGGCTAAAAAGGGGTCTGGGTCCGGTCTGACCCAGTCGGACTGGCCAGATCTAGCCTAAAGGGGTTGGGCTCAGCCTGATTCATCTGGGCTTCGTCCGGCCCATCGGGTCATGGGTGTGGCCTGGACCACCCAGTTGGGCGAGGCCCACCTGGCCATAGAATCAAATGACACTCTTGCCGAGCAAGGGGGTCTGCTCCCCTCCAAAACATCTAAAGCCGTTCAGGCCTTCAACGTAGTGACGTCGGTTGGCGCCACCCCTCCCGAACGGTCCCACAGGACAGATCACACATAGGACCCGCGTACTATGGGTCTTCCCTCCACCGATACTAGAATCCATGACCTTCCACCATAGAGCGCCGCCATTGCGCACCACCAGACTCTACAGTGGTGACGGATGGTGCCACACTCCCCTGGCCGGTCCACATGAACCAACCTACAAGGGATTGCAGGAGCAGGTCCACCCTCCAATACGGCTCGAAACCTCAACCTTACACTAAGCCACGCCGCCTTTCTTCAACGAAGCTGGAAAAGGCCGGTTTCCCCCTTGTCTACAGCAACACCTTCAGGCGCCGCCATTCCTTCGTGGCATGTGGGTTTTGGCCGTGACCTCCCTCAATCGCCGGTGTCGACGTGCCAGTGAAGCCTCTGTGGGACAACAGTGAATCTCCTGTGGTCTGATTTTATTCTCATCTACACCTACGACCCTCCTGGGATGATGCCTACACTGCGTAGCTCTTGGTTCCACCTTGCCAGCAAATCTTCTAGTTGTCCACAATGAACACCACCACAATCAAGTTTGGCTGAGGATCCGGGCCTTATTCATTTGTCCCACACCCTTCACATTAGCATAACAACATGGGAAGGATATTTTAATTATAAAAACTCCCATAAATAAAACCCTGAAATATCCTTCGACATTAATGAAGAAAACAGGGAACAACCTATTGGACAGTTGATCTGTGTTCTTCATAATATTCAAGAACAAGGTAATGTGGAGAAATAAAGCATATAACGACTACCTCAAGTTTTTTTTGAAGCTACAACATATGAGGAAGGAGTTTCCACGTATGAAGGTGTTTGTTGGAATTTTCCATCGCCCATCAATTCCCCCAATGATCATCCCTCGATCACTTTCTTCGTCAGAGCAGAAAGTCACCGATTCGTTGTTCGAGATTCCTATCTTAGACCTCCCAAAACCCAATCCTGAGCTCAAATTAAATAGAGGGAAAGTGGATATTAATGCATCACCCAATTAATAAGGTTCATTAATGAGTTTAATTAATGTACCTCTTAATTATCTCAACAGTGTGGTAACACATTGTTTTAATTCACGCAACGGTGCAGTTACACAATATAGGAGTGAATCCATTAAATTGTCTGACGTTTCACTATGGTCCCACCACCACTTTTCCAGTGGAGGAAAAAAGAAAAAAAACCTTTAGTTATTTTTTTTGTAAATTCCAAGAAATTAATTTATTCATCCAACCCTTGTGGGTAGAAGTTAAGCTTCCATTAAGCGAATCTAGGCATTAGTGATTCAATAGTGCCCTTAGTTTTTTAATCTGAGCACCAGTTCAAAATATTTAAAATGATCCCGCGCATTTGGGGAGATGTTCTTATGGCCATGTGGCCAACTAGGCTCGAGGAACTATTGATTGGCAACTAGGTCTGTGATGTTACAAATTTTTATTATAGTATTCTTTCCTTCTTATTAATATTTCAAGAATTGATAGGCATAAGAGTATGAATGTGTTAGTGATTGGTAGATAGTTATTTCTAGGACTAATCACCCCACCCATGGGGAAAAAACCAAGTGTCCTAGGTTGGGATTGATTTTTTTTTTCAGGTTTTCTATTACAGTTGATTGTGATTTCATACTGAGTGAATGGTGTAATTTCGACTAACTATTGATTTATGAGATTCTGGTACATTACCCCTATCCAATTATGGAATGGAATAAGCATTAAATAAATCATTATAGGCACATAAAACATTACATTTCAGGCACATTCTATTCTATGTAGTGGGATTTATAGATTTATTACTACTTTTGATTGTGTTCCTTGAGTGTAGGTCAGGATTTTGTTTATTTGAATTCCTATTACACTATACTCTAGGTATTTTAGTTATATACTTATTTATATGCCTATTTAGGTATTTTCATCTTCATGCTTGGTTGGGTAACATGATTAAGTGATTCTATGCAATTTTTTTCAGTTTATTTTCTTTGATTGGCCTGTATATAAGCCTTTTATATTCTTAAAATATTCATATGTGTTTACATTTTTCCATAACGTTCTACTTTTTCTATATGTAAATGGTTTCATGGGAAACGTATAGTGGATGCGACTAAACATAAAACAATTTTTAGTAGTATGTTTTTTGGGAGCCTTATAATTGATAAAAGATGACTCATATGCTCGAACAATCATAGAGGTTTATACATGTTTAGAAACAATTTTAAAAAAATTTAAAGACTTCCAATGTTCAAATTTAATGGTGAATTGGTTTCGATTTATGGGATTGAAATGAAAAAATGTAATGTATATGGTTACTTTATGGATTGGAATATTTCCACCCATGTGGACGAGGTATTATATATTAGAATGTCATAATCTAAAACTAAATTGGATTTGATTAAATAGGATATAAAATACAACCAATAATGTGTATGTGCACTTTATAAATTGTGGTGGTGAAAACCCATGTAAGCAAACCACTGTTTACATAACCATAATATATATTATTAATGGTTATAAAGGTATAATCAATTTAGTTTCCATTTAAAATGGGTTTTTACCTTCTTAAATGCACAACCAGGACCATGTAATTCATTTGTGGAATGTTTTCTATGAGGTAACCTATTATGGGTGTTTAAAATTTACTATTTATGAAACTAATATTGGGTTAAGCTTTTGATGAAAACGGGTTGTCTTAGCATGTCCCATAGAGATTGCCTTATCTGGTAAAAATAATTTTTGTGATAAAGATCCTAATTATTTTGGTATTTTAACAAATGTTTAATGTATCAAAAGGTAGTTTTATAATACTTTCCAATTTTTCTTTGGGATGTTTGTTAAATTAGGTACTAAGTTATTTGTTTCGTTAATGGTGATTGTATATATATTTAAATCTTTAAAATTCATAATGATTTTGTGAGGATTAATTATGTGTCTTAAAATGGAGCCCTTGGTATTTTCCTTTATTTAAACCCACATGAATGATTATTTTAAACTCTCCTTGAGTTTCCTAGGAATGTAAATGTGAGAATTTTTTGTAAGTGATTTTTCTTTTTATAAATTGATTTAATGATATGATCTTGTCCCTAGTGTCTTTCTATTTGATGCGACATAGTTATTAGGTCCAAATTTTATGTTTTTAAGGGGATATCCCATGGTAGGTACTACCATTAGAGCTTAAATTCATTTTGAAACACTTAGAGCTCTTTGCTGTATAGTGTTTTTAGGATGCTCTTTTTCCTTGTATGACACTTATATTCTAAGTGGAACCCTTTTTCAGATGGATGGTCAAGGTATCTTCAACCCATTTTATGGTCCAGAGAATTGGGTACTACATGTTTTTATAAGGTTAGACATTCCAAGGTCATGGTCAAACCTTTTATAGGCCTTGCGACCCTCGTTCTTTTTCCTTGGATTCCTCTATAGGTCGTCGGTCTATTTTATAGTCATATAAGATAGAATGATTTTGTGCAAGTTTCATACATGGCCTATCAGATACATGAACTCATAGTCTATATAACATATTTATAGTATTTTGTATGTGCCATTTTCTTTTGAATTCTCGAGGTAGTATGCATTGGTATATATGATACACGTCATGTTGTTAAATGATGTAAGAAACCCACTGAGTTTGGTGAAATCATTGAGGATTGGGGTGTTCAGTACAATCTCAGGTCATAAACAGAGTAGAGTGAGTTGGAATTTAATTTAATTAGTTTTTTCCCAATGGTTGGGATGATGATTAAATAGGATTAGATGTTTTAACATGCTGGCCAGGTTGGTTTGGTTTTCAGGCCAAGTGCTATGACATTTGTGAGCATGAATGGGAGGAGTGATACACATATGTTTAGGGTGAATCTGATCTAGTGCACTTTTGAGTGGCTCGTATACATATTATTCTAATGAATATGTAACTCATACGGTGGGGAGCATCGTGTTAATTCTAGTAGATGTTTCCTTCCTTGTAGAAGGATCACAACTGGGGAAGGGAACCTAGACATGTTCGTTTTTGTTTTAAAATGCCAATGGGGCTAATAAGGCTTCTAAATGAAAGTTCATTCTCAATAGCACAACATCACTGTGGTTATAAATTAATTAAAACATTGAAAAATGTTGTCTCACTAGTATTCACATCAATGATAAAGCATTAATGTTAACTTAAAACCTCTAGTGATAAATAAATCATGGTCGATTAAGGAATGCATCAATTGGTGAAGACTAGCTTCCATCAAGAAGTCAACCTGTACTGGTTTGACAACTCTAGTATTGGTTTTATTTGGTGGTTGGAAAACATTAAAATCTTATTAGTTTACTCTCTTGATTATAGATGGCCATGTACCCTATACTAACGTCGTCACAGATATACTAATAGAGCATCGGCCTGATGACGTTCTATTGTTTAAATTCCATTGGGATAGTTTTCAATCTTCATGAGAGTTGATCATTTGATGCATTTTTTTTTATTGAGCCATAGTTAGTACTAAGTGATACTAGGGTTTATATCTAAGAAGGCCTTAGATAAAATCTTGTATATCCATATCATTCTTCTATCATAATATCAGGGAAAATACTACTTTGGGCTCAGTCATTGATACAATGCTGAGTTTCCATCCTTGTACCAAAATATCACTTTTATGTTTGGAAAATGAACTAACTTTGAATAGTTCCTCTGAATCATGTTCAATGAAATTGTGGTTATCCTTGAATATTTTTTAGTCATGGAGGTAGTGAATAAATGGGTGAAGATTCCAGTGGATTGGATGTGGGTTTCCCCCTGTTCGCATTGATTCATGAAAGTTTAAATGTCTATGTGATGGTTTTATTAGGGGACAAATCTGGAATTCTGGTGTGGACTTCATTGGACATGTCTTTCATAAACACATGATTCATTAGAAGAAGTATTTTTACTTTTATTTGTAATGCACCACCCTTTTATGTCAGGAAGCTTCAAGACAAGTCATATGGAGTGGGTCAACTCATTATCTTTTTAGTTTTATGTTTATTGTTAGTGAAGGACCCTTTTTGGGCACATCATCAGGAGGAGGCTAGTGTAGGTTATGTCGATTAAATATTTTCATGGACGGTCAACCTGACATTACCTTATGGTTGATAGGGAATCAATCTTTCAACTATTTCATAATCACACCTCGAGAATTTCTAGATCACTTAGATACATCTTTTGTGAGAACATATAATGGTGGGATGTGTCGTGGTTTTCTATTTATCATTAAATGTTAAAATCTATAGTGAGAAGACCCATGAACAAATTTTTTAAGGAGAAAATTACATGATCATGTCTCTAGTTAAATGATCTTAGGTAAGAAACATTTCTATGTGTGAATAAAAAATATAGCATTGGATCAGGGCCTAATGGTTGAAGATCTGTATGCTCAAAAAATGTATTGAGGTGCATCTGGTGTTTTGGAATGAAACCTATCTATTTGAATAATACTTCATGATCCCTCTTGGTTGGTTGATGTTTTTTTTCATAAGTCTTATTGAGGATGATATGTTCAAAGGTGGGGATTTTATAGGGTCCTATGTTTTTTTTGACTGAAAGGAATTCCATGGAAATTTGAATTTTGGTGATTGTAGGACCTGAAATTTAGTAAACCGGGCTTCAGAATGATATTTTAGAGTTGTAACACTTCCATGCATTGTTTGTGGATTTTTTAAAGGTCTATTAGGTTCCGTGGAGGCCCCATAATACTTTGGGAACAATGATGTTGAAAAAAATGAGATTTGAGGGTCTAAACACTGTGCACACTTTTTCTGAAAGTGGGCGGCACATTCCAAAAAACACGAGGCCTTGATCATAGGAGCAGATGTGCCTTGCGTGGGGTATGAAAAGTTTACCCGAACTGTGCGCCTAGCCTACATGGTTGGTGACACATAGGCAGTTACCTCACGGTATTAATCTCACAGTTTGTGCACCGTTTGGAAAACCATGTGGAAAATGTCACGCAATGTGTGTTTCTAAGGTAGTGGGTGTCTCACGGTTGGCATACAGTTTGGCCAAACCATGCCTCCAAACTGCGAGACCCAGATATTTTTTGGAAAAAATAATAATTTTTCATTAAATTCAATAAATCCTAAGACTATTTTTCTTATCTCCACTGGATAGTAGATCCTCTATTTTCGAGATAACCTTGGTGACTATTCCTAGAATTAAAGTATCTCCTCAATATGGACACCGATTCAAGTGCCTCTCATCTCATTATATCCACATGAGTGAGTATTCAATACATTTTCACTATTATTCCATTATTTTTTTATCATCTACTCTATTGAGGTTCAGTATAATTTACCCAACTATTAGGTTCTTCATCCATTTTTTATTTTCTAATGATCTGAGTCAAATCAGGAGCTGATACTAGAAAATTTATCAACTACAGACCCATTATAGGTGGTCTCATGTATTTTGTTTAAATTCAACTTATTTATGTATACAATGATTTTTCTCACTCCCAATTCTCGAGTGACAACTTAAATTGGATTTTGATCCTTAAAATGAGATGATATGTATTAGATAATCAATTAATAGGACCTCTTGATAAATTATTTATAGGTTTATTACCATTAAAATATATTTACCCCTTGGGTTGTGTTGTTAATGAAATGGACCATTCGATGGATTATGGGTTGGATGTCTTCATGTGTGCGATTTTACTCCTTTCCTAGCAATGTGTAATAATGATTTACATTGGTGAATTTAATTCTAAATTTAATTGAAATATTAGTTTTTAAATAAAATTTAATGGGGTAAGTATAAAGATATGGTTTGACCATGCCCTTGGAATTAGCCAAGTAATTTTGTAAAAAACATGAGATTATTGTATAAATGAAATATCCAGGTGAGTCAAATTCAAGGCATGACTTCTTAGTTTTACTAATGTTGTGGGCCACCTCCTACTATGAGTTGTGAATGAAATGATCTTGGTTATTACCTTGTCCGATTACAATATTTTTATTAAATGATTTGATTAAATTTTATTAAATATATGAAGCATAGTTTACATGATTTTAGTTGGACATTTAATATTAATTGTGGATTGGATGGATAATTAATAGGGAGTGTATTCCATGACCATAGACTCATGAATTATAATGGATTTTTTAGGAATATAATTCTCTTGTAATTAAATTTATACATGAGTTGAAATGAGGAAATCCTTCTAAGAATGGACAATTCCTTGATCCACCTACTATGGTGTGTTAAAATTGAAATGAATAAGGTGGTGACCTTGATTTTGATTAATTATTTCATTAAATGGTATTGAATATTATTTATTTATTTTATACCTCAGTTGACTCTTAGATTAATAATATAATTCCCTATATGACCATAATTGTATTATACCATTCTTATGCCTCATAATTACACAGACTCCCTATCGGGATACCAAGGATGGGATTTGAGGTTTGACTATTACATGCCAAGGGATATGTGGATTCATTTGTGAATGACATGGATAAACACAAAAGGGAATTGATTGTATTTCCATTAGTGATACATGGGATCCCTTAGTGGACTTCCACCAATGGAATGAATTGGTGGAGATGTTATACCACACCTAGATTGACACTTGGGTTCTTGAGGATCTGCATGGATGGGCTCCTAGGGTGTTGGTTTATATTATACTTAAAATGATACCAAGATTCCAAATTAAGAATTCCTTGGATGGGCTCAGGTTTATAATGGATTAATTTATGAAATGAATTATATGGCGCGTCTACCAAGCCAAAGCACAAGACTAAATTTGGCCCTCATTATTAATTTGGATGGACTCTTTAGGAATCCATTGATTACCTATCCCCATGTAGGATTTTAAGCTATTACCCAATTCCTAAGGTTTATAAAATAAATGAGATGAATGGTTGAATAAACATGATTGAAATGATATATTCATGACTTTTAAATTAAGTACATATTTCTTTAATCAAATTGATTAAATGAAATGGTAACAATTGAGAACATAATTCTTATATGATGTTTAATTTTGAGTAATTATTTTACTTGTTAAATTTTTCCATCAAACTATTTATTTATATATATAAATATATAGATATATATATTCACCGACTGGATGGAACTTAACTTGGTTGGTTACCTACTGGGATTTAATCTCATACCCTGTTTAGGACTCCTTGGGTACCGGAAGAGACTATGTGACAAAATGTAAGGATAAGGTAAAGGACCCCACTATAAGTCCTTGATTTTTTATTTGGAGTTGGGGATCTTGGAACCAAGGTTATGATCATGATGGTTTCTAGGACAATTTTTTCCTATTGTACTTTAGTTACATGTATCGAATATCTTCATTGTGAATATGACTTGGCATATTTTTAAAGACATATGACATGTTAATCATTATGCATATGAGTTAACTTAAGGTATAATTTAGTTATCATCCTTCTTCCATTATTTATTGTCTGTATGATTTGTTGCATCCAATCCTTGTATGTTATTGATATTCCATTGTGATACAATTCATTGAAGAGGGAATAGTCTCTATACAGACACACCATGTCCCTTGCTGTTAGTCAGCAACCTCTGGTATTTGTGGAGATGTGCTTGAGGCCATGGTGCTAAATTGGACCAGGGAACTGTTGAGTGGCTTCTGGTTCCAGGATGTTACTATAATTAAATATTACATGTATCAACTTGATAACATGCAAATACTACATTTACATGGATTTCATACCTCTCATGTTGTGTCTAATCTAGTATGATATCAAAATCCTAGGTCTTAGTTCATATGCATTCCTGAAATTTGAGCACAAATGATCCTTAATGGGGATGAATGTTATGTGATATGTAAGGAATAATTACCCTGATCCTTGATAATAACTTGGTATCATTAAATAATGTCTCAATAATCTTTTCAAAGATAGTTTTTTGAAATAAAGTAACGGTGCATCCACTATACCCTAAGGAGTTTATTAGTTATCTAATTGAGAGTTAATTATCAATCCTCATGAGTGATCAGGGGAAGATCACCCTCCTAGAAACATCTATCATATTCTATATCCTAGAAATATATCCATATTAAGTGATACACTATGAATGTTGTGTTCATACGTGAAAATAAAAACCTACCTCTATAATCCTTATGAATGGTGGAATCCCTATGAAAAATGAAACTTCAGATCATAATATCACTCAATCTATACTGTTCAAAATTTAAATTTTAGGAATTACCAATTTTCATCTCCACTATAATCACATTATATCAAACTCATAGTCATGGATACATTATGAATATTCAGAATCTATAAATGAATTAATAGTAACCAATAAAATGTATAAGTAAACAGTGATGTCAGATGAATTTGTACACCCATGCTACAACCCCATCCCCTTGGGGTATAAAATTTGTTAGTGGGTGTCAACATAGAAATAGTATCAAATATGTGAGCTCAAGGGTATGTGTTATTATATATGATATTAATAATTCATCCAACCACACACATTAAGAATGACTTCAAATGGTCACTATTGATGCATCTACATATTCCAGACGTGCATTCGATAACACATATAATGAGAAGGACATGATGTGATTTATAGTGGGGATTATCAAAAGAACTTCTTAGGATCCAAATTAATGGACTTATATATTGAATTTTAGTGTAATGATAAATACCATTTATAATTGGGATTCCTCTCTTAATAGGTATTGGAGAAGTAGTTTTTTAGTTGAATAATGGAACCTGTCTTACATAGGGTGTCAGATTGGATTCCTAGGTTTCTAGGATCCTAGCAAAGCCAATGTTTATAGGGTGGGTGAAAATCCATTGAGCACTTTTTTGGATTAATGATTATTTTATTGATCTAAACACAACATACTACCTTGTGTTTGGTGGACACACCATTACTGAATTTTATAAACCTATTTTTGAATGGGATTTTGGTAGATTTATTAAATGATTCCAAGTTATTATATTAGATCTATGTGATTAATCCTTTCATATCTATTAATGTTCATCACCCTTATGTATTATCCAAGATCCAATATTATGTCTACCGATGGATCGATGCCTTGGAATAAAAAACCCAAATGGATTAATCATTACATGAGTGGTATGACATTATTCTAAATTATCTTTTCAACAATATGTCTACATGATACATGTAATCCTTTTTTATATTTATTAAAGGTTAGTATGGGTCATCCCAAGGTTAGGACTTATAATCTCCTACAGTGGCATAGGTATCTTAGATACATTTCCGCAACGACTAAAGCATGAATTGTTGACCAGGAACGCAAAACCATGGATCGACTAGATTACACAACACTTGATTAGAATGACATTTATTTAAAAAACATATTCACAAGAATTAATGTCGACTGAGATCATGAACCCAAGGATTTACTATTTATTTTATAGTATTTTTTTATTTCTAATTGTTTATCAGCTAGGATAATCACATTTAATGAGCATTCACATACAAAATATATCCTAGATATGACTTTTATTGATTAGTTTGTTAATAAGTTAGTTATTATTGTAATTATTTTTGATGTTATTACCCAGATGATTAGTGAAGATATATATAATCTATATTTTTTTGGATATATACAAGACTATTTTGGTGATTCCCTACTTTTGTTTTACTCACACCTTTCTTTCACCACCATTTCACTAGGTTAAGAGATAATATATTCTCTTTGATACAAACAATGGACATGCTGAGAGTAGGGACCAGTCTAGAAGAATGGATCAAAAATGTACATAGAGATGGGTGTGTGGAACTAATCTATGTAGGTATTATTTTATTTTATTTTATTTCTACTTATTTTATACAGTCATGTATATATGGTCATCCTAGTGGGTGATTGGGATTTCCTAATTGAAAAGGAAATTCAATCCTTTAATTCATTTTATTATTTATTATATCATTGCTTATATTTATTACATCCTACATTGGAAAAATTAATGATATGTAATATTTTTTATTATTTATATTGTTTCCCTACTCTAATATGAGGGTATAGTCTCCCCACAGACACACAGTAGGCCCTCGTTGCAAGTTGGATGCCTCTAAAATATGGAGAGGCATTCTTGAGGCCTTATCACCAATCGAGTTGGCTATTTCTCATAGAGTTAATTGGTTCATGATTTAAAACATATATTCTTATGTTAGAGTGTTATATTGCTTTATTAAACAAAAACCATAATTTTGAAAACAATTCCATGCATTAATTTTCATCTTCCAACCACTCAATAATCCATAAATGAAAATGGTTATCCCATGAAATATATATAAATTTTTCTTTTTTTCAAAAAATATCTAATTATTCAAATATAATTAATAATATAAATTATATATTCTATAAATTATATGTATTCCAATTTAAATAATCCTTTAAAACTTTATATAATGTCTATTTATATAAGACCATAGTTATTTTCAGTAATTCTAACACTTAACTTCTTAGTTTCATCCAACAATGATCAAAGGAAGCTGAAAAATAGACTACTGGAAAGAGGGTCTAACCCCACGGAGCTATACCCATGGTTTTATAAATCATGGGTATAGCAGGATTAGGGTTTTTCTACATCCATAGTTTTGAATGAACCATGGGAATATAAAATCTATAGCAATGGTTTTTACTCAACAGTTGGTGTAGAGGGGTGAATAATTTCACCACACCCATGATCAACCCCTCTGTCATCAGGCTTTAACCCTACATATAACTCCCTATTCCATCCCATGATTCCACTTCTCCCCCTCCAATATAAGAACACCCCAAATGACTGTCCTCTTCCGGTTGGCATGCCTCACTATGACTCATCCTCCTCTGGTATACCATCCCCTCCTCAGTTCTGTATCCCCTCATAGTTATAAAACTTTATGATTAAGCCAAATGACTTATATAATGTTAAATATTTTATTAAAGGTTTTATTTTGGTTCACTTATAATTTTATTGTAACTATTGTAACCATATATTATGAAAATAAATGAAGACATGGTAAGAGTTAATGTTTTTAAATAATGGTTAAAGCTAAATGATAAGGTTAATTTAGTGACCTAAAATTTTCTAAAACCTATTTTTGAGAGGATTTCAACCCATAACCTTCTTATCATATAAATTAATCACTTTTTAATTATTATAATTCTAAAATAAATTTATAATAAAATAATATTTCAATACTTTTCTAATGTTTCCCTCCCCTGATTCAACTTCTCCCTCTATAATAGAAGAACACCCCCACTTATCCTCCTCCTCCGGTCAACATGCCTCGCCATGCCTCCTCCACCTCTGGTATACCATCCCCTCCTCAGTCGTGTATCCCCTCATAGTTATAAAACTTTAAGATTAATCAAAATGACATATATAATGTTATAAATTTAATTAAAGATTCTATTTTGGTTCACTTATAATTTTATTGTAACTATAGTAACCATATATTTTGAAAATACAAGAAGACATGGTAAGAGTTAATTTTTTTAACTAATAGTTAAAGATAAACAATAAATATAATTTAGTGAACTAATATTTTTTAAAACCTATTTTTAGAGGATTTCAACCCATAACCATATTATCATATAAATTTATTACTTTTTAATTATTATAATTCAAAAATCATTTTATAATAAAATAATATTTCAAAACATTCCTAATGTTCCCCTCCCCACTCTTATAAAAGGCCACCACCTCTACACAATTACTCACAACTCTCAATACACTTTTCTCATCCAAAATTGACTAAAGTAATCTCCCAACATCCCTAAAATCGTTTTAGAAGCCATACATTACACAGAAGTCAATTCAAGAAAGCCTTTTGGCTAAAATCAAAAGAAGTTACCAGATTTAGAGGTAATGTATTCTCTCAAACTCTTTTCATTTATTTTCCCCATACATCCCATAAAACAATATTTATTCCATTATTTTATAACAAAAACATTATACTCAATATAATAGGATGTTTTTATGTTAGGTGTTTGACCTACATTTACACACACCTCTATCTAAGGGATATAGAACATACTGTTTCTATGTAAGGAGAATTAGTACCTCACGAAATGATGGTTGTTCAATTTTCTCCTACAACATCTCATGGTGGCCATTATGATGAAACTATAATTATGTATGATATATATTATATTTATATTGTCTTTATTCTTGTTTATGTTTTATTTAGAACATGCCTTTATGCTTTCTATAATTTGTAAATATGATAATTTCATTTAAGGAAGTGTGGACTACCACCCCCCCAAATTAATATGAATCATTCATTCCACACATGGAATGTATAAAGATTTGTGTTTAATAAAATATGTAACATATATAACATAGATATTATAATGACATTATAATATACCTATGGATCAATTATTTTTATTCGTTTAATATGAAAAATAATTTAATGTAGCATTAATGTATATATACGGCCTACCATCTCCAAGAACTGTGCATTTTATATCTTATCTCCAATTCTTATGGACTATTAAAAAGACATATATATTATATATATATAAAATTTAATCACAAATAATAATGTAGAGATAATAGACTTTTTATCGCATGTATAATTTCCATCAAAAAAATTTTTTTTTACTCAAATACCAAACATTGACAAAACATCAAATATGAACTCAAATAATTAAATAATTGTTACAACATGATAATTAGTGATATAAAATGAATAATTATCATTAAAAATGTTCTAAATAAATTATAAATTAACCTATATTTATTATTCAAGAAATTAATGAAGAAATGAGACAAGTAACTCTCAAGGTAAGGGACTTCGTCTCAATCTCCTTTCATTGAGGCATTTATTGATAATATGCACCTTCATTCTTTTATAAGTTCTATATAAAACAACTATGAAATTTCGTATCCATATTTTATCTAAAATTATTTTATTTATTAAATCATAGATATTAATATTTAAATGTTCAATTCAGTATGAGACACTGTGAAAATGTATGGATTTAATTATCAAATATCTTTCTCTATAATATTAATTTACATATTTATTTATTTGGGTATAAAAGGAATATATAGGAAATATTATGTCAATTTTTAATTTCATTAAATGTATTAAAATGGAAATATTTTACATGAATCATTTTACTTTATTTGAAAAAGGAAAAAAAGAATTTTTTAACATATACAGTGACACTGAATTCTCCACCGTTGTTACCGTTATTTGATATTTGGATTCCTATATAAGACTTAATGTATTTTAAAATGAAAATAATTCCCTTATTCCTTTATTTAGATATCTTGGTATTGAAATTTGTTCTCAAATAAATATGATATTTTTATATGGAAATGTTTTTCATATGGGATTTGAAGAAGATTTAAAAAAAATATTTTTGTGATGAATGTGTATTACTAATGAAATGGTACATGAGCATTATATGAATAGGGTGAACCCGATATAGCTTATAAGAAGGGTTGAGACCCATTATACCTCACGAGTGATCCCAAAACAACTTATACAATGGTTTGAGAACCACTATAGATCACAGGTGAGAGCAATATATCTTATATGAAGGGTGACCCTATTCTGGATCTCTAATTTTGAAGTCAACCATATGATTATTTAAATTAGAATATTTTTTAATGGTTTTTAGGTATATTATTCTCTATGTAACCTAAAAGAGTTTTTTTTTGGTTTTAGTGTTTATCATTGAGAAAACATTATCAGTGTTATTCATATGAAAATGAATTGTTTCATCTGCTCAAAGAACATTGAATGGGCTATCTGGTTTTAACTAGACTAATGGATTTTATTTCTAAGGGACGAGTTGTCATCTATAGTGTCAAACGTCTCACCATAGATTCTCATGGTCTTCTTCAGAAGATTATATATATATATATATATATATTAAAATAACTGATTAGAATGCTACTAATAATATATATGGGAAAACACCATTTATGTTGTTCTTAACACATTAAATATATGACCTCATTCATTATAAAAATCACACACTATTTGGTCTATAACATGGAGACCCTACATTCCAAATATGATACATTACCAAATTCCTCATGCCTTTTATTAAAATGACTAATAATCAATAAATGGACTCTCACTAACATGAAGAGATATATAAATCCCTAAAAAATGTTTAAACTCCACATGACATGTGAATATATAAAATAAAACATCATACTCAACTGTTACATAACATATCAAGAATTGAAATCCCATAACCTTGGAAACCTAGAATTCCAAATGGAATAAGAGTTCTAAACACACAAGTCTGATATCAAGAACAAGATATAAAATATTAATAATAATATTATCCACCATGTCCTAAATAGTAAATCAAACTAAAATGAATATATATGATACAACTTTTATCAAATTCTAACTGAACATACTTTATGAAGAGTAGTAGAACAGGTTGGAGAAAAGGCCTCAAGCATCCTCTCAAAAAACGATATGCCACTAACTAGTAATGAAGGACTAGGGTGTGTCTTTGGGAAGACTATTCCCTCATATTAGAGTAAGAAAACAATAGAAATGAAAAAGTTTCACCTATTATAGTATATAATTAGAGTATGGAAGAAATAAATATAAACACGGCCAAGAAAAAGAATGAAATTATTCAAATTCCCAAACAACCATGTCATATATACAACATTGATTGATCACTAAGCCCACGAAATATAAAAGTTTAAATCAAAAAAGAATAAATAAAAATAATATTTTCTTCTTACCACACCAATCTATAACACGTATCCATCTTTATATAAATATCAAATCTATCCTACTTAATTAGTGTCATGCCTTATCCTATTTGGTTCCTGCATCCAAGTGAATGTTTTCTCACCTAATCTAATGAAATGGCGGCCCGAGCATGGTGTGAGTAGAAAACTCATTCGAGAACCACCAATGTAGTCCCATATATAGCTAGTAAATGTAGTGTATTTAGATACGATGAAATCGTATGGATGATAATAATAATTATTGTAATAATAATAATAATAATAATAATAATAATAATTACTGATAAAAATAATTAATGATAAAAATAATTAAAAAAGTGATATCATGTAGTGTTTCTATATGTCTATTCTCATGAAATGTTCCCAACCTATACAAGAAAAATATTGACATAATTTAATATATAAAAATCCATAGTCCATCCTTGGGTTCTTGATTTTTATTGATTGGACATCTTCTAAATATGTCATTTAAGTGGAATTCATTCCACTTGAGGCTTATGTAATACAGTTGATTTTTGGGTTCATAATCTCGATTGACCGTACCTATATTAAGTAGTAACATAATTACACTTAGAAAAATACATCATCATAGTAGGATAACATTACTATCTTTGGGATCATCTGCACTAACCTCCAATAAAATAATTTTGTAGTTATATGATTTTTGACTTAATGGAATTCCAAGAGAATTTGAATTTTAGTGATTAGTGGATGATCCATTTTGTAAAAAAATCTTTAGAACAATATTTTGAGAGTTGGACCAATTAAACATGTTTTTTAAGACTTGGGTAAAGGAATTATTGGTCCCTTGGAGGTCTCATTGAGTTTCAAGAACACCAGGACTATAAAAAACATGTTTGTAGGGCCTGCATAGGGTGTACAATTTGTCTGAAGCCATGTGACCCCAGTAGAAAAACGTGTGGCCTTGATCATAGGATAAGATGTAACCCACACATGTAGAACATTATTTACCCAGAACATGCACCTAGTTTATATGGTTATTTACACTTAGGAAGTACCCTCACAAAATTCATCACATGGTTTTCACAATTTTAGGATAATAGTGAAAGACAAACCATGCAAGATGGGACTCTAATTATTTGGGTGTTGCATAGTTGGCCCACAATTTGTCCACACTATTCTAGAAAACAGTGCAACCAAGATATTTTGAGTAAAATGTCCATTTTTACTTAAAATTAATTCAAAACAATGGCTATTTTTCATATATATCCCACCTAGTAAATCCTCCCTTTTTTAGAGTTCCTTGGATACTATTCCAATAATTGAAGGATCTCTTTCATCTGGACTCCGATTCAAGTGCTGCTCATCTTGTTGGTTCTGCATTAGTGAGTACTCAATTATTTTTTAATCTTATTCCATTATTTTATCTATCATCAGTGCTATTTAGGAGAAAGATAATAGAACAATAATTAGGTTCTTCAATAATTATTCAATTTTCGTTTGATATGAGTCGAATTAGGAGTTGATACTAGATGAGATTTCAACTATAGACCTATGGATGGAGGTCTCATGATTTTCATTTAAAGTAGATTGATTTTTTATGCATTGTTGTATCATTCCCAATTCTCTAATGGAACATTAAATGAAATTTTCATCGTTATTATGGGATGATAGGTATTGTCTATGAAATTAGTGATTCCCAGTGATAAATAAATAATATGTTTAATACCATTAAAATAAATCCACCTTATAGGGTGCATTGTCAATGAAACGTGCCATTTGATTGATTATAGGCCAAGAGCCATGGGTGTGAAAATTTACCCCTTTCATAGGTATGTTTTATAACTATTAAAATTGGTTAATTGAGTAGTAAATTTAATTTCAATATGAATTGTCAATTGAAATTGAATAGGGTTAATAGGAAGGCATTGTTTAGCATTCCCTTGGCCGTACTCATATAATTTCTTACCAAACTTGTGATGCTTTTTTAATTGAAAAATACTATGTGAGTTAAATTACAAGAATGCATTCTGAGTTTGGAAAAATCCTTGATTCACCTCAGGAGGTGAGTTGTAAATCCGATATTCATGTGGATGACCTTGGAATGTTAACCAATTTTGATAAAATGATTTGATTAAATGATATTGATTTGTTGAAACATAGTGAAAATGTTTTATAAGTGGGATTGTTATTTCAATCATGAATTGAATGTATAAAGAATAAGGAGTGGATTCCATGAACCTAGACTACTTCCTTGTAATGTGTTGTTTATTCATGTGATATTTTTGTAATTAAATTATCACGTGAGTTAAATAGAGGCAATCCATCTAAGTTTGTCCAATTCCCTGATCCACATTCCTAGGTTTGTTTGAATAGAAATTAATAAGGTTATGACCCTGATTTGTATTATTAAATGGAATTTTGTGACATTTAACTATTGTATGCCTTGGGTGACTCATGGATTCATATGAAAATTCCATGGACGTACTCGAAGGGCTTGTACTATGCTTATGACCGAGTGATAAGTGGAATCCCAAAAAGATTAAAAAGATCGGACTCTAAGGAATTAATATTACATGATGAGTGATGTAATGATTCATATGATAATTACATGGATGAAATGAAAGGGAATTGATCTTATTAGAATAGGTGATACATGGGATCCCTTATTGGAATGCCAAAGGTAGACTCAATTGGAAGGGGCGTTATACCACACTAAGGGAGATACCTGGGTTGTTGAGTATCAATATGGATTGATCATAGGGTGTTAGTTTATATTATACCTGGGGTGATATGTGGATTCTAACATAGTAATTCCATGGATGGGATTGATTTAAAAATTGATTAATATATCAAATGAATTATATTATGTATCTTCTAAGACAAAGATTAATTTTGGATTTTGTCATAATTATTATTTTTGATGGACTATTTATGTATCCTTTGATTACCTACCACTTTAGGGAAGATGGGATACACACCATGTATTGAGGTTTATAAAATAAAATTAGATGAATGGTTGATTGAACATGTTTAAAATGAAACATGCTTGACTCTTTTATGAGGGACTTATTGATTAAATGAAACCAATTAAATGAAATATTTTTAAATGGTAACATTAACCTTATTGGATGTTTATTTTTGACTACATCCTTTAATTTTTATATTTATTCCTTTCAAATATATATATATATATTCATTGATTGGATGAAAGAGGCCTTGGGTGGTTTCCAACTGGGATTTAGTCACACACCCCATTTGAGATGCCTTGGGCACCTGAACGTACTATAAGATTGTAGGTATAGATTAGGTAAAGAATCATACTAAAGGATCTTGATTATTTATTAAGATCATAGGACTGATATGAGGGCCATGATGGTGGTTGGGATACATTATTCCTTTTGTAGTTTTATGACATGTATTGTATATATTCCATGTGAACATGTTTTGGATGTGTTATTATTGACATATGACTTGTTTATCATTTTACAAATGAGATGATTTCATGAACTATTTATTTATCAGCCTTACGTTGATACTTCTTGTCTGTATGATTTTCTGCTTCCAATACTTCTATGATTTGGATATTCTTCTATGCCACACTCAATATATGAGTGTATGGCCTCCCGATAGATACTTCTTTTCCATACCTCCAACTCGAAAACCTCTAGTTGTCATAGCCCATACCCTAGGGTCTATGTTGTTACGACCCCACACCCTCCTTCCATAGGCCAGGTGTTGGAGACTAGCACCAAAAATTAATATCCCTAAAAAGGGAAGACATTTCCTAAAAAACCTGTACACACACAGATAGGTCACACTACTCACAAGTAACACAATGGAAGAAGAAATGTATAACCACAATTAAAAACAAACACTGAGTGTAAAATTTAGTACTAAAAGTAAAAGGGAAAGAATAAAATACCAAAAGAAATGGAAGTACAAAAAAATGGGAAAACACCTTCTGTGGATGTCCGTCGAGGTCCCTACATGAAGGGTAGGCAAAACTCATCACTGAAACTCTCCACGTCTACCGGTCAACTCCATACACCATTTTTCAATCACCTCTGAGCATCGTCAAGCCATGACTCCTCAAGACTCTGTCAATATGTCTGTCATTTTCACAAGACACAATAAGGTGCGAGCGAAGCCCGTGCTGGGCCGAGTAGAACAATACTCAGTAGGGACCCTAAGACCCCCGATGGTCTTCCAAATTTTTACAAAGGAAAATCCACAAAGCATGATATCAATCACAAAGCAAAATATAACTCACACTAGGTATAACTTAAGTATAGATCTAAATATGGTTAGCTGTAAAGCTAGATCATCTTATTTTGCTAAGAGACTCTTTTATCGATCCACACAGGGTCTTTAGATGATGTTCCACAAAGTGTTTCTAGGTGTTGATCCACACAGGATTTCTCGGTGCTGATACACACAGGATCTCTTGGTTCTAATCCACATAGGATCTCTAGGTGTTAAACCATAAAAGATTTCTCAATGCTAATCCAAATTGGATCCCCCATTACTGATCCACAAATGATCAATATTCATTCTTCATGTCATAGCCAACCACTAGATTCATATACATATCATGATTTAATTTGAGAATATCCACTCCTTAAGCCATCATTTGATCCTAAACATCCACAAAAAACCCAGGAATAAGTAACCTTATGATCCTCCATGTCATAAGGGTTCAAAAGAAATACACAGAGCGTCAATCAGACGGTCAATCTGTAAGTTAAATACATTTTAGTGTCGAGGCCCTGATTGGATTCATGTATGATACAACCTGGAAGAAGTCCAATGTTCTCTTAATCTCATGTGGTGTATCTTAAAAATACTGCCTCATTATAAGGGTTCTCTAGCCACAAAAGGTTCATCAAATGAATGTCTAGTTTAGGAGATATTCCCATTTACGTGTAACTGGTCTAAAAGGGGTCTGGGTCTGGACCGACCTGACCCAGCCCATTGGGCTCAGCGTTCTTCAGCTGGGCCTGGTCTGGACCATTGGTCCGTGGGTTTTGCCCACCTAGCTAGGAACATCCCACAGGGCGAAGGAATACCTTGGCCTACTGGCCGAGCGCGGGAGGTCTACTCCCCTCTCGAACGACCAAAGTCGTTTAGGCCTTCATGGAAGCGGCACCGGTTGGCGTTGCCTCTCCGAACCAGTCCCATTGGACCGGTCACTTGCAGGACCTATGGACCACGGGTCCACCCTTCATAATTTCTTAAAGATGTGGCCTTTCTCCATGGTTTGCCACCCATCTCAACAGTGGCCCTAGATGGTGCCACAATCCCTTAGTGGGTCCGCTGATACACCCAATTTGTATATACATTTTCATATACTCTATTGAAAAATAAGAACAAGTTTTCATCAATTACCTACTACTTAGAGAACAAATACTTTTCTTTTAGTGATCTTGTTCATTTCCAAAAGATTTATGGCAAAATACACAAAACAGAGAAGAACAGAGAAAAAATTTACAACTACACGGCGTGTACTTATATACACGCCAAGTACATTCTAGTTTAGACACGAGTTTACCAGTACAAATACATGCCCATGTAACCTGAATTTGGTACACACCGTGTTTAAATATCTACATGCCATGTAAGACATTCTAGAAGCAGTTGGTGGCTGAGAAGAGTAAACA
This sequence comes from Viscum album, assembly GCA_963277665.1. Lineage (NCBI taxonomy): Eukaryota > Viridiplantae > Streptophyta > Magnoliopsida > Santalales > Viscaceae > Viscum > Viscum album. The sequence continues at coordinate 163,337,222 of OY728128.1, forward strand.
CGCCCATGTGGCCGGGTGAAGGGGGCATGCCATGTACTATTTCTATATGCCGTGTATGCATTTCTAGAAGCGGTTAGTGGCCAAATTTTTAGACTGCACGCTGTGTATGGAGGCTCTACACACCATGTATATTCACCTACCAGGTGGCAGCATGTTCCACATCAAAGACGGCGTGTTAGGCCGCCTACCAGCGGAGAAAACGAAGCCAAAAACGTGCGACAAAAGTACACAACGTGTAATTTTGATACACACCATGTACTTATTTTTTATATAAAAATTGGCCCTGGCCTCCGGACCATGGGTGATGTGTGTGTAGTATTTTCTGGAGAAAGGGCTGAAGCCCCAAAGGAAAGACGCTCTAACATCATATTACCGTCATTCCGTCTACCGAAGAATCATTCTATTTTCAATGTTCCAAACATGATTTCATCTGGTATCAATAGTTTTTTGTTTATCATTTTCAATATGTATAACTAAACACCCAGTGTGTTGGGGTTGTGGAAGATGATGAGTTGTAATTTGAATTATGTTTATCTGAATGTGTTTGTTTTAATAATCTCTTCTTATTCTTCTTAAATCACTTCATATTATTACTGGAAATTCTTTACCAGACCAAGGGATGAATTTTTAGGGATTCAAAAGAATAATAATGAAAAATAACTCCATGAACATTGGAAGTATCTGTCAGCTCAAAACAGACTAAGCCAAATAAAGATCTGCTGAATACTAACTACCAGACCAAGGAGTTAGTTTCTTTAGATCTAAATATAATGTTTACTATATCAAGTAATATTTAATACAAATTTGACCCAGAGAGTTGGCTTATTGTGAACAACACAACCTCATAAAAATTTTTATTTAATGATCAACTTATCACAAATCAATTATCCCAACGCATTTCTCTCTTTATTTGCAGCAATACCAATTTTTCTAACTTTACTTTCGTTTTAGTAATTAATTTTTTAAAATAAGCTTAAAAAATGTTATTTTGTACCCAAACAACCATCCTAAATCGACTATAAATTCAGCAAACATCACTAAAAACGAAAATACAAACTAAATTAAGCAAGATAAAATAACCTCATAGTTCCCTTTGGATTAAATCCTTACTGGTGCTATACCTATTAGCGTAAATATAATTTGGGACACTGAAAACATACCTTCGGTGAAAAGAGCATCCAAATTTTGGTTCCGTTTCTAGGGAAGACTTTGAGTTAATTTTATACTTGTCTTAATTAAAATTTGTATCAAATTTTAGTGAAAATAAAAATTATAAATTCACAAAAATCTCTTTTATATTCTCATTAATTTTTCTTTTCTTTTTTCCTCATTTATGCTTGGTGTTCTGTTTTATTTTGTGAAGGTCCTTAAGTGTATGAGCGGACACCTCACATGTTCCATGAGCACTGAGTCATCAGGGTTTTTTCCAACTGACCAATAGATCAAACAGACATTTTTGAGGAGCCAACGAGCACTAATGTACAAACACAACCAAACGACTCCACTTGGACAGAACGAGGATTGTAATTCAGCTGTTGTCCAAGGAGGTAGACAGTAGTTAGGTCCAGATGAAAACAAAAACCAGAAAGCTCCACATGTTTCAGAATACCATCCACAACTACTCCAGAAATTCCAACAAGAGTAGATGCTGAATTTCAACCAAGGTGAAGGGCCGCTCTACGCTCCCCCAGACCAAAAATTCATGCCAGTTCCCCTTCCACAGCAGCCACCTCCACATCATACTCTCTTGGAGTATGACCTGCCATCAATCCACAGAGCTGACACAAGCATCGTCTGACCTCTGGTGTAGGCCCAACACTTCGAGATCAATCCTTCTATCATGCAGTTGATCTAGAACACTGTTCAATTCGGCGGCCTACCTAGCGAGGATCCCAATGCCCATATCTCTAATTTTTTGGAGGTCTATGACACATTCCGCTACCACGTAGTGTCTATGGATGCCATCTATCTTTGCCTTTTCTTCTTATCTCTATGGGAAAAGGTGAAAGATTGGATCAAAAGATTGCCGCAACGATCCATCCTCACCTGGTAGGAGCTAGCCCAGGTATTCCTATCCAAATAATTCCCACCATAAAATATGGTGACACAACGAAACAAGATCCACAATTTCCAGCAGCATGACGTTGAATCATTGTACCAATCATGGGAGCACTTCAAGGAGATGTTGTGCAAGTGCCCACACCACGGAATTCCAATTTGGATGCAAGTACAAACCTACTACTAAGGATTGACATCTATTACCATGTTTATGGTGGATGCTACTGCTGGAGGTACGATAATGAGGATGTCCACTAAAGAACTCTTCGAACCGCTAGAAGATATGTCTACCAACAGCTTCCAGTGGAATTTTGAACGGGGAACATAGAAACGAGGTATGCATAACATATATGAAACTACCATGCTAGCTACCTAGTTGGAAGTTGTATCCAAGAAGATCGACGCACTCAATCTTAAGGGCACGTCCCAAGCACATGTGGAAAACCATCCGGAGTGTAGCAAATGTGGTGATAACCACATAATGGGAGAATGCATGGGTTCTGCTATAGTCCCATCGACTTGCGAGGTAAGTTATGTTGCACAAAATTGAGGGCCCAACCAGTACCAGCAGTACTAGAACCCATCATTGCGTGACCAGAAAAACACAGGCTGGGGCCAACAACAGCAAAATCCGCTACCCCAGCGACCACCCGGCTACAACCATCCTCCCTATCCGAGCAGTACCAGAGGCAGCAACAGCCCTGACATGGCTCTTATCGGCAAAAAGGGTATCAGTACCTTCACCCACATTAGTCATGGAAGCCACCACCTCTACCAGCTCAACAACCTCCTCAGCAGGAGAACACCTCATGGTTAGAGGATCTTATGACCAAATTGATACATACTGCTAAGACCAGGTTCCAAAATTAGGAGGCGTTAATTCGAGGCCTGGAGAATCAAATTGGACAGTTGTCAAAGCAACACTCAGGAAGGCAACCCAATACTTTACCAGGAAATATAGAAAACAACCTAAGATAGGAAGCTCATGCTATCATACTCTGGAGTGTAAAAGAGCTCCAATAGAACCTACCAGAATAGCCAGGTGTATCTACACCCCCTATTGATGAATAAGGTACCAATACCAGTCCCTCCTCATCCAAAAACCCATAAAAGGAGTCTTTGCAGAATGAAGGGAAGGAGGTTGTCAAACCTTTTGTACCTACCTTACCCTTCCCAGAGAGATTGAAACAGAGAAATCTGGACCATCATTTTGGAAAATTCATGGACGTGTTCAAGAAGTTGCACATAAATATACCATTTACAGGGGCACTAATGCAGATTCCTACTTATGCCAAATTCAATAAGGACATACTCTCCAATAGAAGAAATATATGGGATCTAGGCACTATTTCCTTAACCAAGGAGTGTTTTTCAGTCATCCAACACTCAATTCCTGCAAAACTCCAGGATCTAGGTAGTTTCACTAATCCATGTACCATTGGAACATGCAATTTGGGTAAGGCTCTCTATGACTTGGGGGGAAATGGGAACCTCATGCCCCATGGAGTTTTCAAGAAGTTCGGGATCCATGATATGAAGCCTACCTGAATAGCCCTTCAACTTTCTGATCGATCCATCAAACATCTGAAGGGACTCTTGGATGATGTGTTCACCAAGGTGGGTTGAATGATACTTCTAGCTAATCTCATTATCCTTGACATGGGGGATGACTAGGAGGCCCCTCTTATACATGGAAGACCTTTCCTAGCCACTGGGAAGGAACTCATCGATGTGCACGAGGGGGAGTTGATTTTCTGGGTAGGAGACAAGAAAGTCTCCTACAATGTCCTCAAGACTATCAATCCTGCATCATCTTCTGATGATGAGGACTGTTCTGTGATAACTACCATGGACGATCTCTTGGTGGATGATCTAGTATGTTCCTTTATTTCTAATAACTTTATCATTCCAGACATTCCCGTTGAAGAAGAGCTAGAGAAATTGAAATTCCTAGAAGGCCAGGGCAGCTTCTATTGGGACCATTATCCACCATAAATATCAGGAAAGCAGCGGAATGTAGGTCAAGCTAACGACCTAAAATAAAGACGCTTCATGGGAGGAAACCCAGAGGATACATGCCGTGTACCACCTATACACACGACACTTACTTTTTTCCTTTTCATTTATCTATCTATTATAAATCTATAGAGTAACTAATAAATAACCAGGGATGATGTCGGTGCCGATGGCAAGGTCACTGGAGTTTATCCAAGCTGTCCCCAGTTCGAATCCTCCCGACCTATCTTCATCATGAGGTTCATCCTTTTTATATTTTCATACACGACATGTGTAGTAAATTTCATATATATATATACATATATATATATTTGCTTATAAGAAAACCCATGATGGGGATGGGTCGGTAGGCCAAGATTGAAACCCAGCTCCAAATGACCCGGTTTTGAATCCTGACAACCGACCCATCTCCATCATTTACCCTTTTAATAAAACTGCACGTCGTGTATTCCAATATACGTCATGGGTGCCCTGTTTTCTTTCTAAAACTAAAATAAAAATACTTTTCTATGAAAATTAATTCATGCAGATGAAGTTAGCAAATTGGAAAAGTCTCGAACCTGGTTCCAAAAGTCTTGGGTTCGAACTCGACTAATCTCTATGCTTCATCCCCTTCTTGTATAATTAAAAACTACACACCATGCATTTTATTTCTTCTCGTGTGTATAGGATGTATAGATCAAATGTATTTAAATAATAAATATTGGTAGTGTGTACTTACCCACTACATTATGTGTAATGTTTTATTTTTTTTAAATTCTGTATATATATATATCCATTTTTATTATTTTTAATTATTAATATAAATTATTATACAATTTACAATAAAAATTATATATATATATATATATATAATATTTAAAAAAATTCGATATACACGACATGTATTCCAGATGTACATGCCTAGTACCTCGTCTATATAGGCCGCAGCCACCCGGCTTCAGGCCATGTCGTGCAGAGCCCTTCTATTCCCTTTTTCTTCTCCCATATTACACTCGAAACCCCATTGTTAAAATCCATCAATTTGGTTCATTTCGTGTTCTAATTTCTCTAGAATTATAATCCTCAGTCAAGGTACACCCTTCTACACTCACTATTTCCAGTTTTTAGAAGCATTTAGGGTGTTTTGGGATCTTCCGACCATTCGGCTTCTGTGGTAAATGACCACAAAATGAACAACACATGACGTGTACTTTTGTACATGTCCACACACAAAATTATTTTCAATTTGAATATACATGGTGTGTATTTTTGGTAAACTCCATGTACTTTCCCCCATCATTCCTGACTACCCTTTGCACACGACCTCACACACAATTTTCACGTACACGGCGTGTGTGTTTGGTACACGTTGTGTATCTCATTTCTTTTGGCCCCTCCATTTCTAGAACTTGACACGGCCTCTCACCCCATGTACCTATACACGGTGTGTGTCTTTGGTACATGCCGTGTAGTCTCTTTCTTTTTTCCGGACCCGTATCTATCACCCACATGGCTATGTTCCTCGAGTAATGAACATGTCCTGTCTGTCCCATACACGACGTGTTTTTTAGTCTTAGAGCTATTAAAATCATGGTCGTGTCGTTTCTAATACATGGACACTTCCACTTTGTATGCACACTTTGTGAATGTACACTACACATCGTGTAACATTACATGGTCTATCTTTTTCTCCCTCGATGTGTTTTTCCAGAGAACACGGGATGCTACTCATCTTGTACTACACGCCGTGTACGGTGGATCTACACACCATGTACTTTTATTTTCATATTTCTTGATTTTTCTTTGTTTTATTTTATTTTCTTTTTCTTTTGTTTTCTTTTTCTTTCTTTTTCAGGTTAAGGAAGATCGAGATCCTTCCCGAGGGAAGTGGCCGGTCTCTGCACTCTGAGGGAAAAAGACCCATTTATCGGGGGATTCGACTCTGGCATCCGACGTAGCCAGACCCAGACGCTCCAGTCTATGAGCTCCCTCTGTTGGCCATCTTTCCAACACCCACTGCCTCAGCGAAGGTTGGGCCTTGCACAACCAGTTCTTCAACACCCCATCTGAATCCTCTGAGCACCATCGATACTTCTCCACTGGCTGTCGCACTTCCGGAGCCCTCTCTAGAAGCTTTTGGCCCCACATCGACTGCCTCATCCAGTGGGCCTCCATCTACTTCATCAGATCCCCCCCAGAGATAGCTCCTGCTGCTGCACCTCTGCCTAGACCGGGACCTGTGGGTGTTCCCTTCCCATGCATGGTATTATCGGTCATCGACTTGGCACATGACCGGGTCCAGAGCTTCTCTCACCGGCCAATTCCGTTGAGTGGCCGCTACCCCAACAACAGCATTCCACAGTAGCTCAATATCTGGGGAGAGTTATAGGATCTCCTTGGACACACACCCCTGCTATCTATCTTCCAGGTCAGCACTCCTATATTTCGCAATTCATTTTTGGAGTTCATGGCCTCGTTCGAGTTTTATGGAGCTGAGTATCGGGAGACACCTAGTGATGCAGTGCCTGTGGTTCGGTTCCAGCTTGACGGCAGACGTTTTTCCCTCATCGTGACTGAGTTCGGCCGAGGGTGCAGTTTCTACCCCCATACCATCACCCCACCCCCTGTTTCTACCCTAACTAGATCCAAGTACTCTGCGATCATTTCCATGTGGCTGGAGATTTCTGTGTCTGACCACCGCTACACCCCTACCTTGTAAGAAAGTACCCTTATCACCGACCCCATCCTTCGTTTTACCCACCAGTGCTCCATCGCCATTATTTTCCCTCGCCATGAGGATATGGGTTTCATGACCGATCATGACATGGATCTCCTAACCTATGTCATCTAGAAATACTACCCGGACCTCCCTTACCTAGTCCCCTCCTATTTCTATGCTATGTTTACTGGCTGTGAGGGCCACTTTGAACGACGGGTTTTACGCCACTCGCCTCACCCACCACATTGGGGTTTTCGATCCTTCTTTACCCCATGAACTATTAGTTTCTCCACATCAGATGGACTATCTCATGATAATTCTCATGGGATTGGTCCAGAAGCAGGGGGGTGCCTACATCCTTGCCCTGGCTCGTCCCCAGCCACCCGCTAACCATCCTACCCTAGCTGATTCGCCTGCTCCTCCTTCCCAACCCCCTCCAATTTCCCAACCCACCTCCTTCCTACTAGCCCCACTGCTTCTAGCATTCCTTTTTCTATACCACCACCATCCCCACCTACCCTCACACCCTCGGTTGGTATCACCCTTTCCCTCTTCCTGGCCACAATGGAGCATCATTTGCTTCATATTGATGGATTCCAGGACCAGCTGGAGCAGATTTTGGGACTTATTCTTCAGCATCTTGGTATTCTACTTCCCCCACCACCTACCTCTGCCTTGGCTCCTGGAACTTCTGCTGCTGCTCCACCACCTTCTACTGCACTGGCCATAGATTCCGTTCTCCTCTCTACTGTGGGCCTAACTGCTACTACTAATGTCGCTACTGCTATTTCCAGTCTAGGGAGTGCTGTAGATCCTCATATTCCGAGTCCAACACCCACAACTCCTACTTCTTCGACTTCCATTCTAGATGCAGAGTTTGAGCCTCCAGCTTCCACGGCTCCTGAGCCATCTCTATTGGTTGATTCTGTATTAGATGATTCCTCTTATAAGGCGACCCCTTGACTAGTCTTGGGACACATTCTTTTCATTGTATATATATTTTTGTGACATCTTGTGCCTGTGTTTGTTAGGCATGCTTCCAGTGTTCTCTTTATTTCCCCCCACAGGTACTCTAGCATGTTTTGGGCTGCACTTTTCCATCACGTTATGTTTTCCTATGCCTAGACATGAGGGGATTATTATTTTTTCCATTGATTACTTTTCTTTCATCATTTTACTTCTTTCCTTACTTCCCCTTGGTCTAGTCCACTATTGTGTCCCCACTTTTCCTTGTTCTTCTTTTTGGGAACATGGTGGACCATGTACGATATTAAGTATGGGGGGGGGTGTCTCTTGATCTGTTTAGTCCTTAAAAATTTCAAATTGTAGGAGATATCATTATTAGAAGACATTTTTTAAAATTTAAAGACATTTTGGTTAACCATGTTTTTAAAATAATAAAGCTGAAAGTGGAAAATATTAATAGTTATATGCTTATTTTGATTTTCTAGGTATTTTGAAATTATTTCTGAATTAATTTAAATTAAAACTTGTAATCCTTGGATAATTACATCGATTAGACTAATAAATATTTTTTCAAGTCATGACCTAATTGTATATTTATTTATTTTTCCCACTCCCGAGAGGAATTCATAAACCCCTTTGTCATATTTATTCTAATACCCTCTTTCTTGAGAGATTCTTATAATATACAAAACTACTAGAATTTTCAAGTTTTCTTTTCAAAACATGAGGAATTTTTGAATTACATTAAAATGATTGAGGGATAAGATTGTTTTAACCCCTGTATCTTGATCCTACCCTACATCTTGTCTTCGTGAAGCCCCTAGAGACCATGAATAGCTTTTATTGGAACCCATATTATAAGTTTATTTCCCTTGCTACCCCAATTCTTTTATGATTTTTTATGATTATTTGTTTGAGCTCAAAAGATGGGATTGGAAACACATGGTATAGATTCATGAATTTTAAAGAAATTACGTATGGGGGAGAACCTCTTGATCATTTTGGGTGAAAAGAGTTCCAAATCTCTATTTTGGAAATTCAGAAAGCTTCCCTTTGTTTAAAAACAATGGTACAAACAAAGTGGCCTTATACACACTTGTTGGTTTGTGACACTTACTCAACTAAAGGAGATGGTGGTGATGAGATCATTTGATAAAGCTTGTTGTGGATGTGTTTCTATTGAGTTTTACTTTGAATGTCATGCATTGTTATTTAAGAATTTAGCCTCGTTTTTCAAGCCTCAGAGTTATTTTTCACATCTTTTCCTACCAACCTTTAGCCACAGAAACATATGATCCTATATGAAAAGTCCTCATGATTTTTGTAAGTAAAATTTTCTAAAGTGGAGAACTAGATTTCTTCCAAACCAATGGATAGAGTGTATATATCTCTGATTGAGGATAAATTTGTTCAAAAACATCTTCAGTGTTGAGCATATTTTTGGTGAGGTAAATCATCAAGTGGCTTGCTTATATTGGAAAGGTTGAAACATGTGTTAAAATAGGATGAATGTATTTAATTGAATTATATATGTGGCATAATTATAGTATCTGCTGAATTGAAACTGTTTTGTATTCTTGGTGAAATTTTCTCCTATCCCTTATTAGTTACATTTATTATTTACTAAAGTTCTTCCTTTTACAATATAGATTATATTAATTAGATATTGAGTTTTTCTTGAGGTCATGAAAATGACTAAGAATAGGGGAGTTTGATACACCCATTTTTTGTATACATTTTCATATTCTCTATTGAAAAACAATAACATGTTTTCAGAAATTACCTACTACTTAGAGAACAAATACTTTGATTTTGGTGATCTTGTTCATTTCTAGGAGGTTTATGGACAAATACACAAAACATAGAAGAACAGAGAAAAAATTTACAACTACCGGGCATGTACTTATATACACGTTGTGTACATTCCAGTTCAGACATGGGTTGACCAGGACAAATACATGCCAAAGTAACCAGAAGGCAGTACACACCATGTTCACATTTCTAAATGTTGTGTAAGAAATTATAGAAGTATTTGGCGGCTGAGAAGTGTCTACACGCCCATGTGGCCGACTGAAAGGGGCACACCGTGTGCCATTTCTACACGCCATGTATGCATTTCTAGAAGAAGTTGATGGACAAATTTTGAGACTACATGATATATATGGCAGCGCTACATACCGTGTATATTCACCTACCAGGCGTTGCTGTGTTCCAAGTTAAAGACGGCGTGTTAGGCTGCCTACCAGTGGAAAAAACGAATCCAAAATATGTTGACTAAAGTACATGGCGTGTACTTTTGATACACATCATGTACTTTTTTTTCAATAAAAAGAGGCCTTGGCCCCCGGACCAAGGGAGGTGTCTATGTAGAATTTTGTGGAGAAAGGGTTGAAGCCCAGATGAAAAGGCGCCCTTCCAACGTACTACCTTCATTCTGTCTACCGATGAATCATTCTTTTTTCAAATTTCCTAGCATGATTTCATCAGGTATCAATAGTTTTGTGTTTATCATTTTCAATATGTGTAACTAAACACCCTGTGTGTTGGCGTTGTGGAAGCATATGAGTTGTAATTTGAATTAAGTTGCTCTAAATGTGTTTGTTTTAGAAATCTCTTTTTATTCTTCTTAAATCACTTCATATTATTATTGGAAATTCTGTACCGGACCAATGGTAGAATTTTCAGGGATTCAAAAGAAGAATAAAAACAAATAACTCCATGACCATTGGATGTATCCATCGGCTCAAAATGGACTAAGACAAATAAAGATATGCTAAATACTAACTACCAGACCAAGGAGTTAGTTTCTTCAGCTCTAAATATAATGTTTACCAGAGCAAGGAAACTCTATTACAAATTAAACCCAGAGAGTTGGGTTATTGTGAACAACAAAACCTCATAAGAAATTTTATTTAATGATCTACTTATCAAAAATTCATTACCCCAACGCGTTTCTCTCTTTATTTGCATCAATATCGATTTTTCTCTCTTTACTTTCGTTTTAGTAATTAATTTGTTAAAATAAGATTAAAACACAATTGTTCTTTTTGTACCCAAACAACCATCCAAAACCAACTATAAATTTTTCAAACATCACTAAAAACGAAAATACAAACTAAATTAATCAAGATAAAATAACCTCATAGTTACCTTTGGACTGACTCAATACTGGTGCTATACTTGTTAGGGTAAATATAATTTGGGACACTGAAAACATATGTTCGGTGAAACAACCATCCATCAGCATGGATCGGCCCAAAACATACTCGTTAGTGTGGGTTCTCCCTCCGTCACGACCTTCCACCACGGCTGGCGAAGGCCGGATGCCCCCATGTTCACCTCGGTGCCTTCTAGTGCTGTTGTTCCTTCGTGACCTGTGGGTGACGGATACCGACTACCTTGGTCGCCGATGCCTCCATGCCGGTGAAGCCTCCGTGGGACACCAGTGAATATGTTTTGTTCTTATTTTATTCTTTTTCATGCCTATGGACCTCCCAAGATGACACTAGCACTGTGCGGCCCTTGGTTCTACCTTGACTCTAAATCTTCCAATTGTCCATGAATAATGCCACCCCAACCTAGTTCGGCGAAGGGTATGGGCCTTGTTCGTTTGGCCCACTCTTTCCGCAGGTGTATAACAACATGGTAAGGATATTTTAATTATACAAAATCCCATAAAGAAAACCCCAAAATATCCTCCCACATTAAATAATGAAACAAATATCAACTCATTGGATGGTTGATCTGTGTTATTCACAATATTCAAGAATGAGGTAAAGGGGAGAAATCAAGCATATAACCCCCTACCTCGAGTATGTTGGAAGCTGTTGTGGATGAGGAAGGAGATTCCACATTCGAAGGTGTTTGTCAGAGTTTACTGTCACCTGTTCTTTCCCCCAACGACCATCACTCAATCACATTCTTTGTCAGAGAGAAAAGTCATCGGCGCTTCCTCAGAGATTCATCTCATAGATCTACCAAAACCCAATCCCGAGCTTAGATTAAATAGAGGGAAGGTGGAGATTAACGCATTAAATAATAAATGAGGTTCATTAAAGAGTTTAATTAAGGGATCTCTTAATTCTCTCAATGGTGCATTTAAAAACCCTTTTAATTCACCTAGTGGTGAGGTTACACAACTTATGAGTCATGCCATAAAATGGGTTGATGTTGTACTGTGGTCCCACCACCATTTTTCCAACGGTGGAAAAAAAGAAAAATAGGATAACTATTAGTTATTTTATTATTATTTTATTATAAAGTCCCAAAAATTAACTTATTTTTCTAACCCTTTTCGGTAGAATTTAAGCTTCACTTAAGCGAATCTCAGCTCTACGGATTCAACTATTCCCTCAGATTTTTAATCCGACCACTGATTCAAAAGATAGAAAATACTATCCAAACGTTTACTGAACGTAAATTAAAAAAAGTTCAAAGAATTATTAACAGTCACCCTCGACCCATGCTGGTCGAGGTTAGGCTCTGCCTAAAGGGAACACACCCACAAGAGCTCAACAGTACTATCTTATTTCCAATCTGAGTTACCATTTAGATGTTAAGGATTCACAATAAAATAATGTTTACTTATTTAATTTATTTACTGCCAAAAACTAACTTCCACTGGTGGCCCGCACCAGCCAATGTCAGTATCAACCAAAGGAAAACCCTCAGTAGTTGATTGGTGGTCCCTAATTTTTAACCCGAGTCACCATTCATGAGTTTTAAACATTTGAAAAATAAAATAATTTTATTTAATAATTTTATTGACAATTTTTCCATTTTTGGGTTTTCTCACTAGAGGCATGTGCGGACTAAATTTAAATCACACCTAGGATAAACCTGCCATCCTGAATGCAAAGGTACCCTCATATTTCTGATCCAAGAGCCTATTTAAAAGTTATTACACTTTTTTAGCAAAACTACTAATGCATGCTATTTAATGTTTAATATTTTTTGATGGATCATTATGGGCACTCTAGGCCTCATAATCACGTGCCATTAGATTTCTTTGTCTCATAATAATTCCTTATGATTAAAAAAATTATACAGAATTTCTAGTTCATTACATTCTCCCCACCATAGGGATTTGAATCCTCGAAAGCCAAAATAATGGCAAAATTAAACAAGTGGGGGTACTGAGCACATTTCTGAGCCTCCCGCTCTCATGTGTTCTCCTGGAGATTCCCATATTTGCAAAGAACTCGCACCAATAGAATCGACGACCCATGAAGGATCTTCTCTTGTTTGTCCTCTATCACCACAGGGAACTCTGCAAATGTTGCCCCATCGTCGATGTCTAGATCACCCTAATTGATAAGGTTCAATGGATCGTTCACATACCTCCTCATTTGTGGCACATGGAAAACATTATGTACTGGGTGCATCTGTGGGGGAAGAGCTAGATGGTACACCACCTCGCTTACTCTGATGATGATCTGAAAAGGATTGATGGACATCAGAGATAGCATGCTGACATGTGAAAACCTCCATAATCCTCGTCGGGTTGAGACCTGAAGGAAGACATGGTCTCCCTCATCAAACTCCAATGGTCTCCATCTTGTATCGGTATAAGAATTTTGCCAGCTCCGTGTAGTCTTCAGTCACTCCTGGATGATATTCACCTTTTATGTGGTAGCCTATACCAACTCAGGACCCATAAGTGCTAACTCCCATGGGGGTGTTCAACATAGAGGTGATTGGCAAGGTCCCCCATACAAGGTCTCAAATGGAGCTATGACGATTGTGGAGTGATAACTATTATTTTATGTGAACTCAACCAGTGGAAATTGGTCCCCCCTAATGCGGCCGGAATCAGCGACACAATCATAAAGCTTGTCCTTGAGCTTCTCTATGGTCCACTCTGTCTGACCGTGTGTCTGAGGATGAAAGGTGGTGCTCAAGCGTAGCTGGGTACCAAACGTCTCCTCCAATCCCATCCACAAGAGGGATGTAAAACGAGTGTCATGATCTAAGATAATCATCGATGGAACCCCATGAAGTCGTACAATCTTATGTACATAGATACATCCCATTCCCTAAAGTGATCCCTACTCTCAAATGGGTTGGAAGTGGGCTGGCATGGTGAGTCGGTCAACGATCACCCTGATAGAGTCATGGAACCTGGACGCACATGATTACCCTATGATGAAGTCCATAGATACACCATCCCACTTCAATTCTAGAACCTCAAGTGGATGAGATAATCCAACTAGTAATTGATGCCTGACCTTCACTTGATGAAAGGTGAGGCATCATGATACAAACCCTGCCATAATATTCATCATCCCTGGCCACCAGTACTGACGCCGAAGGTCCTGGTATATATTTTCCACACAAAGATGTACCGTCAAAGGGGATTTGTGGAACTCCATCAAAACCTCCTCTCGTAGCACCGTAGGTACCACGGTGTGTCCATTGAAAAGGATGATGTGCTCCCCACCTTCAGAATATCTTTTAGAGCATGTACGAAGGATATCTAACCACGTAGTGTCTCAAAGTCTATGGACCCAAGCTGTGACTCCCAAACTCACTAAAGGAGTGGGGGGGGGGGAGGTGACAATCATAGACTAGAGGTAGGCTTCTCCATCACTGTCCACAAAGGATTTCTACAATGTAGTTAGATGATCTATCTCCTGACTCAACAACTACAGACCAGAACTCTTTCTGAGCGCGTCTGCCACCACGTCCCCATTCCCATGAGTATAGACTATCTCGATGTTATAGTCCTGGTGGAACTCCAACCATCTCCATTGTCTCAACTACTGAAAATACAACTAGCACCATACTATCCACAGTAAAGGCTACACCTTTTAACTGATAGGTGTGCCATCGACCCATTGGTAGTGGATACTCATTCTCCATAGCCACTTGGTTAATGTGCCGGTAATCCACACACAAACTCAAACGTTGGGTATTACTAAGACATTACTCTTCAAGTCTCCCAAGTACACTATCATCTACTAGGGCTTTGTGGGAGCCATCCGATATGTAGTTTTAGATATCCAAGTCATCCCTAGGTACAAGCTAATCCAGAATTCCATCTGCCTATATGGAGGTAATCTTATAAACATATTTAGAAAGTATGATCCCATAATTTTCCACTTTTTTGGGAATAGGAAACTCAAAACACAGGCCACCACAAGGGTAAGGCTAGAAAAATAATAAGTGATCGATTGCATGCTCCTATGCATGAGTTTATCCCATGCGGTCTGGGTTTCCTTTTTCACCGGACAAGAAAAACCTCATTCCAACACTATAGATATACCACATCCTGTTCCCTTAAATAGTCAATATAAGAATGAACTATGGATGACCAGTACATACCCAAACTAATGTCGTAAGGCCTTAATGCTGGCACCCAGAGGTTCCAACCAAAACTCTTGCCTCAACGGTCAGATCACACCATATGAATATGTGTGATTATTGAGTCTCCTCCTATAGGTTTATCTTGACATATGGGTCAAGTCAACAGTTTAACCGGAAACACTTGGTCTTGACCAATATTCATGATGGGAAGGAATGATTAGTTCCTATGTCTATTAATATGGAATCTTATAGCAGACACAGACCATACCTCGAATCATTCCTGAAGCCCTTGGTTCATACTCCTTGACTACGCGCTCCTTCCCCTGTCCTCCAGCTCCTTGAGCCTGGTGGGGATCACATTGGGGTGGTGGTTGTAACTTGTCGAAATGTGTACCACCTCCTGCTAATCTCCTAGATCCTATTCCACATCTACTTCCCTACAGATTCATCCACCCCTATCCCTTCCTCCTCCCAAAAAAATTTACACGTCCATGTCTCTAAGACCTACGTTGTTTTCCTTCTTTCCCACTGTTGACATTTATGGGATATATCTACACATCAAAAGAACTTTTAACCACAAAAGGCTATCTCTAGAACCATATCATAAGTTGGAATTCACCGAGGAATAGTGTTGTCTCAGATGTCCCTAAACACATCTTTCTCGGAGGTCCAAGCTCGGAAGCACTGGTTGTATTGTATTCATCAAGTACCTGGAATGGTCGGTACACCATGACAAATACTCAATTAATGGAATGTCATCCTGTCTAGACTGAAGAATATATTGGGAACAAAAACCCTATAGATTTTCATGGAAAGAGACCCCCTTCTCTAAGGATAGTTTTTATGCTATGTCCATTGAAAAAGTCACCTCATCGTATGATATGGGAAATCTAAACCACGCAATCACCCTATTGACCCACATAGAATGCTCACTGCTAGGACCACCATCTAATCGAATGGTTCCATAGCTAGATGGAAACTCAGTAACCACCTCAAGCTTGTCCTTAGCCACCTGTGAGTCGGGCTCGCCTTGGAACCTAAGGGGTATTTATCACTGAAACCTATGTAATGAACTAAGCCTATATGTGTCATCTACCAGTAGGGACAATAGTAACTGCTGACCAACGTGTAGTGGTATCACTAGGACACTACCAAAATGTACCATCTCAGGCAACCGTCCTTGTACTGAAGCCTCATCACATTATGGACCGTCCTCATGGACACACATTTGAATCATGGATTGTTCTCTACATGGTATAATCTTGAAAGAGAATAAAGATGAACCATGGTCAAAAAGTTATACCTGGTAAGCTACCTCAAAAGAGATCAAAATAAAAACACTTCCAAAACACACACAATCAGTGTTTTTGTGTACTGAGTCATAAAATAGAATTCAAGGTCCCTGTGTATGGATATGTCAGCCGCCGCACCAACACTGGACCCCCTGGACTGAAATCCAAACTCAATACACTGAACACTATTGATCCCTTGAAAACATAGACTTTTAGTTCTTCTGGTAGAACAGACCCCCTCTGATACCACTTTATCATGACCCGTCCCCTGAGGCCCATGCCATGACTACCCCAATCCCGCATTCCATAGGACAATGGTTGGAGACTAAAACTGGAAAGGAATATCCCTTAAAAGTGAAGGAATTTAAAAAAAAACCTATACAAAGATAGACATGGAACACTACGCACAAGTAAAACAATGGTAGAAGAAATGTTCAAACACAACTAAAAACCACCAACGAGTGTAATTGTGATTACTGAATGTAAAGGGGCCAAAATACTAGCTGAACTGAAATGAAAGTACAAAAAAAGGGAAAAAACCCTTGAGGTCATCCGCCAAGGTCCCTTCCTGAAGGGTAGGTACAAATCGTCATCGAATCTCTCCACATCTACTGGTCAACTCCATACACTGTCTGTCAATCACCTCTTAGCACCGTTATGCCCTGAATCCTCAAGACCCTATCAAGATATCCATCATCTACACATGACACAACAAGATGTGGGAGAACCCCATACAAGGGTGAGTATAACAGTACTCAGTAGGGACCCAAAGACCCCCTATGGTATCCCATAATTCCACAAAGGAAAATCCACTGAGGATGATCGCAATCACAAAGTACAAAGAAAAATATAGCTCACACCATGTGAAACATAAGTACATAAGTACAGATGATTATCCAAAAAGATATATCATATTATTCTACTGATAGGTTGTGTTTCTGATCCGCATAGGGTCACTAGGTGATGATCCACAGAGGATCGCTCGGTGATGATCCACACAGGATCGCTCGGTGCTGATCCACAGAGGATCGCTAGGTGCTCATCCACACAAGATCGCTCGGTGTCAATCCACACCGGATCTCTTAGTGCCGATCCACAAAAGATCTCTAGGTGGTGATCCACACAGGATCACTTGGTTCTGATCCACACAGGATCTCTCAGTGTTGATCCACATAGAATCACTATTCACTCTTCACATCACAGCCAACCATTGGATTTATATTCATAGAGCACTTGAATATGGGAATATCTGATCTTCAAGACATTTTTCATACCACAACTACCATGAAAGCCCACGAATAAGTAACTTGAGGATTATCCATGTTGTAAGGGTGGAAACTTAATAGACGAAACATCAATCAGGCGCATGGTCTATAAGTTATAGGCATTTTAGTGGCGATGGTCCGGTTGGATTCAGGTACGATCCAACCCGGCGAAATTCCACCTTTATACGAATCTCTTTTGGAGTATCTCAAAAGGACCTCCTTGATCTAAGGGTTCTATGTTGTATATGGTTCATCAAAAGAATGTTTGTTTTAGGATATATTCCCATTTAAGGCTAACTAGGCTAAAAAGGGGTCTGGGTTCGATCTCACCCAGTCGGACTGACCTGATCCGGCCTGAAGGGGTTGTGCTCTACTAGATTTATATGGGCCTGGTATGGCCCATTGGGTTGTGGGTGTGGCCCAGCCCACTCGGATGGGCGCTGCCCACTGGGCCACGAAATTGCTTGACCCTCTGGCCGAGCATGGGTGTTTACTCCCCTCTTGAACAGCTGAAGCCGTTCAGGCCTTCAACACAGCGTTCCTGGTTGGCACCCCCACTCTTGGATGGACCTTCTAGGAAGATCACATGCAGGACCTTCGAACTACGGGTCTTCCCTCTTCTGCTACTAGAATCCATGTCCTTCCACCATAGTGTGCCACCGTTGTGCACCACCCGACTCAACAGCGATGACAGATGGTGCCGCACTCCCCTGGCCGGTCTACGTGGACTGGCCAACAAGGGACTAGTTGGAGCAGGTCCTCCCTCCACTATGGCTCGAAGCCACAACCTTCCACTAAGGCGAGCCACCTTGATTCAATGTGGCTGGCGAAGGCCGGCTTCCCCCTTGTCTACCACGAAACCTTTGGGTACCGTCATTCCATGGTGGCGTGCGGGTGCCGGCCGCGACCTCCCTTAATTGCTGGTGTCGCCGTGCCAGCGAAGCCACATCGAAACACTGGTGAATCTCCTGTGGTCTGATTTTATTATCGTCTACACCTATGACCCTCCTGGTAAATTGCCTACGATGCATGGCTCTTGGTTCCACCTTGCAGCCAAATCTTACGGTTGTCCACAATAAACGCCACCACAATAAAATTTGGAGGAGGGTTTGGGCCTTGTTCGTTTGGCCCACACCCTTCACATTAGCATAATAACATGGGAAAGATATATTAATTATTAAAACTCCCATAAATAAAACCCCCCAATATCCTCCTGCATTAATGAACGAAACACGGAACAACCTGTTGGACAGTTGATCCGGGTTCTTCCTAATATTCAAGAATGAGGTAAAGGAGAGAAATCAAGCATATAACCCCCTACCTCATGTTTGTTTAATGAATCTGTAGATGAGGAAGGAGTTTCCACATCCGATGGTGTTTTTCGACATTCTTCATCGCCCGTCAAATCCCCCAATGACCGTATCTCGATCACTTTCTTCGTCGGAGCGTAAAGTCACTGGTGCTTTGTTCGAGCTTCCTCTCTTAGCTCTCCCAAAACCCAATCCAAAGCTCAAATTAAATAGAGGTAAAGTGGATATTAATGCATCACCTAATTAATCAGGTTTATTAATGAGTTTAAGTAACAAAATTGTTAATTATCTCAACAGTGCGGTTACACATATTTTTAATTCACACAACTGTGTGGTTACACAACATATGAGTGAAGCCATAAATAGTCTAACATTTCACTATGGTACAACCACCATTTTTCCAATGTAGGAAAAAAGACAAATAAAATAACCTTTAGTTATTTTTTTGTAAAGTCCAAGAAATTATGTTTTTCATCCAACCCTTATTGGTAGAAGTTAAGCTTCCATTAAGAGAATCCCAGCATTACTGATTCATTAGTGCCCTCAGTTTTTTAATCTGAGCACCAATTCAAAATATATAAAATGCATCCCACACATTTGGGGAGATATTATTATGGCCATGTGGCCATCCAGGCCTGAGGGACTATTGAGTGGCAACTAGGTCTATGATGTTACAAATTTGTATTAGAGTATTCTTTCCTTCTTATTATAATTCCATGAATTTATAGGCATAAGAGTCAGAATGTTTCAGTGATTGGTAAATACTCATTTCTAGGACTGATCACCCCACCCATGGGGAAAAAACCAATTGTCCTAGGTTGGGATTGATGATTTTTATGTTTTATATTAAATTAGATTGTGATTTCATACTATGTCAGTGGTGTAATATCCACTAATTATTGATTTATGAGATTAGGGTACATTACCCATATCAAATTATGGAAAGGAATAAGAATTAAATGAATCATTATAGGAACATAAAAAATTACTTGTCAGGAACATTCCATTCTATGTAGTGCGATTTATAGTTTTCTTGCAGCTTTTGATTGTGTGCCTTGAGTGTAGGTCAGGGTTTTGTTTATTTGAATTGCTATTACACTATATGCTAGGTATTTTAGTCATATACTTAGTTATATGGCTATTTAGGTATTTTCATCTACATGCTTGATTGGGTAACATTATTAATTGATTCTATGAAATTCTTTTCAATTTATTTTCATTGTTTGGCTTGTATATTAGCCTTCTATGTTCATAAAATGTTCCTATGTGTTTACATCTTTCCATAACATTCTAGTTCTTTTATATGTAAATGGTTTCATGGGATAAGTATAGTGGATGCGACTAAACATGAAACAATTTTTAGTAGTATGTTTTTTGGGATCCTTATAATTGATAAAATATGACTCATATGATCGAACGATCTTAAAGATTTATACATTTTTAGAATCTATTTTTAAAAATTTAAAGACATCCAATGTTCAAATTTAATGGTGAATTGGTTTTGATTAATTGGATTCAAATGAGAAAATGTAATGTATATGGTTACATAATGGATTGGAAGATTTCCACCCATGTGGATGAGGTATTATATATTAGAATTTTATAATATAAAATTTAATTGGATTTGATTAAATAGGAGATAAAATACATCCAATAATGTGTATGTGCACTTTATAGATTGGGGTGGTGAAAATCCATATAATCAGACAACAATTTACATGACCATCATATATATTTTTAATGATTATAAAGGTAGAATATATTTAGTTTCCATCTAAAATGGGTTTTTACCTTCTTAAATGCACAACTGGGACCATGTAAGTCATTTGGGGAATGTTTCCTATGAGGTAACCTATTATGGGTGATTAAAATTTACTATTTATGAAACTGATATTGGGTTAAACTTTCGATTAAAACAGGTTGTCTTAGCTTGTCCCTTAGAGATTGTCTTATATGGTAAAAATAATTTTTTTGATAAGGTTCCTAATTATTATGGGATGATAACAAATGTTTAATTTTTCAAAAGGAAGTTTTATAATACTTTCCAATTTATCGTTTGACTGTTTGTTAAATTAGTTACCAAGTTATTTGTTTAGTTAATGTTGATTGAAGATATATTTAAATATTTATAATTCATAATGATTTGGTGAGAATTAATGATGTTTCTTAAAATGCAACCCTCAGTATTTACCTTTGTTTAAACCCACATGAATGAGTAATTTAAACTCTCCTTCAGTTTCCTAGGAATGGAAATGTAGG
This sequence comes from Viscum album, assembly GCA_963277665.1. Taxonomy (NCBI): domain Eukaryota; kingdom Viridiplantae; phylum Streptophyta; class Magnoliopsida; order Santalales; family Viscaceae; genus Viscum; species Viscum album. The sequence goes on from OY728128.1 coordinate 163,358,394, forward strand.
AACTTTTTGTAGGTGATTTTTCTTTTTAGAAATTGATTTAATGATATGATCTTGTCCCTAGTGACTTTCTATTTGATGTGACCTAGTTATTAGGTCCACATTTTACATTCTTAAGGGGATATCCCATGGTAGGTACTACCATTAGAGCTTGAATTCCTTTATGAACACCTAGATCTCTTTGTTGTATAGTGGTATTAGGATGCTGTTTTTTCTTGTACAAAACTTAGATTCTATGTGACACCCTTGTTCAGATGGATGGTCATGGTATCTTCAACCCCTTTTACGATCAATAGAATTGGGTACTGCATGTTTTAATAAGGTAAGACATTCCAAGGTCATGGTCAGACATTTTATAGGCCTTGTGACCCTCTTTCTTTTTTGCTTAGATTACTCAATAGGTCGTCAGTCTATTTTATGGTCATATGAGATAGAATGAATTTCTGCTAGTTTCATACATGACCCATCAGATACATGAAATCATATTCTATATAACATATGTATATTATTCTGGATGTTCCATTTTCTTCTGAATTCTCGAGGTAGTATGAATTGGTATACACGATAAACGTCATGTTGTTAAATGATGTAACAAGCCCATTGAGTTTGGTGAAATAGTTGAGGCTTGGGATGTTCAGTACAATCTCGGGTCATATACAATGTAGAGTGACCTGGACTTTAATTTAATTAGTTTTTTCCCAATGCTCGGGATGATGATTAAATAGGCTTAGATGTTTTAACATGATGGCCAGGTTGGTTTTTTTTTCAGGCCAAGTGCTTTGAAATTTGTGAGCATTATTGAAAGGAGTTATACACTTAAGTTTAGGGTGATTCTGATCTAGTTCCCTTTTTAGTGGCTTGTATACCTATTATTAGGATGAATAGGGAACTCATAGGGTGGGGATCATCATGTCAATTCTGGTAGATGTTTCCATCCATGTAGAAGGATCACAACTGAGGAAGGGCACCTAGACATGTTACTGTTATTTTGAAATGACAATGAGGATAATAAGGCTTCTAAATGCCAGTTCATTATCTGAAGCACAACATCATTATGGTTAGACATTAATTAAACCATTGAAAAATGTTGTCACCCTAGTATTCACATCAATTGTAAAGCATTAATGTTAACTTAAAACCTCCATTGATAAATTCATCATGGTCGTGTAAGGGATGCATCAATTAGTGACGACTAGCTTCCATCAAGATGTCAACATGTAATGGTTTGACTATTATATTATTGGTTTTATTTGGTGGTTGTAAAACATTAAAATCCTATAAGTTTACTCTCTTGATTAGAGATGAGCATGTCCCCTATATTGACGTCGTCCTTGATACACTAAGAGAGCATTTTTCCGACGACATTCTATTGTTTAAATTCCATTGGGATAGTATTCAATCTTCAGGAGAGTTGATCTTTAGATGCATGATTTTTATTGATCCATGGTTAGTACTGAGTTATAATTGGGTTTATATGTAGGAAGGACTTAGATAAACTCTTTTATACCCATATCTTTCTTCTATCAAAATATCCGGAAAAATACTACTTTGGGCTCTGTCATTGATACAATGTTGAACATCCAGCCCTATACCGAAATATCACTTTTAGGTGTGGAAAATGAACTACCATTATATAGTTCTTTTGAATCACATTCAATGAAATTGTGGTTATCCTTGACTAGTTTTTAGGCTTGGTGGTAGTGTATAAATGGGTCAAGATTCCAATGGACTGGATGTGGGTTTCCCCCTGTTCGCATTGATGCATGAATGTTTAAACGTCCATGTGATGGTTTTATTAGGGAACTTATCTAGAAGTATAGTGTGGACATCATTGGACATGTCTACCATAAACACATGATTCTTTGGAAGAAGGATTTTAAGTTCTATTTGTAATGCACCACCCTTTTATGTCAGGAATCTTTGAGATAAGTCATATAGAGTGGGTCAACTCATTATCTTTTTTGTTTTATGTTTATTGTCAGTGAAGGACCCTTTTTGGGAAAGTTTTCATGAGGGGGAAAGTGTAGGTTGTGTCGATTAGGTACCTTCAAGGAAGGTTGACATGACTTTCCCTTAAGGTTGATTGGGAATCAATCATTTAACTATTTCATAATCACACCTCGAGAATTTCTAGATCATATAGAGATGTCCTTTGTGAGAAATTATAATGGTGGGATGTGTCGTGGTTTTCTATTTATCATTAAATGTTAAAAACTATAGTGATAATACCTATGAATAAGTTTTTTAAGGAGGCGATTAGATGATCATGCCTCTAGTTAAATGGTCATGGGTAATGTCTGAATAAAAAATATATAATTGGATCGGGGCCTAACGGTTGAAGATCTGTATGCTCGAGATATGTATTGTGGTGCATCTGGAGTTTTGGAATGTAACCTATGCATTTGAATAATACTTCATGATCCCTGATGGTCGGTTGAATTTTTATTTTTTCCCTAAGACTTATTGAGGTTGATATGTTCTATGGTGGGGATTTTATAGAGTCCTATGTTTTTTTGACTAAATGGAATGCAAAGTAAATTTGAATTTTGGTGATTGTTGGACATGAAATTTAGTAAAACATGATTTAGAATGATATTTTGTAGTTGTAACACTTCTAGGCATTGTTTTTGGATTTTTTAAAGGTCCAATAGGTTCCTTGGAGGATCCTTAATCCTTTAGGAACAAAGATGTGAGAAAATTTGTTTTGAGGGTCTAAACATGGTGCACTCTTTGTCTGAAATTGTGCGTCCCTTGACAAAAATCATGATGCCTTGATCATAGAAGTAGATGTTCCTCGCATGGGTTAGGAATAGTTTACCCAAATTGTGCACCTAGCCTGTATGGTTGGTGCCACTTAGGCAGTTACCTCACACTATTAATCTCACAGTTTGAGCACCGTTTGGAAGACCATGTGGAAAAAGTCTTGTGATGTGTGTTTCTAAGGAAATGGGTGTCTCACAGTTGGCATATAATTTGGCCAAACCGTGCCTCCAAACTGCCAGACACAGTTATTTTTTGGGAAAAATAATAATTTTACTTTAAATTCAATAAATCCTAAGAATATTTTTCTTATCTCCCCCGGATAGTAGATCCTCTCTTTTGGAGACATCCTTGTGACTATTCCGAGAATTAAAGGATCTTCTCAATCTAAACACCAATTCTAGTGCCTCTTACCTCACTAGATCCACATGAGTGAGTATTAAATACATTTTCTATATTATTCCCTTATTTTTTTATCATCTACACTATTTTCGTTCAATCTAATTTACCAAACTATTAGGTTCTTCATCCATTTTTTTATTTTATAATGATCTGAGTCAAATTATGAGCTGAAACTAGACAATCTATCAAATACAGACCTATTTTAGGTGGCCTCTTGTTTTTTTGATTAAATTCAACTTATTTTTGTATAAAATTATTTTTCTCACTCACAATTCTCGAGTGAAAAAGTAAATTGGATTTTGATCCTTAAAATGGGAGGATAGGTATTAGCTAATCAATTAAAATGACCCGTTGATAAATTATTTATAGGTTTAATAACATTACAATAGATTTACCCCTTGTTTTGTGTTGTTGAATAAAATGACCATTTGATGGCTTATGTGTTGGTTGTCTTCATGTTTTCAATTTTACTATTTTCCTAAAAATGTGTAATAATGATTTCCATTGTTGGATTGAATTGTAAATTTAATTAAAATATTAATTGTGAGATAAAATTGAATGGGGTAAATAGGATGGTATGGTTTGGCCGTGCCCTTGGAATTATACATATAATTTCTTGAAAACATGAGATTCTTGTATAAATGAAATAGCCGGGTGAGTCAAATTCAAGGAATTACTTCTTAGTTTTACAAATGTTGTTGGTCACCTCCTACTGAGAGTTGTGAATCAGATGTTCTTGGTTATTACCTTGGCAGGTTAAAATATTTTAATTAAATTATTTGATTAAATTTTATTAAATCTGTGAATCATAGTTTATATGTTTTTAGTTGGAAATTTAATATTAATTGTCGATTGAATGGATAATGAAAAAAGAGTGGATTCCATGACCTGAGACTCTGTCCTTATAATTAATTATTTAAGAATATGATTCTCTTGTAATTAAATTTATACATGAGTTGAAATGAGGAAATCCTTCTAAGTGTGGTCAATTCCTTGATCCACCTTCTAAGGTGTGTTTAAATTGAAATAAATAAGTTGGTGACCTTGATTTTGATTAATGATTTCATTAAATGGTATTGAATGGTATTTAATGATTTTATACCTCAGTTAACTCTTATATTCATATGAGAATTACCAAGATGAACATGAATGAATTAGACCATTATAATGCCTCAGAATTACAGAGACTCCCTATCGGGATACCAAGGATGGGCTTTGATGTTTGACTACTACATGCCAAGGGATACTTGGATTCATTTGAGAATGACATGGTTAGACACAACGAGAATTTATTGTATTTCCATTGGTGATACATGGGATCCCTTAGTGGACTTCCACCAGTGGACTCAACTGGTGGAGATGTTATACCACACCAAGATTGACACTTGGGTTCTTGAGGATCTGCATGGATGGGCTCCTAGGGTGTTGGTTTATATTATACATAAAATGATACCTAGATTCCAACATAAGAATTCCATGGATGGGCTCAGGTTCATAATTGATTAATTTAGGAAATTAATTATATGGCGTGTCTACCAAGAAAAATCACAAGACTAAATTTGGTCTTAATTATTAATTTGGATGGACTCTTTAGGTATCCATTGATTACGTATCCCCATGAAGAATTTTAAGCTATGCCCCAAGTCTTGAGGTTTATAAAACAAATGATACGAATGGTAGAATAAACAAGATTTAAATGATATATTCATGAATTTTAAATCAAGTAAATATTTCATGAATGAAATTGATTAAATGAAATGGTTATAATTGTGAACATAATTCTTATATGATGTTTAATTTGGAGTACTTATTTTACTTGTTAATTTTTTTCCATAAAATTATATATATATATATACAGATTTATATATTCACCGACCGGATGGAACTTAACATGGGTGGTTTCCTACTGGGATTTCGTCTCATACCCTATTTAGGCCTCCTTGGGTACCGAAAGAGACTATGTGACTAAATGTATGGATAAGTTAAATCACCCCAATTTATGTTCTTGATTTTTTATTTGGATTAGTGGAGCTTAGAAACAAGGATATGATCATGATAGTTTCTTGGATAATTTTTTCCTTTTGTACTTTAGTTATATGTTTGGAATATCTTCATTGTGAACATGACTTGGCATCTTTTTAGATACATATGACATTTTCATCATCATGCATATGAGTTAACTTATGGTAAAATTTAGTTATCATCATTCTTCTATTATTTATTATTTTTATGATTTATTTCATCCAATCCTTATATGTTATTGATATTCCATTGTGATACACTTCAGTGAAGAAGGAATAGTCTCTAAAAAGACACACCAAGTCCCTTACTGTTAGTCAGCATCCTCTGGTATTTGGGGAGATGGGCTTGAGGCCATGTGGCCAAATAGGATCCGGGAATAGTTGAGTGCCTTCGGGTTCCAGGATTATACAATAATGAAAGATTCCATGTATCAACTTGATAACATGTAAATAGTAGATTTACATGGATTTCATACATGTCATGTTGTGTCTAATCTAGTATAATATCAAAGTCCTAGGTCTTAGTCCATATGCATTTCTAACATTTGATATCAGATAATCCCTAAGGGGGATTAATGTTATGTGACATGTAAGGATTAATTTCCGCAATCCTTTATAATAACTTGGTATCATTTAATAAAAGTCTCAATAATATATTCAAAGATAGTTTTTTGAGATAAAGTAATGGTGCATCAACTATACCCCAGGGAGTTTCCTAGGTATCGAATTCAGAGTTAATTATCAATCCTCATGAGTGATCAGGGGAAGATCACCCTCATGGAAACCTATATCATCATCTAGATCCTAGAAATATATCCATATGAAGTGATACATTGTGTATGTTGTGTTCATAGGTGAATATAAAAACCTCCCTCTAGAATCCTTATGAATGGTGGAATCCCTATGAAAAACGTGACTTATGATCATAATATCACTCAATCTATAATGCTCAAAATTTAAATTTTCGGAAGTACTTATTTTCATCTCCACTATAATCACATTATATCAACCTCATAATCATGGCCCTGTTATGAATATCCAGAATCTATAACGGCATTAATAGTAACCAATAGAATGTATAAGTAAAGGGTGATGTTAGATGAATTTGTACAGCCATGCTACAACCCCACCCCCTTGGGGTGTAAAATTTGGTAGTGGACGTCACCAAAGAAAGGATATCAAATATGTGAGCTTGAGGGGATGTGTTAGTATATATGATATTAATAATTCATCCAACCACACACTTTATGAATGCATTCACGTGGTCACTATTAATGCATCTACTTATTCTAGACATGCATTTGAGAACACATATAATGAGAAGCATATGATGTGATTTATAATGGGAATTATCAAAGTAACTTATTAGGATCCAGATTAATGGAATTAAATATTGAATTTTAGTATCATGAAAAATCCCATTTATAATTGGTATTCCTCTCTTAATAGGGATTAGAGAAGTAGCTTTTTAATTGAACAATGGAACCTATCTTACATAGGGTTTCACCTTGGATTCCTAGGTGTCTAGGATCCTAGCGAAGCCATTTTTTATAGAGTGGGTGAACTTCCCTTGATCACTTTGTTGGATTAATGATTATTTTCTTGATCTAAACACAACATACTCCCTTTTTTTTGGTGGACACACCATTACCGAATTTTCAAAACCCTTTTATGAATGGGATTTTTGTACATTTATTAAATGATTCCAAGTTATTATCTCAGATCCAAATGAATAATCCTTTCACATCTATTAATGTTCATCACCCTTATGGATTATCCAAGATCCAATATCATGTCTACCAATGGATTGATACCTTGGAATTAGAAACCCAAGTTGATTAATCATTACATGAGTCGTATGACATTTTTATCAATTATCCTTTCTACAATATGTCTACATGATACATGTAATACCTTTTTATATTTATTTGAGGTTATTATGGGCGATCACAGGGATGAGACTTATACCCTCTTATGGTGGCATAGGTTTCTTAGAGGCATTTTAGCAGTGGATAAAGCATGAATGGTTGATCAGGAACACAGAAACATGGATCGACTAGATTACACAACACTTTATTAGAATGAAATGTATTTTGAAAAATTATTCACTGGAATTCATGTCGACTAAGATCCTGAACCCAAGGATTTACTATGGATTTTATAGTATTTGTTTATTTCTAATTGTATCTTAGCTAGGATAATCACATTTCATGAGCATTCAATTATGTAATCTATCCTTGATATGAATTTTATTGATTAGTTTTTTAATAAGTTAGTTATTGTTATAATTATTTTTGATGTTATTACCCAGATGATTAGTGCCGATACATATACTCTATATTTTTTGGATATATACAGGACTATGTTGGTGATTCCCTACTTTGTTTTTACTCACACCTTTCTTGGAAAACCATTTCACTAGGGCAAGAGAGAATATATTCACTTGGATGCAAACAATGGATAGGTTGAGAGTAGGGACCGTTCGAGAAGAATGGATCAAATATGTACATGGAGTTGGGTCTGTGGAACTACTCTGTGTGGGTAGTATATTCTTTTATTTTATTTCTATTTATTTTATTCAGTCATGTATATATGGTCATCCTAGTGTGTGATTGGGATTTCCAAATTGAAAATGCCATTCCATCCTTTAATTAATTTTATTATTTATTACATTATTGCTTATATTTATTACATCCTACATTGTATTAATTAATAATATATAATATTTTTTATTATTTATATTGTAATCTTACACTAATATGAAGTCATAGTTTCCCTAGAGACACATAGTAGGCCCTCATTTCAAGTTGGATGCCTCTATAATATATAGAGGAATTCTTGAGGCCTTATCACCAATCGAGTTGGATATTTCTCATAGAGTTAACTGGTTCATTATTTATAACATATATTCTTATGTTAGAGTGTTTTATTACATTATTAAACATAATTCCATGCATTTATGTTCATCTACGAACCACTGAGTAAACAATAAATGAAAATGGTTATCCCATGAAATATATATAAATTTTAATTTTTTTAAAAAAATATATAATTGTTCCAATATAATTAATACTATAACATATATATTCTATAATTTCTATGTATTCCAATTTAAATCATCCATTACAACATTATATGATGTCTATTTATAGAAGACCATAGTTATTTTCATAAATTCTATAACCTAACTTCCTAGTTTCATCCTAAAATGATCATAGGAAGCAGAAAAATCAACTAATGGAAAGAGTGTCTAACCCCATAAAGCTATACCCGTGGTTTTATAAATCATGGGTATGTCATGATTAGGGTTTGTCTACATGCATAGTTTTGAATGAACCATGGGTATATAAAATCTATAGCAATGGTTTTTACTCAACTGTTGGTGTAGAGGGGTGAATCATTTCAACACACCCATGCTCACCGTCTCTGTCATCAGGCCTCAACCCCACATATAGCTCCCTATTCCCTCCCCTCATTCCACTTCTCCCCCTCCAATTGAATAACACACCCACTTATCCTCCTCCTCTAGTCGGCGTGCCTCACCATGCCTCCTCCTCCTTTGGTATACCATCCCCACCTCAGTCATGTATCCCCTCATAGTTCGAGCTTTCTCTAACCTGACATGAATCCCTCTAAGTCGAGCTTACCCTTTTACTAGGATATGTATCCACTCTTGTCGAGCATCCCTCCTAGGTCGAGTATCCCATCTGGTCAAGCATCCCCTTCGACATTTTTTTGATTCAGGTATTAATTGATAGTGTATCCATAATATTCTTTTGTAATAGTTAATTGATTTATTTTTTAGTTTGAGTTTTATTGTTTAAATTTTTACCATGTCATATTGTTTCATTTATCATTGATACATGATTGATTTTGGTTTTCTCAAAACATAAAAATTGTTATGAATGATTTCTAATGAGAAGGAGTTCTATAATTCAGTATTGAACAATGTCATGGAGACCCTAGAGTTAAAAGAGATGTTTTTGTTTCGGGATCATGGAGTATTTCAGCCCATATGTGTTCTTTCACCATGGAGAAAAGATGAAGAAGAATTAAAAATACTAGAAATGACTTTTTCTGAATATGATGATTCTATGTTATGGAGGGAATCAAATCAATGGGATCATGAGTTATTCGTGGAGGATGATACTATATAGTAGTGTCCAAACCATATATAATTTGAGGTTAAGTGAGTTCTTCTACATTGTAGTACACCTCCTACATTATATAATTTCAATCTACACAAGACATAGTGGTATATATGATCTTATCTCTTGGATAAACATGAAAATATTATTGTTAATTTAAGAGGGGATCATAAACATAGGATCAATCATTTATTTAAGTAGTTCAAATTAGGTAAAATTTAGAGATAAAGAGGGATTATAAGTGGATATATAAGCTACAAATATAAATAGATATGGATGATACACTCTTGGATAAACATATCAATATCCTAGAAATAACATCAAATATAATTTTAAAGGAGATAATATAGTATATTGTGTGGAGAAATATATTATAACGGGAGTGGATAATGTTTAGGAGGAAGACAGGGTGAATTAAGAAAAAAAAATATAGGTGATATAAGAAAATTAATTGAGATATAATCAAGTTATTTTGGTTTATAAATTTTGGTGAAAGGAAGCTATGGAGGGGACTTTCAATTTTGAATTCTAGAATATTTTCTAGGTAATAATTTAATTTAGATTTCTACGACTAGGTTATTTATTATTTTATTTATTTTTACATTTCATTAGGAATAACACAAGGGGAAAACTATTTTGATACCAATCAATGTATTTATGTTCATTTTTTTAGTCTAGTATGTTTGTATTATTAATTTATTTTTTGTATTTTTTCATTAATTATTTTATTCATTTATCTCATCCTCTTCTTCCTCCCATGACCATCGAGGGTGGTGTGAGTTTTCCATTAAATACATAAAAATAATCTTATGTGAATTCAATGAAAATTGGGTGGTATTGTGTTGCTATGTTTAGACATGGTATTTGTAATGTCTCGGTTCCGGAAGCTGCCCAGATACGCCCCGTGCCCAGTTGGTCACATGGAGTAAAGCGCATTTCCCCGAACGCTAGAGGATGCTGACTAGCAGCGAGGGCCTTGGGTGTGATAGTGGGGAAACTATACCCTCATTGGAAAAGTAACACAGTGGAAGTAAAACATATATACAATAGAGGAAGCGGTAAATATACTAAACCACATTAAACAGCGAAAAAATGGTCAAGGAACAACTAGAGGACATATATAAAATGATGCATGATACATATGTCTAGGATGTAGCCAAACAAGTCACAATCTTGAATACTGAACTAATCTAAGTAGAAAAGAAAAAGAAGTAAATAAATCCTCAGCATCGCAAGCCTCGGCTTGGTCCCATGCTTTCCAGCTCCAAAGCAGTCAAGTACCTGAAGTAGAAGGGTGATTGACCTTATCTATACCAGTAACAATATAATCTGTTTGGGTCCAAAAGCATGACCCAAATAGGGTGTGAGACTAATCCCAATAGGAAACCACCAAAGGATCTGTCGTAACAGTCGGTGAATATATATGGCCGACAATAAGAAAACTGAAGCAGTAAATAAGGAAGTACTCAGCAGTAAAAAATCCACAGCTTTAAATCATTCAGTTTCATATATCAAGAAACAGCTAATCCAAGAAGGAAAACACAAACAGGTAACCCTCTGGGAAGTACTCACAGCCTATCCCCTATGGTCCTACCTAACAACACAAGAAAATAGATAAACACAAAATGTAACCCTCCGGGAAGTACTCACAGCCTAACCCCTCTGGTTCAACCAAACAAGTACAAGAAACCCTCTAGGATGCACACTTAGTCCACCCCTCCGGTTCAGCTTAAGCATAGACTCTATGAGGAATCACTCATCCTCAATTCCTCTTATAGTATCCTATCAGTTACTAATGGTACTCTGGGGAAGAACATACATCACATTACCCTTGTGGCCCACGTTAAGGAACTACAGACACTCTGAGGAAGCACTTACATCAATTCCCCCCGTGGTCACGCATCATAAAAGTAAACCAACACTCTAGAGAAGCCCTTACATCAATTATCCCTATGTTCTACTACACCAGGTTCTCACAGCCCTGTGTAAGTCATGCAAGTATAGTAGCACGTATCGACCAAATTAATCCTCAAGAACAACTTAGCTAGCAATGTACAACATAGAACATGTCAGATATACAAAACATTCCATCCTACAATACTAGGCATGTCAAGTAAACAAGGCAGCCTAACAGGACAACCAAGACCAAATGGTCATAAACAAACATGCATGGGAAAAAACCTCCAAATCATAGAAATTAACCTTATTATAATTAAATTAACCTCTATTTAAGAATACACGCATAGCAGAAAATTAGAAGGGTCAAAATAGTAAAGACACAATATTGCATTCAAGGGTATTGGTCAAATTGCACATATAAATCAAAGGCATTCAACAAAAAGGCACCAACCACCTTCCTCAGTGTTTTAGTATCGATATACGTGAACGTCATGCCTTGAATTCCCGATGAACAATGTAGATATACAAAAATGTCTAAAATGTTCAACAGAAGACAACACTTTAAATAGAAAGAATTAGTAAATGATGCTTTATCATAAGGAAGAGCTTACCGAGGTGATTCCAACACAATTAACGATGGTCAATTCGAATAACAAATTCTTTTTTGTCAGATTGAAGGAACATCAACGCCGTTCTCTTACTCTCGGATGAACCAAACCTAGAAGGAGGTGGTTCTGTCCGTCAGACACGACCCTGTTGCATTTAATGAAAAAAATAATGTACATGGAGTGTAATTTATTAGTACATGGAATGTACTTGCCTTCATCGGCCACCGCATTAAGTGGTCTCTAGGTCACCACACACGGCCGTGTGCATGGCCGCTATATAGCCAGCACCCGGCTACCTGTGGTAACCCGTTAAGCAATGTGTACTCATAAAGTACATGGCGTGTACTTAAAAATTTTCTAGAAACTCCTATTTTCTCAAAAACAATAGAAAATGGAAAAACATACCTGAAAAGAAGATTCGGGTTCTTACAACCTTCCCCCCTAAAATAAATTCATCCTAGAATATCCCTAGCAAGGAAACGTAGAAGTAGAATCCTCAAATATCTCTGGACACTATGATCCTACATCAACCTTCCTCTCCCAAGTCTCATCATGTACCCACCTGTGCTGCTATAACAATCATGCTAGAGAAACAGACCGGTCACAGAGATCCTTCATACTGTGATCAACAATCTGGAGAGGATGCTTCTTGAATGAGGCGTCCACCTCTGACTCAACCTCTATGGGTTGAAAATCATGAGATGGGTCTGAGAAGTATCATCAAAGCTATGAAATGTGGAATATGTCGTGCATAGCCTCGTACCTCTGAGGTAACTGCAACGGATAGGTGACAAGACAAACTCTCTCAAACACATCGAACACCCTAACAGACCTCGTTGAAAGATTATCCTGTCTTGTAATCCTCATTTTACCCAACGTCAGTGTGACACGAAGGAAAACCAGATCCCCAACCTCTAACTCCAGAGGTCTTTTTCGCGGATCCGCATAAGACTTCTGTCGAGACTGTGCAGTATCCATCCTCTTCTGAATCAACTTTAACATCTATGTGGTTTCCTAGACAAGATGTGGTCCCAAAATAGCTATCTCTCCTACCTCCATCCAACATAAGGGTGACCGGTATGGCCTACCGTATGAAGACTCATAAGTTGCCATATGAATAGTCTATTGAAAATTAATATTCTAGGAAAACTCTAAAAGAGGTATGTGCTTCTATCAAGAACCTCCAAAATCCAGAATTCATGCTCGTAGAATGTCCTTAAGAACCTGAATCGTATGCTCGGACTGGCCATATGTCTGGGGGTGGTAAGCTGTACTCATAAGCACCTATATACCCAAAGCCTTCTGAATCCCCTTCCATAACTTAGAATTAAAATACGCACCCCCATATAAAACAATGGAGTGTGGAACTCCATGTAAGTGAAAAATCACTTGGATGCACAACCTTTGCTGCTCATCAACACTGAAGGTCTCCTTGAACAGAAAGATGTGAGCAAACTTCATGAGTCTATCAATGGAAACCCATACTGAATCATTCCCTCTAGGATACCTCAGTAATCCTATCACGAAATCTATCACAACATCATTCCACTTCCACTCGGGAATGGGTAACTACTGTAAAAGCCCTGCTGGTCATTGATGCACTGCCTTCACCTACTGACAGGTGTAATATCTCATGCAAACCCAACAACATATCTCTTCATACCTGGCCACCAATACTGATAGTGTAGATCATGATACATTTTCGGGACACTAGGATGAACTAACCAAACTACGGAATGAAAGTCCCACATTAGCTCCTCACGTATGTCTTCTGACATCCATATGCGCCCATGAAAACACAAGATCTCATCCCTGCCTATGGTCCATGCAGGAATAAGTTCCTCTCCTGACATGCTTTCCTGTAGGACTAGAACTTTATAATCTGATAGCTACCTCATTCGCCCTTGATCAAGAATAGTATAGGTAACAACTATACAAGAAAGAAAAATTTTCCCCTACCTATCGTGCACCTCCAAATGCATCTCAGATAATATATCCATAAGCTGCAACTCACTGATGGCCTCCTGAACTGCCTATATCTGAGTCCTCCTGCATAGTGCATCAGCCACTACGTTGAATTTTCGAGGCATGTAGGCAAGATCAATGTCCAAAGACTGAAGGTACTCAACCCACCGTTACTATCTCAAATTCACGTTATGCTGAGTGAAGATATACTTCAGACTTTTGTGGTCGGTGAAAACCAAAAAATTCTCTCCAAGAAGATAATTTATCCAACAGTGTAAGGCATGAAAAACTGCAGCCAACTCAAGATCATGAGTTGGGTAATTCTTATCATGTGGCCTCAACTACTGAGACCCGAATGCAACGAATCATTCCTATTTCATAAGAAATACTCCAAGACCAGAACTTGATGCATCATAGTACACCATATAGATCTAGTCAAGATCTGAAAATACTAGTATCGATGTTGAAGCCAACCTCTCTTTCAGCTCCTGAAAGGATGACTCATAGGAATATAACCACAAGAACTTTTCACCCTTCTTATTCAGACCCGTAAATGGTGCTGCTAAGCGTGAAAAGTACTATATGAAACATCTATAGTATCCAACTAGCCCTAGAAAACACCGCACCTCAAATACTTTCTTTTGCTGCTCCCTGGAAACTGCTACTCTCACTATCTCTGAGTCTACTGATACTCCCATCTCTGAGATAACATGACCCAAGAAGTGAATCTGGTCAATCCAAAAGTGGTATTTTGAGAGCATAGAATATAACTGATGTTCTCTCAGTGTACTCAAAACTATCTCAAGATGGGTATCATGGTCATGTCGATTGTGAGAGTACATCAAGATATCATCCATGAAGACCACCATTATGGAATCCAAGTATGGATGGAACTATCAGCACATCAGTGCCATAAAAACTACAGTTGTGTTCGTTAGACCGAATGAAATAACTTCATACTCGTATAGACAATACATACTCCTAAAGGCTGTAAGAGGTATATCAGATGGTCTAACACGCAATTGATGGTAACCGGATCTCAATTCAATCTTCGAGAACACCTGGGCTCCTTGAAGATGATCAAAGAGATAATTAATCCTTAGTAAGGGATATCAGTTCTTGACCATCAATTGATTCAACCTCCGATAATCCACACAAAGCCGGAGGATACCATCTGCCTTCTTTGCAAATAGAATAGGCGAAACCAAAAGAGAAGTACTGGGTCGGATGGAAATATTTTCCTGAAACTCCTCCAATCGGTTCTTGAGCTCTTGTAACTCTGGTTTATCCATCTTATAAGGAGGAATGGACACCAGTGCTGCTCCTGGCACAAGATCAATAGAAAATTCTACCTCTCCCTCTGGAGGCAAACCAAAAAAGTCCTCTGTAAAGAATTCCCTAAAATGATCCACCACTGGGGGAAAGTCCACTTGTGAAGTCCCCAGGTCATAATGATATAGACTAGAAATTTGGGCAATAAATCCTCTCAACCCATGATGCTCGGGTCCCGCTCTTCTCACATGGACATCCCATTCTCCCTTATGAAGAAACAATCCGCACTCTGGTGATGTGAAACTCACCATACGATGATAGAAATTGGCAACTTTTAAGAAGGGAACTAACTGGTCCATTCCAAGATTAACATCATGGACTGTCATCTCTAAGACATAGAGGTACCATAAGAAGTGATACCCACCAACGTCAAGAGGGAACTTCTTACCCTGTCGCACACTAGACGTTATAGTCCCCAAAGGAGTGTATAACATCAAGATATCAGTAGAAGAAAAGATACAAAGCCTAAGTATCTTCATAACAGCAATGGATATAAGGCTACGGGAAGATAATATATCAAAAAGAGTAGATGATAAAAATGAGGCATCTAAGATTATACCTTGAACTATAGAGGGTCTGAGATCCATCGCCTACTGGGTCTACACCACTACAAAAGTCTGTCATGTACTGCGGCCCTATGACCCTACCTAACCACTCTGAGCTAGTCCACCCTGCTGTCGCTGAAAGCCTGGCGACTGACTACCACGAACGTGATCTCCACCTCGGCATGATAATCCAAAAGAACACTAGTTCCAATACTGATGAGAAATTGGGCTCACTTCTCCTAAACGTGGAGTCATAGAAGAACCCTGGTCACCAGCTGCTGGTATGAATATCTAACATAAAAGCTGATGATGCCCCATCTTTCGGTGATATTGACACTCTACTAGGATCTCGGGCAATGTGTCCTCGTATGTCTGCTCTTCCTGCACTTGTAGTACACCACCTGGTTACTAGAAGAAGTGTCTCACCTCCTTGGATCACCGCGTGGAGACCCCATGTGGTGCTTCCTACTGTCGGTAGGAGGAATACTAACTCTGGACATCAAACCGCTGTGGCTCGCACCTCTATAATCCCTCAGATTTCACATTGTGATCAGTGCCTGGTTGAAAATAGAAGTGATGGAAGTCATCCTAATGATATTCACATGATATCAGATGCCATGTTTCGGACCATCCTCAAACATCCTTTCCAGGAATAACTCATCACCTCATGGGATAGACATAAAGCGCTGTAACTCTATAAAGCTAGAAGAATACCCCATAACCGAATGAGTACCCTACTCCAGAATCATAAACTCTCGAGCTCGATCGGCCCCCAAATTCTCTAGGTAAGAGTTTTTGTAGAAGGAACGCTGGAACTCATCCCACACCATAATCTACTGGCGTCTCACCTGTGAGATGACATCCCACCATCCCTTGGCGGAATCCTAAAGCATATAGGTGGCGATATTGAACCTCCTCTTTGGAGGTGTCTCTATATTCTCGAATATAGAAAGCATGGATTCTATCCATGACTCTACAACCTGAGGTCCTCCTTCCCATGTAATGGTGGGAGGATGCTACTACTAGAAAACCCGCGTCAACTCTTCCATAGAAGGGGCAGGATGCGGTACTCCTCAGAAATTCTGCATGAACCTCATAAAGACCTCTCGGAACTGTGCGTCAGCACCCGTTTCCTGAATGAAGGAAAGGTCCAAGACTGGCACAAATGGAGGATCTTCAGATAGTCCTTGATTAGTCATGTCCGATTTCTGATCATTTCCCTATAACTAGCATACAACGGGAGGGCGTCTCGGTGGCATTACTCTGCAAGGTCAAGTGCTCACCTTTGATCAATATTGGCAAGAACTGAAAACAAGAAGAAAAAGAGGGAATAAGAGAAATAAAACATTCATGTTTTTCAAAACAAGGATAAACAACATGTATACATAACAACACGACGTGTTCCAATATTCCATTCACATGGGCGTGTACTTCTTCCAACCCATGTCGTGAAACAACCCATACACAGTGTGTTGTCCTTACACACGGTGTGTACTTGAATCCTCCTCCCCTGCCCGAGTTCCCTTACATGGCTAGGCTACAAGGTTCTCATAGAACAAGAATACACAGTGTGTTAGTTCCAGACACGATGTGTACTGTACAAGTTTCACCAACCCGTGTTGTTAGAGATACGACCGGATACACGACTCATACTACACGACATGTTCCAAAGGGACACGACATGTACTTGGAAGATTTTTCTGACCTGTGTTGTTAGTGACACAGCTGGATTCCATGGATTATACTACACGGTGTGTTTAAGAATGACATAGTGTGCATTAAAGAAGACTAAACTGACCTGTGTTGTTAGTGACACGGCCTCCTACACGGTTCTACAACACGGCGTTTATATCTGCTACACGACATGTCCTACCAAGGATTTCCAAACCCTGTGTCTCATACCACACAGTATGACAAACGGTTAGAGAATAAATGGTGTGTATATACGACACACCTCATATACTCAAGAAAAATAGCTTCTTCTCGAACAGAAGAACACATTGCATGTATTCATCATTACACGATGTGTATTCTGGGTTTTTCTAGAATGTAAGCCTTAGAAACAACTCCGGAGCCCAGAAAAAAACTGAAACGATCATTTAAGTGCAAAATGTTGATCTATGAGGGCCCACAATCCCCACGAATCAAAGCATGGAATCTTACACATGTCATAAACAAGCATAATAGATCAATGATCCACCAAATTCAGATCCATGAGGTCCCATAACACCTCAACGAATAAAGCTTTCCATCCATTCAAACAAATCATTACACCATACAATACCCTATCAAACATAGTGCATTTTTATCTTGGCATCTATCAGAATAACATGCATATATAGGACACCATCTATCACAACAACATGAAATTGCTAATGCACCGTAAATGGCATGGAAAGAATGCATGACATGTAATTTCTTGCAAGTGCTTATATGATGCATGACATTCCATACCCACATCTCATCGGGGTTTAACAAAAATAGAACCTCAATAACATCAAAAATAAAAACATAAAACATGTGAATCACCCAACGGTGAAAATAAAATCAACTGCAAAATTGAAAAACTAGAAAAATTTCAATAAACAAGGTAGATTAGCTTTTCCCTATACACAGGCTAGCTACTCATGGGCACACATTATTAACAAGTACCAATTGTTTCCTATCCCTGTCTATAGGCTCCAAATAGTTAGTCGAGAGAAAATAATTCCTCTAATACCACTTTGTAATGTCGTGGCTCAAGAAGCTTCCCAGAGACGCCCCATACTCGGTTAGTCACATGGCCTCAAGTGCATTTCCATGAGTGACAGAGGCTGCTGACTAGTAGCAAGGGCCTTGGGTGTGATAGTGGGGAAACAATGCCCTCATTGGAAGAGTAACTCAGTGGAAGTAAAATAGATATACAATAAGAGAAGCGATAAACATAAAAAACCACAGTAAACAGCAGAAGAATGATGAAAGAACAACTAGATCACATATATAAAATGATGCATGATACATATGTCTAGGAAGCAGCCAAACAAGTCACAATGATGAATACAGAACTAATCCATGTACAAAAGAAAAACAAGTAAACAACTCCTCAGCATGTCAAGCCTCAACTTGGTCCCATGCTATCCAGATACAAAACAGTCAAGTACCTGAAGTTGAAGGGTTCTTTCCCTTATCTATAACTGAAACAATATAATCTGTTTGGTCCCAAAAGCATGGCCCAAATTGGGAGTGAGACTAATACCAGGAGGAAACCACCAAAATATCTATTCCTAATAGTCAGTGAATATATATGGCAGGCAATAAAAAAAGTAAGCCACAAACAAGGAAGTACTCGGTAGTAAACAATCCACAATTTCAAATTATTCAATTTCATATATCAAACAACAGCTAATCAAACCAGGAAAACACAAACAGGTAACCCTTTGGGATGTACTCACAGCCTATCCCCTCTGGTCATACCTAGAAAAACAAACAAACAGCTAAACAAAAAAGGTAACCCTCTGGGAAGTACTCATAGCCTAACCCCTCTGGTTCAACCAAACAACTACAAGCAACCCTTTGGGAAGCACACTCAGTTCAACCCTCTGGTTCATCTTAAGCATAGACTCTCTAAGGAAGTACTCACTATCAATTCATCCTATAATCTTGTATCGATAAGTAATGGAACTCTAGTGAAGCACTTACATCACATTCCCCCTGTGGTCCACATCGAGGAACTACAAACACTCTGAGGATGCACTTACGTCAATTCCCCATGTGGTCACACATCATAAAAGTAAACAGACACTCTGGAGAAGCCCGTACGTCCATTCTTTCTATGGTCTACTACACCAGATTCTCACGACCCTGTGTAAGTCAACGAAGCATAGCAGCGCGTATCGGCGAAAGTAAGCCTCATGAACTACTTGGCTATCAATCTAAAGCATATCAGCATGTTAGATATACAAAACACTCTAACCTAAAATACAAGTCATGGTAAGTAAACAAGTCAGCCTAACCGGACAAGCAAGACCAAACAGTCATAAAAAACATGCATTGGAAAACACCAGAAAAGCATAGTAATTAACCCTATTCTCATTCAATTAACCTCTATTCAAGCATACAAGCACAACATGCAATTAACCGGGCCAAAATAGTAAACACTCAATACCGTATTCAAGGGTATTGATCAAATTGCACATATAACTCAATGAAATTCAAAGGAAAGGCATATAACACCTACCTCAGTGTTGTAGGATCGATATACATGAACCTCATGCCTTGAATTTCCCAAGAGCACCGTATATCTATAAGAACATCTAAAAAGTTCAACTGAATATAACTCTCTAAAGAGGAAGAATCAGAAAATGATGCAATAGAAGAAGTAATAGCATATCGAGTTGATTCCAACACAAAAAAATGGTCGATTTGGATAATAGATTCTCGATCGGGAGCTCGAAGGAAGATTGATGTTGTTCTATCACTCTCGGACAAACCAAACGTAGAAGGAGGTGGTTCTGTCCATCAGATGCAACCCCAGTGCGTTTAATGAAATAAAAATAAAGTACACGGCGTGAAATTTATATTTACATGGTGTGTACTTGCCTTCACCGTCCACCACATTAACCGGTATCCAAGTTACCCCTCACAGCAGTGTGCATGGCCACTACACAACCAGCACTCGACTACCCACAGTAACCAAGTACACGTCATGTACTCATAAAGTACATGACGTGTACTTAAAAAATTTCTAGAAACTCTTCTTTTCGCAAAAACACCAGAAAAGAAAAAACATGCCTGAAATGAAGATCCATGTTCTTATCATATTTTGTTAACCATCTAGTTGATTAACTAGAGTAAAAGTGAGTAAAAATGTCATTAATTACTATATAGTTATTGTTTCCTAGGATATCTATTTTGAACAAACGTAGTTGAATTATTCAATCATTACTAAACTAATGAATGAGCATTAATTTACAAAGCATGGTATTCATTCCCATATTAATGATTTCCAAACTAAACCCCTTATCATTTTCATTAGTCATAAATCATTCTATTTCGTTTAATCCTTCTTTTCGGATAATAATTTGATCATTCTACATACTAAACCAATTTATTAGTTAGTGTTTGGATTGAGATCTTATTTTTTAAAGTATATTTCCTATGGGAATTAATTATTACCATGTAATAGTCATGTTTTTTTGGGTTTTTTTGGTACAGTTTCTCAAATTCTTTTGGATATTGAAGAATTCATTCTAACTTTCACTTTTTTATTTATCTGTTACACTTTTTATTCTATTTATAATAGTATTTTGTTGTTTCATTGATTTATAACACACGAATATTGGAAACGAAGAAGAATAAATAATCTAATATGTCCTTAAGATAGATTGGATCATACAAAATTAGAGGATGGTCAAGGAAGATACCATTGAAGGATAAATAATAGAATAAGGATAAAACCTAGTTATGAAAAGATATATATGGGGATAAAAACTCTAATAGATTATGTTTAATATTCACTAATGGGGTTTTATCCAAAAATTCATGTACCCCTAATCACTATGAACCAATTTGAGATAAAGATGATGATAATAAAAATGATATGAAACTTGTTACAATTCACCAAACTACCTAAAAAATACCCAAACTATCACCTTGGTAGTTTTCTCAATATTTTTCATACAATCCAGTTCAATAATTTTTCAAATTATTTGTTAAAGGTGTAATTATTTTTGTTTTAATTTATTGGAAAATACCATGAATGTTTCCATTGTCTACCATCATAGTTCATCATTACATGGGATGACAGGGTATGGATGTTCTTGACTCGATTCTTCCCTCTCTAAAAGTATAAGGATATTGATACAAATATATTAAATTTTAATCAATTGAATGATGAATTTCTTTACATTTCATGGGATATGTTTAAATAATTTGTTCAAAAGTTTCCCCATCATGGTATAAAGATGCGTTTTCTAATAAAAACATTTTGTAAGGATCGTATTTCGGGTAATTGTTCAATATTATATGATTCATCTATATGTTCATTAATGAAAAAATAACTGGAATAGTGCTATGCATTATTATATGACATGGTGGGAAATATTTTCCAATTGTAAGGTGCATATGGACAGAATTTTGGAGTCCAGATGGTTAAAAATAATTGATGTGTTTTTGAAATACTAGATTCCTTGAAAAGGAATACGGATGTAATGATAAACATAAACCAAATCAAAGGTAAGTATTTCAAATATGATAATTATATAGATTCTAAAACACAAAACAGTTTCATGTGTTGGATACCTCCACAACAACAAAGTCAAGGGTACCACAAAATTCTATATTGGTTCTGAAAACAAATTCTATCTCTCTAAATCCAAAGGACATCATTGTTGAATCAATTTATATAATTTCATATTGTTTCATTTATCATTGATATATGAATGATTTTTGTTTTCCCAAAACAAAAAATAGTTATCATTGTTTTGTTTGTAGATATTAATCATTAGAAGTTCACATGTTACTCAGTTCAACTTGGACTATAGAAAAGTATAATATTCTCTATTCGAAAGAAGATTGAATGGAGTAACTGATTGAAATTATATTGGAGAATCTATGATTGGTGCATCTAACTAATCATAGTAAAGAGTTTTATATATTTGAGACTAAAACAAGTTATAATATTGTGTCCCTATTCATGGTTAGAGTTTAGTAGATGGATTTTGATGCTTATAATTAAAATAAAATTTCAAATTATTTGAGGTATTATATATGGTTACTTCATAACAAGACACTTGGTTCACATATTAATTATGGATGTGATTGAAGGAGGAATTCATGACCAAATAATGGAACATTAAAAAATAACTCCATTAGATTAATGACTATCCAAATTAAAAATTTTATGTTATAAAGGTTCTAAAAAAGGTATTGTTTGTTATATTACAGCTAGATATGACATGATAACATTATCATGGTATAGTTAAAATATAATGAAACAAACCACTCCATCATAGACAGGGAACCTTCCTTGGCCCATTATGGGTTACCTTATTGATAATCCCTTTATAGGATAGAGGTAAAAAGTTTATCTCTAATACTAAAAGGGTTGAAATTGGTGATTAAAATTAAGGCATTTTCAATATAAATGTGAATTAGATTTAACTATTATGTTTTTTTATGTTATAATAGTTTTTATAGTACATAAACTTTTTTTTAATTTTTTTTATTCTATGATATATTCTATTTGATTAGAAATTGAGTACTCTAATAAACAATCATTATTGGGTGGGATAAAAATTGATATTTATTTCATCTTCAATTAACTCCCTCTTGATTACATAGTTTGGTTATTTATAAAAATTTTTGGTTAATATCTTTCCTCTTTGATATTTTTTTCTAATATATTTGATACTAATGACTCTTTAAAAAATATTATAGAATAATAATGATCTTAATGTTTCACTATTGAACATAAAATATTTTATAGGCTAAAAGAATTATAAATAATCTATACTATTACATGTTACCCATAATACCATGGGAGTATAAGAGTTCTGAAGTTATTATTTACCAAATAAATTATATTTTAGTAGTTTATTTTAAAATATGACATTATTGACATAATTTACATGTATTGTTTATTTTTTGAAAATAATTAATTGAGAAGGATGATATTTACATAATGAGATTATGATTGATTCTAAAAAATAATTGAAAGAAACAAAAAATATAGCTGAAATTAAAGCTATCTATTTAATTGGTAAGTATTATTCTCCAGTCTTAAACTTTTGAATCCAGTTCTACAAACAGATATTGTTCATCACTTATACCACATATTTTTTCTCTTATTATCTGTTTTTATAGATACGAGTATGGTATGACTAATTTAATACTAAAACCGATTGTAATGAATTTTTTAATTGGGGTATACATTATTTAATAGAAGATATCTTTTTCCATGTTATAGAATATATAAAAGCTGGATGTATTGTACTAATCAGATTTCAGTGGAGTTTCAAAATAATTTAGATAAGTTCTTATATTTTTCATTTAATAATGCTTTATATGGAGGTTGTATACAATGTGCATTCTATAAATGTGTTGGGAGACCATAGTTAAGAAGTTAAGAAGTTATCTACCATTTAACAAAATTATGATTTCAAACAAACTATTATATTTGGTACGACCATGGATAAAAGAGTCAATATTTTACTATTAATGAATAAAATGAAAGAAGTGACATGGGGAATTTGATATTTGATCGATTTCCATTGGTGCATCATCCATAGAGAGAAAATATTCTTGTCAAATATGGAAATGATATAAATACACATGTGGAAAATATTGAAGATTTTTTTGAGAGAGTGAAAAATTTATTGGATGATGCCAGAAATCCAGTATATCTAGAATGTACTAAAATGACCAAGTATTAATTTTTAATGCAGTTATATCATTGGAAAACCATGTATGGATTTTTTAATACCACCACTGATAATATTCTTATAATCGTGATGGAATTTCTTCCTGGTGGTATACATATTCCCTCAAATCATTACAAGGCATGGATGTTAAATAAAAATCTTGGATTTTCTACTAATGAAGACCATGATTGTCCAAAAGATTTTAGTTTATTTTGGGAAGAAATAGATGATCATAAATAACGTAAATAATTATGTACATATCAATTGAAGAAAAATTCAGATGGACCACCATCTCGTGTTCCACAAAAATTCAAATGGCACTTTCCATTGATTCCTAGTCATCGAAAGTGATTCATGTCTACCAAAATATCATCCAATATTTGATGGCATGATGCTAATAGAATTAATGGTAATGATGAGTTGGTTCATCCGATTAATGGATTATCATGGTAGAAATTTTATGCAAAAGTTTCTAATTTTTTATCTGAGGTTCATAATGCTAGGTTGGGTCCATCCTTTGATGGTTTTAATCCATTTGGTCATACTCTTACTACTCACTAAATGTGTCTAGTATTTATTATGTTTATAATTTTTATTATATGGATGTTTATGAAAAAACCATTCACATTATTAAGTACACTCATATCTAGACCTTTAGATCCTAATAATGATATATATGTCTACATATATCCTTTAATAAGAGATTTGAAATAACTCTGGTATTTGAGTGTGTAGACATTTGAGGCTTCTTCAAAGAATATGTTTCAGATGCATGCTTCACATTCATGGACCATAACTACTTTCCCTACATATAAAATGTTGTCTGTGTGTAGCATGAAGGGAATAATATAATACCACATTTGTAAGAAGAATACATGATCGATAAGGCTTAAAAATCATCGTAGTTTTAGTTTCATGGTGGTATTGACGATTCATTCCAATGGTTTATCAATACCGGATGAATCATCAAAGGTTTGAAAATACTATTGAAACCGAACAACCACTTCAATATATGTTATGAATTTATGTTCTTACTGAATTGAAATATTTTAGTTTTTCATTAGGCAATGGTTAGTTGAAATATAAAAGAGGGAGAATGTTGATGCTGAAGTCACTTACAATTTGAAATAGAAAAGAATTTTTTTGAGTTTCCATATTGATCTACCAATTTTTTATGTCATTTTTTAGAAATAATTCCTATCGAAAAAAATATATGTGAATGGTTTCTTGAAATTATTCTAAATATAAAGGGTAATACCAAAGTTGACTTTTGATTTAATTGAGACTTGTTGGATAGGGGTATTTAACAAGAACTACATCCTTTGTGTATCAGTGAAAGGAAATGGACGGTTCCTTGTGCTTATTATGTGATGACACCCACTTAGATAGATCAATTTCTATATTTATTGGAGTATATAATGGTTCCTGATGGCTATTCCTGAAACATATCTAAATGATTGAACCAAAACAATTTGATACTAAAATCCCTAGAATCTCATGATTATCACATCCTTCTATATGAATCGATTCCAATAAAAATTCATAATTTTGTATCTAATAATTAAAGGGTGATAGTGAGTCAGTTACACCATTTTTTATACTCCTTTATGCTAAATGGTTATCCAAGTAATTCTTAATAAAAATGCAGTAAGAGGTTCTGTTAATTCTGTTTGAGTTGGAAATTTTCTTTCTCCATTATTTTTAATTTTTACGATGCATTTAACTGTTCACATTACAATTGATACACTTCTTGGGGGACATGTAACTTTTCCTTGGATGTTTCCCACTAAAAGAAATATGTGCACAATGAAATCATATGTCCCAACAAATAATTATCCTGGTGGTTCCATTGTGAGAGGTTATCTGGCTCAAGATTTTATGGATTTTTCTTCAATGTATTTGTCTAATGTTAGCACACTAAATAACCAGAAAATGAGAAATGAATATGAGTAGTATTACGAAATTCATCCCTAGTTTCTATCTCTTCACCAAATAGGAAGAATTTTCGGGTCATATATAATAGTTATGTTGTGCTTTGAAGAGAGGGATATATCACATAATAAAGTATCATTTAACTGTGGTAGGTTTGATTACAATATCAAGTAAGTAATTTGGATATAAATATGTTATTTCATGCTATGTAATTTCAAATATACCTTATAAATTTTTTATAATTTTCTATAGGAAAAAGAAACAAATTATAAGTGGTGTTCATTGATCTTTACCTCCAAGAAGGAGAAATGATTTGCATAGCCAATAGTTTTTAGATTGGTTGAAATAAATGGTATGACCATTATTATAAATACCATAGAATATAGATATCCATTTAATTATATTACCCATATCTATTTCAGGTATTGAGTTTACCTACTGTCTCCTTTTCTGAAGAATTAAGAGCATTGGATTTTGGTCCTAAATTTTTTGTCTGTGATTTCCAATCATTAAAAATCAATGGATATAAATTTGTTTCAACTGATAGAGTGTTGAAAATGAGAAAACAACATGATGCCATAATGTTACCTACTACAACGGATTGTTATTCCAGTGCATCAGATAGTTTTCCTCGATATGAAGATTTGTATTATTATGGACTGGTTGAGAAAATATTATTATTTGATTATTAATATCATTGTTGAGTCGCTATAGTGAAATTTAAATGGCTTGATTCAATGATGTGATATGGTACATTTAATGATGATTGTTCATTTAGAGCTATAGACATGAGTCAATTTCTGCATACTGATGAACTATACATTTTGGCATGAATGGAAAACATGAATTTAATTTGAAAGATCATCAGAGATGTTGTTATGGTTTCATTAATGAAGTAATCCCAAGACATATTTATCATGATTCTGGGGATGAAATTGATAGCACTGAATCCCCCATTAGTGTTGAACAAAATATTTCATTTGATGACATAATTTGTCACATTGTGAGAGTTGATGTTGAACATGAGGTAGTGGAGGGTAATATATAGAAGAAACCATATATGTTTAGAGTTCATTTAGTTTACCATGAAATGAGTTTCTTATGTTGGTATTAATGCAATTACTTTAATTTAGTTTTGTTTTTGAATGAAATGTATGTTTTAGAATTCTTTGGTTTCTATTAATTTAATTATATTTATTTTAATCCAGAAAACTAGGTTTAAAATGGATTTTTAAAATATGTACAACTTGGTTTGAAATTATCATTAATAATAGATTTTTAAAGTTGATTGTATTCGTTGAATTTTATGTATTATGAATGTTTTTTAAAAACTATTTCTAAAAGTGTGCAATTCATTATAATGTTAATTATGAAGAACACTATAGAAGCTCACAGGATTGTATTATTTGATGTTGATCCTGAAATAAGAGGGTGTGGGTTTCCTTCAGTGAGTATTATGGTTGAAATATTTATCATCTACATTACATATAATATCTTATTCGTATACATTATTTAGTTTTTCAGGGATATATAGCTCCATAGTTTCCATCAACAAACATGGGTCTGACTAGGGATCCTCCAAGACAAAGACAGAGCACCCATATTACCATATCCCACACTAACCCATTAGTAGACATCCTGTCAACCACATATGTCTGTCCTCTACATCAGACTCCTAGTGTATTCCCATCCATGCCCATGTCATCATATCATTTATCATATGCTTCCCATTCCCTTACTACACCGACTTGACTAATGTCCTCACATTTACCATATCCACATCCATTCATGTATCCCTAGACCTACTACCCAAATTATAACATGCATAAGCTTCCTCCCTTTCCTACCATACATTATACGTATATTGTTTCTATTACTATAGTCTCCACTCTGGTGCAATAAGATCAGCTAGAGAATGCAGTAGAACCGATACTTCCTTTGGAGGCTACTGATCCAAAATTGTGCACGGATTCATCAAATCCTATTTAGGAGCCTCTCTTTGGTTTTTTATTATAAAATTTTCAAATTATATCATCTCATTTTTGTCCAATTGAATCATAACATAACTCTTATTTCCCCACTCTTTTCTTATATAGTGGGATATTCTAGTAGGTGACATGGGCGCAATCGTATAAGGGAATCTTGGAATCACAAAACCCAAACTATGGTGGATTACAATCCACAAAATAAAATGGTAGGTAAAAATTCTAGGCAGTTTGGATGTCTGATAGAAACATTACCCAAATACCATGATTTCGTTCAGGTGGAACCGATCTCATAGAGATATATCAGTAATGGCATTAAAGATAGGAAATGGGAGTAGATATGGATAGGAATGTTTTATAAATTTATATCTATATTAGTAATTTATTACTTGTATTAACATGTTCACTGTAGAGTCAGTTTAACATTATTAATAATGAAGATACCAAATATTCTTTGTTGAGTGATCTTGGAGAGTTCTGGCAGACATTGATGCATGAGTTATATATTTATTGGAGGAGAATAGTGGATACTGATTTAGAGGGTGTACCCACATACCATGACTATCAAAAAAGTCAATATCAAAACATAATTTCACATTAGAAGACTGAATATTTTAAGGTACTACCAATATTTAGTAGTTTTTATATAAAATTTAATTCTTATTACCTTTATTGATTTTTTGTTTTTTAGGATGTTTCAGTGAAAAACAAAAAGAACAATGATGGAATGAAATATCTACACACATTGGGGGCACTATAATGCTCGAGCATGAGAAGAACCTTTTAATTTAATCTAAATTAAAATAATGTACTCATTTAAATTGATACATAATTACGTTTTCAAGTCCAATTGTACCAAACCCAAGAGAACACACCTCAACACCTAGAAGAAACGACATCAAAAAATAACAACCAAAAATGTTTTTGTATATGTTATTTATTGGAACCATTGAAGGATTTAAGTTCACTAATTTATTTCATTGATAACATGTCCTAATTAATTCATCATATCTTCCCATTGGTTATTCCATCTTTCCTAAAAATAGTATCTTATTCCAGTAGGAGAAGCTTGCATTTTTTTTTCTACAGATTTAGAAAAATTCCCTAAAACTTACATCAGAAAACCACCAATCATTTATGAGTGTCATTTAACTCAATGTTTCTATGTCTATAATGTATCTTAACTGAATCTATATTTACGAATTTATCATACATAGTTGTAATACAGATTTGTGCATTTCTCATTTTCAATAAGCTGTATTGGGCATTGAAGGTCGTGAACCTCATGAAAAACTATTATGCTCGAGTAGAAAAAAAGGATGGAAGTGAAACAAATGCATAGAGACAAGATAATATTGTAAGTTTTTATTTATATTTCCAATATTTATAAGAAATTAATAATTTAATATGTTTTTTATAATTTCAACAATCTGGCTTGGAGGCCCTCAATGAGAAGGAAGCTGACAACATTGGGCCACATGATCATTTGAGTCAGGTGTCAGGTGTGGAGCACTTAGGGAGAGTCTTATGTAGACCAGGCATAAACATCACCCCATATTGGTATCAGTCCTCATTAGGATCCTCTAAAGCCTCACATACCTCTATTATGGAAATAACACATGTAGAAGTAGATCAGGAAAGTAAAATAGCTTTATAAGATCATCAAAGAAGTAAGCTGATGACTGAACATTTCATGAAAGCTATGTCAGTTTTGAGTAAGTCACTACCATTAGAGTCTACTGCTACTTTTCATACATGCGTGGCATCAATATGATCTTTAAATGATGCATTAGGTGATTCCCTTGATGGTCCTAGTGGTGATGATAGTGGCGGGGATTGAACTGTTGGTGGTGAGGAGGTTGCTGATGTTATTGTTGGTGATGAGACTACGGATGATGATTCTGATGGTGCAGATGGTGATGATGTTACTAATGATCATGATGATGGACATGAGGATGGGGATGTGGATGATGGTGATGGGGGGATATTAATCCCCTCAATTTTTGAGTTAGCCAAAATACTTGGACATGTTCTTTAAGAACTTGAACATACTGTTTGCATGAATTAGGATATACTTGTATGTTTTATTTGATTTACAAGTGTAGTGTGTTTTGTGTTGTGTTGGATTGATTTAATTTTTTCTGACTAGTGGATTGGGGTTATGATTTTAATTTCTTCATGACATGAAATTCATTTTTGATTATGTTTTCTTTAGGGGTGTTAAATTGGAATTCTTTTAGTAGTTTTACATATTCTTATGTTAATGAATTCACCTTTCATAAGCACTTGACATTGGTTTCCATGAAGATCTACTCCATACTCCTTGAATTAAAAGGGAATCAATCCAATATATTGCCAGCCAGGTCTTCCAAAATAACAACAACACAATAATTAAGCTTATATGTATATTTCCTCTACATAAACCAAAATCTTTCTTTCAATACTGTCTCTTAATTCCTTATAGTTCCCTTCATGAATGTTTTTCAAAGAACGAAGGTTTGATCCTGAGAAAGAAATAGAGAATGTTGTGGTTCATTCTCATTGTTTGGTTTTATGAAACATTATATATTAGTTTTAGTTTATCTTTTCCATATTAGTTCACATCACCCTATTGTATTCTGTTCAGGGTTTCAATTGATTAACAAATTATGGAGGGGAACTAATTTTTATTCTACATAATATATATCTAGACAACATTACTGAGGTATATCGATGAGTATGTATAGAGTTACAGGAGTCAATAAGGACTTATTCTTTTTAGTATGTATGTGTTTCACATCATTTTACCTTTTTGACACTTACTTTTCATTCCCTGAATGCAGAACATTACTACATCTTTCTATAAAAGGGAATCAATGAGAGTCCTCATGTACATATAATATTTCCCTTCATGTTATTTTCCATGAATGGTTTTGACCTATTTATTTATTTCACATGTTTTGGGTTTTTATACTCTATGCAATTAAAGTAGTGGATCATATCATATTTAATTTTTTATGTTAATTATCTATTTATAATCATGTATTGATTTTGATGTTATCACTTTGAATTTTTTTATATATCATCACATCTTTTTGAATTAATCCCCCACCCAATGGAAGAATATGTGATGATTTAAAATGTTTTACTTCCATACAAACTGTCTCTTTTTCATGATGTAGCGATGTGGCGATGTGTTGTTTTACATTATTTCCATTTATGATTGAGAAAATGTGAAACATAAATACTCTTACATTTCAATAAAAATGTGAAACAACAATAAATACACCTATACATATTTATAGAGTATTATTGTTCTATTTTACATTATTATGTTGTTCACAAATAGTAAAAATGGGAAACAAATATACCTTTAAAAATATGTAAAACAATGCATCACATTATTATAGAGTATTTACATACATATAGTTAAGAGTATCTTTTATTTATGATGTGTTAACTTTTTAGAGAATCTTAATATAACTCCAAAATTAGAGTTTCCATAGGGAAATGTGGTATGGAGAAGTGTTAGTATGTGTCAGGTGAGTTACCAACCCATGCGACCCTTGGGTTATGTGTGTGAAATTTGAGTTTTTTTCTTATAGGGGTACCAGATTAATCTATGATCCATATATACTTTCATGTAAAGGACTACATCATTTTGTTGCTTCTCTATGATATTTACCTCGATTATATTGATTTTACATTCTAGTTTTGATTTATTTAGTAATTAATTTTGAGACCTGTTTAATGATACAAGAACTCATGTGCATCGAGAATAACTGGATAGAGCTTGATGAAAATATACATTATCATAAGGTAAGTGGTCCCTATTATTTATTACATTTTAAATGTGTTATCATTATATTGTGTTTTATCTGTTTCAAAAATCATATTCTAGAAATCCATTTTAGTGAAACTCATTACCTAGGTAGAAAATCCATGGCTTGTTTTTGGTTCAACATATGTTTTTGATCTTAGTGCAAGGATCCATAATAATTTGAAAAATATGTAATTTCATTTTGTTATGAATCCAAATGTTATCTCTAATGTAATTTTTTCATACCATCTTTATCATTATTTTTGTAGCCATTTTTTCCTTTCAAATGTTCATAAAACATTACATTTACCTCTTTTTCATTTCTGTCATATCTTATTTCCATATGATTTTAAAGTAGATTGGGGAGTTAGTTGGTGCTGATTATAAAACAATGCATCAAGAAATTACTCAAATTACTAAACATAAAATTCTTTTAAATGAAGGAGAATTAACGGTGTCATTTGGTGTTCTGGTATGTTCTCTTTTATGATTAGTGTTTTACATATGTGAAACATTTGGACAGTTTAGATCATCATTAATTGACCACAAAACTCTTAATAAGGTATGCTAATAAATTATTTCACAAGTACTGAAATAATTTATTACATGACACAAGATTATATTCTGTCATTTGAGAGACATAATAGGATAATACATGCTTCTTATAGATTGTCAGTTTTATTTTTATCAATGTTCATCGTGGGTCATGTCAACAAGAAATTCATTAATAATCATAGGTTCGTCATTTAAAAATGTAGGATGACACCTTGTAGATAACCAGCATTGATATAGAGTTACAATTATGATGATCCTTTTTCAATGCTTTAACATCCAGTTTATAGATTTTGGATGATGACATATCCATTTATGGACCTCACTATGATGTATTTTGACCCATGAATTTATGGTAGATCATTACCTAGTCTCAAATAAAGGGAACCCTCCAATTGAGTTTATGTTCTCATAGTTGAGATGAATAAGTCGAATCATAGATTGAATATACTTTATGAGTTCCAATGGAAAATGCCTCCTTGGGTTTCTAGCAATCCAAATCCCTACTAAGTTGAATGAGACTACTCAGAGATTGATTTTACTTTATAACCTATAAGGAAGAGGCCTCCTGGGTTTTCTAACAATCCAAATCACCCAATAGATATGAATTGACTAGTGTCGATGAATCACATTTTCTATATGGTTCAGAAAACTAGAGATAATATGTTTGTTCTATCTTTGAGTATTTTACATTGAAAAACTAGGCTTTATTATACATTGATAACTGAAACTCACAATGAGTTTAATGTACCCTTGTTATTATTTAAAATTCTTTTTACATAAAGATTTCATCTATTGACACTATGGGTATTATATGTTCAAAATATATTGTAATTTTAGTAGGGTAGCGTGTATAAGTATAGGAATATATCGAGGATCATGGATATCAGAAGATACTCAATTGAAACAGCACTAGAGAAATGCTGATTTATGATTTTATATAAATAACTAATGTTAGTATATTGATATATTTGATCTATGTCATGAAAATATTTGATGAATTTTTAAACTGGTTTTTGAATACCTAATGAAACTCTCCTATATTATTCAAGAATGGGTTAAAAAATGTAGGATATAAAACCAACATAGGTGGAGTTGTAATATATATATATATGTATATGAGTTCATAAAAAGTGGAATTATTTTAATGAAAACAACAACAAAGAAAACTCCACACTATGATCATCAATACATTGGTGATTACTCTACCTGGTTTAACTAGTTTTGAGAGGGATGATTCATGCATGGTCTAAATTATCCTAGAGGGAGAATAATGTATCACCCCTATTCCCATACCAATAATCATTTTATCACCATACTAATAACCATCTAGTGAATGAGACATCATCAAACCACAAAACATATTCTAATATTTTATTCATAGATCAACAACCCCAAATTGTTTTATACACTGTGAGAATTAAACTCCCATTTGGTAATCTAAATCACCCTAGGATCTTGTGTCTAACTTCATCATATCATTCCTTTAAATTGATGGTAAATTCCATCATTATATATTTCTAAAATACTATGGATACTGTTAAAATCCAACGGTCAAAACCACCTCATGGTACGTATCCCCTATGCATAGGATCCAAATGACATATTCTTCATGGTGAGAGGAAATCATCATTACCTTATTTGAAAAATAAAAAAAAGCCTAATCATTTTCCATGATAGGGGTCATTATCACTTGTTTCATCCTTAGTAGACCACATCACCCAAAACTCTCACAATCTATACCCATTATGTTCCTAAGGAACAATATTAAATAAATAATTCCATAATACTTCTCATTACATCATGTGGAAACTTTCTAAACAAGAATCAAGATGCTAACCAAGAAAGGGTAGACCAAACACGGAACAAAACATCATTACATACATTGGGAAAATCCTAGGATTCGTATAATAACAATGAAAAACATAAGTGGTACCATTCCTAATCACACACAAGGCCTTACCCATGCCCGTACATCGTATAATGCATAAAAACCCCAATAAAAAAGAAAAATCTTGGCATAAAAAACCCAGTAATGTTAGATAATTGCAAATTAAATCCCATATTCAAATTGGACCCAAGGAGATAGAGATTCAAAAACCAATGAAAAATAACTAAAATGACTTTTTATATTGAAACTCACTACATCTAAGAAAAATTTAGAAATATATGATGAAGAAAACCATTGTTTTCTTAGGATTTCCATGAAAATATCCTATTATAGAAAAACCAAGAACAAACACCTAACAGAAAAGATCCGTCTTTGGAGGGGAAGGTATAAAGGGAATGGGGTGATTCTCCAGCTCCTTGCTAACTAGGGAATCGAAATAAGGCTTCCTCATTTAAATAAAATTAAAAAAATTAATTAATATAACAAAAAATAAAATAAACGTTAGGTACATGGTAACTGGACAGTGGGTACATGCTCCAAATCCACCGAGTGGTTGTTACACCAAATAAAACCGCACCCCACATTCTATTAGGCCCACCAAATATGCATTACTTTTCCACAAGGAATCTAATGGATTCTGTATTCAAGATAGAAGTCTAGAAACTAGGAATATACATCCAAATACATTCCTTGGTCCTTAATTTACCCCTTATGTAGCTCAAATATAAACAATTATGAACAATCTAGAAGAAACTATAACTAAACCACCTCACTCAAATACCAAATCCATCACAACTTCCCCAACATAGAATGAGTCTTCCTCGAGGTGTATCGTGACACAATATTGACCAACCCTAACAAAGATTAAACTGTTCCATTCACCGTACTCCTAAACCACTATAATGGTTTTAAACACATATTCCCACTCTAGATCACCCTAGATAATAAAAACAAAAAAAACGGATTTTAACTATAGGGACTCTCTATTATAGGATTCACATACCTGGTCACATCAAAATAAAACTATCCAATATGATGATGGCACATTACCTAATTATCATTCCATGTTCCAAATATACTTTTCTCACACATAGTCTCTAGTTATTAACCATACCATTACACATATCCACATATCATACTAGATTCCCAAACCCTAACAAATACCTTTTAAGTCCATTTATACATAACAAACACCATGTTCTTGCCACTCCTAAAATGGACCTTTCCAATGGAGAGGTTTATGGATACTTTTATTAATGAAATCCTCAATTTTTCTAGAATCAGTGATGATAAATCTTGAGAATTTTATGATTATCTTGAACATACTTCATGAGAATTTGTAGTATGGAAAACCATTGATGTTATTGTTCTTGATTTGGAATATTCATTTATCATGGAATGTCTTCTCAATAGTAAGGTTATCAGTTGGCCTCATGAAGATATATGGCATGATAGATTGGTTTCCACCTAATATGATATTTTAGTTTCATAGTTTCATTAGGATACTATGATATTACTATAGTGTTGGGTTTAGTTATCCAATATTTCAACTCAATCGAATACCATAACCCAAAAAGGGAAGACATTAATTAATACATACCATGGTCAAAGAGCCTTAAAGGAGTTAAAGAAGTGGGGGATGATTTATAATTTCTACATGAAGGAGATGTTTATGGGGTTTTATTTGATTCTTCCTGGTCTAATGATAGATTATGATATTTATTAGGGTTTGTAACTTTTTTTTAAGTGGTTTGTATTATGGTTTGTATTGTATTTATAGGTTAAGGATAGAAGGAAGTAGGAAGGCAAGAATCTATTGTGTTTTTGAGGGAAGCATCCATACCCATGGTTCACTGAACTATTGGTATATTATATGTGTGGGAAGCTTCTTCAATAATGGGATAATCATCTATACCAACTATTAATTGAACGATGGGTAAATTAGACGTGCTGTGAAAATCAATACTCACGGTTCTCTAAACTATGGGAATAGATATATACCCATTGAATACTTAAACCATGGGCATTATGATATTTTCAGGGGGTAAGCCCACGGTGTTCAAGATACCATTGGTATAGGCCTACACCGATGCCTCGGTAGCCCATGGTTTATGAAATCATGGGTATTACTATACCCATAGTTTCATGGGATATACCCACAGGTTGAAACCATTGGTATAGGTGATATTTCCAATAACGATCCATTTTGGTGACTTTTAGTCAAGATTAGTAGAATCTCAAAGGCGAGAATATATTACACTATGGAATGGTGAAATAACAAATCAAAACCATAATATCCCTTATTAGAAAATATAAAAGAAATGTAAGGTGGGAAGAAATGGAATGATTTGATAATTTATTACATGAAACAGTGTAATGAGACTAGTTGGAAGCCCATAGATTCAAGGAGAACGAGAATAGGAGGAAGATATATCAATAGAGGATCAAATATTGTGTAAAACTAGGATAGAGGATAGTAGATAGAATGAATCATAATTGGGTTTAAAAAGATTTAGGGTAAAATTAAAGTTTATTACAATTCCTGAAACACATAATAAAAAAATTGGATATCAGAAGAATATCTAGTGGAATTATTGTATGGAACTGGATGACCCAAATATATCCAAATTTATATTTAGAAAGTTTGATGGAATATATATTCCACAAAAAATTGAATTTACTCTATTAAATATTTAATATCATGATTAAAACCCATTGGATTAGATATAATCATAATTCCATGATCATTTTGTGCATCCACTAGAAACCAAATGTTAGAAATAACTTACTTTGGTTTTATAATATCAGTTTGGGAAGATTTAACAATACATACTACATTAACTAAATTAGAAAATAAAATGAAAACTGTCAATATGAATCAAGATGCATATGTATGTGGGTGAGTATATAACCAAGTAGGAATCTTAAAAATAATTCACATAGACTGTAACGACCCAAACTTTCATTAATGAAAATTCCACTTGATCTAATTAAATATCTTATTATGTAAAATGGTTATATAAAATATGATCTTCTTTTCTTTTATGTTTTTTGATTTCAAAATACCATCATAAATTGTGACCATTGCTAATATAGCTGTTAAAAAGTGATCACATGATCAGTATAAATATAGAGCTTTAACAAATCATATTTACTTAGACATATGATGTGATGGACTCATCTAGTATAATTTCTCCATATGAACCCTATTTTCCAGAGTTTGTAGAGGAGGTGGCTTCATTGGGCTTCACTCTTGACCAAGCCCTATATGAGCTTCCACACGTTAATCTTGAATGGAACTACCTATAGAAGAAGTGGAAGTTGTTAGAGATTACCACCCATGAGATGTTATCCAAGCCCCCCCAGAGTCTGTCACCATCGCACACCTTACCCTTCAGTCATAAGCGGGTGTTATAAGGGGTTATTTAATGAGACCCTAGTACTATGATTATGTATATTATTTTTTTATAGAGAATATACATTTATTTTATTATTGTTACTTTGTAAATAGTTTTAAAGATAAAATATCATTTTTAGTTAATTAAGAAATATATTTTGATGAATTAATGTATTCTTGAAATAAATAATATTTTAATTAAATTTTTTTACTATATTATTTTTTATTAAATATAAATGACTATATAATTATATGAATTCAATTGTGATTTTTATTGTGGTTTGAATGATATTTTTGTCAAAACCCATGAATTTTTGATAAATGTCAATTTTCATTTTAAAATTAAATAATTCACATATTTGGAAAATTATTTAGATAAAATGAATATTATTTTTGGAATAAGGATGTCGAAATTATCCAATGGTGAATTTTTCATAATTTTATAAGACAGTCGAATTTTTGGGTAAAAATTAAATATCGTTTAAATATATAATCTATTTTATGACATCATAATGACACAATTGTGATGTAATAAAATACTATAAACATTATTTTTGGAAAATATATGTTTTAAAATTAAAATAAAGTGATTTTAGGTTTGTTTTAATTATTTTAAAAAGCATTAGTGGACCCTCCATAACTTGTAAAACATTTTAACATCTAAAATTGATTTTTTTGAGAGTGTGACTCACCTCGACATAATCAAGCATAATATTTTAATTACTTCTGACTTTGGCCTTATAAAATAATGTTTTCCACTTCCCTTTTTCAAAAACCAAGGGCAAACACAAGGTGTTGGTTTGTGGTTTTGAATCATTTAATGTGTAGTTTCTAAAACCAAAATAATAAAGAATTCCCCCCTTTTCCTATATAAAACCACCCAAACTCCCACTTCCTCTTCACTCAAAGCCTTTTGAGCTAGACCAACCCCTTTCATCCTCTCTGTTGTGTCTTCCCAAGGTTCCCCAAGCTCCAAAAAATCATCTCTCAAGCCCCACCCAAGCCATTGGTATTACAATTCCATGTAAAGGATTCATTCCTTTATCATTTTATCCATGTTTTTTAATATTGTTATGCCTTTTTATTTTAAATTATAAATGTTGGGGTATTATTTATCACCTCACATATTATTTAATATTTATTATTTAATGATGAGAGACCCCTTTCTCTCTCATCGATGCCTTCCATGTATACCCATTACCATTCCGAAATACCGTAAGAGATTTCTTCTTTTCTCATTTTGTACAATTATCTTTAAGTGGTTATGCCCTTTTAATTTCAATTAAAAATGTCCAGGTATGATTTTGAACCTCCCCATACTACCCTCTTTATGTTTTAATTATTATAGACACATTTATATCTCATTAATGCATCCAATATACACCTGTTACCATGCTGAAATTCCACAAGGAATTTCTCTCTCCCCATTTACACTCAGGTAATTATTTTATATTTTGAATCTAAAATTCTATTAATTATATTGGGACATGTATCTATATTATCCCATTACTTTCCATTTAATGTAAATTTTATGATAAACCCCTTTTTATCTCATAAACCGATTTTATTAATTCTTATGTCATGACGTTATGCAGCGGAAATTGCTCCACAATTTTCCAAGGCAAAGTCATTGGGTCATGAAAACCATGACCATTTCTCTATCCATGGTGCTCACCTTTATACACATTCACTTATTGATAATAGAGTTTCATGTATTAATTCCACATTCCTTTATCATGGAATAAAATATGGTGTTTAATGATTCCATGTGTTATGATCCATATGGAACACTTATGCATGAAATGAAATATTTAAGAAGGGTGCACCCTAATAACGGTTCAATGCATTGGGTAATGATTAGTATTTTGATACGTCAAGTGCAATGCAATTTTACTAATTCTAATTCAAGTTAAATTAGGGTTAACTCATTCTCTATGTGAAATGATCCTTGGATCATTATAATACCATGTTAAGTGTTGTTTCCACATTTCTATGTTAAAATAATCATGTTATATCATGCCTTTATGTTCATGTTTCTCTTATGGTACATTGATATTCTTATTGCCTAACATGTACAGTATTATTCATGTTAAGCCTTTTTTATTCCCTTATATGCTTAATAGCTCACCCTTTTCTTATGCATGTCCTTAGGTTACCCCAAGCAATGCTAAGTACGAGGAAATGTAGTGCTCATGTAAAGGAAGTTTTCAATAAAGATGTCATCTTTCATGTTTTAAGTCGTTAAGTAATGTTTCTAAGCCCCAAAGACACTAAACCTCTTGATTTTATACATTTTATCAAGTGACTATTTTATGTAATAAATCATGTCTAAGTGTGTAATAAAAAGCCGAGTTGTTATATAGACAACACAAAAAAAGGAACATATAGTCTCAAATTGTGTATAAATAATAGAGAAATATGATACTAGTAAATATGATTTATATTTCTAGTACAAAAATATAACCCCCAAAAAACATTTCCATATCATAAACTCACACAAACATTAATGGAATCAAAATATCACAACGATATCCATGTAATAAACCCATATTCATGAATCATCAAATGAGTTATCTGAATGACTCTAACTCATAAATAATTTAATACATTCATACCCAAGTAATTTATGGGAGATATAATATATTGTACCCCAATAATGTAATAATGATCAATTTAAAACCAATATATACATTTTTACTTGAATATTTAGTGCACATTAACCCACAAAAATGTTATGTTTTTGTGCACTAAAATTTATTATTTTTAATTCCCAAACATAAAATATTCATTTTAACAAACATGTTTTGGGAGTCACCCAAAATGTTAGTATCCCAAACCAAAAAAAACTACAAGATTATACTAAAAGGATGATTTTACATTGTATTTCTATCAATGGAAATAGATATTTCAATTATATAAACTAATATACTTCAAGTTCAAGGAGTAAATAGAGTCGGAGAGAAGACACATACCTCACACTACTTGTTTAAAATAAATAACTACACAACATAATAGGTCTAGAACCTTATAACACTCTTATAATAGATCATTATATAATACCAATTAAGACATACACTACCCACAAGATCTAGGAATGATAGATCCAAAATAGGGTTTTTCCCAATGGAAAATGGAGAAATGAAAGGGGAAGGAGAGACCACAACCATACATTTTATCTCTTGGTTGAACTCTTCTATAATTGAGAGTAGAGATATCTAAGATGAAATGAATTTACAAAATCACACAGTGTAATACTATGAATCTATATATTTATAAAGTTGGAGAAAAATTATCATTTAGGGGGGGGGGGGGAGTTCATGCCAAAAATATAAATTTTAGGGGAATTTATAATAATTTACTATTTGGATGCCTGGTTTTCAAAACCATGTAACAACATGATGGTTATACTATAAATTGACAATGATGCACATATTGGCTAAATTGTTTGGCAAACCATTAACCAAACAAGAATATCCCATGAGCCAAAAACAACCAGGGTGCATGTTTTAGATATATGTTTTACCCAACCATGTTACATATATATACTGATATAGATACACAAGTTCTATCATATATGATAACCTGTACATTATTAATAGTTCCTGGAACCAAGAGCTCATAAAAAATATTATCAAATCTCATAAAACAAAAAAAACATCTAGATACCCACTCATACCACTTTATAACTTAAAATTATATATTAAATCATGTAAATTACATAAATTTGGGGAGGGTATTATATTCTTCCAACCATCGGGATTTAAATATTAGGAATGATAGTGGTTATAAGTGTGTTGGAAGATCGTATGAGAGTACCTCTATATAATTTTCTCATGCGACCAAGTCAGTTAATGCACTAATACTTTATAATTTAATACCAACACTAATATATATGTTTTACCTATACGATATTATCATGACTATACATAATTACAATCAGCTTTTTTATTAATATAAAATTATGATAAAATGTGATATGATCCCTAATAATTATGTTACAATGTTTGGGTTGGAAATTATTTAGTTGAGATAAATATACATCATCATGAAATATATTAGATCTCAGTGTTATTTTAATTCAATAAGAAATATAATTGATACACTCACGAATCTTAAATTTCCTGACATGTGATTGATCTGGTTTCCCTCCCTTACCTCAAACCGAGTGCTTCAACAATGGCGATACATTACAAAGTACATTGTAACTAGTATTAAAATATAAAGGATGATGAAAATGATCCCAATCATATTTTTGACCGATATGGGAAATTACCTTATGTTTCCTTATTAGCTAAATTTTTTCATTGTATCATATACAAGACTAGGTCTAATAATTATGGTTTCCCTAAGAACATAAAAATAAATTATAGAGAAAAATATTTGGTAACATAATGATTCAAATATGTCCATATAAATTGATGTTTTATAAATATATATATATGGATTATATAATAAAGGAAAATATTCCACCCATGAAACACTAATGCTCAGTTGACATTCTTTGGTAATTTCATCAAGTGTCTAGATTGTATATTTAAACTGCACATCAATTTGATAATGGTATATCATGATCATAATAGTAGGGATCTAAATTAGTATTTTAAGAAGCTACAAAACTATTATGTATATATAGAGTATCATTCAAAAAATATTTAAATTCATACCCCATTGAATAATTTTATTTCTTAGATATCTAGATTTTTGAAATTAGCAACCAAATTATCTTCCTATATCAAAATGTGGTGTTACGACCTGATCAATCAGTTTACAATCATAAATATGGAGTTGTGATTCCAAAAAATAATCAATAATCTAGTGAAAAAGACAATTAATGTCTACTCCCATTTCCATAATGTTATGGTAATTGATTATTATAGGCTATCTAGTCCCTGGTTATTTGTCTTTACCAATTTTGTTGTAGATCATTTCAATAAACAATTTGAATCATTTAACTTCATATTCAACAACCAAAAGTGTCATTTCTTTACATTAGGCATTTTTTAACACTTGGATAGATA
Organism: Viscum album; assembly: GCA_963277665.1. Classification (NCBI taxonomy): domain Eukaryota; kingdom Viridiplantae; phylum Streptophyta; class Magnoliopsida; order Santalales; family Viscaceae; genus Viscum; species Viscum album. The sequence goes on from OY728128.1 coordinate 163,401,044, forward strand.
ACACTCTTTGAATATGATATATATGAAATAGTTGGTCCTAACATGTTGAAGTAAGAATTACATAATCTCAAAAAAAAAAGAAATAAATATTTTTCATTCTCATTCCATCCATATATGTTCTCCCCACCTTTTAGTTTTTCCTTAATAGTATGGAAATTAGGGTTTGAACATTATCTCTATTTAATGAGGAAAAATAAGTGTAAAAAAACATAAACCCATATCATAATTCCTCTCAATATAATCAAAATGCATAACAATGATTTTTCCATTAGTTTTCATCGATCCTAGCATTATTTTAATACATTATAATAAAAATATAACCAAAGTCATTAAACATTTATTTCCATTTCGTAGGAATAAAAACAAAGTAAAATACAAATATTTGGAGGTACTACATCAGACATTAGTACTTATGATTTACTTCTAATTGTGAAAAGGTGTGATTCATCCATTTAGGTTCCATTAGCACAATTAATTTTTCACCAAAGTCATAGAGGTTCCTCATTTCAAATTAATATAAAACCATGAATAAATATAGACCATTGATTGGATAATTCATTTCATGTGCTCATAATTATAGTGGAAAAATCGTATGCATGGCCTAACTCTATGGGAATATAACATAATCCTGATCTAGACACATCAAAATAGACAATATATGAGTCATATGGTTCTAGAGATATAAGGATTACTGAAAACATAATCCAAGAATTAATATCCTAAAAGGATTCATGGAAATCAATATTCTAATAGAGTGTACCCTATTTCGTTATTTATTTAGTTAATGGAAAATCTATATGTTAGTTGTGATGAATAAAGTGATGGTAATATCCTACTAATCCCATCATGTTTCATTCCACAAATAAGTTCACAATAATCTCTTAATAAATTATGACCTCAATGATTTCAAGGTAGGACGATATGTATTTTTGAGAGGTAATCACAATTATTATATCTATAAGTTACGTATAGTTGTTCTTTTATTATATATGGTCTCATAATTTTTTCGAAATAATTTTTATGAACTTATCTTGATAAAATCAAGATAAAGAGTACAAAAATACATCACCAAAAAATACAATAATAAAAGAGTACATGTTCATATGAAACACATGTTTCATCAATTCCATGAACACCGTTGGTGAATTTTTAGCAGAAAATGTCATGGGTATATACTCATCTTGACCATAATGTCTTTTAATATTTAGATTTTCAATATACTCCATCCTAACTGAGAGATAGTGTTTCCTAGATTATATATCAATTTTGGATAACCATATAAGTCCCTTTAATTAGTCAAATAGATCATGGATTATAAGAAGTGAACATATATTTTTATTTCAATTTTATTCACTTTATAATAATAGACAAAATCGTAGAGAGAAGGAGCCCCCTTATTTAAAAAATAAAACCGAAGGGACCCAATATGATTTTACAGGTCTAATAAATACATTTATTTCTAAATAATCCTACTATACCTCTATTTCAATCAGTTATAGTAGTTTGATTTTATATGATGGAATATAAATTTCACTCATTCCTTAGATTAATTTGATCCTGAATTCTATTTCCCTTTCATGTGGTAGTCTGATGAAATAATCTGGGAAGAACCCACTATATCGATATAGAATTCTAGGAGGATATATACTCATAATTAAATTAATATCTCCAAAGGTTACTATTTAAAACTAATGAATGATGGTTCAAATGACATATATTAAAGTACCCACATTTACTATATTCATGTCCCATACCCCTATGGAAATATGAATTACACTATCAAGAGAATTAAATGTAACCTTGGGCATGTAGAAATCAATGTATGCCGTGAATGATATCAACCAGTCCACTCCCAAAATCAAACAAAAAATTCCCATATCCCTAATGGTGAATGCCCTGAAGAATTCAAATCCATCAATGGTAACTGATCATGTTAAAAAATAATTTCCCCTACACTCATTTTGACATAGATGTGTCCTTATTATTATGACTTGAAATATTATTTCCACATGAATCCCCAATTTATTCACCAAATGATCAATAATAAAATTTTGGGATATTATAACATAAAACAATACGTCCCTCAGTGTATATTCATGAAGAATAATAGGTCAAACCAATGAGACAAAAGTACATAATTTAAACCAAATTATTAAAAAATAAATTTATTAGTTCACCCATCATTAATGATTATTTACTCTGTTCTTTGATGGTTACTGCTGGGATGTCTGAGTTTTCTTTTGATCACCCTAACTAATCCTATTCCATGTATGAGAGCTTATCCATAGTGATAATTCTAGTAAAGTATGAGATGTTTGATACATATTAGAACCATTAACAATATTTGACATCATAGTATTTTAACAACAAAAGTAGATATCACCGATAAATTATAGTTAAAAAAATATTTAGATGTTGCTATAATTTTCATGGTATACACTAACCCACATTGGAATAAACCTAGTTAAATACTACATTAGGGATGAAAAAAATATAAACCCCATGGATTGGTTATCTGGTTCCCTTATACATTGTGAGTTTCTCCCGCTTCTATTATTATTTCCACCTTTGGTGTTTTAAAACATAGTAAGGTGAAAAATGGATTTTACTATACTAAGTATCTTATTAATGACTTTTTTATCCACCATTAACATATATAAAATATAGGTGTAATTGTCAATGAATAAATTCCAAAATTTAGATTTAATGTTATGTGATTGACCCCACTTGAACATACAATATTTTAGATATTCATTATCCACCACATTAGATGAAAATAGATAAATTTAGATAAATTTATTTCCAAATTCCAAAATTGAGAGATACCCATTCTTAAGATCAAATTAATAAATATTCCTTGATGTTCAGAAGGTATGCGTACATAATTTTTTCTTAAAATTACACTATTTCCTCTAATGAAATGATTTGATCTTTAATATATTGAATGATAGGTCCAACCATTTATGTTCAAGGCATTTGAGCATGTTTACAAATTTTATAAATTTTATTTTAGCTAGACTTTATAGAAATTAAATACCTAAATCATCCTACTCATCTATTCCTCCTCACATTCCTATCCCATGTCACTCCTAATTATATTTTCCATTCCCTTTGAAATAATACTAATAAACCCGAATAATTTTTTTTCCCTATTTTCCTTATATATAGGACATTAATCATCCACAATTATTCTAATTAGATGTTTATTTACTTGTGTATTGGGTGGAAACACATTCTCAGTGGATATCTCTTACTGATTTCTATATCTATTAACAAGTGATATTTTTTTATAGTAATATTAAAAAACACAAATCAATCAGTGGACCACACATTAGTTATAGGATATACAATTTTAATTTTAATGGAAAGATATATCATTATAAAAAGAATAAAACAATCATGATCAATAAAATATCATTGGAATGATGATGCCCAAGAGGGGAGGTCTCTTTACTAATGCATGAAACCCAAGAGTCCTTGGATAAAAAATGATGATTATGTCAAGAAACTGCTACAAGTGTTTAATAATAATGTTAATATATGAAACAAAATTGTAAATTTATTTTCAATATAAAGAAGATCGATATGAATTTTTTAACCAATATTTCTTTCCTAACGCAACCAATATCTATAATTACCGTCCAAACTAGTATACCATACTAAAATAATATTATTTATAACTTCTAAACCCTAACCCACTATCATTAAGATGAATTGAAATATAATTTCATTAGGAACATACCCCCAAAAATAATGATTGTATATAAATTCCTAGGGAAATTCATTATCAAAGGGGGATGATTTAAACTTACAAACAACATGAAAATAAGTTGAATCTCCTATGAAAAATATAAATATGTTGTATGTTAAAAATAAATAAAATTATATAGTATAATATAATGAAAATTTTAAATCTAATAAATGTTAAAAAAAACCATAAAAATATATAATTTCCCAATACCCAAACAATAAAAATAGAACCTATAGATCCAAATTCGGTACTACACTAAGATACACCATTGGGACACCAAAAATCTCTATACCCTATATCTCATGACCACAACACCTTGATTCTCGACTAGAGAAGTACGAGATAATTATATTACCTATATCATAATGAAAATGTTTATATAAAAAAAATATGCATATGTGGTGGTGGAGGTGATTATATAATTTAGAAGGAAATTCTCTATGGACATATGACAAAAGACCACTAAGACATGATGAAGATTACACAAATTTTATATAAAATATATGATATGTAAAAAATAAGTTGACATGATATATATTGATAGGATAAATCCTAAAAAAATAGACCAATGCAATGAACTCACACACCTATGAAGTCCACCAAACCCTCCCCTATGTTACCCATATAATCAATGAAAAAGCATCACTCATCTAACTGGTCCTCTGAACTACCAAAATTTTTGTGTATAATCCACTACATATATACCCAATTCATCACATGGTGGTATAATATAGTGTGCTCCAATTTTAGTATAATGAACACATCCAAACTAATAATGAACCCTACATATTCATTCGAATTCACACAAACACTATAAATTTCATGTTTATTGACAACAAAAGTCATTATTTTTAATTTAAAACCCATTTAATCAATTAACCAACCATATATTTCATTTCATCAACAATATTCATTTTAAAAATTCATATAATAACAAGATAATACTCCAAAGTGGATTTACAAATGGTTTTATATTAATAGAAATAAGCATTTACCATTAGAATCTCAAATAATTATTGTCATTGGTGTAATTTGAGTGAGGGTTAATACACTTATCTAAAAAAACTCATTTAGAAGAAAAAAAATACAAATTCATAGATCCATTCTATTATTACCATACTATGATGGTTCACATAGAAATATCTATAAAAAACACCCCAACTACTTGATTAATAAATGGAAGGCATGAGATAGAATTTTCACAAAGTTAAAACTTGGGGAAATGAGAGGATAAAGAGATAAATGATCCTTTCAATTGATCACATGGATTATTGATTCATAATTTAAGATGAATTTCATATAGATTGAAGACTATATCCAGGTAATAAAGGGAAATCGTGGTGTTTCAACCAGAGTTTTGGTTAAAAATATTATTTGAAGTGATCTATAAAACCATGCATGGAATTTCTATATAGATTATAAGACCATACATGAACCATGAGGGTGTTACTATATGTAACGTATTTATGTATATTTTGGCAACATAGTTTGGTTAAATGTTCACTAAATGCGTGTAACTCACTACCTGAAATCATTCAAAGAATTATTTTTGAGTTACTAATTTTAACTAATCCAAGAACCTTCATAGAATCCATAATCACTTCCTATATGGATATTTAGGCACCATTCAATATTTCAAATAAAATTTCCTGAACCACTCAATTTTTAAAAACCGTAAAAAAATATTCCAAAACCAACCAATTGTTCTCATAATCTACAAAATATTCTATATATTTTAAATTTACATGTTAAAAAATTTAAATACAATAAATTTGTGGTTTTGTAAAAATTACCAAAACCCTATTCGAAGCCTCAAATATATTTTTACCATATATATACAGTCATCCAAATATTATAGAAGACAATAATAATTATTCCTCCATTTGGTCTAAAAAAATTCAAACACGCCCTTTTTTTCAGAAAATATTTTTTTGTATTATTTTTTAATTAAAAAATTTATATAATCAATACATTGGCATTCAAATGCTACCCCCACAGTGCTTTCTATCAATGAAACTGTAATATAAAATATCATCCAAATTATCACTAACTCACTTATCCACTAAATCATACTTAACATAGTCACGAATTAAAAAATAAATCTTACAATATTTTTATATACAACCCTTAAATCCAATCCAAATTATAAAACAGTATAAGATTATAATATCAAAAATCATACTAATAGTTTAAAAAAATATAATTATCCCAAATTACTCATTAAATAATTTTATAGTCATTAAAACCATACATTATCCAATATATCTATAAAATGTTTGATGTGAAACTCTAAAATCCAGTCCATATCACATAATAATATAAGATTATGACACTGATGTGTCATTATAATAGTTAAAAAACTAATATGTATCCTATATTTCTCACCATTTTACATTGCATAACTCCAAAAATCAGTACAAATCCCTTATTACCAAAATATTCAAATATCTGAAAACATTCTAACATACCTAAAATCCATAAAACCCCAATAATATAATATACCAAATCTCATGGCACACCCCATAAAAAACAATCCATGATTTAAAGATTCTTAGCTTGCCACTATTTTCAGATTGATAAAAAATGACAACATTCAATAACCATTTTATGGAAATTAAAAATCCATTTCATAGTCAGAAGTTAAATAAATTTCCATAAGAATAATTTTATTTATATAAATAGTTATTTATATAATTTTATTTGATAAAAAAATTACAATTTACATTACAGTTGGAAAATATTTATAAATACACATTTTTTTTCAAAAAATATATCTTTTCCAAAAGAAGGTTATAAAAGGTTTTACTTTACTTTTTAATTATTAACATTTTTCAAAAAACCAAACATTTATATTGACTCGGATATCTTTGTTACATGATAAAGAAACTAAAATTATCATGCATTAAAAGATATTACATTAAAAGTAGTAAAAAGTACATACTCATGAATCTAGATTATAAATCAATTTTAATAGAGCATTAATAAACCATGAATTAGTAATCAATCACAACTTAACATATTTGAGTGAATTATATTAATTAATTATAATCAATTTCCATATTTTTTAAATTTTTCATTACATCATTAATTTCACTTTAACTTATTAGTGAATTTACATATTGTAATTTAATATAAATAAAACTTTCATGTCCTAATGTAACCCTAAAATATATGATATGTAAACAAGTTATCTTACAATCTACTCATATATCCATATAACACTTCATGAGTAACCATATATCTATGCCACAATAGACATATTTTGATGATATTCATGCTAATGATTCCATGATTAAACACCAATACATCCCTAATAAATTATACTTCAATTGTAACCATATTGGTTAGAAATTAACATGGAGTTCACCCTATATCCATATAAGACCCATATATTTTAAAATAAATCTATGTTGGATAGCATACAAAACATGCAACATTGAGTTTAAACGAACCATTATATAGTAATAAAATATTATTATTTAATGTATAAATTATAACCCAGCCATTAATTTTCTGGGTACGAATTATAATAACTAAATTATAAAAATTATATGGATTTGAAATTTAAAAAATAAATTCATTAGGTATAAATTTACTATAAATGAAATTAAAAATCACTTGAAAGTAAAAGAGATGTTTTTCTAAAAAATATATTTATGCATGTAATGAGTTTTTTAGTAAATTAAATTGAAAACTATTGATAATTTATTTTAAGGAAATATATTTAATATATATTCTATTATATTTTTTAATACAATTTTTTTTCCTAATAATGAGATAAAAAATAAAATATATTTTTATTCATAAAAGTTGTATTATTTGAAACGAGTTTTCATTACATTTTGCATACATATTTTAAAAGTAACATCTAAAAATTATAGAGACCAAGTTTAATAAAATATATTTAATTTTTGGAATATATAGGATCAAATTTATCAAATAATTCCCTATATATTTTATGGAATTTTGAATAGTAATAGTTTTAAAATTTATCACCTCGGTAATGTGTAAATCGGGTTAATCTTGGTTAAATCTACGTGAAAATTTAATAATATTTCATTATAATTATCATGGGATGAATTTAATTATACCATTATCAAATTAATTGATAATTTATTTTTCTGTTGGATTATTTTCATGAAAATATCCAATATAACATATAAATGAAAGAGTGATAAAAAATGCCACTCTTTTTGTATTATTAATCTCTTATGTGCTCATATAGAGACATAAGAATGTTTTTAGTGAATATAAATGTATATTTTCTGAATAATAATGTTATATTCCTGATAATATTTCATTTATAATTTTTATTGATTATATAATTACGTTAAATCCTTACACATCATGTATATAATATTTATTTAATTTATAAAAATAATATTAATGATATTAAAAATATTAGACGTAATATAATATGTGTGTTTTTTAGTTTTACATAAAATTTTTAGATGAATTTTAAATATTATTTATATTTAAAATATGTATATTCTAAATCCAGCAATGTGTTGATGTATTTGAGGTCGAATAAAATAAACAGTGTAAAAATTGACATTAATGATAATGATTAATAATAATAATTTATTAAATTATATTTAAATAATGAAAATATTAAAAGAGGAAAAGGTTTTATGATATGTTATAAAAGATCATCAATTTTTCTTTTATAAGTAAATAGTGACATTATATGTAAAATTACAACCTTTTTAATGTGAAAATACGTCAGAGCGATTAATGTTAAAAAATGTCATCTAAGGGGTTAAACAAAAAGATAATGATTAAAATACATCATAAATCCATCAAAATTTAATATTTTGATAATATTTAAACCATATAAAACCTTTTATTAAAAAACATGTCCATTTGGAATCATTTTTCTTGAGAATTATTTTATTATAAATAAATATTTTAATAAATTCCAATAGCTCCCTGCATCTCAATTATAAAAGGGATCATCTTCCCAAAATTATTTACACAATATTGAAAATTTTATATAGAAAACCCCTACCAAAATATCTTACCAATATACATAGGAAAATTATATAGGCACTTATCTTACCAAAACACCATCTCTATAATTATTAAGAGGATATCCAACGGATTTATTCTGAAGAAGATGTAATCACCTTAACCGAACACTTTCGTTTTTTACTTATTATTTTACCTATTATAAATATATGGTAATTATAATAAAATGGTGAAATATGTACCCTAAATATACAAAAATTATATCATTATTGTGAAACAACAATTACCCATCCTCTTTCGCATCAAATGGTAGGTGAAAGTATCACTCATGCATACATATAACTTACAACCTGAACATAGAAATACAAATTATTTTACAAAAATATATTTAATGGGTACATGTTATGATGGTTATAAATTCTATATATGATAATTATGAAACAATTATAAATCCTTTAATAATAATATCAAAATAACCTTCTTACCTTTCAGTTTTTGGCAATACAATTACACCGTTAGTGCATACATGTGGATTACCACCTCCACAAAGTGATGTGTTTTTATTTTGATTTCTTTTTTACTTTTATGATAGTAAGGGTTAGTTTAATTAATATATATCATATATAATATAAAATAAATATTATTTAAATATGATATACTATTTAACTCTCATCACATCCATCCTTAAAAAGATGAAAATAACATACACACGTATGTGCGACCTACTATCTCCATTAATGGTGTTATTTTTTTCTATATATATCTTTAATGGATGAATTAAAATATTTATATAATGAATATATATGTTGTTTATATAATTATTAACATTACGAGGATGATTTAACCGTGACCAATGTAAAAAATTTGAAACCACATAACTAAAACATATATTAAAAAAGAAGCAGTTGTTACATGAAACAATGATTTCATACAAGAATAATCAATAAATAGATGAATTTTTTTTATAATACATCTATATATGATATTATGTATTTGTTTTTTGATATTAAATAGATTTATAATAAATCTATATTTATTATAAATTTGATTTGGACACAAATGAAAGATTCCAGACATGAGGAAAGGCTTTTTCATCTCCCTTTTACTTCCATGTTACATAAGCCATATTCACCACTTATTTATTTTTGTGCTATTTATATAATTTTTTTTAATATTTTATATTTTGAATATATTTATATTCATGTTATTTAATGATTAATTTTTTTTATTCCTTTTGTGGGTTTTATGATTCAAAATTCAACAAAGTAGTCTGTGTTTATTTCATAATATCATCACAATTATGGACTGTGTCCCCAAGGGTTGCCTTTTTTCCATATATAATTTTATGAAAAAAATTTAAAAAAGATTTTCATAGTAGTAATATGATTTATTAAGTTTATTTTTATATATTTCTTAACTATTTAAAAAATTTATTTTAAGGAACCATCTTATCATTTTTCAAATGTGGTACCTTTTAACTTTTTACAAAGGTGTAAAATGATTTTTTTAGATTATGTGACATGAAAAATGTTTTCTTACATCATGATAAATAATTATATAATTATTAATTTATATGTTCACATAGTTATTCTGAAGGAAAATGGTTTCATTAATACATGTGATGTTAATATATTTAAAAACATTTATTTTCAAAGTAAAAAGGTGATTTTCCTCAAGAAATACTCTTGTAATATCATTAAAGTTTTTAATCTAGTTAAATATAAATTATTGATTAATTTTTTGAGTATGTATTATAATGTTACAATCTAAACTATTTTTTAGATTGTTTAGGATCAGTTTTATTTGGGAAATATTGATCTAATATATGCTAGTTCTTTCAATATAGAGAATTATTTATTTTTACGGAATTTTAATTATGTAGTTTTGTTTATTAATATATGGTATCAATTAGACATAGAAATTAGTGGGTGAGGAATACTATATACCCTTTATGCATCTTTTGGTATGATGGGAAAAGTGAGATTGGGTTTTTTCAAAGGCCTTACCCATTTGTTTTTAGATGACTTGAAGAAGTTCATGATAGTATGTTTCAAATGTATATCATTATAAACATCATAATTATGAAATTAGTTATTGATTTCTTTGTGATTATTTTATTTTTAATCTTATAAATGTGTTTCTATTTCATGTGATTATTTACATGGAATTATTTTTATGATTATTTATTCTTTCTATATTATTCATTCATTATTAGCTTCTGTTATATGCATGCCCTTACTGATCATTTGAAATCACCATTTTTTTCTGATTAAGGAAGATAAAAATAAGGGTATTATGAATAAATTTGAGGTTGAAAGAAATATTTTTATCGATGTATTTTATATATTAAATATAATATAAGAACCATGTTTGTGTCTATTTTTTCAATACTATTAATATAATCAATCCATTAGGATGTGGTCACTTGAATATAGTGCCAATATAATACCATACCCACAATATTTGTTCTACTATTATATAAACCTTGAACTCACCTTCCCAGATTTGGTGATGAAATTATAAACATTACATTTCATGAATTGATACTAATGGAGGTGACCCAATTATCACCATCCAAAATATACAATTTTAAAAGTAAATATTGGATCACCTAAATTATATATGAACTTTTTTGTTTAGATTTTTTGAGAATTTAGAAAAACTACTATATAGATAATAACCATATTATTAAATGATAATTTATCCCACTCAGAAAGCTTTACTTGTTTCAAATTAATTCCTCGTCATCATACATATGAAATCCATTCTAAATTTTTTTTGTTCACCCTTATTATTTATAACTTTGAGAAGAGGAATGATAATAAGGGTGATATTAAATGCTCAGTAAGGGTATAAATAAGCAATAGGAATTCAATTTTAGATATTATAAAAATAAGTGAATAATGGTATAAAAACATAATCAGAGTCAATGAGAAAATCATAAAAGAACTCATACCCATCAATACCTGCATCATGTAACATGAAAACATGGAAAATGAAACATTCATAAGAATAAATAATAATCATCCTTGTGATATCAATATTGAAACAAAGAAAAATTCCCCACCCATAATAAGTATCACAAAACTTGTTAGTACCATGGAAAATTTTTCATCATAACCCGTGTTAAACCGTTGTTAAAAATAACTATATCCAAGTTAAATACAGAGGAAAAACACTTAGGTAAATCCTTCCTTATTAAAACTCATTAATAGTTACATTACACAATTCATTAGATCTCTATCTAGAAACACCCATACTTGAATCTATAATGGGATCACTGGATGCTATTTGAGATACCATATCGTATAAAAAGTAATTGGCTCACTTGGTGCTCTCCAGGACACAACATCATATAACTAATGTCTTGGAACCAAAACAAGAATAATGTATGAGGAGATTTAACATCATCATAATGATCATAAAAACAGTTATTGTACCATTCTTAATTAGGTTAAATCATAACAGACAAATGGGTTTAACATTAATCTATTTGAAAAATAACTACCACATGAAAAAGAAATGGGTTCCATAAGAATATATTCAGAACAATATTAATACATAATGGTAAATAATGGGGATATTATCATTTAAAAACAAACCTATTGTTTGAAAAGTTAAAAAAATGTGTTTTGTAATATATTAATGTAAATATATTGACATATCATTAAATACATATTGAGGAAAATACTCTTTTAATTTCTCAAATATCGTTTTACAACATAAAACATTTTGGGAATAATTTTCATTGAAAATAACATTGATAGAATGTAAATAATGATTTTAAAAATATTTTAAAATATTTATTGAGGGAAATGTACATCTGTTTTTGGAAATTAATTTAGAAAAAATCTTTTAAATAATTTTTATAAAACATGGTATTCGAAGAAAACAAAATTCTGACCAAAGAGAGAAACGAAGTTAGATATTATAAAGAACAACGTACCAAATAGTTTCATTATAAAATAGTATACAAATTTTAAAATTAAATGAAAATATTATTAATAACCATAGTATAATAAAATTCATGGTAATTAAAATATTTCAACATGATAGTCTTAATCGTACACAATCCTAATAAATTATGAGATGGTAACAACAAACTCTTCCCACTTTTATAAATTTGAATCATAATCCCGATGAAATAATGAAATTAAATTAAACATATAATATGATGAAATTATTGAGATTCATGACATAAAATTTCAATTGATTAGTATATTCACCTAATAAAACATTATTGGTTTATAAAAAAACATGCCTCTCAAATACATAAAATTAAGAAAAACAATTTTACTGATTTAGTATCATTAAAATCATAAAACCCTTGAAAGAGAGATCAAAAAATTGACATGAAAATCCCTATAAATGTAATAATTTGAATATTAGAATAAATTAATGGTATTTTTATACTCCTCAAAACAAAAATAAGTTGTGTATATGATATATATTTCATATAATTAAAGGTGAGACAGGAAAACTCTTACCTCAAATTCGATTCATTATGATTGTTCTATATATTCCTTAATAATTAACATATGATAATTATTGAATTATTGTAGAAAATATTCAATATTAATATTCCTTTTATATCATTTATTAAAATTTTATATATGATTAGTTAATGAATTAGGTTTACATCAGGTTATTTGACCATTTTGGCATATGTGTCAAAAATGAATTTAGTAGGTTAACTATGGTCAAATAGGTAATTAAATAAAAATATCCAAAATAATTATAATTAAAGAAATTCATATTTATAAATAAATTAAACTTTTAAAAATCAGTAATTAAATATGGTTATGAAAATTAACTAATGTTATGATCATGGAGACACTGGGTCTTACATACACATTAGAAACATTTCTATTTTCATTGATCATTAGGGAAAGGAGACAAGTAATATTTTTCATTTTAAGAATGATAATAATATCATGAAAAAAATTATATTTAATTAGATTTATTAATTATGTCATTTTTATGATGTGGTGATGATGAAAAATTACATTTCTTCGAGTAGGCGTTAGTCTCAATGTCCACGAATGATTGTATCACTTTTTTAGTGGGTGAAAAAGTAAAAATAAAAAGATATATTATATTTTTGGAATTATAAATTTGTATTTAGTGTCATTATTATGTCATGTATATCATTATATATTTGTTATAGTCACCGTTATTACCTTCCTTGTAACGTGTTAGTGAAAAATTAAACTCATCAATTCAAGATGAAGTACTCCGCTATACACATGAGAAATGTTATCATATTAACTATGTCATGGAATTTTAAAAGGAATATATTATATAATTAATTAGGATGTAATTTTTTTTATAAATATCATATATATACTTTATATCGATCATCATTCTTAAACATGAAGGTTCCTAACGGAAGAATAAATGACATAAGTTCGCAAGGGAGTTATCCACTGTACACATAAATGTTGATTTTGTAACACATTTGATAGAAGTGAGTCTGATTATAGGTATTAACATTAAAATAAAAAACCTAAATTTGTTTATGATACTTATTTTATTATATCATTCTCTTATAATAATAATTTAACAGGGTTGAGAAATAAATAAAACAAAAAATCTTGTTGGTGAACGTTACCATATCCTCAGGAAACATCTTTTCGTTTGAACCAAAGGAATTTATTAGTTGGATTCATTCATAGAGAAAGGATTATAGGATGTGATGAGGTAATTTAAAAAGTTATTTAGGATGGTCCTGTATAAAAAAATTATTCTAGAATGTGTGAATATTGGAGGAGAGGTGGTGGCCTTTTATATGTGAGGTGAGTGACACACTTGTAGTATTTTTGAAAAATTAATTTCCACCCATGTTTCTTCTTGTCTCAAGGTCCCAATAATGCTCCATTATATTTTATATATGGTATAATGTCTAAAAATGGTCAAAAATGGGTGTTTGAAAATTTTATGTCATTTCCCCTTTATGTTTAATGGTTAATATCTCTATAAACTAATTTTACCTTAATCATTATGATTAATTTTAATTATTTTCACTAATTATTATGGTTAAAAAATTTGTTGAAATAATTATATAATTTAAATTATTCGGATTCAAAAATTTCAGTCTATTATTTCAAATTCTAACAGATGTTACAGTACTTAATTTAAAATTAGTCCCACAAATGCAATAAGAAAGAGTGTTTTTAAGAGGAAATGGTTAAAAGTTTACATAGTATTGATACCATAAATAAATATAAAAACGATTCTAATTAAGTAACTATAATTAATTGATATTAAAATTAACTAATTTTACATTAAAAATATTTAAAAATACAATTTATCAATATTAATTATTTAATCAAAAAAGGTTGTTTTGAATTAAAAATCAGTACGTTTCACTATTCATAAAAAATTGAATCTTTTTGAAATATACCATAAATTAAGAATAAATTTATTGGGTATAAAAATTGAAAAAATGACCTTTTTCTCACTTTTTTATAAATGTTTCAATTTTTTAAAACAAGTGTGCTATAAAAGGGGAAAAAGATGTTTTTATTTCTAAAAAAATACAATTTAAGTGTAAATTTGGATTTATTTATATCAATATTATAGAAAAATGGATGAAAATTATAAATTATATTTAATGTGTAATATATGAATTTCATTAATATAAACCAAAAAGAGTTATTTTAATAATTTATTTTTATAATATAAACTTTGGTGCATTAAAATAGTTTTTTCAGAAAAATATTTTTTATTAGAAAAATATTATTTTAATTTATAATTAGTTGGACACAAAATAATTAAATATAGATACATGTTTAAATAATATTTTAATGATTCATTTAACCCTATTCATACTATCCATTATAATGGCAAGGTGATATGTGTCATTTTAAATAATATTAATAATAATGTGTTTTTTAAACTCAGTGTAGCATGTAACACATGTTTAACATTATTTTTCTTGTAATGACTGCCAAACATTGTGTTCTATGTTGTTTATGTTATCAAAAATAATTTTATTCTTTAAAAGTATTAGGGTTTCACATCCTCTCCCTTTTACAAATTCACACTCAAAATTTATACTTTATCTCTATATTCAATTGATGGACATTTGAAAATACATTTATTGTAAACCCACATTGTAAAAATCATTCATAAAGAATGCTCGTAAAAATATAAAAAAGAAAATTATATAGTTTATATGAAATAATTAATAAATATGTTTACAAATAATAGAATATAGGTTGGAATTTAAGAAATTTTTAATTAATTATATCAAGGGTTTTTGGCCATTTATCATAAGAATGTGAATGATCAATGGAAAGATATGTGACTCAACACCATAAATATGTGATGACAAAAAAACCATGAGTTCATCAAAATTGAATATATAAAGATAAATATATTCATGATATTTTTCTTATAGTTGAGTAATTATTTTCCATCTTTCCAAAGATTATATAAAAATATACTCACATGAAGAGTATAACATCATCCTTCTATAAATTTCCTCCACACTCTCATATCTTTTCCCAAAAAATAAGAATTTAAGATGAATGATTCTTCCAAGAAGAACTAACATCAAATATTAATGTCCACATAACCATATAAGAGATAATTATATATTCAACAAATGTTTAGACATTAACGAAAATTATAATTTTTAGTACATGATAAGATAATTACCAAAATTGAATAAACCATCTAATGATATATTAATCTTAAAAATTCAACTCTAATTCCCATGTTGAAACTAAATAATTCCATAAAACTATATACCAATTACTAACAATGACCCAAAAATTAATTTCTTTTTTGACATATATGATTATCTCATAACATTAATTTTTTAATCTAAATATTATGGTGATCTTCTTTTGAATTAACATTAAACACTTAGTCACAAAATCACTTTTCAGTATTGTTGTTATATATAAGATAAAACCTGTGTTCTCAATATCAAAGATAGTATAAATGGTAAAGCATATGAATTATATAAATACTATTTCTAGAAAATTTAAATTAACAATCCAAGTTAAATAAAATATTTATAAATAGTAATCCATATTAATGTGTCTCTTAAAATTTTATCAATCACATTAAATATCATTGCTTAAAAACCCAAATTGGTGTCTATGATTTTGAACTTATGATCATCTTTAGGATTATACACCTGTAATGGTATCACTGACTTTTAATGTAACCTCACATTAAGGATCCTAATCTATAATGTTATCTAAAATGGTCACATATTATAATGATAAGAGTATAGAACCTGCACACATGAATTTAGTGATGAAATTTTAAACATTTCATTTTTGAATTTGATATGTGTGGATGAAACCCGAAAATCTCCAACCAAAATATACAATTTCAAAATGAAATATTGGATCACTTAAATTATATATGGAATTTTAGTTTTATAGTTTTAGAAAAAGTAGACAAAATATTACATAAACAATACCATTCCGGTTAAATAAGTATTTCTCCCACTTAATATGTCTTTCCTTATTTCACACCAATTCATCATAATCATCCATATGCTATCTATTTTAGAAATAATTCATTCAGTATAATAATTTATAAAATGGGGTAGAGGAAACATGATAAGGGTGGACTAAAATTATCAATAAGAATAATATAATATTTATTAATTTAATGTAATAAATGAGAATAAGAAGTGTATATTGGTATAATAATATAATTAGAGGGCCTGAGTGAATCATAAAAGAACTCATACCCATAAATGAATAGATCAAAAAATATGAAAATAGGAAAAATTAAAGATTCATTAGAATCAATAATAATGTTCCATGTGATATCAATATTGACCATAAGAAACATTAAACAAATATAATGGAATAAAAAAATGTGTTGGTATCTTAGTCCATTTTTCTTCATAGGCAACTTTAAACCCATGTCATAAATAACTTGAGGCCATATAAATCCATAGAAGAAACCCTCAAGAAACCCCCACATTTATTCCTCTGAATAGAAGGATAATTTCACTATTAATTAGAGAAATATATAGGTTCAAACGTCATTTCAGATAAAATGGGATTCCCCAACACTATCTAGGCCACCCCATCATATATGTTGTAATTAATTCACCAAATTCTATCAGGGAAGCCCCATTTTATATATAATGTCAAAGTAGTAAAAAATTAAAAAAGTAAAAATATATTTCATAACATTATAAAACTCATAAAAATAATCATTATTCATTTCAAAACATGGTTAACCTCCCAAAAATATTTGGGTTTCCGGTCAATATCTTTGTAACATTATTAATATGTTTAAGAGAAACATGTTCCATAAAAATATCTTCCGAAAAATCATAATCCATCTAGATAAATAATCAGGATATTATCATTAAACAATATTACCATTGGATCATATGTAACAAAAATTGTTATTTATGTTGACAAATTTCAATACCATTAAATATTCATTAATGAAAATTTGAGAAAAACACACTTTTCATTTTGAAAATCACTTTTCAAAACATAAACAATTCTAAAAATACATTTATTTAAAAATAAACATGAATTATTATGAAGGATGATTTTAATTTTTTTAAAATTTCTTGATGAAAATTTCCCTAAATATTTTTATAGTAATTTTGAAATAATTTTTGAAAACTTTTTTAGAAAATATGGTTTTGGATGAAAATAGATTTTTGGATGAAAAGAGGAATAAAGTCAGTTTTTATTTAAAACACTTTATAAAAAACATTGAGAACCAAATAGTGGATAAATTGTAAAATTACTCGAATATATAATTAAAAAAAGAGTTTAAGAGAATTATTTATAATTATAATATTTAAATATTATAGACTTAATCATATACAATCTTAATAAACTTTGATATTGTAGCAAAATGCCTTTCCCACTTTTGTGAATTTGATTCGTAACCACCATGAAGGAATAAAATTAAATGAAACCTATAATATCAATGAAATAATTATATTTATGATATTAAATATAAAATAATTATTATATATAACTCGTAAAATAATATTGGTTCATAACATAACATTCGTCTTAAAGAAAGAAAATTAATACGTAAATCACTAATATCTTTAGAAACTATAAAACTATAAAACCCATGAAAGAGATATAATAAAATGGATATTTAAATTAAAAATAAGTTTAAGTATATGAATAATAAAATTCATTTATTAGTCTTATATAAATAACACAATGAAAATGAGTGGGGAATATAGTATATGTCTGATAAAAATAAAAGTGAGGCGAGAAAACCCTTACCTCGAGTTTGATTTATCACCCTTGCTATTTATCCTCATGAATAATAACCTTATGTTAATTATTTATATTTTTATTAACCTTTTTAAAGATTAATACTCCTTTTATTTGACATATTACAATTATATATAAGATTACTTAATCAATTTTGGTTGCATCAGATGTTTTGACCATGTTTTGATTTTGTGTCAACAATGACCTTGATAGGTTGACTATGGAAAGAATGTCATTATATAAAAATATCCAAAATAATTATAATTAAATAGGTATCATATTTGTACAAAAAAATACTTTTAAAATAAATAATGATATATTTTTCTGAAAAATTACAAATTTTATGATTGTGGAGTCGATTGGCTATACATACGAATGAGTGACGTTTCCATTCTTCAATGATCATTATGGGAAGAAGATAAGTAATATTTTACCATCAAATAATGAATAATATATCATAAATTCCGTTAATATTTAATTATATATATATATATATATGTTTATATATTTATATCATTCTTGAGACATGATGATGAAAAAATGAATCACATCCCTTCTTAGAGGCGATAGTCTACATGTCTATGAACGATGTCATCACTTTTTCAGTGGGTGAAATGGTAAGAAAGAATATAATATATTACATTTAATTGATGATAAATATGTTGTGATTATAATAACTATGTCATTTATATCAAATATATTTATTATCATTACCCTTATTACCTACAATGTAATGGGTTAGTGAAAACAAAATCATATCGTTTCGCGAGGTGATAGTCCACCGTACCCACGAGCAATGTTAACATATCACCAAAGATATAGAATGTGAAAAAGAATATATTATATAATGACTCTATAGTATAATTATTTTTTAAAAATAGTGCATATAATTTATATCCATAATCATACACAACTGTAAAATGTGGTAATGGAAGAATGAATGACATAGGTTCACAAGGCAGTAGTCCACCATACATACAAATAATGATTTCATAACCCATTTTATATAGGTGTGTATGGTAATATTTACCACCCTTAAAAAAATATATGTATATGGAAGATATTGAGGTTATTATATAATCATGGTATATTAATATTTAAATGTGGTGGAGAAATAAATAATGAAAAAATGCTCATTGATGGACGTTAGAACTTCTTCGGGTAACTAATTTTTGATTGCACCGAAGCCCTCTGTGGATAGATTTATACCCTGAGTAGAAATTATAAGATGATATTAAATAAATTTATTATTTATTTTGAATTTTATTTTATGACTCAAAGTATTTTTAATGTTTAAATTAGGGAGGATAGTTGGTGGTGTTTTATAAGTGACGTCAATGGCTCACTTGTAATATTTTGGAGAGACTGAATTCCACAAAAGTTTTTTAATATGAATTAGACCCAATAACTGTACCTTCATGATATAATAATGTAAAAGATAATAAGATTGCCAGAAAATATTTACTTTAAAAGGTTTGAGGTAATTTTTCCCTTAAGAATAACTTTTAATCCCTCCGTAAACTCATCTTTACCTAAATTGTTGTGATTAATTTAACTATTTTCACTGTTGGTTATTTTTAAAATTATGTTGAGCATATTAGGTAAAATAAATAATTGTTATTTGAAATATTTTATCAATTTTTGAAAATTAAAATATATTATTTTTAGAATTTAAACTAAAATTAATCCCATACTAGAAATAAGAATGCAATTTTTAAAAAAAGAAAATGTTGAAAAGTTTACAATGTTTTTATATAAATTAAATATGAAAAAGATTATAATGAAATATATTATATTATTTGATATAAAAATGTTATAATTTTTCTTCGAATGAAATAAAAAATATTATTTAACGTTATAAATAATTTTAATGAAAATGAAATTTTTAATTAAAATTCATCAGATTTCCCTATTCATCAAAAATAGAGAGTTTAAAAAAAACCCATATTTAAACCAAATATAATTACATAATAAAAGTTTAAAAGTATAATTTAATTTTTTTATAATAAATTTTATAAAATTTATCAAAATAATTTAAAAAAAGTGATCAATAAAAACATTACAAACGAATTTGTTTTGAAAAAAATGCAATTTCCATTTTAAAATTTTATTTATTTTATCTATATGTTTAGAAAATATATAGGATGCTTTTTAAACATTATATTTAATATATAATATATAATATATAAATTTAATTAATATAATCCAAGAATATTTATTTGTTTAATTTATTTGTAAAAGACATACACGTATGAATTAAAATTGTTTTTCCAGAAATATATTTTCCTTTTAAAATTAGTTTTATTTTCATTTAGAATTAATTGATCTCAAAATAATTCAACATATATACATTTAAAAACCATATGTTCTCAATTTAGTTAATAATTTTCATACTTTCCATTAAAATGGCTTGGTGATAACTATAATATTAAATAATAATAATAATAATAATAATAATAATGTACTTTATTAACTCAATGTTTGATGTAGCACAAGATAAACTTGATATTTATTGTAATGTAAGACAAAATCAGTGTTTCAGGTAGTTTATGATATCAAACAAAATTTTCTTTAAAAAATTCATGGTTTAAAAACTAGTGTCTACAGTTATTCTTACGGTTATCAGAGAATGTTTAGTGGAATCCTTGAGAACTAGATTTTAAAAAATATAGATTTTAGAATGTAACCATATGTTGTACATTGAGAATATTCCCAAAGACACAAATTTTATGATATTGAGTTAAAAATTTAATATATTTTAAGTGTTTCAATAGTTATGAAATTATACATTATGATTTATAATGTTATAATTTAATTTATTGTACCCAATTGTTTATAAATGGCCAATTTTAGAATGAATATAAATCGTATCATTATATGTAATCAATATAGGAATTTTCTCCTAATAATAATAATAAATCTATATTTTCAGATATACCAGGAGGTGAAATAATTACAAATATTTTGGGTTAGCTGACAATTGTTATAAGAAATAAACATTCCCATACAGGGAAGCCTACTAATCCACAATACATTATAATAATGTTCAGCCACTTCATGTGTCAATAACTTGCATCATGTAATCAGATTATATATCAATTTTTATTTGATCATTGGATAAGTTCCATATAATAGATATTTCACTCATGAGGAATTAATGAAAGGAAAAGAGGATATCGTGGTAGTTTATCATATCTCAGTGTATTATGATCAATTGTGGCCCATGATTCAAAACAGTAAGGAAGATAAGGGAATAATGAGTATGTAATAATAACAATTTTTTGATATTTTTATAGAAAAGTATTTTCCTCATGAAATTTGAGTGGATATAGATGGAAAAATATTGAGTCTTAGACAAAAAGAAGTGGAAAATGTTTCTATGTATGAACGAATAATTACAATGTTAACAAGTTATTCAAAGGGATACTTACATAATCCATAGTGTAATATTAATAATTTATTTAATAGTTTTAATTAATTCATAAAAAGGACACATTCATTACAAATATTCACATTATATGAGATTATTATATCATGTGATATCAAGGGAAGTGGATTCTATAGGTCGTATATCTATGACAGAAAAAAAAGAATGATAGAGAAAAATCAGATATGGGGAAGAAGGGAAAGTAATATTTTCCCACATGTGATAAATTTGTAGAGAAACAAATGGATACATTCTTGATAGTAGTGGGAGTTTTCTAAAATATTGGAGAGAAAATTAACTAGGATCATTATTGAAAGGGAAATAATTTGGCATCCAATGTAAAATGGTTCAACTATTAGAAGTTGGGGAACTATAAATATTAATTCACTAAGCGTGAGGGGAAAATAACTCTCAATAAACTAAGGGATGAAGTCCAATATTATTCTATTACTATAACTTATGTTTAATGAAAAAATTAATTTTTTGTAGGTAATTACATAAGTATATTAATGGAGTATTTGAATCAATGGTATTATTATTATAATAATCACGAAACAACTAAGGATTTTTCTTCAATAGTTCTGATTTATGGATTTGGAAAAAATGTTAAATAGAACTAATGAACTATAAAAAATATTTAATGGTAATATGGTATTGTATAACAAAAAAATTATTTTTGAAATTATAATCTTTAATATGTTCTTAATATTGAAATAATAATCCCTATTTGAGATTATTAAATTACTGATAAAAAAATATATAGTACTGCATGCCTTAGATGTGATTTATTATTTGATTGATTAATGATTTCACTACAATTTTTTTGTATTTATTTAATAGATTATGTAATATGAGATTTCATTTTTAATGAGGGAATTATTTCTTGGATGCAAACATGTTTTCAAAATGGGTTTATGATGATCATTATATGAACAAAATTGGTGTGTGTTATTAAGAGAATCATTATTTAGTTTTTATTTTTTTTTGGGAAATTAGTGACCTTCTATATAAATTTTTGGACTTTTAATTTAGTCCCACATATTTTGGAAGAATATTGACGTTAACTATTTATGGAATGGATGTAATTAATTTTTGGTTATTAATGTTTATGTTTTAGTGATTAATTATTCATTAGATCACTTGCGATAAAAATTTTGGTCTTGGTAAATATTTAAAGACATATGGAATGACTTCTCACACATTGGTGGATCTTATGATACATTTAATGTTAATTTAAGTTATTTAGTAAAAACAGTACATATTGGAATAAGAGATAAAGTGGATATTGTTCAAAGCACAACTAAAAGATGGAACTTTTCTTATGAAATGGGAATAAATCTTGTAATTGTTTTGGTGTTCAATATCATGATTGTAAAGGAATTAATATATAATAGTAAAAGTATTTGAATTTTTTTTCATATTACATTCATTCCTAATGAATTGATGGTCTTTTATCCATATGAGATTTATAGTTTTGTGGTGGTTAACTTACTCATTAACATATTCTCTATCCCTCTTTATTAATCCATGGGTGGTATTTTTCTCTTACATATATATATTTTCACTTTTCTTGTTCTATTATTTAGAAACGTAATTTTTTATTAACTTTCATATATCTATTTCCCTCTTTTTTAGAGTAAGACTTATTAAGACTTTTTCGGATGTGGGTTTTCATTAAAGTAATATTCCTATGTCAACCCTTATAATTCCAATGATATGTTAAATTTTCAAAGATGTATTTTATTAAGGGATGAGGGGAAAATGTAACCCCATGATATTTTAAAAGATAACTAACTATGATAGTGTATAAAATAGGAGACACCAAGTCTAAATGAACCAAAATATACTATTATTATATTATTATTTAATGTAATAATTATCACATATAAATTAAGTTGGTGGATATAAATATGAATAACTAAATTATGTAATTTATAAGGTTTATACATGTATAAAATTAATTAATTAATTATGAAATAACTACAAATGAAAAATAAAATCATTTGAAAGAAAAATAATTGTTTTTCTAAAAAATGTTTTTATGTGGAGATGTGTTTTTTATGTTAAAAATTAAATTCATCACTATTGGTAAATGATATTATTGATATTTATTTAATAAATTTTTAACAAAAAATTTTAATATTTTTCAAATATTTTCTATGAATGAGATAAGAATAAACTCTATTTTTATACATGAAACATTATTTTCCTAAAAGTGGGTTTTCTTCTTTTTAAAACTTATTTAAAAATTTATTTAATCCACTAGTAGAGAATAAATTTTATGAAATTATATATTTCTAATAACGAGGTTAAAATTTAGTGAATAGTTAACTTTTATTTGTATTTATTATATATAAAAACTGTAGTAAACTTTATCCCCACATCAAAGGGGAAATCGATTTAACATAGGATTAGAGAAAGTGATAAAGTAAAAATATTTGAAATTAATTATTATTAGATGAAGTGAATTATACCCTTTTCACCTTACTATTGTTATTTATTTGGGTAATGGAGAATATTCTCAAAAAATGTCAAATATAATATTTAACTTAAATAATGTTACAAAATGCCACTCTCTTTGTATTAAATAACTATTGTGTGTCCAAATATAGAAAAATCATGTAATGAATGAATATAAATGACAATTTTGTGTGTTAATGAAATCATATTATTGATAATAACCATTTTAAAATTTGTAGTGATTATATAATTACATAAATTTCTTCTGCAACAATAATAAATTTTTTATTCAATTAATAGAAAAATACAACAATTGATATTAAAAAGATTAAAAGTGAAATATTTTGATTTAATTATAGAGTTAAATGATTTTTTAGATTAGTATGACATGTTATTTATGTCTAAATGAATTTAAATCAAATCAAACATTGTATTTTTGAATTTGATAAAAATTAAATGTATAGTGTCAAAATTGATATTAATAAACATTTATCAAAATAATATTTTATTAAATTATTTTAATATAATTAAAAATTTTACAGAGGAGAAGTGGGTAATATATTTTCTATAATTTCATCCATTTACCCTAAATTGGTCAATATTTACCTTCTTTGTAAAATTATTAATCTTTTAAAATGAAAAATTCTTTAATGTGGTTACTATTTAAATATGACAACAAAAGGGTTGAAAAAATATAAGGTAAAAAATACCACATTCAACTATCCAAATTTAATTGGTTTATTATTAATGAACCATATCACACCTTACCTGAAAACCCACATCTATTTGGATTCATTTATCTTGGGAGTTCCTTTATTATAATTTAATCTTTTATGAAATTATGAAAAGTGTTTCCTACATCAATTGTAAAAGGGTTCATCCTCCCTCACAAAATTACACCAATTCAATCCATAAATCCTAAAAAAACCCTATACATTACTATTTACATTATACCCCAACACATTATAGATTTCTCTTCCCAAAATTCTAACCCTAGGTTCCCTAAGAGGATATGCAATGATGTTCTTCCAAAGAAGATGGAATGGCCTTAACCGATAACATTGTTTTTTACCTTTTATTTTAACTCCTATAAATATTCTGCATTTTTTATAATATGATAATATAATTGGCCTATATATAATGAAATTTTATCATGATTATGAATCCACTATTACCCATCCTCTTTCCTATCAAATGGTTAGAGAAAGTATCGCTAGTGCGTATGTATGGATTACCGTCTCCATATAGGGATACAATTAATTTTCCACCACCATATTCCAAGGATTGAAATTATCTTGGGTTTAATATTTATATATTATAATTAAGAAATATTTATTCCTTGTAAATTAAAATTTAACATATACCATCTTACCTTCTAATTCATCGGAATACTGTAATGCCCCTCATGAATACATGTAGACTACAACATCTACAATGCGATGCAATTGGTTTTT
Organism: Viscum album; assembly: GCA_963277665.1. NCBI lineage: Eukaryota > Viridiplantae > Streptophyta > Magnoliopsida > Santalales > Viscaceae > Viscum > Viscum album. The sequence goes on from OY728128.1 coordinate 163,427,339, forward strand.
AATTTATGGTTTACTTGGAAAGTAAAAAATAACCATTTAATGAAAATATATTATATATATTATATAATAATTATTATTCAGGAATGAAATTTTATTTACCACTATTTTATTATATCTGTCAAAAAATGAAAATAGCTTTCCCACGTACATACAGGCTACCATCTCCATGAATGACATAATCCATTTTCTATATAAGACAATTAATGATGACTATAAATAAGTGTATAATGAGTATATATGATATATATATATATATCATTATTATAATTATAATTATTGTGATTATGTAACATTGATAAGAGTGAAAATATAGAAAATACAGAATGAAAACATACATGGAAAATGAAGCAGTTGTGACATGAAATAGTGATTTTTGCAAAGAGTTGTTAATAAATAGGTGATAAATGATTGTTATTGAGTCATATATGATATTATATATATTTTATTGTTCTGATATATATTTTAATTATAAATTTATGTTTATTATAAAGGATTTTTGGACACATACAAATGAATTTAAACCTGATGTAAGGGTTTCTCGTGTCACTTTTAATATTAAGGGATATATGACATATTCCACAATTTTTTATTTTGAGGGGAATATATATCTTCCAAATTAATATTTTATAGAATGAATCTATTTATTTTAAATATATTTAAACTCTTATTTGTTTTTATTTATTTCAAGTGTCTTATGATTTAAAAATTACCAATGTGGTGATTGTTTATTTTACACTCACAATAGTATTTCGGGTTGTCTCTATCAGGAGAGTATTTACCTCAAAATAAATATTTTATAAAAATATTTAAAATGATATTTTCACTATTCTATAATGAATTATTATAATTTTTCATCAATTTGTTATATATTTAATTAATTTAATGGAATATACTTGACGATTTCTAAATGAGATAATTTTTATATTCTACTAAAAATTAAAAAGAAATGTTTCTTTACTTATATAACATGAATGAAATTTCCCATTATCTTGAAGTATAAATTATTGTAATCTTAATTTATAATTCCAAGTGTTTATTTCCAAATAAAATGTTTTTTAAGTATTTGTAATGTGTTTAGATTAGAAAAATGATTGTCAGTGTAAAAATGGATATTTCCCTCATGAAATATTTCAGTAATAAAATTAATATATTTTAATCTGGATAAAAATACTTTGATTAATATAATGATTATTATTTAATCTATTTTTACTATCTTATTTGTTTATCTAGATGGTTAATGATCTTCTTTGTTGAGGATTTATTTGATATTCTATATGTTTTTTATTCTAATACTTGAAACTATTGATTTCTAAGTCATGTGGATAAAGATATATTGTTTATTCATATGAGGAATTAATTAGAATTATTACTTTGTTTGAATGACCCACTATATAACCAAAATGAATTATAAGGTCTAATGAGACAAACCAGGTTGATTTTTGTCTGATTCCATTCCCATTAGTTTTCATATGTATTGGAAAAGGCCTCAATTGTTGTTTCAGATGCCTTCCATTGTGCATTAAATCATTATAATATTAGTTATTGATTTATAAGTTATTTTTTTATATAGGTGGAAGAGTTTTTATATCATGTGATTATTTATTCTAATTTTTTTGGACATCACTTATTCCTTACAGATTATTCGTTCCTAATTGGCATCCATTGTATGCATTCCTGTACTGATCATCTGATCTCACTGTTTTTTTATTTTCTCTTGGATATGAAGAAGGGTATTATAAATAAAATATTGGTGGAATAATTATTTTATGATATGTATTTTATATTTACAATGTAATATGAAAATAAAGTTGGTATCTAAGACATCAGTACTACAACACTATTCAGTCTTTTATGCAACGATCACTTGAATATAGTGCTGATGTGATAACGTAACCCCCAAATATATAATATTTGGGGTCAGGGTCTTCAAATAACATGAATATAATCATTTTATAATGAATATCATATATATCTATAAATAAAACTGTAATTAATAATGTAATGATAAAGACCTAGATGCCCGATGTGTACCAGATCCAAGACACCTATATCCCAATAATGATCATCCACAATTAGGAAGTGGTAACTTGAATCCTTACTATTAGTTTGATAATGGGATAATTATTTACCTATGTCATTGTTACAGTATGTCTTGAATATAATATATCTACTTCTTTGAAATAGAATAATATAGGCTATATGTTTCCAAAATAATTTTAGAGCCTATTTTATATGTAAAATAATATATACACCGATGATATGTTATACGAATATGTAATGATATAAGAAAATAATTTTTTTAAATTAATATAAACTTTAAATATAACCATCACCAATATACTAACTAGTCTCAAACACATAATTTAATTAACAAGGAATATCTAACAAATTAGCCAATGATAAAATGATATGTATCCATCCAAACAAGATCTTTATTATTAGATGCTCATAGTGAATAAATATGTTAATCATCATCTATTCCAAGATAATATATAGCCTGTTGTGTAATAATAGATATACCTGAAATAAAAAAGTGAAAGATACATGTCCACTAAATTTACCATGTAATGTATAAGAAATAATATTTAGTACGTATTTCTAATGGTTTCTTAAATTACATAGTTAATATATAGGAGTATTCAAGAACATGTATATACAAAAATATAATATAAGTAAAATAATTTTTTTAGAAAATAATAAAATATATACATAAATAATAAGTAATAATTTATAGATTAATACTTAACATGAAAAATTACTCCCGAAGCCACTAGGATCCATACAATTTAAAACCATTGAGATTATTTTTTGTGATTGAATGGAAAATAAATACTACTAATCCTAGGTACAATACCCATATTTGGAAAGTTAAAATGTGTATAAAAAAGTTAGAGAAATTTCATATCACACCCTACGGAAAGAGGAAGAAGTATACCTGTAACATCACAAGTATTTATTGAATAATACATTTTCATATCTATTAACATTTTTAATTTAATATTAATTTTAGTTTAAAGGGGGAACTATTTATGGTAGTGTATTCGATATAAAACAATGGGTTTCTCTTAAATCTTACTTTGCACAAAACATTGAGTTATACCAAAAACAAATACTATAATAATATTGTTATTTTAAATGGTAATTAATGACTAACCATTGTGTTGGTCGGAATGAATAGAATTAACTATATTATGATTTTACATTTTATTTTAATTTTTTACATTTATCCAATGAATTTTAGAGGCTTAAAAAGAATATGATTGTAATTTTAAGTATAAAATACTCTAATATTTTTAAAAGGTCATTTTACCAACTTTTGATGGAGAACCATTTTAAAAAATATATTTTTCACTTTTATATGTTATATTTGATAAAATAAAATTCTTTATTAAAACTGGGACATCACAAATTACTTTGGTTAAAATTTGGGTATTTTTTTATAAAATCCATATTTTTATGAATAGTGAAAAATACCGAATTTTAATTCAAAACTACCTTTTAATCTAATGTATTTATATATATATATTGTTTTTTATTTTTTTCAAGAGTAATTAGATTATGTTTTTATCATTTAATCTAATTATGGTCACGGGAAGATATTTCACATTTATATTGGTGACAAATACATGCCAATATTTTGATAGTTTTTACTTCTTAAAAACTGGTTTTCGTGTTTTGAAAACATGATATAATTTTAAATTATTTTCCACAATTATTTGATTTGAATTTTTAAAATTGGATTACATATTTGGAATCATAAGATCCAAATTATGTAATACTGACCTTTTATTTTTGGACATTCTGAATAGTAACTTCAGTAATTATTTTTATTTACCATGGTTAAATGGTAAATCAGGTAAATAAGGGTAATGAAATAATATTATAACAATATTAATCATCCCTAAAACATATCCTAATACTATTTAATTATATATTTCCAAACATGATGATCCTCGGGTAGAATTTAGGACCCCATAGAGCCACTTCGGTGTAATAATGACTTTTTATATTATTTAATTTAAAGAGAATGGAAATAAAACATAAACATGTATCTCCTAACTAAAAGAATTTAATTTTTATTAAATAAATGATATATTATACTATAAATATAAATTATAAAGATAAAAATATTTCCTATATCATGGTAATTCATTTATATTTTTAATTCATTAAATATATAAATATATTTATGACACAATGTTGATGCATCGATTACCTTGTTAATGAAATATTCAAATAAATTATATCATAAATATTAAAATAAATTTAATTTGAAAATTTTTATTCCATACATGATTTTTTTAATGATATTGAAGTATTAGGGATGCTTTAATACCTTTGGTTTGAAGGAATCAATTTTTTAAAAATTAACAGAAATTCTAAATAGTGTCAAAATTGACTTAAATGGGGTTTTAAAACGAAGAATTAAATTATATAATTTTTATAAAACATTAATATTAAGCAAACTGACTTATATAATGTTAAAATATTTATTCAAGGATCTATTTAGATTCACATATAGTTTTATTGTAACTATAGTAACTATATATTATGAAAATACAAGAAGACATGGTAAGAGTTAATGTTTTTAACTATTGGTTACAGCTCAATGATAAGGTTAATTTAGGGACCTAAAATTTTATAAAACCTATTTTCAGAGTATTTCAACCCATAACCATTTTATCGTATAAATTTATCACTTTTTAATTATTATAATCAAAAAATAATTTTATAATAAAATAATATTTCAAGACATTCCTAATGTTTCCCTCCTCTCTCTTATAAAAGGCCACCACCTCTAAAAAATTACTCAAACCTATCAAGCCCCTTTTCTCATCCAAAATTGATTAAAATAATCTCCCAACATCCCTAAATTCCTTCTATGAGCCATACATTACAAAGAAATCAATTCAAGAAAGTATTTTGGTTAAAATCAAAAGAATTTACCAGATTTAGAGCTGACGTATTCTCTCAGACTCTTTTCATTTATTTTCCCCATACATCCCCCAAAATAATATTTATTCCATTATTTTATAACAAAAACGTTATAATCAATATAATTGGATGTTTTTATGTTATCTTTTTGTCTTACACATATACAAAACTTTATCTAATGTATTTAAACATACAGTTTCTATGTACGGATAATTACTATCTCACGAAAGGATGATTGTTCAATTTTCTCCTACAACCTCTCATGGTGGCCATTACATTGGAACTGTAATTATATATTATATTTATTATATTTTTATTGTCTTTATTATTTTTTAATTTTTATTTAAAAAATACCTTGATGATTTCTATAATTTTTAAATATGATAATTTATTTTGAGGAAGTGTGGACTACCACCCCCCAAAGTAATATGACTCATTCAATCCATACATGGAATGTATAAAGGATTCTGTTAAATAAAATATTTAACATATATAACATAGATATTATAATGGAATTATAATATACCTATGTTTCTTTTAATTTTATTCCTTTAATACGAAAGAGAATTTAAGGTTACATTCATGCATACATACGACCTACCATCTCCAAAAACTGTTCATTTTATTTATTATCTCCACATGTTATGGACTATTAAAAAGACATATATATTGAATATATATAATATTTAAATCATGAATAATATTCTAGAGATAACAGACTTATGAACACATGTATAATTTCCATCAAAACAAGTTTATTTTTTACTCAAATACCAAACATTGACAAAACTTCTGATATGAACTCAAATAATTTTCTAATTGTTATAACATGATAATAAGTGATATAAAATGAATAATAAACATTAAAAAAATTCGAAAGATTTTATAAATTATCCTATATTTATTAATCATGAAATTAATTAAGAAATGTGACAAGTAAGACTCAAGGTAAGGGATTTCGTCTCAATCTCTTTTCATTGAGGCATTTCTTGATAATATGCACCTTTTGTCTTTTATAAGTTGTATACAAAATAAATATGAAATTTTGTATCCATATTTTATCTACAATGATTTTATTTATTAAATCATATATATTAAATTTTCTATTTTCAATTCGTTGTGGGACACTGTGAACATTTAAGGATTTAATTATCAAATATCATTCATTGTAATATTAATTTACATATTTCTTTATTTGGGTATAAAAGGAATATGTAGGAAATTTTATGTCAATTTGGAATTTCATTCAATGTATTCAAAAGGAAACATTTTATATGAATCATTTTACATTATTTGAAAAATGAAAAAAAAGAATGTTTTTTAACATATACAGTGACACTAACTTCTCCACAGCCATTACCATTATTTGATATTTGGATACCTATATAAGACATAATGTATTTTAAAATGATAATAAATCCCTTATTCCTTTATTTAGATATCTTTGTATTGAAATGTGTTCTTAAATAAAAATGATATTTTTATATGGAAATGTTATTCATATGGGATTAGAAGAAGATTTAAAAAAATGTTTTTATGATGAATATATTTTATTAATGAAATGATACAAGAACATTATATGAATATGGTGAGCCCAAGATAGATTATAAGAAGGGTTGATTCCCATTATATCTCATTAGTGATCCCAAAAACCCTATATAAAGGTTTGAGAACCATTTTTGATGAGAGGTGAGCTAAATATATCTTATAAGAAGTGTGACCCCATTTTATTTCTCTAATTTTGAATTCAACCATCGGATTATTTAATTTATAATATTTTTTAATAGTTTTTAGGTATATGATTTTCTATATAACCTAGAGGAGTTTTAATTTCTTTCTATTGGTTTTAGTGTTTTTCATGTTGAAAAAATTATCAGTGTTATTAATGTGAAAATGAATTGTTTCATCCACTCAAAGAATATTGAATGGGTTATCAGGTTTTAACTAGATTAATGAATTTTCTTTATTTTTATGTCCCATAGTAATATTTTTTTGATAATACAAGGTTTTTAACTATTTTCATAGAATTGAAGGGAGAATAGAGTTAATGATGGAATCTTGGAAATGTTAAGATGATTAAACATGGAAAAAAAACCATGTTTCCTTATAAATTTTTTTATGTTATAGAAGAAAAAAATACTGTTGGATGTGTCCACCGTGTATTTCTATGTTTTTGTAATGTAGTAGTTATGTAATCATTATCTAAAGCTTTAAAGTTTATATGATCCTCAATGTGAATTCTAGACTTAACTCAATATTTTTTAACATTTTTGTTTGGGGCCTTATTGTTCGAATCTGAGGTCATTTTTGATTAATTTAGAGGTTAGGAAGATGTTAATTTCAATCATTTATAGGATTTTACATTATATTTAATTTTAAATGATGTACCATTTTAATATTAACTTGTTTATTGATATAAAAGATATTGGTTTAGAATGATATTTTGTAGAGGAAATTGTAAAGATGTATTGGGAAGGCCTGAAGTGGAAAGCAACCTTTCAAATGAACAACTTGAGGTTGTGAGAATTGGGACTGAAAAAGTTGTTGTAGTGATAGAGTGGTTGGATCAGGATATAAATGGTTGTGGTATCTTGGCATGATATCATCATGATAAACCACGTGATAATATGATAGTAGTGTAACATTTTATGAAAAAACATACCCCATTATTCAATGGATCATATGAGCTAGTGGTCACTGAAGGATGGATCAATACCCTGTAGAAGATATTTAAAGTCATGAGATGTTCAGAATGTCAAAAGGTATGTCTTTCCACCTATTTTTTGACGGTGAATCTGATCAATGGTGGATATTAGTTAATAATAATAGAGAGAAAAATGAACTTGATTCCACAGAATTGGAAGAATTTAAGGATAGTTTCCTTGAGAAATATTTCACTAAGGATGTTCATCTTTGGATAGAGAATCAATTACTGGAAATAAATAAAATGCACATGATTCATTTAATGCATATGAAGTGAACATCACAAGATTGGTCTGTTATGTTTTGGATTTTATTCAAGACATTGACAGTAAAATTAATAGATTTTACCCAGGATTGTAATAAGGGCTATGCAGAGCTTTGGCCTCTCTAGAATTTAAAAGTTATGAAAAAGTGGTTTGTTGTGCTAAGAATGTTGAAATTAAATTTTCCAATACTTATGTTCCATTCTATGATAAGAGTAAGAAACGGTCAAGGTGACATGAAATATAGAAGCAACCAACTAATAATTCTGGAGGTATGCCCAAAACATATTCCAATTAAGGTAAAATACATTTTCTGTAATGTATTTCAGTATCTGGATAGTGTGATTGGTGTGGTAAAATAGGTTAAAAGGATTGTGACTAGAAAAAAAGTGTCTTGAATAGTCTAACAATGAGATAATAGATAGACAGTCTAATGTAGGATGGTTTAGCTACAATGAGTTGGGACATTATGAAAATATGTGGACAAGGTTAATTACATAGGGAGGAAATTAGTATGATTATAATAAAAAAGGACTGGGAAAATCATTTTCTGCTTACATAGTTAATTTTGAGGCATCTAATCAAGTGATGGAAGCTCCTAACAGAAATTTATTTTTCCAAGGACAACCATATGTTCTAGGATTTAGACACACCTTTTGAGATTTTATGTGATGTGATTATATGTTATTAAGGACCATTCTAAGAGATGTTTTTCTGCGGTTATGTTCATTTATGGATTTTTAATGTGAAAGTATGCCTTTACTTTGGGACCACCATTTTACGATACTGATATCCTTTATGGTTAATGATATCTTTCATACATATGGTAATTCTTAGGGATGAACATCATATTATAAGAATATTATGTGGATGAAATTTAGCTTATAAAATTTTAATACATCAAGAATTTATTTTTCTATATGTTCTTTTTCTAGGAAGTAAAAAAATTACATAACTCTATCAAAAGGATCATAAAACAAAATCATTATTTTTTTACATTTCTCAATGGTCTTTTGACCCATAACGTAACTATCTTTTTGTGATGGATAACCATACAATTAAAGTTTTCTATATCACTCTCTATTAGACTTTGAAAGTTAGTTTTATTATCCATGTCCATGTTTTCATACAAGTAATGCTAGAATATGATATATAAGGTGAACTTTGTATTTTTCTTTCATTATTTAAAAGTGAGAGTTTTTTTGACTCTTTTTACGATGTGGGATTCTAAATGATGATTGTAAGCTGAATTTTTAAATTGTGAGGGTGCAATTTCCAAAAGGTGGAATGATGTAACATCACAGATATTTATAGAATAATACATTTTAATAACTATTAATATTTTTAAATTTCATATTAATTTTAGTATTAAGGGGACACTATGTATGATAGAATACCCGACACGCAACCAACACTATTATAAAAATGGGATTTAACATTGGTTTTGTGTAATTTTGACCTCAGTTTTTAACCAACGTTGAATCCATTGATGTAAAAAATATGAATTTTTATGTCCGCTTTCGTAAATCGACTCCAAAAAAATATTTGTTTGTGTCGGTTTTGTAAAAAATCGATGCCAAAAAAATCCATTCGTATCATTTTTGGCAACTATTTATTTAAGAACCGACACCAAAAAGTTTTTAAAAAATAGTTTTTTCATTGGATTTTACAAAAAACAGATGCTGAAAAGTAACTTTTTATTCTTCCATGTTTTATATAATTTCTTAATCTTTGATACGATAGTTCGTAGAGAAAAAACTGAGTTACAGATCAAATGTTATGGTCGCTAGAAGTTCAACTTGTCAAAGTTTCAATTGGTACAACTAGTTTCAAATAAATTTTGATAAAAATTAATTAAAATAACATAATCTAAATGAAAATTATGATCGATAAATAAATTTACACCAAAATTGGTAAATCACATTAGTATGTTCTATATTTGTAACTTGATAATAATAATAAATCATCCCTATAAGCATGCTAATCCAGCTGTTTTGAAATGAAGGAAAATAATGACAAGGAAAATAAATGATTAGAATAAGTACTATGTTCAAATTAATGATTTAAGCTATGTTGAAATCTTTATTAAATTGAAGTGGTTGAAAATGTTTAATGAAGGATAAAATGGATTTATATATAGTAAACGAAAAAAAATTCGATAGAGTTTTATGGAAATGTAGGTGGAATTTTTAAAAGTTAAACGCGTGTTGTGAAAAAATTGAAATTTTGATCCTGTGTATTGGAAAATACTCTTTGGTGTCAGTTTTTTTAAAAAAGATTTGAAAGAGGATTTTCATTTGTCTTTTGCGATCGGTTTTGTAGAAAAATTATAGAAAAAATGCCAATCGATATCCTTTTGGGCATCGGTTTTTAAATAAATTGATGGTATAAAGTAGAAAATAAGTTACTTTTCATGTGGGTTTTTTAATAAACCGAGGCCAAATAAGTAAAAAAATATTTTTGGCATCATTTGTTAAATAAAATGATGATAAAATTTAAAATAAGCACTTTTCACATCGGTTTTCTTAAAAACCGAAACCAAAACTGAAAAAATGTTTTGGCGTCAGTTTTTATGTAAGACAATTCCAAAAATGAGAAAATAATTACAATGTTTTTGACAATTTCTAAAGCTTCCTTTTGACTGGTCGTGGAACTAAAATAGAGTTATGGATTAAATGTAATGGTCTTTGAAAGACGGACATCTTTATTACTTTGATTAGAGAAGATCAACTTCCGAAAACCATAACTTTTAATCCGTAACTCTGTTTTTTCTCCACAACTAGTCAAATTAAATCTTAGGAAATAATATAAAACATAGTAAAAAATATGTAATTTTTGGTATATATTTTTGTAAAAAACTGCACCAAAAATATATTTTTAAATTTTTTTACCACGGTTTAAAAAATCCGACGCCCAAACATATTTTTTTTTCTTTTGGGAATCCATTGGTAAATAAACCAATGCAAAAAATTCTCTACAAACATATATTACGTAGGTTAATATGAAACTGATGTCAAACTAATGAAATTAAAAACCATTTTTCTACTCGTGAAAATATTTCTCTAAAATCATAAATTGCACACAATATTGAGTTAGAACAAAAAATAATACAACAATAATATTATAATATTAAATTGTAGTTAATGCCTAACCATTGTATTAGAGGGAATGGAAAAAATTTACTATACTATGATTTTACATATTTTTTAAATGTTTTTACTTTTATCCAGTGAAATTTAGAGGCTTAAAATGAGAATGGATCCAATTTTAAGCATAAAATACTCTAATATTTTTAAAAGGCAATTTTACAGCCATTTGAAGGAAAACCATTTTTAAAAATAGTATTTTTTTACTTTTATATTTTCAAATTGATAAAATAAAATTTTTATTTATAAGAGGGACATCAAAATTTACTTTAGTTAAAATTTGGTATTTTTATGATAAAACCCATATTTTTATGAATAGTGAAAAATACTGCATTTTAATTCAAATCAACCGTTTCTTCTATTTTATTTATATAGTTAGATTTCCCTATTAATTGGTTTTAAAGTGTAATTGGATTATTGTTTTATCCTTTAATCCAATGGTGGTAATGTGAAATAATTTCACATTTAAATTGGACATAAACACATGTCAATCTTTTGATAATTTTTATTTTTTAAAATCCCATTTTCTTGTTTTTAAAATACGAAATAAATTTATATTTTTTTCTAGTTATGTGTTTTGAATTAGGAAAAATAGATTCTATATTTTGAATAAAATGGTCTAAAATACGTAAATATGCACCTTTTATTTTTTGACATTATGAATAGTAACTTCCGTAATTATTTTTATTTACCATGGATATTGTAAATTAGATAAATAAATGTAAAAAAATAATATTATAATAATATAAAACAATATTCACACGTGTCCTAATCCTATTGGATGAGATATATAAGACCACAAGCATGTTCAGGTTGATTGTAGGACCCAATTGATCCACTTGGGTGTGATAATGTCATTTTATAATATTTAATTCAATGAAAAGGCAAATATAACCTAAACAGGTATCTCCTAACTAATTTTTTTTTATTTGGTTTATATAAATGGTCTATTTCACTATAAATAGTCACTATAAATCAAAAAATAATTACTACATCATGGTATTTTATTTATTATTTTTATACAATATATATATATTTAATATGTAATGATGATGCAACAATTACCTTATTAATGAAATATTCAAATAATTAATATTATAAATATTAAAATAAATTTAATTTGAACATTTTGATTCCATACATGAATTTTTTATTCGACGTTGACACGTGAGGGATGATTTAATGCCTTTTTTCTAAGGAATCAAGTTGTAATGACCATAAAAAATCAATTTCTAATTAGTTTCAAAATAGACATAAATGAGTTTTTTAAACAAACACTATTTTATTAAATGATATAATAGTCATAAAAATCTACTATTCAGCCAATTGACATAAAAAATGTTAAAATTTTCATTAATGATCCACTGTTGGTTCAATGACAATTTATAGTAACTATAGTAACCATATATTTTGACAATACAAGAAGACATGTAAAGAGTTAATGTTTTTAACATTGGGTTAATGCTAAAAGATAAGGTTTATTTTGTGACATAAACTTGTTTAAAACAAATTTTTTGAGATGATTTAGACCCATAGTAATTTTATACTCTAAATTTATCACTTTAGAACAATTAAAAATTTGAAATCAATTTATAATAGTATAATATTTCACAGTGTTCCTAAAGTGCCCATTCTTCCTCGTATAAATAGACACCATCTATACCCACTAACACACACCTCCCAAGATCCTTGTATTGTTCATGTCCCACTCAAATAATCTCCTAAAATCCCTACATTCCTCTTATAATACATACCTTGTGAATAAGACTATTTAATAAAACCTTTTGGCTAAAATCAAATGGAGTTACCTGATTTAGAGGTAACGTCTTCTCTCAAACTCCTTCCATTTACATTACTTATCCAACGCACAAACCAATAATTAATTTATTATTTTATAAAAAAATAGTATCCTCAATATACAATTATTTTTTTATTCTATGGGTTTGACCTAAACATACATATACCTCCATATAATGGATATAGAACATTCTATTTTTGTATATAGTGAATTACTACCTCACGAAATGATGATTGTTCAATTTTGTCATACCTCCTATCATGGTGTCCAATATGATTGAAGTGTTTTTATATATGATATATATTATATTTATATTTTCAATATTCTTCTATACTTTTTATTTACGACATAACGTTATGCTTTCCATAATGTTTAAATACGATAATTTCATTAGAGGATGTGGGGACTACCTCCCCCTAAAAGTGATTTTACTCGTTTATTAAATACATGGAATGTTTAAAGGATAACATTAATGAACTTATTTGACATATATAACATTGATATTATAATTGAATTATAATATACCAATGTATCTTTTATTTTTATTTCATTTAATTTGAAAAAGAAATGAAAGTAGCGTTTATGCGTACATACAATCTACCTTCCCATTAATGGTGCATTTCATTTCTTATATCCATTTTTTTTGGAATATTATAAATTCATATATACAGGATATATATGTAATTTAAATCATTATTAATATTATATAGATAACAAACTTATGTCCATATAGATAATTTGCATGAAAACATGTTCATTTTTGACTCCAATACCAAACACCAACAAAACATCCGATATGAACTCAAATAATTAACTAATTACTATAAGATGGTCATAAAATATATAAACAATAAAATAAACATTGAAAATTTTATAAATAAAGTCTAAATTATCCTATGTATATTATTCTAGAAATTAAATAACAAACGATACAAGTCGAACTCATGGTAAGTGACTTTGTCTCAATCTCTTTTTATTGAGTCATTTCTTGGTAATATGCACCATTTTTATTTTATAATTTGTATATTAATCAAATATGAAATTTAATATCTATATTATATCTATATTAATTTTATTTATTAAATCATGGAGAATAATATTTTATTGTATAAAGTGGTATAGGATACCTTGAACATTTAAAGACATAATTATCAAATCTTTTTCTTCATGATATCGAATTAAATAGTTATTTATATGTGTATAAAAGGAGTATACAGAAAATTTTATGACAATATTGAATTTCATTCAATGTTTCATAATGAAATTATTTATATGAATCATTTTTTTTCATTAAAAAAGGCCAAAAGGAATATTTTTTAACATATATAGTGATAATGACTTCTCCTCCCCTGTAACCGTTATTTGATATTTGGATTCCTATAAAAGCATTAATGTATTTTAAAATGAAAATAAATAACTTATTCCTTTATTTGGGTATCATGGTATTGAAAATGGGCTATTAAATGAAAATATTATTTTTATACGGAATTGTTTTTCATATGGTATTAGAAGAAGATTTCAAAAAAGGTGTTTTGTGATGAACATTTTTTATTCATGAAATGGTACATGAGCATTATATGAAACATGTGAGCCAGTTATAGCTTAAATTAAGGGTTAATACCCATTATATCATTAAGGTGTTCCTGAAACAACTTATATGTTGGGTTGATCACCATAATAGATCACAGGTGAGTACGATATAGCTTATACAGAGGGTAATCCCCATTATAGATCTCAAATTTGGTAGTGAAACATAAGGTTATTCTAATTAGAAATTTTTTGAAAGGTTTTTATGTATATGATGATATATGTCACCATAAAGGAATTTTAATCACTTTCTATTGGTTTTAGTGTTTTTCATTGAGAAACATGTGTGAGTGTTATTAATGTGAAAATGTTTTGTTTCATATACTCAGATATCTTTGAATGGGATATCAAGTTTTAACTAGATTAATATTTTTTAATAAATTTTACATCCCTTGTTGGTATTTTTTTGCTCATCCCATGTTTTTAATTGTTTTTATTGGATTTAAGGGATAATAGATTCAAGGATGGAATCAAGTAAAAGTTATGATGATTAAACATGAAAATAAACAATGTTTCTTTGTAAAAGTTTTTATGTTTTCGAGGAAATAGATACTGTTAGAAGTGTCCAATTTATATATATATGTCTTTGTTATGTAATAGTTATATAATAATTATCAAAATCTCTAAACCTGAAAAGATACTAAATTTAAATTATTTACATTACTCAAGATTACGTAATATTTAAGGCAGGGGCCTTATAATACAAAGTCAAGGAAATATTTTAGACCATCCTTGATAAATGTGATGTTGTATAGCATGTTAAGGAAGTATTTTATGCTCATGAAAGGAAAATATAAGGTGTATAGTTTTTTTTAAACTTATAATATCTCTATATCACATTTCACCAAGATTAAATTCTTTTAATATAGCTGCAATACTCAGATAAACAATATAAAACGTATAGTAACTACATACAAAACATACCAAAATATTATACAATAATATATATACAATTTTTTTAGTCATCTATAAATGGGAAAATATATAATTTTTTTATTATGATATAATAACCAATATAATCCAAGTAAAACATATTAAATTTAATGAATCTAATCATATCATCATTGGAAAAACTGAAATAAAATCATGATATAGTTTTTATTATAAAATACTGTTATGGCTGGACAGAAAAGGATTTTTCTTAGCAATAATTAATAAATAGAAACTCACTGAAATCATACCCAATAAGGCTCTAAAAATGTGTGTACAAAAACTTATATGTTGTAATATAAAATAAATTAAAATACTGGGATTGAATTTTGGCATACAAAATTCCTATCCATAGAAACTATTTCATTATATAAGTCGTGCAATATAATCCTATTAGAAAATATTTCTAGAAGTAAAATCAGCTTTTAACTAATAATATATGAAAATTTTAAACCATTTTTAGAAATTCATTAATTAAATAAAGGAACTCCCTCATGTTATGTTTTTTATTTTTTCTTTTTTCTCATATTTTAATAAACGAATGATTTACACTATTGGAATTTATTATTGATAGAATGAGTTAAATTTGAAATGAATATTATTTTTAAATAAAATAAATTTAAAGTGTGGGAATACCCATGGATTCAGTTTTTATTTTAAACAAAATATATGTTCAAATCCTTTTCTTCATTCTAACTGCATAAATAATTATTAAAGAAATAAAAATTAATTATAGAATATAAATCTAATTTTTTTTTGAAAATTATTTTTTGAATGAATCAGAATTAGTTTTTGAACAACCATGATTTTTCCTATATAATATACCATGACATTATCTCATCATCTACACAATTATTTACCAAAATTATATTTTATTTATTTATTTATCAATTATTTGCATTTTATTTGAAATAAATGATAAAATTAATGTCACATATCATGAAATATAGGAGGAATTTTTTTAACTCCATATCACATTTTACAAGACTCATTTATTGTTATAAAAACTCTATTAATGTTTATAATTATTTTAAATAATAGAACAATTGAGTGAGTTTTCCAAAAAAATAATGGATCCTAAAATCCACAAATACTAATTAATATCCATTCTATAACTTTCAAAAACAATTCACTACCTAAAAATTCTATACATGGACATCCATAGATAAAATTATGTCGATTACTAAAGAATAAATAGTCAGTATTCATGATTATGAAAAGGAATATCCAAAAAATTGAAACATAGTTGATAAAATTAAAAAAGATAAAAATTAAAAAATCATATGAAATAATGTAGTTATTGAAAACTGGGAGACAACCAAATATTATGTTCCACATATAACCATGAAAGGGTGTGTCAGGAAAATAATATAAACAAAAAATTAGATATTATTATGTTTACCTAGTCAAATTATTTAATTTTCATGAATGAAAAATTTACTAGTAGTAATTATATTTTTTGAATATTTTAAATAATTATTTTAAATAATATATAAACTAAATAGAATGGTTACATGGTTTAATTTTAAATACTAATGAATACGTTTACCTTTATACATGTAAACATTACTAAACAAAATCAATTAATAATTATAAAATACATGATTAAACATTATTGAAAACATAGAAAACTTTTGATGTCCCATTGTGGGGATAATATGAAAGAAAAACTGATTATGAAGAATAAACGTCCCATTAAATCTTAGACTATCTTAGTGTATCCCAACAACCACAAAAATATCATCTATCATAAATCAAAAAAAAGTATAATAAAAAAAATTCTAATTCATTAATAAGAATAATTAATGAATGGTAAATACTAAATAAAATTCATTTGGAAAAATCTTAAAATACTCATAAAAAAATAACTAAACCCCCCAATCAATAACAACTAAATAAAAACCGTTTTCATCATAAAATCATGATAGTTGGTGAAAAATAAAACAATTAGTTACATAGAATCAAAACACTGATCAATTGAATAAATAACACCATATATGTTTCCAATATTCAATAGAATAGAAAACCATACGTGAATAAGAGATTAAATATTTCATTAGTGGAATTAGAAACGAAAGTCCTAGTATCCCTTTCTATAACGTAAAAAACATTTAGGGTGAATGATGTGATATTGGAGAGGTTATTCCATGTATTAATGGAAGGAATCCAGATAGAACACTCAATATTCAATGAGAACATGATGATAAAAAGATAAATTCTGGAGGTATTTTTCATATCTTGTTGTAGTTGAGAGAAGAAAGGATCAATTGACTATTAATGAGATTAAAAATGTATGAATTAGAAAATTACATATTTTATGCTCTTAAAAAAATTATTGTACACCCAATCTGTAGTAGGTATCCACCAGACATCTGGTGGCAGTCTAATAATATAATCAATTACAAATTAAAACTTATTTGAATCTAATTGAACTATGATGGTATACATCTCCCGACATCCATTTTAATTTACCTCATAAATCATGCCTAAATATGATCCCACTATTTAGTAATGATATTGGAATCCCCAAATACTCATTTGAAGAATAATAAAAGAACCTAGTATAATCACTCACTTGGTTCAAATTGTTTTAGATAAGTCCATGTTTTGATAACCTAATTTCTTAAATTATATCTTTATTTAAACATTCAATAATAAATTAACGACATGATTCATTACATATATAGATTCATGGAAGACTCAATATCCAAATTAATTATATAAATTTTCATAAGTCTAATTATATGGATAAATAAAATCTTAAAGTTATTTGGTTATGAAAAACCCAAATAACACAATGTTAAAATGTTAAAATTGTTTAGGGTTATCCACACACTCAATGAATGACACAATATATTCCAGGGACACTAAAAGTAAATCGATACCCATATTGAATGATACATTTTTTGGAATATATATTTTTTATGGAATCTTATAGTTATTATTTTGAGGTTTTCTCCAAGTATCACATTTTTTCATATGAATGTCATGCTTGTATTTTCAAATAATAAATCCTTATATGTATACATAGTGCTTGAAATATAATTTTTTTAACTTATACCTTATACAAAATTAACATATTTTAAATATTATAATATATTATACCACAATAAAATTATAATTTATGTTACATAAAAATAATAAAAACAAATTATAACCACACATATCTAAATGAAAATCTGGTATAAGGTGCATAAAACACTTTTAAGTAATTATTTATAATTAAATTAAACAAGAATATTATTTAATAAAATATAAGTTCTAATTCATTGTAAATTTATAAATGTCCTTAGGAAATCCACATCTTAAGATTATTGTAACAAGAAACAATTCCCCACTATATTCAGATCTCACACAAGAGAGAAAATAACTCAAATATAATCTAAACATTAAATATTTATAGATAAAAATATACAAATAATATTGGTTTTGTTGTAAAAAATCAAAAAATTTGTTGAACAGAACTAAATATTTTATCATTTCTCACATGAAACAATTTAAAAAAGTGTGTGCAATTAATATAATGAAATTTATATAATGTAAATTAAATGATACCAATAGTCATTATATAAATTTCTTTACACATGAATATTAAATATGAATTTAAATAAAATAAATTAATAGATCAAATATTTATTATGAGATATACAATCATTTATATTATTATGTCAAATACACTCTACCCCGTAGTCTGCTTATATTATAGAACCCTTTGACAACACCTAGTAAATATTTTTGGCTTGTAACAAATCATCTAATAACACTATAACACCTAAAAAGAGAAACAATGTTGGTTTATCCTAGATATATGATGAAAAACAATTTAATTATTTTTCTATTTTAATTGATTAAACATCACCACTTAAATCCCTCCATTTTGAAGATCAAGAAACTAAAATTCCCCATTCACAAAAAACACCCATAGAAATATTTATACAATGAACATTTCACGAACATCATTTTATCCTTGAAATTATTCCCTTTTAATTATGTGAACTTCAATGTACCCATTATACTATCTATTTAATGATGATATTCATTGTATTGAAAATATACATATTTTGAAAGAATAAATTGATTCATCATTGATGTATCTCTAATAGTTCTAATTTTTTCTATGTTAATCCCTTTCCAAAAATTTAAATAATAAGACCAATAATAACATTTTTCTTGGACATAAAATGTACTTCATTTGTTATAATTCTCTGTGATCACCTAATATTGTCGATGGAAGTCACATAATTGTGTTTAATGAAATCTTGTATTAATTGGTTTACATCATCCAATGGAATTACTATAATACCATTTGGTTAAAACTCAGTCAATTATAATGATCTTCTAAAAAAACCATTGTCTTATGGAATAATTAGAAATACAATATATCATTTAATTGTTTTTATAAAATTAAATATCTCTCAAATTATGTAATGAGAAATTCATTTCTTAGCGTTTCATTAAAAAATGAAGAATCCTAATTTTTTTGAAACATTTCATGATAACTACTTCTAATTAATTATAACACTCATTACACATTCATAATTGATGGAAATTTAAATTTAAATTTATATTAGTTTCATTATCATTAATAATGAATCCCGTATTCGATTATAAGATCAAAACTATAATAAAAAATGAGTAAAAAATAAATATTTTATAAATTAATAAGATATCCAATAAATTAAGGCAAACACCAGAAACAAAATAATTTGATATGTTTCATTGTTATAATGTAAAACTAAAACCATGAAGACATTTTATGATTGAATATGTTATAATGGGATTTATTATATATCCCATACAGTTTATGTTCATTATATCTCCATTTATTTCATATATTTCATCACTTCTCATTCGATGCATCCCCATTAATCGCTAAATATGGTTTATTTAATTTAAAAAAATTATATTTTATCCCATAATCCTTTATAATAAGTAATATATCCTTATCCCATGCATATCATGAATCCCTTTCCTACACCATCTTTTACTATCCCCTCAAATGCCTATCTTATGTGGGGAAATTTGTGTTTAGTGATTATGTTCCTCTTATAAATTTTATTTAAAAATTTAATGATTTTTATTTATTAGTACATTGTTATCATCTCCATATTTGAATCATAATTTATCCAAAATAAATCTATGATTTTATTAAATTGAGTTTGGAAGAGTGTAAGAGAATCTTAAGAATCATTCATATAGGGAAACCCTAACCAAGTGAATACTATAAGAAATAAAATCCAGTAAAAAATTTACTGGTTAATCACACAATAATTTATAATAAATACTTTTAATATAAATGAATAGAATGTTTTTATTACATTATTTAAAAAAAATATTGGTTCATTTAAAACATATAAACAACTTTGTAACATCCTGGTTTTTTTGGAAGTGACTATTTTCTGGGTACATTTGACTTTTTTTTTGTTTTTGGTGAGCGGGAAAACTTTTGTTTAGTCTTCAGAAACCAATTTTGGGAGATTTATTTACCAATGGAATTGTTTTTTAGATTGGTTCTAGCGATTGGAAAATGACTCATGGTTTAAGTGGGGTTTTGGGAGTGTCGACCCCTAAAACCATATATTTCTGAAAGCATAAACCATGTCACACAGTTCGAACAAACCATAAGGCCTCCCAGAGGTAACTGTGCATCCCTCTAAATGTATGGAGCATGTATTTTGAAACCATTAATTTGGGGGAACATGGACATTAATGAACCAATATAGTTTCTAGTAGAGGGTATTTGTATGGTATGTAAAAGGTTAGATAAACTGTGCACCAAATTATGTGAGGTGGTTCCATGAGTATTGTAATTTACCTGGGCGGATCATGGTTTGGTAAATCAAGAACATTTCCATGCGAGGGGATATTGTTTTTGGAAATTAAGTGCATATGGTTTTTTCATTATTATTCAAATAATAAACACTAATCACGTGCCTCATTTAATTGTTTGAAATTATGATACTTCCCCTCCCTCAATATAGTTTCTCTCTCCCAATTCTACTTCTCATTCTCCACCACAGAATAGGGGATTCTCTAAATCCTTCTCCTATTAGGCCTTGATCCAATCCAGTCATCCAACAACTGATAAATGTTCTATTTGTGGAAAAAGATTCATCTATATAAGGCATTTGATCTACTAACCTTTTAATTATTTTCTATCCCCATGTGGTGTACAAAATCCTTTTCAGCAATTTTACCCAATTTTCATGTTATTCATATAATGTTTATATTCTTACTTCTTAGTTTATAGTTAGAGGTTGATATTATATAGGAATAGTCATATGAGTAAAAGGTAGGTGGTGCTAAGGTTTCTATGCAATATTTTAGTTTTTTTGATGGTGCACTCTATATGTGCCTTGTCGGTTTCATTATGGAGCCCTCAATTTATTAATTACATTTGTTAAAAATTAGTAAATTATTGATTTGAGATTACAATGGGCATTGTATGTCTACATTACACTTGGTTAATCTATGTAGTATCCCCGGTTTGAGGTTTATGACCTCTGTTTATGCATTTTTTATGTGTTTTAAGTTCATGGGATGAGTTGGGAAGAGGTTGGGAGAGTTTGGATTGGTTTTGGATAAGTTTGAAGGCTTTTCTAGGGGAGCACAGTTTGAGCACAGTTAGGGGAAACCGTGCGGATGCTCCAAGAAACCATGCAGGGGGAGACAGTAGGCTTCGCATGGCCTGTGCACAGTTTTCCAAACTGTGCGAGGGAACCGTGCAGACCCTTGCTCCCGAGGCAGTAGCGTGTGCACAGTTAGTGCATGGTTTTCCAAACTGTGCAGGCTAACCGTGCGGCCACTTAAAAATAGGGTTTTAAAAGCCAGGCTCACTCGGTATTGCCTCACTCCTCTCCAAATCCTCTCCCACTCAAGCCTCAATCGGGGTTTTCAGTTCTCAAGGGTTGGAGGGGCTCTCCCCCTCGTTTTGGAAGCGATTCAAAGGGGTTTCATGGCGGTCTGAGGGTGCTTTCTTCTGGGTAAGTCTCTCCTCTTGTTTTCCATGAGTTTTCCTATAGATCTACATCCCTATCATTCTTGGTTTTCTAGATCTGCACTTTTTGTGTGTAGATCTAGGTTTGTGGTTGCCTTGGATGATGATTTAAAGGCTTATGAATGTTAGGGAAGGGGATCTAGAAAGGTTTCGGTGGTGTGTTCAATGGGTTTTAGGTGCGATTTCTTGTGGGTAGATTTTGCCGGAACCCTAAAGTTATGTGGCTTCTCTCTCGACTCCACTTGGTTAGAACTTGTTTTGGTTACAATTAATTTGTGTTGCATAAAATTAATTGTGTTTTTGATGCGTGAAATTGGATGGAAATCCCTTTGGTAATGGTTTGAGAATTTTGGTGAATAAGTGCTTGTGGTGAAATACTCTTGATGTGATTTTAAAATAGGGTTTAAAAATGAGTTGTTTTGTTGGTTGATTATGATAAACTGAGTAAATGTTTTTCAATAAAAATGTTTGTTTTATTGAAATGGGGTTCGACATAGAAAATGGTTAAATGGTGTTTTCAATAAATGTTTGATTTATTGAAGTGGATTGGCATGTAATGTAAATGGTTCATTGCATGTCGTTGTGTCCTTGATGGGTTATATGCTCGGTTATGTTGGCTTTCTTGAATGTTGTGAAAGTGGACGAGAAGGCCACTATAAAAATCGGATGGATAGTGGACGAGAAGTGACACCAACAACGGAAAGTGGATGAGAAGTGCCACTATAAAAAGGGGATGGATAGTGGACGAGAAGTGCCACCATCATTAAAAAGTGGATGGGAAGTTCCACCATGGTTTCTTGTGTGCATGGGTTGGACAGGAAGTCCCACCATGATGTGTTGTGTTCTTGGATGGTGATGTTTGTAGATGGCGCTTGTGAGTGAAATATGAAAAAGGTAATCGCTTTGTGGCATGGTTGGTTTGGCTCCCTTGTGTGTCATGTGTGGATACAACATAATTGATTTGATTTCCCTAGGTTACTTGGTTTGGGTGTAATGGATTGGTAAGGGTGTGTTTGGTTTATGGTAATGGATGCACTTGTGATTATTTTATATAAACTGTTTTATATAAATGTGCTAACAGTTTTATTCTAGTGGCATGTGTAGGGAAGTCATTTGGTGAAATCCTACTGAGTTTTAGTACTCACCCCGTACTTTGGCATGTTGGTGTCTTTGCAGATGTTTTGTACCGTGAGGTGGGAAAAGGTAAGGCATCACCCACCTTTAGTGGTGCATCATGATGTCTGGGTGGATCTAGGAGCATGGAGCATGGTGTTAAGCCATGGAGTGTGTCTTGGCTCATGTTGG
Source organism: Viscum album (assembly GCA_963277665.1). Taxonomy (NCBI): domain Eukaryota; kingdom Viridiplantae; phylum Streptophyta; class Magnoliopsida; order Santalales; family Viscaceae; genus Viscum; species Viscum album. Next base: position 163,451,003 of record OY728128.1, read on the forward strand.
GTTTTGTTGTTTAGTTCCCTCTTTGTACTCTGATGTGGGATAGACATGTCTAGTTGTATAGGGTTTAGGTTGTATTATGGAACAACTTGGTTGTCCTTTGGGAATACATGCTGGGATATTATATTGACATGCATCATATAGTGGTAGTTAATAGATGGTTTGGTTGGTTTTGTCTTAAGGGAAAATCATTCCCCAATTTTATCTTGAATCCCTTGGCATTTATTTCCAGCCATTGGTGTCTTGGGAACATCGCTTAATGCCATGTATCCCTCACTGCCTCCTCAAGCCAATGGAATGGGGCAGGGTGTTACAAGTGGTATCAGTTTATTCAGTCCTATGGAGTTGATCTTCATATTTGGTGTTGACATTCGTTGGGTTAAATTCCTTGAGCCGGGATGGTAGCAAGGCGTAGGAAGGTTGGAACTTTGACGGTATTGCATAAAAGGACGTATCTAACCCTTTTATACTAAAATTCAAGTTACCAGGGAGTTGGGTACATAAGTGTTTTGGAAACACTTATAGGCATTGGATATCTCATTGTCGTGGGTGTAGCCAATGAGATGAGCATGACATGCATGGTAGAAATGACTTCCCTCTAAGATGTATATTTCATTGGGAATAATGATTTATGGGCTAAATTGAGAAATGTTTTTTCAAATGTGTGAAATTGTAATCTGAATAAATTTGGTATTTTGAAAATGGTTTGGTTTTCAAAATGGTGAAACATGGTAAATGTGGAAAGGTGGAAATCCTTGTTGTCATATTGTTGTGTAAAGTGATTTGAGATGGGATTTCATGATGTCTACGGTAGTGAGACTCATGGTTGTTTATTTTTTGTTTATAGAAATTGGACCAGGTAGGCGTCGTAGAGACCAACCGGAAGTGGCCGATGAGAACACGGTTTCACCTAAGCCTCAGGTGAACCAGTAGTTAGGGCACAACATAGTACAAGCTTTCCAAGCTGTGGAAAGTGGAAACAATGTGGTTGAACCAAGGCATGAGGATCATGCACTTTTGATTCAAAAGTAGATTCCACCCATCTTCATGGGATATTTGGAGCCATAGAGGGTATAAGCATGGTTGAATATAATGAACTAGATTCTTGAGTTCATGGGAACGCCAGTAGAGTAAAAAGTGAAGTTGGCCATGTATATATTGGAAGATCTTTCGCTTAAATGGTGGGAGTTAGTAGTCCAAGCGTATATAGACCAGGGTAGGATATGAGAAGGATTTGAGGAACTGTTTAACAAATAATTCTACCCACATACATTTAGGATTCAGCATACAACTGATTTCTTTAGTTTGAATCAAGATCTTATGTATGTGATGGAGTATGAAGAAAAGTTTATAAACATAGTGTGGTTTGCACCTGAGTTGGAGGGTAGCATGTCATTGAAGGAAAGGATCATTGAAGCAGGGTTAATGCAAGAAATACGTTCAATGATAGTGGTGCTGTGTATAGATGATTACATAGAGATGGTGAATAGAGCCTCGGTGGATGAGCAGGATCTGTTAGGAGCTCAGGGCGGGGGAAGCATAGTGGTACCCATGTTGTAAAGTGGGAACTATAACATTGGGTAAAATCGGAGGAGGGACACTTATTCCCAGGGTGGGAACTCTATTTCTTCACATGTGGTTGATTTGCTGGGATTAAGGGTATAAATGATGCCCTCAGTTTTGAAACTTCAAACTCCTCTAGGAAGAAGAGAGTGTCAAGCCTTCTTGTGTAGAGAATGTTGTTTCGTTGTGGGCGAGTTTGGGATAAACTGGAATTTCTCAGTTCTTGAGATGGATGGGTATGATTTAATCTTGGGAATGGATTGGCTGGTGGTGTTTAAGGCACAGATTGATTGTGATGTGCGAACTGTGGCTTTTACGACATGCGATGGCGTTAGACATCTCTTTAGAGGATAGAGGCATGAAAGGTATGGTGCAATGGGTTTGTTGGCACAAACAGTGGGTACATAATCATATTAGTTGGTGGTGTTATCATTGGAATTGGTAGAGGGCGTTGAGTAGAGTGTTCCTCCAGTAGTGGTAAATCAGTTCATGGATGTTTTGCCTAATGAATTATCTAGGTTACCTCCCATAAGAGAAGTGGAGTATACGAATGATCTCCTTCCGGGGACCAGTCCTATCTCACTTCCGTCTTACCAGATGGCACTAGCTAAATTGTGGTAATTGAAAGTCCAGTTGGAAGAGTTTGAAAACAAAGGGTTTATCTGACCCAGCACGTCTCTGTGGGCAGCGCCGGTGTCATTTGTGAAAAAGGTGGTTGGAACATTGAGGCTATGTGTTGATTATCGCAGACTTAACCAAGTTACGATAAAGAACAATTATCCACTTCCATGAATTGATGATTTGTTCGACTAGTTGATGGGAGCCCAGTGGTTCCCCAAGATTGACCTGAAGTCAGGATATCATCAATTGTGAGTGAGGAAGGATGATATTTCCAAAATAGCTTTTAGAAGTAGAGATGAGCATTATGAATATGTGGTTATGCCCTTTGGTCTAATGAATGCGCCAACGGTGTTCATGTAATTAATGAATCAGATATTTCAGAGATATTTGGATTCAATTGTGGTGGTGTTTATAGATGAGATCCTGGTGTATTCAAAGACAAGGGTGGAGCATGAACATCACTTGTCAACAGTGCTGGGGATCTTGTGGGATCACCTGTTGCTTGCCACATTGTCAAAGGAGATGGATAAAATATCTCCATATGTTTGATTTTGACTTAATGTGCACACCAGGTAAGCGAAATTAGGTGGAAGATGCATTAAGTAGAAAATAATATTCTCAAGTGGTAAAAAAGACATTGGACCAGTGGAACTTGATATTGGTTATAGCTAATATACAGTTCGAATGTGAGGACAAGGGAGATAGAGCGGTCTTCTTTCCGGTTTTGTTGATTCCTGACTTGGTTAGCTTGGTTAAAGAGGCACAAATATCTGATTCTGAGTGTGTGACCATGGGGTTGAGACTCAATGGTGGGGATACCATTGAGGGTTGGCAACTGAATGGAGATTCAGTTTTGTGTTTTCGGAATCAGATGGTTGTACCAGTTGCTTGTCAGGAGGATTATCTCAGGGCGTATCATCATTCCAAGTGGACTGTTCATCCTGGAATTCAGAATATGTATAAAGTGTTGAAAGTACAGTTCTGGTGGGCTGGTATGAAATGAAGAGTGGATGAGTTTGTTTTGAAATGATTGACTTGTCAGCAAGTCAAAGCAGAGAATCAGAGGCCAACAGTAATGTTGCAGTCTTTTCCAATATCTTTTTGGAAGTGGGAGCAGATAGAGATGGATTTTGTCACAGGTCTCCCAAAAATGGTCAGAATGCACGATACCATCTGGGTGATAGCGGATCAGCTAACGAAGTTAGCTCATTTCATTTTGATTCATGAATATCATACAGTGGAGGATCTATCCAAAATCTATATTCGGGAGGTGGTAAAGTGGGATGGTGTTCTAGTTTCGATTGTATTAGATATAGATTCGAGGATTTCATCTCGTTTCTGGAAATCCCTATAGCTAGCCCTTGGGACACAGTTGACTATGAGCATGGATTATCACCCTCAGACGAATGGTCAATCGGAGAGGACGATACAAACTTTGGAGGGTATGTTGCGGGCTTGTGAAATGGATTTTGGTTGCTCATGGGAGGATCACTTGTCATTGGTTGAGTTTTCGTACAATAAAAATTATCAGGAATCCATGTGCATGGCTCCGTTTGAAGCATTGTATGGGCGGCCATGTCGTTCTCAACTATGTTGGGTGGAAATGGGTGAGTCCTCGATGGTTGGACCGAGCGTTGTCTAGGAGACTACAGAGAAGGTCAAGTTGATCAGGAAGAGAATGGAGACATCTCATAGTCGTCATAAATTGTATGTAGATCATCATCGACATCCGTTTTCGTTCGACGTGAGTGATCATGTGTTCTTGAGGATATCTGCTAGGATGGGACATCGTCGGTTTGGGATGCAGAGAAAGTTATCTCCGAGGTATATTGGGCATTTTGAGATTCATGAGTGGGTTGGTGAGGTGGATTATCATTTGGATTTTACACATTGGTTTAGTGCGGTGAAAAATGTGTTTCATATGTCGCTGTTGAAAAAGTATCAGCCGGATCGTGACCATGTGATTCGATGGGATCATGTTGAGCTAGAACCAGAAGCTTCGTTGGTGCACCTGCCAGTGGGGGTTGTGGATATGCAATAGAATGTATTTCATGGTAAAAGAATTGGTTTAGTTCGTGTTTTGTGTTAACATGGTCAGATTCAAGAGGAGACTTGGGAGCGGGAGAAAGAGATGGTCGAGTAGTGGCCCAAGCTCTTTCAGCAAAGGGCGGTTCACTACTTTTTGAGGATGGAAAGTCCAATGGTATGGAGAATTTAGTACCCCCATTTTGAGGTATGTGGACATTTTTTATGAATTGTTTATGTGTTTAAAGTGCATGGGATGAGTTGGGAAGAGGTTGGGAGTGTTTGGAATGGTTTTGGATAAGTTTTGAGGCTTTTCTAGGGGAGAACGGTTTGAGCACAGTTAGGGGAAACTGTGCAGATGCTCTAGAAAACCATGCAGGGGGAGACAATAGGCTTCGCACGACCTGCACATGGTTTTCCAAATTGTGTGAGGCAACCGTGCAGACCCTTTCTCCCGAGGCAGTAGCGTGTGCATGGTTAGCGCACGGTTTTCCAAACCGTGTGGGCGAACCGTGTGGCCACTTAAAAATAGGTTTTTAAAACCCGGGCTCACTAGGGATTGCCTCATTCCTCTCCAAATACTCTCCCAATCGAGCCTCTCTCGGGCTTTTCGGTTCTCAAGGGTTGGAGGGGCTCTCCCACTCATTTTGGAAGTGATTCAAAGGTGTTTCAAGGCTGTTTGAGGGTGGTTTCTTCTAGGTTTGTCTCTTCTCTTGGTTTCATTGTGTTTTCCTCTAGATCTACATCCCTCTCTTTCTTGGGTTTCTAGATCTACACTTGTTGTGTGTAGATCTAGGGTTTTGGTTTCCTTGGATGATGATTTTAAGGCATAAGAATGTTAGGGAAGGGGATATATAAAGGTTTCAGTGGTGCGTTCTCCGGGTTTGAGGTGCGATTGCTTGTGGGTCGATTTTGCCGGAACCCTAATGGTAGGAGGCTTCTCCCTCGACTCTACTTGGTTAGAAAATGGTTTGGTTACAATTAATTTGTGTTGCTTAAAATTAATTGTGTTGTTGATGTGCGAAATCGGATGGAAATACCTTTGGTAATGGTTTTAGAATTTTGGGGAAGAAGGGATTGTGGTGAAATGCACTTGATGTGATTTTAAAATGGGGTTTTAAAATGAGTTGTTTTGTTGGTTTATGATGAACTGAGTAAATGTTTTTCAATAAAAAGGGTTGTTTTATTGAAATGGGGTTTGGCATGGAATATGGTTAAAGGGAATTTTCAATAAATTTTTGATTTATTGATGTGGATTGGCATGTAATGGAAATGGTTGATTGCATTTTGTTGTGGCCTTAATGGGTTATATGCTCGGTTATGTTGGCTTGCTTGAATGTTGTGAAAGTGGATGAGAAGGACCACAATAAAAAGGGGATGGATAGTGGATGAGAAGTGCCTCCATCAATGGTAAGTAGAGGAGAAGATAAACTATAAAAAGGGGATGGATAGTGGACAAGAAGTTCCACCATCAATAGAAAGTGGACGGGAAGTTCCACCATGGTTTGTTGTGTGCATGGGTTGGACGAGAAGTACCCCCATGATGTGTTGTGTTCTTGGCTGGTGATTTTTTTAGATGGGGCTTGCGAGTTTAATATGAAAAAGGTAATCTCTTTTTGGCATGTGTAGGGAATTCATTTGGGGAAATCCTACTGAGTTTTAGTACTCACCCCCTTCTTTGGCACATTGGTGTCTTTGTAGATGTTGTGTATCGTGACATGGGCAAAGGTAGGGCATCACCCTCCATTAGTGGTGCATCATGATGTCTGGGTGGAGCTAGAAGCATGGAGCTTGGTGTGGAGACATAGAGTGTGTCTGGGCTCATGTTGGGTTTTGTTGTATATTGTCACGCACTACATGGGCCCTTCAGGATGTGTGTATACATTATGTCTCTAAGATAAGATAAGGGTCTTGTCTTAAGAGATAATCCCTAGTGACCATGTGGTACCTTTTTCATGGTTGAATGGAAAGGGACCTAGGAGATCATTGCATCAGTTGGAGTTTATTTTTGGTTCAATATTCTTCTTATATATATGTAATGATGGTCAAAAATGGGAAACCCTAATTGGTTATTATTTTTTATGACCAGGAATGTTTATTATCTACTATGGCATGTTGTGTTCTGGGGTCTAAAAATTATAGGATTAGGATTTCTATTAATTATGCTATCTATTTATGATTCTACTATTGATTTTTATTTTTTATATTGTGTTATGGTATTTCTTCCTCTATCTTATATTCATATAAATTTTTTATTATCATCATACGAGGGTATATTATCCCCACTATCACATCTTTACACCTTCGTCAGTAGTTTGTAGCCTTTAGCGTACAAGGAGTTATCCAAAGGCCTAGTGGTCTAATAGTTGAGAACAATATATAAAATGGAATCTGGCCCACTACACTATAAATTTTATCATGAAATTTTATTCTATTAGATTGGTAATAATGTTCATATGGATAACAATGGTATAAAAGACTATTTTTTGTATCATTATTTGGACTTATAATTTGCACTTTGGTAGAATTGAGAATATGATGTTGTTAGAAATGGGTGCATAGATCATGTCTAGGATATAGAAGACCCTTGTTTGGGGGGGATTTACAAGTTAGAGAAATTGATGTTCTACTATGATCCGTTAAGCATTATTTGAGTTCAAACTTGGTTGAAACACATAGGTGTGATGATTTTTTATTACATAGATTATTATCATTGGACCAGTATAGAAAGGGTGATTTGATTTTTCTTTATGGTAGGCACATAATGTCTTTGGATATATGTATTTTATTGTGGTTTATTTTCATTGGGAACCCAGATTGTGATAATAGGTTTTTGGTTTTTTTATGTGTTATTAAAGGATTGTAAACAATTTTTTTCTTCATAACCAATTTTGGTGACATTCTACTCAACCAACCCAAGCACGTGGTTCCCATGAAATATGTATGTGATGTGATTTAACTATAATTGATATGGTATATACAAAGGACGATGATAGATATGCATAAGAAATGATAATAAAAGGAGTGATCTATTTAAAGTTTTAAAAAAGATGATAAATAGTTTTTTCTTGCTTTGCATATTTGGTGGAATTCTACTGAGCTACCTCATATGATATGTGATGCGTAACCTAATAATTGTAAGGAGAGGGGATATGAGGTAGAATGTTGTTTGATTACCAACATTGATATGAGTAGGAAGGGGTCTTGAGGCCGAGTCACATGAGACACCTAGCCATGATATGGGTAGGTAAAGGGCCTCGACGACAAATGTCTTAGGATAGTGTGTAATTGGTGTGTGTAAGGGTGGTTAGATGTGCATATAGTTATATATTTATCTCTATGGTATATTTATATACTGTCTTGGACTTGTGACCATGATATTTTTATTCATTGGGATACCACCTAGACAAGATCCCATGGTGTGTTTAGAGGTAGGTGATGTGGTACCACCTGATCATGCATAGTACGAGGCCCCAAAGGGTCGAGAAGATCATCATCAACATGTAAAGATATATGTATAGGCTCATGTGTAGTCGGAAAGACCATAGGATATGCAATATTTTGGTCCATGGATTGTCGAGAATCTTATGGTGAGGCTTGTATTTTTCATATAGGGTATTGACAAGGGATACTAGAGTTCTGATCCATAAATGGATTATTTGACTCATGAGTTACAGTTACAACACCTACTGCTATTTCATGGTGACGGTGGATCCTAAGAGGTAGATAACTGGATGAAGTTATCCTAGACCATATATGACTACATTGAGTCACACCTTATCGATAGGGTGAATATAACAATTTACATGATCATATAACCAACAAATAACTTGTGGGAACTACCATTTGAGGTTAGAGGACACAAATTAATTGATTAAAAAGGATTTGAGACCATTTGTTGAGCATATTTTTTAGAGATTCTGATGCTAGAGAAAGTTTATGAGTCCTTGATCCTTCTATATTCAGAAAAATCCATCATGGAATATGTGGCCATATTCACTAACCTATCATGATTTTCACCTGGTATGGTGGGTGATGAAACTACAAGAGTGAGGAATTTTGATGATGGTTTATGTCACCCCATTAGGGTACAGGTGAACATCATCAAGTTAGCCTAATGATCAAAGGATTTTAAATAGTAAGTGATAGCTAATGTGAATCATATGGACTGGTCTTATACTATCCATGTGATGGTGTTAGTTTATTTTATATGTGATTTTTAGGTTGCAATAATAGTATCTAAGAGGAATCTCAGTTGGGAACTCTGGATAGATATATTGGTAGACCACTAGGGAGTGGGTCTTCAGTGTTGTTCTTTTAGTACAGGCTACTCGAACATCTTTAGATGAAGTTAGAGTGGCCTCTAAATGAGTGCCAGGCATGTGGAAATATGGACCATCTCAAGATATTCTACACGAAGGATTTATGGACATTTAGGATCCATAGAATAGGTCAGACTCAGGAATTTGAGGTAGGATTGGTAGAGGTACCATGCGTTTATCATATGGAGTCATCTCCAATTTGGAGTCATGGTAGAGATAATGGTACATAGAAATGGGGTCAGTGGATGGTGGCTAGTTTATCTCCATAATGATCCTCATCCTTAGATAGTCTGGCTTTAGGTTAGGTTCTCAAAATGGAGATGCTAGGTCCAGAATAGACTTGGGAGTCGACTACATCTAGAAATATTCATTGATGATTACCATAACCTATGTATTCTTGATCTTTGCAATGTTTTAGTACATGAGGTGCTGGGATGAATAATTTTTTTGACTAACCAAGTGTTAATTAGTATTTTGGAATCTATTATGATGTGTGATATATACATGTATGAGTTTGTTGACACTGTGACTTCTTGATAGAATCATAGCGATGAAGGTTCTATATGAGGTGTTTAGGAATTAGTGCATGGATACGATTTAGTGTTTATTTGAGTTGTGTGGAATCTGGATATACGATGGGAGGAAAGACCCCATCAGTGTCTTGTGGGACATAGTCGTGAGGTGAGTATCTGATGATATGCAGTATATGATTGGCATCATATATGACATGAGAATGATTTTAGAACTCGATGATGTATAACGGTCATGATGAATTATGAGAGGAATTTTAAATCCAAAGTTGGTTATTGGAAAATAGTAATGTTGGTTTTGGATCGGGATGCGACTAGGTATGTCGCTCCAATTATGGGGTGCACATTTAAGAGAGTTAACCTAAGACTAATGACTAAGGTAGAGCGGGTTGATTGTAAACGAGTTGTGTATGTATGATACTATCTCAGGGTAATGATTGATAGCTTGGGGATTATCTATGTTAAGGTGGGGATAATATAATGTCATGGGTGTTTGGAATGATCCCTTTTCATGGTAAATTTTATTTTTTTTAGGTTTGGTGAGAAAGAAAACTCTATTTTTGAAATTTAAAGACCTATTCTAAGAGTTTTATTAACCATAAGAATTTTTAGATTGGGTTTATGTCTCAAGAAGTCCCTTAGGGGTTCATTTGGGTTTTGGGAGAATTGGGCCCCAAAAATAATGTTTTGGAAAAGTACAGGATAAGGAAAATTGTTTGAAAAAACCTTTGATCCTTCAAGGATTTACAATACATCCCACCAGATATACTGATAATGGTTTTAAAAACCATGCCTAATGGGGCACAAATCCATATGACCACCTCTATTTTTTTTAGCAAATGATATTCACATGGTCTGTTCATGGTTTGGAAGGTTGTGCTCCTGACTGTGTGAGGTGGTGGGATAAGATGTTTCATCAGCATAGGATGCACACAGTATGGTTATCCATGTTCTGAGCCATGTGAGGGGTGATCCCAATAAAAAAGTGAGTGAAAATAGTTATCACACAGTCAGAAAAATATGTGGTCTCACAATGTGCCTCATTTAAAATAGTGAAATTAAAATTATTCCCCTTATAGTATTTTGGTTTTCTCTCCCATATCTTCTTCCATTTTCCCCTATACGTGGGGATATTCTCCAAATACTTCTCCCAATATGATTTTATCCAATACCTCAATCTAATGAACTATATTCAATACATTGGTGTATATATATTCATATTATTATATCCAAAGACCCCCTTTCCTATTTTCTTAATTTATCTTTCCATAAGATGCGCCAAATCCATGTGAGCCATTTTACCCTATTTTCAGTGTATTTTTCTAAAACACAGATTGCATTAGATTTTGTTTGAGTTAGAGGTCTATCCTAGATGATTATACACCTATGTGTATAATGTAGTTTTTTCCCACCATTATCTTTGATATATTGTTTTTTACGGGCGGTGCGCTCTATATTCACCTTGCAGGATGGCTGTTGGAGACTATTATTAATTAATTTTTACTATTAAAATTATAAAATGGATGATGTGAGATACATGTAGAAATTCTAATTATAAAAGACATTTTTTCGAGATGGGTATGAGTATTTTACCAACCTAGATAATTTATATTGGGTGTGATAGTGAAATTAAATTGAATTGTTATTGTTGAATGGATTGGTTACATTGGAAAATGTCGGGCATGAACCGAGGATTTATGTGATGTTGATTGTCGGGATTGAGATTATGTGAATCATGGGGTTGGTATTGGACTAGATAATATAGTGATATTGATCACCTTGTAGAACAACCTGGTCATCAAATTATAGGTGATGTAATCTTCAGGATTATGGTAATGTCTCTGTAATTTTTTGGTGATTACCATCAAGATGAGTGATGCGGTCACATGGGAACAAGATACTAGGATAACATGGCTTAGGGGTTTTGGTGGATTTCTACTCCCTACAGTTGTCCAATGCTCTATTAGAGTCATGTTCACATATATATGACTTTGATCAAGGTAGAGTTGACCACTCATGTGGAGGTAGTCCCCCATAGACTTTGTGTCTTAGGTGATCATGCTAACCTTCTATTATGTTTTCATGTGCTCACCATAGAATAAAAGGTAGATGTTGATAGTCCATCAGTATATAGGGATGAGACTATCAATCAGGGGATAAGACTCTTTTTATATTGAGGCCATAATACTTGATTATTTGGTTGGAAAGATTTCACCAGGCCTCAGTAAGTCGTTTTGTGACCTAATGGTGACTATTATTTGATCTAAAAACAACATTTCACCTTGGGCATTGTGATTCAAGATGACTGGGATTTTTATTAGATGAGGTGTGAGTGAAGGAGTATTATATATGTAAGAATTCCATTTGTATTCTGAATTTTGATAGATGTCATGTAGTGACGGGTGTCACGATTTTTAGGTGGAACAGAAGGGTTAACATATGTTGAATTTAAACAGAGGATTCATTGTGATTTATGTCATGGATCTTAACCCAGAAAATTATATATATTAGAACACATGTTTTATGATATATATATATATAACAAGGATAATTTATTTAGACTTACTGGCGATGGATGAAGAATGTGATTTCATCATTTTGGTTATTGGGAAAAGGGATGAAATTATTTATATAAATTTTGTGTGATTTTGATTTTTTATACTTAGTATATACCTATATAATTAGTGATGGAGGATAAGAACATATTGATGGTATTATAATGAGATTTATTTTCACACCCTTTATAATCCATTCAAGATGCATATTTTTATAATGTCTCAATGATCAAGTAAGGGATTAGGATTAGGAGATGGACCCAGGTGATTGATTGGTACCTTTTTCATGGACATAAGGAAAGTGACCTTAATGGTTATATCATCATCTAGAGTTTATTTTTGATTTAACTTTCGTATATATATATATTTATGGAAACACATGGGATACCCTATATGTTTATTATTTTCTAGGAACTAGAATGGTTATTATCTTCTATAAAATGTTGTGTTCTGTAGTATACAAATGGTATGTATGGGCATGTTATTTATTTTACTGTCTTTTTATTCTTATTCAATTAATTTTTATTTCTTCTACTATCTTATGTTATCTATTTTGTTGTTGTATATACATAGGCCATAATTAGAATCATCATATAGGGGGTATATTCTCCCCACTATAACCTATTTACACCCTTTCTTATAGCTGGTATCATTTGGCATATGGGGAGGCACACCTAAGGCCTAGTGGTCAAAAAACCAGGAGCATTGTTTAATGAGGCATCCCTGTCAGAGTGATATATAGTAAAACCTATGAATTTTAAAATTACCATTAAATTTTTATAAAATATAATAATAGGGAGAATTTGAGGTTGTTTATTCATTTTTTAATGAGGTTAACAGTTATAATTTCATTTATAATATATTTTTCATGTCCATTTATTAATTCTCTATATAAATTTTATATCTTTTTTGGACATTCTCCCGATTTAAAGGACAAAGAAGATACTTTTTTTTGGTCTCAATATAAAGATTATTTTGGAAAAAATTTTACTCTATGGATGTGTCAATAAAGATTATCTAGATGATTTTAATGATTTCAATATTAATAACTCGTTTAGAATGATCAATAGATTTTGTAGCATTTTGAAAAAAAAATTCAGAAATTTCTTAAATTATATACACAAGAAAAACGAGTCCTTCTAAATAAGAAACAAATCAACATATTTAAAGACGAAAAATATATAAGGTTTTATTTGAAAATATTTACTAAAAACTAATCATAGAAAGAATTTTGGAAAACATATGTTCCTTATTAATGTGGAAAAAATGATAGTAGCTAAATAACTTAATAAAATTTCATGACCCAATTCCTTTATGAACCTACCTAGATTCATTGAAAAAATACTATTCCCCCCAAATAAAATATTCATTATGATAATAGTTGGATATTAACATCATGGGTATATATGTGAACATATTCATTAGAAGTAGTACCCTCACTAAAAACAACACATAATAAAAAGATAAATGAATTGAAAATACCATTTCCTAGCTTATTAATCATCCCCAATAAAGTATATAAAAATAAAATATTTCAGTAAAGAAAATAATAATAAAATAAAAGTAATCACAATTGACCATAAAAATAAATCTCAAATAAACCTCTAATAATAATATAATATAAGGAACAAAACACATACTCAAAATAGACCAGTGCATACATGAATTCATAAAACACTAAAGTATTTACAACATAGTAATATAAAATAAAAAAACTCATTTTATATATATGTGATTATATTTAAATACATAGTAAGATCCAATTCAATTCTTTATGGTGGAAAGGAATATTAATAAAATTTATTGTAATGTAGATATTACAAAATAATAATCATATTTTTACCACATATCTTATAATTAATAATTCTTCCACAAAGTATTAAATAAATAAGGATACCTAATAACTTGTATAAATTATCATAGTTAAAAATCATATGATATATAATAATAAAATTCAAGAAATAATAAATAAAATTTTTCCCATGTAGGCTGACCCCCACTTGTCAGTATGAACATCAAACATATTGACCTGTAACCCACTCTCATAACAATATAATGTTCATATCCATAATCACACATTAATATATGTAATAAATAAAAAATAATGCGTTGGAATTTTTAATATCACTTTTATTATTATAAAAATTCTTTCATTTGAAAATACACACTATAATTAAACTATTTTTCATACACTAAAGTGTATTATCATATAAACCATGAAATAATTCTGAAAAATTTATATAATAATATAACATTATAAAAAACGATGAATACATTGAATAAGAACAATACATATTTAAAGTGAATTTAAAATATTATAAATTATTATGAAATATTGGAAATCCAGTGGGTCGCGTTCCCTATGATATAACACATCATTATAAAGAATTGCAAAAATAATGCAACTCATTAAAGAATAATATTATAATTTTGTAAATGATGTATATTGGATCACAATAATAATCTATGTGAATTTTTAATGGATAATCTGATAGGAATTTATAAAAATTACAACCATTATATATAAATTAATGTAATAAAATAACTTTTAGAACAATATTATATCTTTTTGAATAGTAGCTCGACCATTATAATTTTAGCTAAATAATAAGAATAGGAATATTACTGATATGAAATATCTACTCTGAATAAAATATATAGATATTAATGTTATAAAAACTAAATTCTTATGTTTATGTCCATTTTAGATAAAAATTTATTAATATATTTGTTTCATGTTGAATGTTTATTCTTATTTAGTGAAGAAATAATTTTTCAGATAAAATTTTTAACAATGAAATTAGCTAATTTAGAATTTTTTTGAAAAGGCATATAATTTTGAGATTAGGTCACAAAAAATTATCCAAGATATTTTAAATTTAATATTTATATTATAGTTTAATTTATTTAAACAGTAAAAATACAACTTTCTCTTTTACAATATGTTTCATTATATAATTATGATATTAAAATAAATAATTAATCTATTAATTTTTTTAGAATTCAATTAGGTTAATTTAAAAGTAAAAATAATTTATTTAAAAATATTGAATTAAATTTAAGAACCAATAAATCAGTTTCCAAACTATAAATTATTTTTTATTCTAATAAAAGTATTTGGTTGATTTGTTAAATTAAATTAAATGTTCCTTCATTGCCATTTACTATTAGAAGCATTTAAATGACGTATATATATAGAAATGAAATAATATTAATATCATCAATAACCAATACTTCTAATAGTGTTGAGAAAAAAATAATAAATTATTGAATATAATAGTAAAAAACACTCTCCATTGCATAGAGACACCCATTCAATACCCTTTATCAGAACTAATAAAAAAACATAAAATTTCAAATAATTAAAAAATTATCCCCAAAAAACTACCTATACACATTTTGGAATCCCTATTCCATCTAAAAGTCTAATGATCAAATCAATGAGGATTGTCCCCAAGGAGGAATATCAAATAAGTTAAAATTGTGTTACAATAGTTCACCAAATTTAGTTTTACTTTTTTACACTTTTATACTATATTTTAGTTCGCTATTTTCAAGTAAAAATTATTTTTGCAATATATTAATTTAATAATAAAAATAAAATCCTAAATATTATTTATTTATTTTAATCATTCTTCAAAACATTTCGAATCCCTTGATAGGTTTATAATTTATTTGTTAGAAAATATGGTTTTCATTATAAAATTGTAGTTATTATTTTAAAAATGGGTTTTAATGTATATGTTTAACGTTAATAGTAGAATTAAATTAATTTTAAATTACGTAATGATAAAATATTCATGATATTAATAATGTTAATGGTATATTAGTATAAATGGTTTAATCATATAAAAAATAGTCTTACTAAGAAACAGGTTATTATGTTTATAAATTCCAATTTATCTACATCATTATTGGTAATTTATAGTATAATAATGACATGAATCACTATTGTGAATCATATGGAATATATGGATCAATATAAAAATAATCATGGACTAAAACCATTATATTGATTCAACGTTATAATCATGAAACAATCATCTCGATGATTGATATGAATAATAAGGAATTTAATAAATGTATAATAATAATAAAGGACTACTAATAAATAAATAAACAATAATAATGTTATAAAGGTATTAAGTAATATATTTGTTTTTGTTTTTTAGAAATTTATATCAACATCTAAACCATATTTAGACATAAGGTAAGGGAACTCTTTCAAACTATTTCTTAAAATAATTTTATAGTACATGTTTTCTCATTTCCTCAGTTAATAAGTACTCATTCAACATGATGAATAAATATGTCATTGATAAATAAAATTTTATTAAATCATTATTTTTCCAGTGATGTCATTGAATTTATTTTGTTTAAATGAGTCATTATAGATTTGTAATATTGGTAATTTATTTTTAATTAATACCTCTCTAGGGATCTGTTTATTGTGTTTCCTTGAACCTTTTCTTAATTTCAAGGTGAGTAATTGTTTTATTTTCTGATGTATACCCATGAATGTATAATGGGATATATTACCGTATCATTTTTTATGTTCAAGTATATTCATATATATATGGTTTACAAAATTATTATGTAACCCATTTACTTATCATGGGTTTCTTTCATGATTGAACATGATGTATAATTTATGTTCCCTATAAAAAATATTAATGAAATATTATGTTGTGAATGGTGGGACTATATTTACACAACCATAATTAATTTGGAAATTCTTACATCTAATGAGATACTATGTGTAGTTCAGGGCAAGTACATCACAACCATAATTCCATTTTAGGTACAAATTTTTATTGGATTTTATATTATATCAAATTCTTATGAACCTTCCTCCATTGAAATTTTCTACTTTTTGGATGATAGTGGGTAAATAGTGATTCTCGCAATGTTAGGTAAATCCTTAAAAAATAGATTGGACATCTTATAACATTTTTTATTGATAATTAACATGGTTGGAAAATGGTTTTCCAAAAATTATAGGCCAAACATATAAGTATCCTGGTGAGATAGTAGTTACTTACATAATTGACAAATGTTATAGAGAAATGTGAAACTCAATGTTTTTTAATGACTACCTATTTTAATGTGTTAATATACACTTTTACCCTTGGCCTATTTATCCTCCCCCCCACCATTTCTATCTTTCTCAAACCCTCCACCCTATCACATGATCTACCCACCTCCCACTGTCCTGATAACCAATTTATAGTGGTTTTCCAATAATATAATATTTTATTTCATCATTTAAGAGTCTTCCTTTATCAAATTAATACTTAATCCTCCTCACTTATTAATTCATTATTCTTCATTGGTATATATAATCATATGTATGGTGTAATATAAATAAAATGATATGGGTTTTGGTTTTAATATATATTTTTTACTCCTATGATTCTAATATTTCTATTACTTGTGGATTCCACCAATAGTTCACCATTTTTTGATTAATGGAGGTGTATGTTTTCATGTTATACCATTTCTTGATGAATTGGATAGTTATTTCTTATATTTTAAATGAAATATAAATTTATTTAGATTTAAAAATTGGTATTTCAATTACTGATATTGAGGAAATAATATATTATATTTGTCTCACCATTTGGCTAAATTAAATGTTTTTATTTTTAATGATTCAATTAGATGTGAAAGAATAATGGGAATGAATGACTGCACAAATAGTTGGATTATTTTTTAAAATTTATTATTCTTAGTTATACTTGCATCATATATTATTCAGGGTATGAATGACTCCACAAATAGTTGATATGAAAATGGTATATCTTGGATGGACCATGAATTATTATTATTTTCATACAAATACACATCATATGGTAATAATAATAGACATTAATTTTTTAAATATCAATATCTAGAGTTCATTGTTATCATTATTCTTCTAAAGTACTTGAAATAATAATTTTAGTAATAAATAGTAGGTGATGTAAAATTCCATGGAAGTGTGTTCTTATACACAACATTAATGTTATTCAACAAACATAGGATAGTGATTCATATTTTTTTTATTTATATAATAATTAGAGACTAGATGAGGTGGTGACATTGGTTGAGGTGATTAAGTAAGAGAATAACTGAGAAGGTACCACATTGGGCCATATAATTGATTCTCCTATCAGATCATGGATGTGAAAATTTCATCCATTGAGTATATATAAGAATATAATCTTCTTCTTTCGTACGGTGGCATGGTTATAAATATATATCTTAAACAAGTACCTAAAAAGTTAAATTATTTGTGATATTTTATAATAACATATTTCATTATATGAATTTTTAAGTAAAATTTCTAAAGGTACTAATAATAAAAATATTTAAAAATATAAATTAAGTACCATGAATAATAAGATGAGTGATTAAAAATTTGAAAGTAATTAATACACTTTTTACAATTGTTTTAAATTTTTATTTTAAGGAAACTAATTTATTATTGGTGTCTTTGTGATATTAAATAAGGGTTAATGATGATAGGATATTTTTATAATTTCACATGGACAAATTTTTTTTTTGAACTCAAATAAAAAATAATGAATGTTTTTTCTTATGTAAGAATATTTTTATAATTATCATAAAATTTGATTGTTTTTTTATTAAATATGGTATTTTATTTTATTATGATGTTAATAATTTTGGAGATATATTTGACTTCTATGTTTTTATTGAATTATTTTTTTCATGGAATATTTTTTTGTGAGGTACAATAAATTAGATAACATGTTCGAAATGATATATTTTTGAAAAAATACTGATGAAGAATATTTAATAATTCAAGTGGAAGGATTGGATGTCTTAATAGTGAAATTACATATATATATATATATATATAATATGTTTTTCATATGTTTATGGGGAAATAATAATTTGATGAAATAATGAATATACAAAACCGTGATATTAGTTATTAATGATGCAAATAAGGAGATTAATATCAAATATATCTAAATAAATAAATAAAAAACTCATATTCTGAGAGTTCTAATTAAAATTATATATATTAATTATTTTATGGATTAATGATTCAAATTAGGAGATTAATATCAAATATATCTAAATAAAAAATTTCATATTATGAGAGTTCTAATAAAAATTATATATATTAATTATATTAGACAATTTTACTAATACCATGAATAGTAAAATTTATTTTCAATTTTAATGGTTATATTTTTATGAAAATATTATTTATTAATAAATATACTTTTATAATAAATAATGTTATGTAGAAACATTTTTATATTTTAAACATATTATAACATTTTATGACTATTTTTTTGATATTATGGTACACTAATGATAATTTTTTTATGAAATAATGTATTTAGATCATATTTATTTTTATTAGATAAATGAATTTAAATTATATATGATATTTTGGAAGAGATATATTATTATTCCACCTCAATTGAATTATTAATGTAATATACACAGACATAAGTATATGTATTTTTTATATTTTAAGTCATATTACTTGTTTTCAACTAAATTTTCATGAAGAGTGGGAGGGGGTGGAATATGAAGTGGATTAGAAAATAAGAAAATGTTAAAAGATGATGAAAATATTATTTAGGATTATATTCCTACAACAATACCAATGAGCGTATATCATACTTTTGGTGTCCTCAAAAATATGCCCCATATCTACAGCCAGGGGTCTATTAGTTGGCAGTGAGACTCTAGTGGTCCACTTGATATCTAGTAGGTGGACACTACTATTCTAATGGGAGCCCTAAATACCAAATTTATTGGAGGGATATGGATTTAGTAATTTTTTTCATTCCAATATTAATTTAAATCACTCATTTTAATCACTACTTATCTAACTATCTAGTATGGGTTTCTTCCCTTTAACAAGACACATTATTAGCCATTTCATCATTTATTTTTGATGGAATTGGATATATTTATTATCATTATTCACTGAATGTAATAGATAATATGATATGATCTTTTATTCAATTTATGTTGTTTTATTTCAAAATTATCTAATATAAATCCATAAACTTTATACTCTTATATGATTTTGGGATTTTAGTTAATTATTCTCAATTTATGCAATGAAATTGAAAACGTGGGGTTTTATGAATATGATTTATTTGGTCTCATGTTATTAACTTTTATTAATGTTTATGTTTTAATTATTTAACACATGACTATGGTTGGCTAACATAAAATGGAATAGACTGGATAAAAAATAAGTTCTACCATATATTTATAGTTTTGTGAGGATTTTTTGGGCTATTATATACAATCTATGATGTATATATTTTTATATAGACAAAAAAAGTCATGATCATCATAATTGTGATAATCCGTGGTTTTCAAATGAAGAAAGTTGTCCAAGGTAATAAATATGTCATTTTTTCTGAAATATTCATAGGGTATTCCTCAATTATAAAAAAGCATGTGTGAGGTTGTGGATAATATGGAGCATAGCCTAATACGTGTGGGATGAGGAGAAGGATATCAAAATTGGGTTGGGTGTAATAGACACCATGTATAAAATTTAGTATTGGGGGAGGGGGTGTAATTCCAACAATGTTTCATACTATATATTTAGTTTGGTGTAATTCTAACAATGTCTCACACTTGTTAATTAGGTGAGGTGAAATGAAAACCATGTTTCTCCCATTTTATTGGTATTTTTGTAATTATATATTTTATTCATAATTTTTATTTGGTTATGAGTAATTCTAAAAATGAATCTCACTTTGTATATAGGTTTTCTGTAATGCCAATTGGGTTCCATTATTGTAATTTTTTTCTGTAATTATAAAATTTCCCTAACTTTCGATTGGATTCATTGTAATGATAACTTTACTTCACACAGGGTAATTTAGTTAGTTTTAATTATAAACATGCTTCCTACATTGTTTTTGAGTCATGTATAGGACAAATTTTTTCTTGTCTTGAAATTATGTTGTGTGTGATTCCAATCATGACATCACATGGTCTTTAGGATGGAAATGATAATGATCATGTGTTTTTCTTAGTCACATGATTTGGAATTATACCAAACTATGCTTCTTTTTTATACAAGAGATTGAGAGAAATTCAAACATAGTGTTTTGAAATTTTAAAATTGTAATGTTCTATTCAAATGATGTTAATTAGTATTATTTAAAATTATAATTTGGTATGAACCATCACTATTCCAATTAGATATTTATGTCATGTTCATATAAAAAATTGAAAATATTTTATGTATGCAGGGTTGTACATTTGGGTAGATTAAGAGTTCCCAATGACATGATGATATTTTTAATTGGATATTTTATTATCATTTTCAGTTATATATATATATATATTTAGATTTATTAAGAGACATATTTAGTAGTTTTCCTGTAATTATATTTTTCATAACTTTTAGATTCGTCTTGGTCATTGTGCAGACATTATTGTCATGGATGTAGGAATGAGAATGTTCTCTATGATTTATGGATGGTTGGGATATATTATAATATTTATGAAAGAGACTAAGAAAAAAAATAGAAATAGATTTTAGTTTTACTCTAAATTCATGATGCAACCCAATAATTGTTAGGCTAAATCATTTTCATGTCTTATTAGCATTCATCAATTAGATTTTATAATGTTATATTCATTTTCATAGTACTAGGTAATTTTCCAGTCAAAGGGGAAAAATTATTTGTCACCAAAATGTGTTTTAAAGCATGATATTGTTTTATTTAGAAGCATGAATTGAAAAATGAAAATTTTAATTGGGAAAAATTTACTAAATTTTTTAATTCATAATGTAAAATTTTTTGAGGATGAATATTTTAGAATTTTCTAAGAAGTTTGGTTTTTAAATTTATACTGAGAAATACAAATTTGTTTTAAAAAAATTACTTTTATATCCATAATTTAAAAAGATATATTGTGGATCTAAATGATTTTAAATTAAAAGTAGTTTATTTATGCTATAAATAACTCAATTAAGGATATTATATTCAATATTTTACATGAACCTTGAAAAAAATTTATTTATATATAAAAATGGAATTTTTCTGAAAAATCATTTTCATCATGTTTTGTGAGATTAATTTTAAATTATATAATTCTTATTTAGTGTATATAATTTTATAAAATTGATTAAGTATTTTAAATGAACATAATAATATTAGCTCATAAGGTAAGCTCATGTTTTGGTTATAATGTATAATAAAAATAGTAAAAATGTATTAATATGATTATGGTTAACACAAGTTTACTAGAGTTTTAAAGTATAGAGATATGTGTAAAAACGACCTTAAAACATATCTAATTTCTATTTTATAGGAAAATTTATAACCTATATCATTTATAGTTATATAATTGACCTTATTGAATCTACCTTTTTTTATTATTACATTAGAATGATTTTGTATTTTTAAAACATCGGAGTGTATCCTATCCCACACTGATACAATGAAACTCCTCTCCTCTCCTCCTAATTCCTCATGATCCACCTTGGATTATAAAATACCTATAAATATTCATTATTCACCACACTACCCAACACATAGAGTCACTTTTTTATTTGAAAACCACCATAGGATGGATTTATATATAAACCACAAGAGGTTGTTCGATGGAGAGGTATAATTCTTAAAAGTGATATTTAGTTTTATTTATTCTTATATTTCATTCAAATAGTCATCAAAATTTCCAAAATAATCTTAATACATACATCCATATATTGATATATTTTTAATTTAAATGAAAAATATGTTTCTATATCCACTTCTATCAAATGGGAAACAAAACCACTATTTGTTTGAACACAAGACTACCTCCCAACAAACTCACATAATTTTGTTTCCGTCACTGCCTCTCATGACTGATTATAATGTTATATTTAATGTATATATATATATTTATATATTATATTAATGAATTATTTAATATTTTTAATATATTATATGGCACATATTTTCTTAACATTCCATTCATTTAAAAATTATATCATCCTTCTCATGTAATTGTGCACTATTACCTCATAAAGTGACGTGTTTCAGTTTTCATCCCAGTAAAACATGGTTGATATATATAAATTTATTTAAATATATAATATGATATTTATGATATAATATTTTTTAGGAAAAATAAAATAATATTTACCTTATTTCTATCAATATATTTGATAAATGGAAACATTACTCATGTATATAGATGACATAACTACTAAATAATTGTAACATAATTCATTTTTTATAATACTACTTCATAGATTATATTTAAATTATAATTTATTTATATAATTGATAATTATTTCAGGATAATTATTCTTTTGATTAATGAATATTTCCAATTTGACTATAGCTAACCTGTTAATGTCATTTTGGACATATGTGAGGAATATTGTTTAAAAACCCAATGTGAAATTAATTGATTAACTAATTAAAAATGAAATGGATATAAATAAATTAAAAGGAATAATAAAAATATTTTTATTTAGAAATTATATAATAAAAATAATTTTATTATTTTGGATGATAATATTTGTATTTGGTGATTCAAACTCAAAGAAAGGGACACTTGAACTGAAAACCACATTTTTATTATTTTAAGGATTTATTTTGTAAATATATTTTATCCATGTATGTATTCTCATAATTATTTTATCTATGAATTTATATGTACATAAAGGAATTATATTGGATATTTTCTATTTATTTTTAATTTTTTTCAATGGTTTTCAAAAATAATCTTTCAAAATAATTTATTTGAAACATTTTGAAGTTATTGTCATATGAAAAAAAGGAATGTTATTTTTTAATGTATATGACATCAACAAATTTTCCACCCACAAAAAAATTGTTCAATATATTTACTCCATTATAATATTTATTTTTTATAAAATAACTCGCTTCCCTTTGTTATGGGTATTTTAGTTTTTAAAATGGGGTTTTAATAGGGAAGGGTCTTTCAATATCTGAGAATGACTTGCATAGGTGTTCAAAAGAGTTTTTCAAGGGTTTATAATGAAAAGGGGTAAAGATTAAATGTTTTATTAATTATATGGTACATTTTCATTTTATATGATAATATTTTAGGGAATTATACCATATAAAATTGGTGATCTTGATATAGCTCATACAAACGGTTGATCCTAAAACAACTTATACGATAGGAGAGCCCTGTAAAGATTATATGACATTTGTGCTTGATATAACTATAAAATGAATTTGGTAATGCACCTTTTCTCAAAATCTTGTAATGGGTGAGTTATTTTTTGAAGTTTCTCTAATGGATTTAATATGGATCTTCTTAATTTTTATAGAATATTACAAAAAATTATAAATATAATTCAATATGATTCCTTAGAAGTTGTCATTTTTCTTACCATGGGTTTTAAAAGTTTTCCATTAGAAAAATAATTATGTTTTTCATGTTAATATGATTTATTTTATAAAAATAGTGAATATTATTTTAAAGGTAAAAAGTATAGGGATTTTTGTGTTTCTTATTATAGAAACTAATTTTTTCTCTTTTTTCCTGTATAATGTTTTTAATTCTTGTTCAATATTTTAAAATGTTTTTTATAGGGTTAGAGGATTAGCCTAAACAATTAAGTAGTAATGTTAAAATTAATTAATATTTTTAATAAATAAAAAGTGTTTTCATTTCAAATGGTTTATATTATATGAAAAGTGGAAACTGAGTTGAAGGAAAGTGAATTGTGTACATGTAAACCGTATTTTATAATTTTTAAGGATGAGTATTTATATTTTGTATTAGATAAAATGTTTATATAAATTTATAGGTTCAGATGATTAATATGGGGACATTTGAATATTGTGAGATGCTATTATGGATTACTTAGATATGTATAGAATAATTTCCCATTTTTTGGGAAAATAATATTTTCTGGTTGCTGTAGAAATTAGTTCTCTATATGGATATTATAAAGTGGATATTGTTGTGGAATAGGTGAACCTTGGGGTTATAACTCTAAATGGGGAAGATTAGGTATTAACTCTATCATCACCCGATGCATAATAAGTGGGCCTAAGCCTATACACTTGGATATACCCTCCTCTGGGGTATTATTTGGTCAATTGAAATACATTCAATGAACTATTTTGAATTATTCAAACATAAGGCTATATAATTGAATAACGAACAAGGATATATTATATTAATCATGTGGTTCTATATAATTAATGGAATGTTGTCATAGATTAAGAAAATTAAAATTTATTTATATATTATATATGATTAACATAATGAAATTATTGGTAATTAACACAAAATATTAATGTCATTCAAGAAAATTATTTTATAAAATATGGAATGATAAAAATCATACAGAAATCTCTATTATCTACCAAATGATTCACCAGTAATAATAATTTCAATGACTAGGAGATGCCACCCAATTTGTTTCCTACCATTCTTGTCACGACCCGTCCCATGAGCCCCGTGCCATGACTACCCGAAGCCCGCCATCTATAGGTCAGGGGATGGTGACTAGCACCAAAGACGTAAATCCCTAAAACTGGGAAGGTATTTCCTTTAAAAAATATAATCACACACAACAGAGTATCCGTAAGAAATACACTAAGTAAAACTATATACAAAAGAAGTGATGAAAAGTAAAGGGGCCGGGAATACAAGCCCAACATTAATGTACTAGGAAACAAGTACAATAGAAGAAAGGTGAAACATCTGCTGGATCATCCTATGGAAAATCCTACCTAATGGTTAGGAACAGATATCCCCCACTGCACTCCACATTCGTTCGTATCCTCTGTTTACCGTCATGACATGTGGTCCACCTCCGGGTACCGTCCAATCCTCGTACACTCAGCCTCGGTCAGCATTGTCTGTTGTCTTCATCAAACACAATGAGGTGCGGGCATAGCCTATGTAGGGGTGAGTATAACGATACTCAGTAGGGATCCCAATACCCTCAAATTCTAACAAAATCCAGAAAGGATTAACCAACAAGTATGAAATAAATAGATAACCACAATTAGGTATAGTCCCATACATATAACTATGTTATCTAGTAATTAGTGTCAATCATGTGGTAAACTCAAAAGTTACAGACTTAGCCCAACTAGGATTTTTGTTCACATTGACGAAACCATGACTGTTAGAGATCTCCTCCTCTTTCGCATACAATGGGCCTGCTTCCAACTACCAGGTGCTTCCCAATAACCTTGGACAGCTGTGGTACTCCTTCTTTCGAGTACCGTGGGTCTGTCCGACTCATAAAGAGGTGCTCCCCACTGTGGGTCTACCGCCAACTACCAGGTGCTCCCCTAATAGCATGTAGAGGTACTCCTCATGTCGAGTACCATGGGTATGCCGCCAACTACCAGGCGCTCCCCATTGGTCTAGTTGAATCACTCCGAGTTGAATCGGTCAAGCAGTCGTCAGGTCTCAGCTAGCTGATAGGTCTCTGTACTCCGCTCGCTCATCTCCGGGAGGATCTTCTCTACGAGCTACTGGTCGATACTTCAACTATCATTAAGTCCCACGTAGAAGTATCTCAAAGGTCTACCTCATCATAGGGGTCTCAATGCAACTGACGACGCGTCAATCGGACGCCCGGTCTATGAGTTATTAGCTTTTTAGTCCCAGGGCCCCGGTTGGATTCATGTATGATCCAACCTGACTGTATCTCAACATTACCCCAAACTCTAGTATGGTAAACTCAAAGGGATGTCTACACTCCAAGAATACCAGCGTTGTTGGAGGATCATCAATCAGACGTCTGGTGCCAATGATATAGCCAAAGGAAGTAAAGGGGTCAGTAGTGGACCCAGATCCGGTCCGACCCTGTCGGACCGACTCGTCCCCACCTAGTCTGGGCTGACCCGGTCAGGGTAGACCCAGTCAGACCTATTGGGTCTGGCCTGGACCATAGGGTGGGCAAGCCTGTTAGGTTCACCCCGGCCTGCTGGGCCTAGCCCAGTTGGCCGCATGGGCGGTTCGGCCCGGGATCAGGGTCGTTTCGGCCCAGAGTTTCTTGAGGGCGCTTCCTGGTGCGGCTCGGCCCAGAGGGCATGGCCGGGCCAGTTCGGTCGGGGTGCCAGGAGGGGGCCTGGGACATCGGCTTGGATGGGAGGTCGCAAGGGAGCCGGTTCGCCTGAGGCGTGAAGGGTACGCGTGAAGGCCGGAAGGCAGCCGGTTCGGGGCGGCGCGTATGGAGGCCGACAGAGTTGTCGATCTAGGGTGGCGCGCATGAAGGCCGGCGGGGCGACCGGTCCAGGTTGGCCCGCACGGAGGCCGGAAGGGTGTCCAAGTAGTAGCTCGTCCAAGCGGGACATGGCCAGGAGGAGTGCGGCCAGGCGAGGGGCGGCCAGGCGGGGCACGGCCAAGCGGTACGCGACCAGGCGGGGTGCGGCCAGGCAGAGCGTGGTCAAGAGGGGTGCAGCCAGGCAGGGTGCGGACATGTGATCAGTCAAGCGGGCATGCGGGCGGGTGGCCAAGCGGGCCTCTAGGGAGGCGACCCGGCGAGCGGCCATGCGGGTTGCTGGGTAGGCGGCCTGGAGGGTCACGGGCAGAGGCCGGGCAGGTGGCGAGGCAGGGCGCGGGCGGTGGCCAGGCAGCCGGGTGGCCCGGATACTGGAGGGCTGGAAATCCAGGCCAGTGCGGGCCGGTGGTATTCGGCCGGGAGCACCAGAGCGCCGTGGGTTGGTGCGATTCATGGATGACACGGGTAGCAAGGCCTTTGTCATCACCGCCTTCGTCACCTCTATGATGATACGTCGCCATGCCAAAGAAACATCAGAGA
Organism: Viscum album; assembly: GCA_963277665.1. Taxonomy (NCBI): domain Eukaryota; kingdom Viridiplantae; phylum Streptophyta; class Magnoliopsida; order Santalales; family Viscaceae; genus Viscum; species Viscum album. The sequence continues at coordinate 163,478,379 of OY728128.1, forward strand.
GAGATCGACGGAGGGGGTCGGGCCATGTTAGTTTGGCCCGCACTTTCCGCATTTAAGGGTGAAAGAAATTGGTTCATCAAAGGAGTATGATGAAAATCAATTATTTTCAATACTTCGCATCTATTCCTTCTAAACAAAGATGATAAAAATTAAAGGAATTTTAATCAATGTAAACCCCATACCATAATTTTCCATTCATCATTCGTTGACAGAGATTCAGGAAGAAGACGAAGAAGATGGTTGTTCATCACGTCTTCCAAGCACTTCTAAAGCCATGTTTCATCGGCTCATGGAAGACGCCCCATATCAGTAGGTTACCGGGGAAGAATTCAAATATGATCGGCATTATTCTTTGGTGGAGCATTCTTCATTCTTAAATGGGAGCTTTTCACCCTAGCTCTCCTCTTCCAATGTTCCACCAAATGAAAGATTCCAATGCAAAAGAAATAATAGATTTTCTATTATTTTATTTGTTGGCACAAATTCAAATGGATAATTAATTAATTAGATAGGCTCCACCTAATTAATTTATGAGAGTTTTCACAAAATTATTAAAGAGGAGTTGAAGAGGATCCCCCATATTAATTAAAGCTTGTGGGTTTCTCCACATTAATGAGGAGTTTAAGGGGATAAGAGTCCGGGTGGTCCCCACCACATTAATCCTATCATGGGATGTTGAGTTATGGTTGGCCCCACCACCATAACCTCTCATGGGAGGTTAAGGTGTGGTGGTCCCACCACCAACCCCCATGAGGAGGTTTTAACCAACACACACCAAATGACGGCTTAAATAAAATAAAGTGTTGGGCACTTTATTTTTTTTTAAGAAAACCCAAATACTAAATTCTATCCTCGACTCACTACCATCGAAGTGAAATTCTTCTTAATTGAATACCACAGCTGCGAGTTCAACGGTGCCCTTATATTTCTATTCCGAGCACTGGTTTAAAAGTTATAAAAATCCGCTCATACGTATACTGAACGTACACACCGGGCTTTGGAATCAAGCGACGTAAATATTCACAGACTCATTAAAATACCATGTATTAAAAAAAATTACACAAGTTTTCTGGGTATTTACATTCTCCCCACATCAGGGCTTTCCATCCCCGTAAGCTACAACTCAAACTAAGGGATCAAATGGGGGTATTGAGCATGCATCTGATCCTATCGCTCCCATGTGCTCTCTAGGAGGTTCTCGTGCTGCCAATGAACACGCACCAGAAGTATCGACTATCCACATAGGACCCGCTCCAGTCGATTCTCAATCTCCACTAGAACCTCTGTCAAAGTCGCCCCATCATCAATGTCCAACTCTCCATGGTCAATGATTTGGGTCGGGTCATGCACATATCACCTCAGCTGAGATACATAGAAGATGTCGTGCACCCGGTGCAACTGAGGTGGAAGAGATAAGCGGTAAGCCACCTCAAAAACATGGCTGAGGACCAAAAAAGGTCCAATGAATCTTGGAAAAAACTTGTCACCTCTGCCAAATCTCAGTAGGCCTCGTCGAGTTGAGACCCATAGAAAGACATGGTCTCTATAATCGAACTCTAGAGGCCTCTGTCTCCTATTAGAATACGACTTACGCCTACTCTGTGTAGTCTTCATCTGCTCTTGGATGATCTGCACCTTCTCTGTGGTATCCCATACTATCTATGTCCCCACTAGTGCTGACTCCCCTGGGTATTTCCAGCACAGTGGTGATCTACAATGTCAACCATAGAAGGCCCCAAAAGGTGCCATCCTGATGGTGGAGTGATAGCTGTTGTTGTATGAAAACTTCACCAAAGGTAATTGATCTTCCCAGATGTGTCCGAAGTCGAGGACACAAGCACACATCATATCCTCAAGGGTCTGAATGGTCCGATCAGTCGGACTATCTGTCTGAGGATGGAAGGAAGTGCTCAGACGAAGTTGCGTCCCAAAATCCTCCTGCAACCCCTTCCATAGCCGGGAAGTAAATCACGCTTCATGATCAGAGAAAATAGAAGAAGTTATTCCATGTAGCAACACAATCTCCTACATGTAGAGGTGTCCAAATCTCTCTATTGAACCCTTTTCTCTGATAGGTAGGAAGTGGGTCGACTTGGTGAGTCGGTCGACGATCACCCAGAATGAGTCATGTCCCTCGGACTTATGGGGACGACCCGTCACGAAGTTCAACAATATACCACCCCACTTCTGCTCTGGGTCCTCTAAAGGATGAACTAAGCCTGCTGGTACCTAATGCTCCGCCTTCAATTGATGACAAGTGAGGCATTGATAGACTAGCTCTGCTACTTCCTTCTTCATACCTGGTCACTAGTGTTCTTGTCGAAGGTCCCAGTACATCTTCACCACTCCTGGATGTACCGCTAAAGTGGATGTGTGGAACTCCCTCAACAATTCCTCCTGAAGTGACACTTGAACCATAGTAAATCCTCTTTATAAGATGAGGTGATCCCCACCATCAGAAAATATATCAGGTGCCTAACCTGTGGATATCTGAGCATGTCGTGTCTCGCAGTCAGTATCACCATGTTGTACCTCCCTAACTCACTAAAGAAGTGGGGGAGTGACTGTAACATACTATAGAAAGGTTGCTCCGTCTCTATCCATAAATGATGTCTGCAAAACGGCCTGCTGTTCCATCGCTTCGCCTAGAAGCTGTATAACAATTCTTCTACTGAGTGCATCTACAACAATGTTCCCCTTCCCAAGAGTATAGACTATCTCTAAGTCATAGTCCTAGAAGAACTCAGGCCACCACCTCTGTCTCAGGTTCAGTTCCTTCTTAGGGATGATATACGTGAGACACTGGTGGTCAGAGTAGATTGTAAAATGTTCACCCATCAGATAGTGTCGCCACATCATTAATGCGAAGACCACTACTGCTAACACCAGGTCATGGGTAGCATAGTTCTGCTCATGCTGTCTCAGCTACCAAAACCATATGCGATAAATACTCACTACTACATCATGACACACCCGAGTCCGATCCCTGATGCATCGTAGTAGACTATGTACCCTACACCTTCCTCTGGAATCCTCAAGATGGGGGAACAAGTCAGCATCTGCCTCAGCTCTTGAAAGCTCTTCTGGCATCTCTCTGAAGACAAGAAGGGTTTCCCCTTATTTATCAATGTTGATAGTGGTGTTGCAACTCTGGAGAAGTCTAGGACGAACCACCAATAATATCCAGCCAAAGAATTCGTCCCTCCCCCTTATGGGGGGGGGGGGGTAAACCTAGAAACATATTTTGAAAAGATGACCCCATGTTCTGTCACCCCTATTTGGAATTGAAAACTGAAAACTCCTACTTCCACGAGGGTAAGGATAGGTGACTCAAGAGTGATCGGCTACACCCTCCTATGCATGATTTTAACATATGCTGCCTGAGTTTTCTTTTCTTTTTTCCGAATAAGGAAAACCTCATCCCAAAGTTGTATATAAACCAAAAACTTTTTACCTAATACAGTCAATCTGTGTATGAACTGTGGTTGTCCAGTCCATACCCAAACTAACGTCGTAAGGCCTCAACGCTGCCACCCAAAGATTCCAACTGAAACTTTCACCTCAAGGGTCAGATCAAACCATCAATGTAAGTGTGATTACCATGTATCATCCCAAAGGTATCTCCAGATGTGAGGGTGAAGTCAACGGTTTAACCAGAAACTTTAGGACTCAGACAAGATCTATGGATGGAAGGAGTGATTGGTACCTGTGTCTATTGATATGGAAACTAGTAGTAGACATATAGCGTACCTTGAATCATTCTTAGACCCCTTGGGTCACACTCCTTGACCGCATGAACCTACATTATTCCCCTTCCCTTCAGCTCCCTGAGTCTAGCGGGGACTACAAAGGCAGGTGGTTGTAACATGTTGAAATGTACACCACCACATGATACCCTCCTAGATCTGCTTCCAAGTCTGCTACCCTGTAGATTCATCTGTCCTCAACACTTTCTCTTCTCGAAACATTTTTCACTCTCAAGTCTCTAAGACTGGAACCATTTTCATGCTTTCCCACTGCTAACGTTCACTGGTTGTATATGCTCATCCAAAGAACATTCTACCGAAAAGGCTCTCTCTAGAATATAGAGAAAATGTGATGGCTCATATGTCCTAAAAGACACCTAGCACGGTAGTCTGAGCCTCAAATAACTGATCAAAACATATTCATCACGTACCAGAAACGATTGGTACGCCTTGATGAATTCTCAACTACCTCCTCAGGCCAGTACTCATCCACCTGTGAGTCGGCCACGACTCGGAACCTGAGGTGTATCTGATGCTGAAACACATGTAAGGAATTAAGCCGACATGTTTCATCTACCGGTACCACCAGTTGTAACAAATGACCAACAGGTAGTGATATAGCTGACACTCTACCTGAAGGTACAAACCCAGGCAACGGTCTATGTACCAAAGCCTCATCACTATACAGACCATCCTCATGGTCACTCACTAGAAAATACCAGTTTCTACGATCACTATCTGCTCTATGGTTGTCTCAACTAGGCAGAGAACTCTAGTAATCACCTCTATCTAGTCCTATACTTCTAGAACTAATGAAACATGCTCAGTCGGCATGCACCATCCACCAGTGCGGTCAGTGGAATCTACTGCCCAATGGGAGGTGGTGCTGCTGTTACACCACCTGAAGGTGCCAACATAGTAATAGGGCCCTACATCGGAGCCTCTTCGCTCGGTGGGCCGTTATTGTATAATCTCTCGGAACTATAACTGGTTGTCGGCGTGGAGGAATCCTGAACAAATGAGACACGGTAAAAAGTTTTATACATGGTGAGCTGGACTGGTTGAGCTGACTTAATGAAAACTTCTGAAAACACAAATGCAATCAGTGTTTACGTGTAATGAGTCAGAAATCAAAATTCAGGGTCCTGGTGTAAGGATACATCGGCCGCCACACCAACAATGGACTCCCTGAACTGAAAGGCACACTCGATACCCTTAACACTATTTCTTCACAGAAAAGAAAGACCAGATTCCTATGTTCTGCATTAGAACCAACTCCTCTGATACCAACTTGTCACGACCCATCCCCTGGGGCCCGTTCCGTGACTACCCCAAGACCTCCTTCCATAGGCCATGGGCTGGTGACTAACACCAATGGCATAAATCCCTAAAACTGGGAAGGAATTGTCTTTACAAATTATAATCACAAACAATAAAGTAGACGGAAGCAATACACTATCTAAAACTGTATACAAAAGATGTGCTGAAAAGTAAAGGGGCCCGAAATACAATCCCAATTTTAAAGTAAAAGGAAACAAGTACAGTAGAAGAAAGGTGAAACAATTGCTAGATCATCCCCCAGAAAATCCTACATGAAGGGTAGGTACAGATAGCCTCCACAACACTCCACATCCGTTAGTATCCTCCGTGTACTGTCATGTCGTGTGACGCACCTCTGGGTACCGTCTAGTCCTTGTACACTCAGCCTCAATCAGTGTCGTCCATCGTTTGCATCCAACACAACGAGGTGCAGGCATAGCCCGTGTATGGATGAGTATAATGATAATCAGTAGGGACCCCGAGTCCCTCAAGGTCTCACAAAATCTAACAAGGGTAAAACAAAAAGTACGAAATCAATAGATAACTTCACTTATTTATATAACCATACATTTACCTAAGTGATATAGTAATCAGTCTCAATCATGAGGTAAACTAAAAATTCACCGACTCAGCTCAACCAGGATTTTTATTCACAATGAGAAAACCACGGTCGCTGGAGAACTCCTCTTCTGTCGAGTACAGTGGGCTTTCCGCCATCTACTAGGCACTTTCCACTAACCATGGACTGCTGAGGTACGCCTCCTGTCGAGTACCGTGGGTCTGCTGCGCTCACACAGAGGCACTCCCCACTGTGGGTCAGCTGCCAACTTCCAGGAACACCCCCTAATAGTCTGCATAGGTACTCCTCATGTCATGTACCACAGGTCTACTGCCAACTACCAGGTGCTCCACCACCGTGGTTCTACCACTAACTACGAGGCACTCCCCATTGGGCTAGTCAAATCAGTCCAAGTCGAATCAGTCAAGTAGTCATCTAGTCTCATCCAACTTCTAGGTCTCCGTACCCCACTCGCTCATCTCCAGGAGGGTCTTCTCCACGAGCTACATGTCGATACTCCAACTGTCACGAAGTCCCACTTAGAAGTATCTCAAAAGTGTGCCTCGTCATAGGGGTATCAACACAACTAACAGCGCATCAATCGGACGCCCGGTCTCTGAGTTATTAGCTTTTTTGTCCCAGGGGCCCAGTTGGAATCGTGTACGATCCAACCTTACCATATCTCTACATTACCGCAAACTCCAGTGTGGTATACTCAAAAGGACGGCAATGCTCTAAGATTACCAGTGCTACTGGCGGATCGTCAATCAAACGTCTAGTGCCAATGATATGGCCAAAAGAAGTAAAGGGGTCAGTAGTGGGCCCGGGTCCTGTCCGACCTGGTCGGACCGACTCTGTCCAACCCAGTGTGGGCCGACCCGGTCTGGGTCGACCTGGTCAGACCTGTTGAGTCTAGCCCGACCCATTGGGAGGGCCAGCCTGTTAGATTCACCTTAGCTTATTGGACCCAGCCCAGCAGGCCGCGTGGGCAGTTCGACTTGGGCTCAGGGCCGGTTCGGCCTGGAGTGTCGCGATGGCGCGACCCGGCATGGCTCGACCCGGAGGGTGCGGCTGGGCCGGTTCGGCCGGTGTGCCACAAGGGGTGCCTGGACGCTGACTCGGCTGGGAGGCCATAAGGGATCGAATTCGCATGAGGCGCACGGGGTGCGCGTGAAGGACGATAGGTGGCTGGTTCGAGGTGGCATGCGTAAAGGATGGCATGGTGGCCGGTCCGGGGCGGCGCGTGCGGAGGCCGGCTGGTCTGGGGTGGCACGCGTAGAGGCTGGCAGGGAGACCGGGGGAGCGGCTCGGCCAGGCAGGACGCGGCCAAGTGGGGAGCAGTGAGGCTGGGCGTGGCCAGGTGGGGCACGACTAGGCGGGGCACGACCAGGCAGAGCGCGGCCAAGCGGGCAGCCAGGTAGGCGGCGAGGAAGGCGACCAGGCGGGCGGCTGGGCAGGTGGCCAGGCTGGGCGCGGGTGGAGGCCGTGTAGCGAGGAGGCCCGAAGACTAGAGGGCTGGAAATCCGGGCCGGTGTGGGCAGTCGGTATTCGGCCGGGAGCACCGGAGTGCCGTGGGGGCGATGCGATTCATCAAGGCTGTGGGTTGGGCGGCCTTTTTCATCGCCCCTTCTTCGCCTCGTCGAAGCTACATCACCATGCCGAAGAAACATCACAAAGAGATCTACGGAGTGGGTCGGGCCATGTATGTTTGTCCCGCATCTTCCGTGTTTAGGGGTGATTGCAATTGGTTCATCAAACGAGTATGACGAACAACAATTATTTTTAATACTTCACATTGATTCCTTTCAAAAGAAGATGATAAATAGAAAAGGAATATTACTCAAAATAAACCCCCTACCTTTGTTGGTCATTCGACAGTCATTGATAGAGTTATTGGAAGAATACGAAGCAGATGGTCGTTCGTCACATCTGTCGTGCACTTCCAAACCTGAGTTTCATCAGCTCGTGGAAGACACTCCACGTCGGTAGGTGTCCGGGGAAGAAGTCGAAGAGGATCCACGTTCTTCGTCGGTGGAGAATTCTTCATTCTTCATTGGGAGCTTTTCTCCCTAGCTCTCCTATTCCAAAGATCCACCAAATGAAAGATGACAACCCAACAGAAATAATAAATTGTCTCTTATTTTAGTTCTTGGGACGAATTCATATGGAGAATTAATTAATTAGATAGGATCCACCTAATTAATTGATGAGAGTTGTCCCAAATTTAATAAAGGGGATTTGAAGAGGATCCCCCATATTAATTGGAGCTTGTTGGTTTCTCCACATTAATAGGGAGTTTAAGGGGTTAAGAGACCGGGTGATCCCCACCACATTAATCCTCTCATGGGAGGTTGAGTTCAGGTGGGGCCCACCACTATAACCTCTAATGGGAGGTTAAGGTGCGGTGGTCCCACCACCATCATCCAAGAGGTGTTTTTAACAACCACACACCAAACAATGTATTAAATAAAATAAAGAATAGGTCACTCTATTTTATTGTTAATTTTAAGAAAACCCAAAAACTAACTTCTATCCTCGACTCAGTACCATCGAAGTGTAAGTCTTCTTAAGTGAATACTGACTCTGCAAGTTTAATGGTGACCTCAGATTTATATTCCATGAACCGGTTCAAAAGTTATAAAAACCCTTTCATACTTCTACTGAAAATACCCAAACAAAACTTTAGAAATTGATTCTTGGAACACAGGGCATTGAAATCAAGCACCGTAATTTTTCTCAGACTCGTAAAAATCCTATGTATAAAAAAAAATTTCCACAGGAATTATGGGTCTTTAAAATTCCTTTTCTAAGTGAAAAACTTTATGAAATAGCCAAATACTATTTTATAATGTGATATCATTAAGGATTGTGGGATAAAATTTAATATTCTATTAAAAATAAAATATCTTATATTACTCAATTTGAGAAATATCATGTGGGGCTTTATCGAGTTTTTAAAATGGATGATCCAGCAAAAGTTATTTTAAATCTCTAGGAAGCTATGAATAATGGTGATCATCATGAAACATATATATTTGTTTTATTATCTTATTTTATTGATTATCATAATAAAAATTCCTTATTTAAAAAATTTATGTAAACCCATATCATAATGTGTTACAAAAAACAATCGAGGAATGATGTTTAAAAATATCATGTTCCAAACCTATTATTGTTTATAAATTTTAACTTCTGTTGATATTCATTTCAATAAATATGTAAGTAATGTTCAAAGATAAAACAAGTGGAGGAATTTTGATAGGTTATAAGGTATTTTTATAATGTAGGGGCTCCACTTGTCTTATTATGGGACATTTGATTTTGAAATTTGGACATCAATGAATGTTGATAAACATTTAAAAGGTATATATTATTTTAAAAGTTATTCATAAATTTAAATTTGGTATAATAATTGAATAGATTTATATTTCAGATTATAGTAGGGAAATATGAAAGAATAAGATGAAAAAAGATGGTTAATTGTTTGTGATGTAAATCAAACAAATGATCTCTTTATTTAATGAGATTTTTTAAATATGATATATTTGTATTGTATTAATGATATTCTTGTATATTTTTAATTATATAATGATCATTTAACACCTATATATTATTCTATGGTAGGTTGTCTGTTCAATATTATAAAGAATAATTTGGATATAACTGATCCCTTGAATAGTAATTAAATTTAAAAGTGATATTTTAGGAACATATGATTGATCTATAAGTAATCCTTATTGTTGAAAGTTTCTTTTGGAAATTATTCAATTACAATTATTTGATTTTATGTAAAGAAAATATATATATAGAAAACCACTGAGGTTAATTAGTGATTTGAAAAATATTCTTATTTTCGAGGATCATAATAATAATTTTTTTTGGGATTTTTATTGGATCAATGTGAATTATGAATATATAATTCAGATATTTTTTACAATTTATAATATAATATTTTATATTATTTTAGAAAAATGAAAAATTATAGACCAATAGACAGCCCATCAAATCTGGAATGTTTGTGGGGATCGAACCCATAGAAAAAGAGTGAAAATGATATAATTAAAAAACAAGTTGACTTTATGACCATATTAGAGTAAAATTTTATTTTTAAAATAAATTATTTTATGTATAAAGAATAATTTGAAATTGATAAGGATATCTCAAGATCAACTATTTTTTTTGGTTTTGATTTGAATAGTAATACATTAGTATAAATTTATTGGGTTTATATATATAATTTGGGTATATGTAACCCTTATGATTAACATGTTTAAAAATGATTTTACGAATAATTATTTTACATTTAATGTATATAGGAATAAAGGAATCGATAACCATTAATGTTCATGTCATCTATGTTGCTGAGGTAATTATGGGTTATTTAAATTTTTGAACATTTTATTTATAATATTTATTATGATGTGATTGAAAAGGTACTTGGTTATTAAGTGATTAATATTATATAAAAAATTATCACTCTTTAGTGGAAAATTATATGATTACGATAAATAGAAAGCCACTGGATATGGCGAGATTTAATTTGAGGAATAATGGTTGAAATATATTTTTGATTGATATAAGATTTTAATGTGTCTTTATGTTATTTATGATGATTAACATATTTTGGAGAATATATTGTTAGGGAATATGAATTGTTTATATGAGATTACATGTGACTAATTTTTATTGTAGAAAAATGTTAAATTAATCTTAGAAGAATAAGTGATGAAATCATTTGGTTTATTTGGTTATAAAACATTTTTGGGAATACTTTGAATATTCTTATAGATAGTTACTTATCAAATGTTCTATGTTTAAATTTAGGTTTTATTATTGAGGATTCATAGATTTATGTTTCATTTAATCTCAGGTACGATTATTTATTTTTGGTATTTTCTTATGTTGTACTGATAATTTTTGTTTTGGTGAATTTATAATTATAAGAGGAATATCATTTTATCATTTTATGGGTTATATGATCTATTAGAAGATTATTTTTTTGTATCTAGAAAAAAAGCGTCTGTAATCTTGATCTATTGGAGAGAAATATGATATTTGGGAAGAAATTAATTAATGGTAAAAAATCGATTTCTATGTAAGCATATTTTAATGTTCTAAGTGTATATAGTAAGTTAATTAATCAACTATATAAAAAGGATTTAGAAAGAAAAATATTTTTAATTGATATTAATTTATGAATAATCCATGTATTTTTTCGAATCTCATTGTCTTATGGTTATATTTCCATTAAATTTCTCATGACCATCCACTTTCTTGTGATCAATATTCTCTTTCAGTCTCTATCGTTATATGGATATCATGTTTTCCATCCAAGTGTGTATCTCATTTCCCTCTAATGTTATCTTATATTTGAACCCAATATGTGTTCTTCCCACCAACTATAATATTTACATTTCCTAAATTTCAAGATGATGTTTTATTTAACCTTTTAATGATTTGAAATTTTAACCAAGGAATTTTCAAATGTCAGACCGTTTGTTATTGAACTCTATTTCTCATAACGATGGAAAAATTTCTAAAAGTTAGGATGAATGAAATAAACCATGTGATGATATTTTTAATCATTTTCATGTCTTATTCATATTAATTAATTATATATTATATAATTATTATCATTATAATAATATTAGGAAGTTATTTAGTCAAAAGTTTTTTTTAACTTATAACCAAATTTGGTATTCACGCATTATATGGTTTGTTTTAAAATAAATATTTCGAAACTATATAATTTTATTTTTTATAAATTAACATAATATTTTAATTAAAAATATAAACATTATATTAGGATGTTTTAAAATATTATAAAAATGTTTATTTTTCAATGAAAAGCAAAAGATAATAACGTTTTCTAAATACAATTATTTTTTGACAAGAATTTGTGATATTAATTTTTTAAAAAATATTTTAAAATAGAATAAAGTAATTTATATTATTAATAACCAAAATAATTTCACATTAATCAAAATGTTACTTTAATTTGGTACAATACCATTTTTATTCTAAAAGTGAATTTTTCTTAAAAATTTTTCTTCATCTCATTTTGTGGATTTATTTTAAACTAAATTATTCTACTTATATGAGTTCAATTTGATAAAATGGATTCCATATTTTGAATAACCTATATTTATATTATCTTATAAGTTAAACATATTTTATGGTCATAGTGAATTCTTAATGTAGTAAAAATATGAACCAATGATTAAGGTTAAAACGAGTATACCTAGGGTTAATATAAAAATATACTGGTCACAATGAGATAAACAATTATCTATATTCTATTGTAAACCCAAATATTTACAATAATTTATTCATCCATATTATATGGTCTATATTGGAACCATTTTCATGGGTATGTCATTAATATATTTTAATATTTTTAAATATTCCATGTGTTTCCTCTCTTGAAATTATAAATAGACACACACTCTCCTCTATTATCAATATTTAGAGATTCTATATTGGTCATATAATCTATAAAAAAAATACATTCCTAACATTCTTACACAATGAATAGTTTTTTAATATGAAAACCATCATAATCGAGATTTTTGAATATATATAAAGATGTTGTCCAATGAAGAGGTAGAGTTATTAACCATGATTTTCAAGGTTATTTATTATTGTATCTCTTTCAAATATTTTAATTCCATAACCTAGATGCCCAGAGATAGATCCTTAAATTATAATTTAGTATGTATTTCCATGAATAAAATCTATAAGTGCCGATAAGATTAGAAATTATGGAAAACCAGACTACATATATGATACCAATATTACAAAAGAGAAATAGAAAATAAAATGTGATAAATATAAAAGGAAATGAAATAAAACAATGAAATATTATTCAAATATTTTTTATTCATAAATTTGGTAGTGGGAAAAATAATGGTGAGCTGAAATGCTTAGTAAGGGTAAGTACAACTAATGATAAAATGACTAAATCAGAATATATAATCATTTAAAGGTATGTAAGTAAGAATACATGCCATTGAATTAAGTGGTTATGTCAAAATTAATATTAAAAAGTAAATAAGATAGAACAGATTCCATTAAAATAACTAGATAAGTAATATTCAATATATAGAGGTAAATAACTATAACACATTCCATTCTAATAACATGATAATTCTGAATAAATATGGAAAGATAAATAACTAAAACACATGTCAATCACTCAATAAGTCTAGATTGAAAAGCATCTATATGTAATTTCAACGAAAAAATATCATTAAAAATAATAATACTTACAAAATTCTCATTAAATGAATTTATAAATTATTGGATGTTATGTTTCTATGGTGTAAGGTACCTTTACCATGAGAACCATTCACAGGAAGGTTTAACATATCGGGTAGAAAATCATCTGATTTGTCTAACAGATTCATCTCACGAGGCTACCAATGCATTGATGGATTAAATTAAATGATACCAACTAATTTTTTACCTATAAAAATAATTACTTTTATATCATTAAATCTATTTAAATTCATGAACAATTTTCCCTATTAAATATTCGTGTTGACTAAAATATATTGATTTACCAATATTTCCTCAGTTAATCAAATAACCTTCAAATACACGACATATGTAAAAATGGAATATCATTTATTTAATAACAATACCTATAACATAATTATATGGATATATAAAATAAATTTTATTTCTAATAAAACATGATCATAGGGATGTTATTGATTCAAAAGAAAGCTAAAAATAAAAAAGTGAGATTGCATAGATAAATTCCACCCTTTGTATTTTTCATGTAAAAATTTATTTGACTATATTATTAAAAGTAAGACATTAAATACCATGAATATAAAAATATTCAGGAAATAATATATGAAAATGAGAAGTATATACACGACACAAAATAAATAAGTGGTGAATATGGAATTTATATAATATATTTAAAATGTGAGATGAAACACCCTTACCTTACTCAAACTTTTTGTTGATGTATCTTTAAAATAATATATAATTGTTTTTAATAATGTTACTAACTTATAATAGAACAATAATAATATTTATAATAATTAATATTATAGCCTAATAATATATTTTTTCCTATTTTTAACAGACATTCATTATTTTCATTTTTTGGCTGTTAATTGTCATGTCTTTCGAATTTGTTTTGACTTTTTATAGTTATTATTATTAAATTTATAATTATTTTATTAATATATAATATGTAAATGATTATGTAAATATATTATATTTTCAGTACATATTTACTTAGAATAATATAAAATATTTGGATATAAGAAATGAAATGAACAGTTCATGGAGACAGTAGGTCGTACAAACCCTTGAACACTACTTTAATTTCCTTGTATTATTTAAAATTAATTGATATATTTATATATATGTATATTATTGTTATAATATTATATTTAAATAATATATTTCAATATTTTTTTTATTAAAACCACATTAATACCTTTATGTATAGTGTGAACAAATCACATCTCTTTGAGGAGGCGGTAGGCCAAACGTCAATAAATGATGTTATCATATACCCAAAATATGGAATGCATGAAGATATATATTATATAATAATTATAGAAGAATCAATAAATCATTAATATCAAATTTATAATATTTATAAAATTTAAATTCCTCATTATTCCATCGATGAAATGTTGTAATGGAAGAACGAAAACATTAGTTTTTCTAGCTGTAGTTCATCGTACACACGAAAGATGATTGTGTATCCAATTTAATTAAATCTTGTGAAAGAATATGTAAAAATAATTTAATTAAAACTTCTCAGTATATTTTAGATACATAGGTTACTATATATTTATTATATAAAAATAATTTATGTTGTGTAGAAGTAAATGAAAAAATAGTGACCATCGAAGAACATCACCTCTTATTCAGGTAACTAATATTCGTTTATACTAAAAATCCACATCAGATGGATTTATTCACAATGTGAAGATTCTAAAAGTAGTGGAGGGATGTTGGGATATTATTTTTTATTATGTTTAACTATCCATATTTCTTGATATGTGTGAGTAAATGGTAGGGTAGAATTCATTTTTATAGTGGAGGAGGAGTGATAATCTTGTAAATATATAACAATATACACTATTGGGAGGCCCCCTTATACAATGTGCCTCCAATAATTAAAAAAAGGTAATAAAAGGAATTATATGTTCTAAATATGGTCATAATAAGGTGTTTTGAACATGTTTCCAGGCCATTTTGGCCCAAAATATCATGGTTTAGTCACTTGTTAAGTTAATACTTCTCTTAATTGCTATAATAAATTTTAATTTATTTCACTAATATATTAGGTAAAAGAACAATTTGACCATAATATAAAATTTATATTAATATAATTATAAATATTCATTTCACTTCTCTATTTTCAAATCATTTAATGAGAATGAATTAATTTAAATTTATTCCCATAAATGGGATGAAAAGTGGTGTTTGAAAGAAAAACTTTTCAAAAGTTTGAAAACTTTTATATTAAGTTTCAATATGAAATTGATTATAATGATAATATTTTATGAATATATGTATAATTTAGGTAATTAAATATTAACACCCATTTAAAATATCATTTAAAACTATATATTTTAATGATGAAAACATATTTTTCTATTAAAATTTATTATTTTTCAATATTCATAAAAAAGAATGAAAGTTCCAAGAAAAATACCAAAAAATCACCCTTTTATAATTTTTAAATTTTTATTTATAAAATGAAGTATATTTTAAAATATATAATTTATATAAGTCTCAAAATATTGTTTTCAAAATAAGATCACCATTAAAGGAAGAAAAAATTTCCATTTCAGAATGATACAAGTTTTAATCATGATAACGGATTTATTCATATATTTTTAATATCAAATCTATTGAATGGAGGTAAAAAATATTTTATTGAATATATAATATTTATATGAAATTAATAATAATCACTAATAGTACTTTATTTAATTTATTAAGATAGGGCACCTATGGAAGTACAAAAATAGTTCTTTATAAAAACATTTCCTATATTTTCTATTTCTTTTGATATTAATTTATATTTAATCATTATACAATGAATAAAATGATATATTTACATAATCTAGTTAATATTATTCATAACCACTAACATGAATTCTATGTTAAATCATATTATATTAAATAATAATATTTTAATAATATACATTTGTTTGATAAAAATCAGAAATGAATGTAATGAAAGTTGTTGAAGAAAGTCATTGTTGTGTGTAACGTAATCTAATATTTCTTTTCTGTGTATATAAATATAAAAAAATATATTCACAGTAAATCATGAATGTTGTGTGTAGTGTAATATAAACTTGGTAATTCATATAAATCATATTAGATACAAAATTAAATTTATTGAAATTAAAAGTTTTTTAATGTATTTGGGTGTCATATTCTCCACACCTTAATAAAATTACATTCTTGAAATTGAAACAAGATCCTAGTAATAATTTATTTATAGTAGATAATAGTATTATTTAAAACCTTACAAAATAAATAGGGTTCATAACACATCTTCTTAATAATAATGAAAGGGAAATTTGAAGGTCACCACAAAACTAGGCTTTAAAGTAGTAGAACCTTAGTGAAAACATCGGAAATAAAGTAAAATGTAGATATAAAGTTATAATGGAGGGTCATATAAAACATGTTAAAATAAAACAAGTTGGGAGAAAATAAACCAGAGGTTTGAATAACGGTCATTGATATCATCCAAAATTATTATAGTAGGATATCATTTTATCATGATCATTCTTCCTTAGAGATGAAAAATTCATAAACATTCTAAAAATATATGTAACTATACATTTATATTTTATAAACAAAATAATATAATAGATTAATATCTTGAACCATTTATACTTCGTTTAATTACATAGGTTTCATCACATGGTGAAGTAATACATGAATCCCTAAAAAACCAATTAATGATCAAACTAAACCATTTCATTAATGGTTAACCTTTAAAAAATATTATGATCCAACACATCAAAATAATTTCCATGGTAGTTATTAGTATCTTATTTTTATTATCCTTATTAATAAACATTAAATCAACATAAATAATATATTAAGGGATATCATTACCTTAACCATGTGTTTTCCAATAATATTAACTTGTTAATCATTCACTTTTCTTAGAACCATTAATCATGTGAAATAAAATAACTAATGAAATAGTAATGTAGTAAATTCTCATATATTTCATAACTCGTAGAACCAGTAAATCCTTGAAAAAATAATGAAATAACATAATTCATGAATCTATATATAAACACATTAATCATTAAACTTTGGTTGTATTAATAAATTTTGATTGAATTTGATCCTGGAGTTTTCAAGAATACCCCAATATGATTTCCATGATTATCACATGGTGTAAAATCCTTCTATTCCTTCTCCTTCCCTGACTAATTCCCTTTTTATAGTGTTCAGAACAACTACTCTTCTCTTTTCTTCCTTTGAGTATGTAGGATCTTGAGAATTAATTCATTATTTTTATGGAAGATAAAATTGTCTCTTCGTTTGATGAAGAAGGATAAGAAACTAGTAGCCCTCAGATATTTGTCTTATGATCTTCAAAGAAGTGGTCAATATTTCAATCCATGTTGCCTATTCAATCCACTACATATATGACTAACCTTATAAAGGTAGAATCATTGTATGAAATACACTCTTCTTCCCATTTCATTTAGCTAAGGAACATTCCCTTTATCTGATTTTTTATCATGAGAGAATTATTTAATAAAGAATGTCTTCTTATAAGTTCATTATTATATTAGATATATTTCAACCTCCTCCATAAAATTCTGGATCAATGAAAACCATTTATCAATATCACTTTTGATACTATAATCCACAAGTGAGATTTTTCATTTCACTATATCCCACATTCGTAAATATCTTATCCAGAGACTTAACCCAAAGTTTAGCTACAATTGGATTATTAGACACACTGAACTGTGGGAGATTCATTCACATAATCTTATCTAGTGTCAATGATTCTATCTATGGAATTTGTTTATCCATTCAAGAAATTTTATTTATCCTAACCATATTATGCTACCCTAATAACGCCATAATTTTATTCATTCGAACACCAGTTGTATTGGTTTCCTCACCATGGAAATATCTACATTTTCTATGAGTATTAATACCATTCTTCCTTCCAGGATCCATTTCCATATAATGGAGTATAAAGTATTCAATCATAAAATGATATATTTTAAACCATAATATTTAATTACAAATATTGTATAGAACTCAACACAAATTAAAAAAAATACATTATAAATCATAGAATAATAAAAATTTATTTCTTTGGGGGCATATTTACTTTTATATTCTTCATAATTATTTGTAATGAAATAATTAATTTTCCTAAGCATATTCCCTAGAGAGTGTCAAACCAAGTACATAGTATAGCCAATTTGTTTACCAGTTTATGCTTGTGTTTGGACCGAGACACCATTTTAGTGTTCTTACCCCAAGGTACATCTATGTTAGAACCATGTCCACTTGTATTATCCAGACATGGATACATTTATTGGTAGACCCACATAATATCTACCTCAAAAAAATTATTGGATTTTCTTCTATAATATAATGAATTTATATCATAGGATTTTATTCCGTACTAATTTTTTTCTTAAATATAGTTTTCATGGTTTCATCTCAACTAACTCTAATACAAACTTTAACACCATGACATGAGAATCCTAAATAATCTTCCTTAAATTATTACATTTTCCTTATTAGGAGGAATGAAATCCAAAAGTATTGATCCCTTGAACAATTTTGGAAATACAGATTACATACATGATACCCATATTAAATTTGGTAATAGAAAATAGAACTTGATATTTAATAACATTAATTGGACAATATCCTTTAAATATTTTTTTAATATTTTTACTTCATAACCTTAGGAATAAAATAAAGGTGGGATAAAATTCTCATTTTGGGTATATATAATTAATTAAATAGTAAATCAATTAGAATAAATCAACATAGAAAAGTAAATAACTAAGAACACATGCCATTCAAATAACTAGATAAGTCATAATAAATAAGGAAAGGTAAATAACTTAGAATAAATTCCATTAAAATAACAAGATAAGGATTAATAAATATACTAAGGTAAATAACTAAAATAAATTCCATTAAAATAATTGTATAAGGATTATCAACATGGGAAGGTAAATAACTGAAACACATGCCATTTAATCAATAAGACGAGAAAATAATGCATCCATAGATAATGTAAAAGAAAAAATCTAATAGATAATAATATAATAATTAAATTATAAATAAATGAATTATTAATTATTGGATTCCATGTTTCATTGTAAAAAACTACCTTTATCATGTAGACATTTCATAAGATAGTTTAGCATATCTGGTACGAACCCAATGGATTTGGAAAACTGATTCATCTCTTGAGACTATCAATGAGTCTAGTGAATTAATTTAAAATATCTACAACTCATTTCAAAATAATCAAAATCATTCCTTATATATTGAATAATATATTTAAATTTATGATCAATGTGTCTTTTAAAATATCCATATTAAGTAAAAGATACTGATTTACAAATATTTCTGTAGTTAATTAAATAATGTTTAAGTAGACAACATAAGTAAAAAATTTAATTTGTCTTAGGAAATAATTATACCCATAACATAATAGTATGGATATAAAAAATGAATTTTTTTTCCAAAGGGATATGGTCATAGTGAATTGATTATTACAAGATAATGTTAATAACCAAAAAAATGAGATTGCAAAGATAACTTTTACAACATTGTAATTTTCAATTAAAAACCATTGAATAAAATAATTATAAGTAAAAACTCATATACCATGAATATAAAAATATTCATTTCATAATCTACCAAAATGGGTAATATATACACCACAAAAAATAAGTATGTGGTGAATATGACATTTATCTCACAAAATGTAAAACGTGAGATGAAAATACCATACCTTATACTCCCTTTTGGTTTAATGCCTTTTTAAAAAATATAATGGTTTTAATAATGTAAATTAATTATAATATAAACATAGTAAAATTAATAATTACCTGTAGGATCTTCTTATAATATCTTATTACCCATTTGTTTATAATCCTTCATTATTTTCATCACTATGTGTGTTAATTGACATGTTTTTTAAGTTTGTTTTAACTTATTATCCTTTTTTATATTACATTGATCTGGTTTTAATGATTGAAAATATTTAAATTATTATTTAAATATAATATATATTCATTATATATTCTATTTTAATAATTCTTGAAATTTTGAGATAGAAAATGAAATACACCGTTTATGGAGATGGTAGGTTGTATATATGCATGTATGCTACTTTAATTTCCTTTTCCCATTTAACAAGTATGTAATATATAGACTTTTTTTATGATTATTAAAGTATCATATTTATGTCATATATTTGACATATATTTATTAAAACCATGTTTAATACATTCAATGAATTGTGTGAATGAAACACATCACTCTAAAGAAGCGGTAGTCCATATGTCCACAAAAGATGTTATCTTATTCGAAAAAACTATAAATAATGAATGTATATATTATATAATAATTATATAATAATTTATATATCATAAATATCATAAATATCACATATAAACTTTAAATCCATCAGTATTCCAAATTTTAAATGTTGCAATAAAAGAACAAATTACATTGGATCACGAGACATTAGTCATCCGTATAAATAAATAATGATTTTTATCCCATTTTATAAATTTATGTGAAAGTTTTGGTAGAAATATTATAATAAAAAAATATTATTTTATTGAAGATATAATAGTGATAGAAATTTTTTTAGGGGGGAGGAATAAATTAAACAAAATTTAACTTTGAAGACCATTACCTATTATTCAAAACACTCCTTTTGGTTTATAATAAAATATGCCCTCGGTTGGATTTGTGCCAAAATTTATGATTCTAAGTGGATGGGAGATAAATTTTGAGATTATTTGTGTAGGGTTGGATGAGAAAAAGGGCTTGAGAGGAGTCAATAATTTGGAGGTGTGAGTTCTTTTTTATAGTGTAGGAGGAGTGTAATTCTTATAAATATAAAAAGTTAAACAATATTAAGAGGTCCCCATTACATAATTCACCTCCAATAATGAACCAAATTATATACGATAGATTATATTTTCTCAATATGGTCATCCATTGGGTTTTTTACGTGTATCTAGGTCATTTTGGCCCTTACTTTTGAAGTTTAGTCCCATGTTATGCTAATTTTTACCCTAACAATAATTAATTTTAAGTAATTTCACAAACCTATTTCGTCAAAAAATAATTTTACATAAATAGAAAAATTAAATTATTATTATTATTAAAAATATTTAATCCATTTTTTTAAATTCCAATCAAAGAAGTGGAAAAAATAAATTTCAATTTAATTCATCATATAGGATTGAAAACGGGGTTTTAAAGTAAACATTTTCCAATGTTTGAGACATTTCTATATCCAATTTCATAATTAAGATTATAAAAATGATCTAAATAGGATTTAATGATTAATAATTGAACTAAATAATCATTAAAAACGTTTTAATGTATAATTTAACAGTATATATTATATAGAAAAAATAGTTTTCAATTAAAATTTATTATTTTTCACTATTAATCAAAAAAAATGAAACATCATAGAAAAATACCTAAACCTCATCCTAAACATATTGTAATGGACATATTTTAAAAATAATTTTCATTTTGACATATAAAATTTATAAAATTTTCAAAATTCAGGGTTTAAAAAGTTGCATCATTAAAAGACGAAAAAATTTCCTTTTTAGAAAAATACATTTTTAAGCATTAAACATGATTGATTCATATATTTTTACAATAAAATATGTTTCATTAAGGTAAAAAATATTTTATTGAATATATAATATATATTTTTAATTAATAATATTAACTAATATTATTTAATTTAATTTATTGAGACAAAACTCTTTTCAAAGCATAATAATAGTTCTTTATTAAAACATTTCCTATATTTTCAATTGATTTTTGATATTCATTTTAATTTAATTATTAAAAAATAAAATAAATAATATATTTTCAAAAATTAGTTAATCATATTCATAAATTACAACATAAGGGGGAGGTTATATATTATTATTGTAAATAATAAAATTTTAATATTATATTTTTTTATGTAAAACTCAACCTTGCGTGTAACACAAGTCATTGAAGGAAGTAATTATTACTTGTATCATAATATAAAATTAGTGTTCCATGTAGAGAAATCAAAATTTATTTTTCTCCTAAATTCTAAATTTTGTGTGTAGCGTAATATTAACATGATATTGCAAATAAATCATTCTGGGTAAAAAAACTTATTCTAAAAGGAAAATATTGTAATGTATTGCGGTGTTAAATTATTTTAAATTTAAAATATAATAAAAAATTATCATATATATACTAATATATTTTTATGTAATGGAATATCATATATCCATATCTCGTTATATCAAATTGTAAACAAAATATTTTTTCAGTTGTAAAGTGGACTACCGCCTAAACCGATGTATTTCATTATATATAAACATATATCAAGAAAAGTTATAATTTTAGATTTAATGAATATTTATATGATATTAATGAAATATTTATTATTTTTGAATGATAAGATATCAAACATTTTCATACCTTTCAATTCATTTATAAATGATAATTTTGTTTGTGCATATATGTGGACCACCACCACCGCGAAGTGATATGATTCATTTTACATCAAAACATAACTTGTATTATATATAAGTTTATTTATAGATATATAATGGTGTTTATTATTTAATAACAAATTATATAATGACAATATTATACATACCATATTTCTTTCACAATCCTTGAAAAATCTAAATGTTACTCTGGCGTACGCATGATCGACCATCTCCATGATTGTAACATAATTCATTTTTCATTACCATAATTCATTTTTCATAACCATAATTCATTATTTTTTTTGTAAAATCATAACATAGTTTTTTAAATTATAATTATTAAATTATTATTTTTATAGATATGATGTAGTAATTTCCACTTTGAGCATTATCAACCTTTCGATGTAATTTTGGACATATGAATTTAATATATTCAAAACATTTGATTTTATTTTAATTGATTATTTGATTAAATATAACATGGAAAAAGTAAAATAAAATAAATAATAAAATTGAAAAATATTATGATGAAATTAAATAATAACCATGATTTTATTATTGATGAATATAAAGAGCATATTGATGAGTCAAAGTCGATGTAAGGGATCATTTAACATAAAACCACATTTTAAATGTTTTAATGATTTATTTTATAAATATAATTTTTATGTGTACTTATTCTTGAAAATATTTTATTGATGTTTTTAATTTGATATAAATTTATTATAAAGAACATTTTATATCATTTAATAATTTATTTCAAATGTTTTAAAATAGATTTTTATAGGTATTTAATATGAAATTTATTTATTTCACTATAAAACGTAACACGAATGTTCAATTTTAATATATATAGTGACAATGAATTTTCCCACCCCAATAAAAATTATTGTATATATGGATTAATTTATAAAAATACATGTTTTTCTCATATATTAACATTCATTTATTTGTTCTAGTTAATTTATTTATAAAAATGGAATTTGAAAGGAATGGTTATTTGGATATCGACAGATGTTTTATATATGGGTTTAAAATATCTTTTCAGGGGTTTTACAATTAAAATGTAAAAATATAAATTTTATTAGTCATGATATATTACTTTAAAATTATATATTATGATGGATGATCCCAATAAAACATCTATTATGGGTGAAGAAAATAAAAATTATATGTTCGGGTGTTCCTAATACAATATATACAATTGGTGATCCAGATACTATATGTATGATGGGTTATCCCGATATAGATCTCCAAATAATGGGGTAATATTTCTTGAAATAAATGGAGATAAGTGAGCATTTAACTAGGTTGGACTCTCTTACAGATGTAACTGGTCTTCAGTTATTTATGATATGAGTATAACACTAGTTATAAATATAATGTTCTATGAGTTGTAAAAGGGTTTCGATTTTCATGACAAGAGTTTTAATTGTTTTCCATGAAAAAAGTGTGTAATTTTCATGTGTCTATAATTTATTTGATGCCTTCAAATAATATTGTGAAAATGGTAAAAATATTATGGTTTTTCATTTTTAAGTATACTAATGGATTACTTTCTTTTATTCATAGTTATCTATGATCATTCCATGCGGGAATGTTTTATCGTAGGGTTTAAGGAGGTCTAAGAACAAAGATAAATTCATTTCAAAATCCATTATTATTGTTCATGAAAATTGAAAATGTTCTTTATTTTAAAGGTTTTATATTTCTGAAAAATGAATACAATTTGGATGTGTCAAATTTGCAATGTATGGGTTTGTTATGTTTGATTTATGAACTAATTATCTAATGATATAAAACTAAAAGATATTTAAAAATGAAAGAAAGTTAATTCCATTCTAAATACACTATATTTGGTAATGTTTAAGTATAATTACATATAATTATTTTATTTATTTTGGACTATATAGTATATATTTAACCATATAGTTAATCCTCAACCTGATGTACGGTTGTATTGTATTCATTACATGTTTATTTTTGGTATAAAATGTGATATATTATTTATGGTTATCTTTTCAATGAATTTTATTTATATTGATTATATATTATGAATGTTTTTATATTGATACTATATTATGAATGTTTTAACCATATAGTTAATCCTCCACCCGATGTACGATTGTTTATTTATGTATGGAATTCATTACATGTTTCATTATTTTGCTATTGTTATTGGATGTTAAGAGATCAGGACTTCATAAATAATATTTAGAATGTATGCTTCACAACACATTCCAATAAATATTTATGATTGATAACGTAATTTAATATGGGATTCTAGTATATAATATGACAATAATAAGATAAATATTGTTTTAATTTAGTTTCTATTGTGTAAAATTAAGTTCAATAATCCTTTTGATAAAATTTCCTTTAATTATAATTATCTAATGATTAAATATTTGGATCATATATATATATATATTATATTACAAACCATGGGAATAGGTCGGTTAGTGTTGAGGATGTTAAATTTTATGATAACATTATACTAACATGTTAACTATTACAAAGTTTAATAAAATGTTATATTAAAAAATATTGTACAGATTTAATGATTGTTCTCTTTTTAATTTAATTTTTATTTCTCTTTGGGGACTTCATTAGTGATATATGAAGATGGGGATAAATAGGTATCACTAGCCATAGAGTGAGAGACTCTGGTGGCTCTATTACAACATATATATGTGAAAATCATGTAATTATTGACGTGTGTCATGTAGTTGATGGTTCAGGAGTTTAAATGAGTTGATCTATCAATGATAGATCTTATAAGAGAGATTCAGATTTAAAAACCTTGTCAGTTTTATGTTGAGGAAGGTATTCTAGGTGTGAAGTTAAAGATAATATTTTTACATAGAAATATTTCCCATATATAATTCCCCAAAAAAGAGTTACTAAATCAGAAAACCTAAATGATTTTTGAGTTATCCACGTAAATGTGGTGTGTTCATCCCTAGACTGACGAACATGAGGAACTATCCCAAAATAACATTTTTTATTATTTTTATTTTAGTATTTCCTAAAACCCTATTCATGTCTATGGATAATATGTTTATTCATTGGGGGTATAGGTGTATTTCCTAGGATAAATATTTAGTGCATTTCATAGAGAAAGATCATTTTTATACTATGATGTCTTGTGATGGGGCTTCTATGCACATGAATTTTGTGGGTGGTTTGATGTTATTCATATTGGTTCTATTGAACATATTTCCCCTATAAGAATTATAGTGGATGTGAAGTAGGCATTCATATCATAAAAGAACATAATAGTATGTTGTTTCATTATGGTTGTTTATACATTCCAATTTTTAAATGAGTTGGTACTTTTATTGAAAATATTGGGTTTGATGATTATAATAATACTAAAAATTGGAATTCCAACAATGGATGAGGTTAATCTCTTCCTCCTCAATAAATGAAACATATAGAGTCTTATTAATGTCATAGGATAAGGTAAAATGAAAAAAAAATATTCATATTATATCAAAGGATTTGTATTCATGTTTGAAAATGGAAATTTGTTGCAGTTCTTCAGAAGAACAACATGATTAGATAGTGATCAAGGTGATGGATAGGTTTATATATTTAGATAATGGTTAGGGCTTTTTTCCTAGAGTTATAGTTATGGAGTTTTTAGTTGATCAATACATGAAAACTGATACATTTAAAAATTGAATGGGACGTAGTTGAATTTTAATGGTTCTCCTTAGGGTTGTCATGTTTTAGGATGGAACAATATGGGGTCATGATCATAGAAAATTTTCCAGATATAGAATAATTTAATATTCTATATGTTCTATCCTTTGAACATTCATTCAATTATATAATAATAATTTATTTGTTCATTAGTCCTATTAATATAGATTTACACACAATTTTTTCTCTTCCTAATTAGTTAATAATTAGGGTATTGTAGTACAAATTATGTTATGATTTTTGATTCATTAAATAATTTTGGGGTTAAAATATTTTATTATTTACATGTGTATGTGATTTGATTTTATGGGGAGTGGTTATAGGAATATGTAAATTTTTTGGGATCAATATAGATATCTTTAATTTGATCCTTGGTAATGAATTGTTGTCTCATTATTGGAATAAATTCATTAGTACCATTTACACATGTTATTAATATATCATGTGGGAGGTGACTATATCATTTTAGGGAGGTTTAGATTATAGTTCGTCTATTTATACCTAAACATTGGAATATGGGTATGATAATTTCTAAATTTTCATGAATTTATTTTTGGGATAAATAGGATTTGAGATAAATGGTCTCTCCTTATTTTGTAGTATGTTATCTGGATATCCAATCTATAGAATTCAGGGTGTTTAAAGCTGATATAGAGGTTGTTTTTATAATTA
Source organism: Viscum album (assembly GCA_963277665.1). Taxonomy (NCBI): domain Eukaryota; kingdom Viridiplantae; phylum Streptophyta; class Magnoliopsida; order Santalales; family Viscaceae; genus Viscum; species Viscum album. The sequence continues at coordinate 163,505,126 of OY728128.1, forward strand.
TCTATAATATGGAATATATCTTAAATCTATCCTAACATACCTTATAGAACTAGGGGATAAATGAGTGATGATGTTTCACATACCAGACCACTATATGAATGTATTTATTCACTTTGGAACATTAACTATTAGTGATTTTTTTTACCAATAGGTTTTATGATAATTGAAATTCATGTATTAATTAAAAGATTATGAATATAGTGACCGTCAAGATATTTTATGAACATGCACACAATAATGAATTTACTAATCAAATGTTGTGAGCTATTTGTTTCTCTACAATTCAAGAGAGGTCAAAATATAACCAAAAATAATTTAAGAGAGTGGAAACTCCATTAAATACATTCAGAAGTAGTTATGACATATATAAGTGTTCTATGGTGAGATCCAACATGAAAAAAATACACTTATAAAATTTATATAGCTAATACTATAAATATCTAGATTATTCTATGGTTATACCATTAAATAAATTTTTGTATAATCCCAAACATGGAATGATCTTAATAAATATCCAAAAGTTATTTTTTTTCATAGAAAGAGTGGAATATCTTCATGATAAGACCACAAAGTATCAATTCAAAATCAGAGAGTTTCATTTTTGGTATAAAATAATATATAAAACTATCCTATATGTATACCCTAGTATTGTAAATTTTATATTATATTTGGAGAAAAATGTGAATGTGTTATTGATATATATCATTTTATTATTGGAATGAAACTATAAGAGATTTATATTAGAAATATTAAAACTATAGTAATCAATTATATATATGAACAAGATATTAGAATGGTTTGAGTGGGTATATAATTATGTGAGACATAATATAACAATATTGATAAATATTTACCTCCTAATCATGAACTTACATGAGGCATGAAAGGATTATACCTCATATTTTGGGAATAGAGAGTTATAAGTATATCTTCCATGATATAGGTTTTGTGATTAGATTATTATGGGTACATAAAACTAAGAAAATATGGGTGAAACTTCCTGACATAATGTTTTTAGATGGAGGTTTTTTATATAAACTAATATTTTTGCACAATAACCTGTATAGAAAATTATGTTCTATACAAAATTTTAGAGATAGTTTTATTTATTATTATAATGGTATATTAATTCTTAATAAAAAAATTGGCTATAATTCCATCATTAATTTGACATTGATATGTTTTAAAAACCGTGGATGGGGAATCCTATATCTGGAACAACATATAGAAAGAATCATTCCCAACTGATGTATAATGCTTGTAATATGTTATAGAAAATAATTTCATTCAATGACTTGTATCTTATTATATAACTCAATGAGAGTATGGATATATTAAATACTAATTGTACCACATAATCACTTCAGTAGAGGGATACGTATAGTTCTCTATCGGAATTAGATTGATTGGAAATAAGGTATAGTATATATTATGTAGAGTTGCCACCATATTGAAAATGTGTAAATCATTAGATACTATTTGTTACGGTAGAGTGATGGTCCCATAAGTACTCACATGGAGATGATATCTGACTCAACCATATCATCATATTTAACCATGGTTTAATAAAGACAAACCATGATAGTCATAGACCACATTAGTTTAATAAGATAAATAATTATGTATAAATATTTGTATCATGATTCCTACCTTGTTAATAAGTAAATGAAATTTAATAGAGACCCTTTTGTCAAAATAGTATTCCGCCCATTCTAGTATAAAAATTGTATTTTTTTCTCAATATACATGATAATTTGAATAATGAATTTTCAATGTGGAAATAATATGGTATAGGTTGTTATATTTAGTTATACCAATGTGGAAATCTTTATAATAATTAGAGAGATCCAACTAGTTAATGATTTTAGAGGGTTATATATATATGGGGGGAGGTATGATTGCATGATATAAAAAGGAAACTCATGTTCAATTGAGATTCTTGATTAACATCATATTTCTAATAGGGATAATGTTATTTTTGTGTACCCTAGTGAATATTGAAAAAAATATACCAACCAATGTTTGATTTCTATTTTTATAACAAGATCAAAATTTTAGAGGTTATGTTTTAGTATCTATCAAAGATGTTGGTTGATATTGGGAGATTTTTGTACTGATATCCAATGTCTTCTATTATAATTATTATCAATCAACTGTTAATATGAAACCCATATATGAACTATTATAAATAACATATCAATAAACATTATGATGGGTAGAGTATAGAGGGTTATTTATTATTATTCTAGGTCTTGGGTACAAGACCTCAATGGAAATTTAATAATCTTAGAGATGGTTCATGTCTTCCTAGAGTACGTAGTGATAATATTGATACCCTTGAAACCAACACATAGGTATTGAGTGGGTGAATTCTTATTTTTTGGAGTCTCACATATGTTTGGAGTCATGAGCTTTATGTGACTAGGGATTGTGACATCTAGAGTAGTGTCTTGGTTTTAAATCATTGAGAGACTGGTAGAGTTACATATTGACCAAAATATTAACAAATAAACAACTTAATGGATTATTTATTTATTATATCATAGATTTGGAGATATCAACATCAACGTCTCATTTTATTAGATTTAATGATGTTGATTTTGAGTCCCATTTATTATTCAATTATAAAATGTGTTTTTATTGTATTTGGAGAAATGATTCCTTGAGGGGAGATGATACCTCTGGTGTTTTTTTAATTAAAACTCATTGAAATATGCTTACATTACAAATCATTTATTTTTAATGAAATTAAATATTTTCAGACCTTATTGGGAATTTTATACAATAGAATTTTATTTGTAGAAGAACGGAATAAGTTTGAGTAATGGGACAAGATAAATAGGAAGAAATCCTTCACCTTGGGGATCACTTGGTACCAAATAAGCTCTTGGTAGGCTAGGTGGTAATATTTTGAACCACTGGGTACTTAGTGTTTTATATAGTGTAATTAGAATATTTTGATGAAAAATACCCTTATTAAATGATTATTTTTCTCTTTTAAACACTAATATTCAGTCAAATGGAGAGGGATTTATTTCGGTACACATTTTACCTTGGGTTTTCCCTCTCATGGTTCCCCTCTTTTAATTACCTCTTATTATGGATTCATCATAAAATCCTGATCCAATGAGATTGATTTCGTCACCTAGGATTAGTTTATAGTAATTAAGACTCTATATTCTTTCAATTCACTTTTTTCCCTGTCATATTAGGTAATATGTATAATCTTATACTCCCTACATATATTTTTAAAATATTTTGAACCCCCTTTTTTCTTTTAGGATCATTTTTGTGGAAGATTTACATATTTGAATCTTTTGGGAAATTAAATTATGGCTTCCTTGTTTATTTTCCCCAAATAAAAATGGTTTTACCTAAATGCTATTTTTTAAACATGCCTAGGATATATTTAGGTCAAATATCTAATATTTTTATATTCTATGTGGACCTTGTATTGTTTATTAAATTGGATTACCCCTTACTCCTCTCCTAATCTTATAGAGTTAAACTAAAAATGGGTTAGGACTAAGTGTTACCCAATTTATAATCAATAGTTTACATTAATAATGTTATTTACTGAATCATTTATAGATAAATGATATTTTGGGCCCCCTATTGGAATTTTACACTATATCAAGTATTAATTTTGATATATATGAAATACATATATTTTTTTGTGAAATAATCATAACTCAGAATACATATTTTAACGAATGTTGTAATTGATTCATTATGGGTATTGATTATTGTCCATTTATGTTCATTGTTTATATATGATGTTTTTATTCCATACATGATTAATATATTATATATAATCATTTTCTAATTTACTTAAAAATATTGATTAATTTATTTGTGAATATAATGTGTTTTATAAAATCAAGTAGGTTGGGATTTAATAACATAAAATGTATACATAATATATAGGTGGGGTACTTGATGATTATTTTAGTGATAATGTATGCATGTTGTATCTTTTTTTCTTTTCACTATTTGAATGTGGTTAAAGGGAGTAATATAGTTCTCATATAGTATTGAATTAAAATATGATATTCCTCTAATTGGGATTCCTTAACATGGCAGTGTGTTGTTTTAGTAGTGATAAATAATTGTATTGGGGTCAGCATTAGATGGAATGGAAATATCATGGTGGGATTGATGTTGGTATTAGATTATATTATATGGTTGTGATTTTTTTTGGGTGATGATTTTTTATATCTATCATTTTCAAAGAGATTTTTTTTCAATTTTTGTGTTTCATGTTTATGGTTGGATTTTTTTCATTATTTAGTGTTTTAGTCTATGTCTCTAGGGAATGTTTGATGATAGTGGTGATATTGGTTTGTTTGAATGATCTTTTGTCTAATAGGTGATGGTGATGTTGCATGTTGGGGACTTAGGTCTTAGAACCTGAGGCATTGATGGTGGGAGAAGCGATGGATGATGAAATCTTTGTCACACATATTTGACTTGATATTTTTTTTAATTTTATATTCTGATTTTTTGTCATTCTTGTTCTTTTATTTGTGTTGTTTGGTGGATCATTCAAGTAAGGGTTCTCAATCAACACTTAAAATGATTTAATAAAATATTTTGAAAAAATATTTATTATCGTAAGGGTGGGTAATAGAATTTTTACTAAGTTATCACATTCACACTCTGCATGGGCACTGCTCAAGAAATGTGTAGAAACATTTCTCCTTGATCCGGGTAAAGGAAGTGAACCTAAATACTGGTTCTAGTCCCACCTGAGCAAAGGGGAGAATGAAAGTATTATTTTTGTTTTTTAGTTTGGTTGTGTCATACACATATGGCTATCTTTAGTAAATTGTTAGTGAGGAATAACATATTGGGGAACCAATCTGGGTCTGTATATCTCATTTTATTTACAATATACGTACAAAGTTTTTTTTTTCACGGCCGTGTTCACCTTTTCCAAAATAGGATGTTTTTTCCCATTTTTATATATGATGTGTTGTTGTGTCCTATTTTCTATTATAATCTTTTTACACATTAATATATCCCTATATGGATTTAAAGTTATAATCCTTTACTGGCTTGATTAAAAAAGGATCATAATTCCCTTGAGTATATATTGTACACAACAACTTCTTTACATAAAATGAAAAAATCACCTCCCTTATATGTAGTTTCTATCCCCAACCCTTATACTAACCTCTAGAGTGTAGGAGATGTTTCAAGCTTATTATTAATGTTTTTTATTGATTTATTTCTATCATTTAGGTCACATACATTAAAAAATGGAATCATAGAACCCTAAGGTACCTTGGGTATGAGATTTGAGTGTATACAAGAATTGTGACTATGATTACCACAACCTTTATTAAAAAATAATTCACAATTTTTTACAAAAGAATACATATAAATATACCAAGAAGATCATGATTCCTTGTGTCTTTGGGTAGTTAGCTAAATTACATTAAAACATAAAAATACGTTGTACATAAGCATTATTGAATTATTCCTTTACATGCTCATAATATTCATTCATTATTAAAATTGTATGGGATAACCACGTGAAGAAAATAAGAGAGGATAGTACGGGAATAAAAATTTATAACATGAAGAGTGTATATAATTCTGAATATAGGAATATGAATGGTACATAAATGTGTTTATAATCATAAGAATGAAAAATGTGGAATGATGTATCATGATAAAATAAATGCAACATGGGAATTTGGAAACAACATTAAATTTTACAACATAAGCATATGTCAATTTTAACCTCTAAGAAATCATAAAATAATATTCATAGGATAATATCCTATGTACCATATAGGGATTATGATAATATTAAATCAATTCCCAATGGATTGGTGATCTCTCTAAGATAACCCATCATAACCACATCATGTACTTTCATATGTGATCCACACATATCATAAAAAAACATTCTTTAAAAAATTAAATCCCATGATTATGTATTATGGGTTAAATAAATCGAAGTACCCAATATATTAAATATAGGTATTACTAGGTGAATTACATTAAGGGGAAATGGGTACAAGTATATAAATTATAAACATTCATCTTGTAAAATCATAGTGAGACATCAACTACAAAAAAACCATAGATGATGATTAGTAAAATATTGTAACGAAAGATAAGGTATATATCATCTCTTGGATATGACAATTAATGTATTAGGTATATTTCATAATATAATCCAACTCTAATTTTTTTAATTAATATGTATAAGAAAAGGATGCGGCTTGGATAAAAACATGGCATGGAAAAAATCACAGGATAGTTTTGGTAGCATAAAAAGGTTAGAAAATGAATCCTAGGAGGTCCTAATTATGGTTAACGGGGCCAATCATAGCTTTTACATCATATGGTAGGAATTAAGGACGTGAAATATCATATCCAATCAATAGTAATTGTAAGACAAAGATAATTACATAAATATGGTGCTTGAATAAATATTAGAAAGAGAAATACCTTTCTAAATTTTGGCATAGAGGGAAAATAATAGAGGGAAATCCCGTACCTTGAGACGGTGGTTTGAAAAGCTAGTGATAAGATTATTTATATATTGGGAGCACCTTGGGAGGACTATAAATATTTTATTTCATACTATGGATTAGAATCAAGATTTTTTAGTTAAGAGGAAAGATATCTTGGAATGTTTTTTACAGGAAAAGAGAGGGGAGTTCATTATTATTATCATAATTATAGGTTTTTGACTCTATATAATAATGTAATAAAAACCACATATATTATAATGGGTTTCACATTGCTTCTGAAAAAACAAAAGTTATTTATTCATTTCATATGGCGAAGGGCTTATCTAAAAAAAATTACCTTTAGTGATGTGTAAGTTAGTCATGTTTATAAATAATTGAATATAAACCTTATAATATAATATAAGATTTGGAGGATTCACAATGGGTTTATCAAATATATCAAATAAACAGAAAATCATATTATTTTAAAGGTATAACACATATTTGGAGATAGAATCATTTTATATCATTTATTAAACCACTTTTTGAATTTTATTATGTCATATTACACACTTTATATTTAGACAATGTTTACTTTTCTCCCAAGAATTTATCTATCTCATAATTTTATGATAATTTCAATATTTTAAAATTTAGATGTTCCTATTGCTAAAATAATATTTATTTTTTAAAAATAAATTTCTAAATATGTGATTTTTAACTTTTAAAATAATAATACACATTTTTGGAGAAATTACTGTTTCTTTATAAAAACTGTTTTTGAACCCTTATTACAATTAAAATTCAATTCATAAAAATTATAAGATAGTTTATATTTATAAATATTACATATTAATATTATTTTACTAAGGTAAAATTTTTTATGTTCATGAATTCATCAAAAAGAATGACTTAATTGAAATTTAAAATTACACCAAAACATAATTATCATTTTAATATATCAAAATAAAAATCATTTACACTGTAAAAAAATTATAAATAAATATAACCACTATTTCAATTAAAATAAAATATATGTGTTAATATTATAACAGTTTTGTTACATGTCAGTTTATTTAACAAACAAACTCCCTATGGGTACGTTGTGTGATAGAGATATGTCCATGGGGTGGTTTGGTGTATATGGCATTAGAAAAGATATTGATGAGATCTAAATTCTATCATAAATGATTTTCATCGCACTTCAGTTATTGGATGTCATCTTGGGATTGTTTAATGGAAAATAAAATAGATTCTATATCTCTTTAAAGATATGATAAATGGGATTTATAGTGTATTATCCTATTGGTTGAGGCCATCACATCATTTTTCTATATTAATTTGATTTATCATATCCCTATATTTATTCTAATAATATGAAGGATTTTCACTGAGTATATTACAAATTTTTATAATTATTAATTTTATTTTAAATCTATCAGGATATAATATTCAAAAAATAAGGAAGTTTCATATGTCGTTAAAATCTATAATATATAAAACGGAAATTAATTCAATGAAAATGGGAATTTTATTTTAAAAATATTGTGTCAATAAAATCTTCCCCCTTTCCAAAACTTTTACCTCTAAATTTTAATTTCATTTTCCAAAATAGATGTGGGTAATTTTATTTCTTCACCTCTTATGATTCCCATGTCACATCTTCAATTTTTTATTTCATCATAGTATATTGACCAATAAAATTTTCTTATTTCATAGAACATTGTCTCTGTAATCAAAGATCATCATAGAATGCTCATCATATGGATGATCATTATCCAATGTTTCCATCTATAGATTCCTAACATGGGAGGGGTCTAGTATGTACTTTCTCAAGTGTGATACATTGTACAATCCATGTATTTGAGATATAGTAGGTTGGAGTTCTAGTTGATAGGCCACAGATTTGATGAAATCATGGATATAAAACGGACCAATATGGATTGTAATAAGATTTTACTTCTTCCAAAATCTCATGACATCATTACATAGAGATACAGATAAGAATACATTTTCCATAACCTAAAAATCTAGGAATAATGTACAATTTTCAGCATAGATCTTCTATTGAATTTGAGCAGCCTTGATGTGCTGTAGAATTTACATGACCTTTTCCATCATTTTATCAACCATTTAAGGACCTAATAGTTTTTAGTCACCAACTTCATACTAGTATGTATGTGTGGAAAATATTACTATTAGATAACTCAACCAGAGGAAGATAATGATATCATAATTCTTTAAAGTGTATTATGAAATAACCAAACATTTCCTCAAGTGTCTGTATAGTCTAGTCTGGTTGGCCATCAATTTTAGGATGATATATTTTGAAACAATTCAATTGAAAAATTAGGGAATGTTGGAGAATATTTCATAACAAGTAGGTAATTATTTGATAATGAAAAAATAAAATTCATAGTGGTGTTCCATGAAGAATCAGCAATTATATATGAATGGGAAATAGTAGAATCATCACCTTGTATTTTTTTAGCCATCAATTGATGACATAAAAAATACAGTTCTATATATTCTCTGATCTCATTCTTCATATAGTCCCCTAATAGTTCTCTCATTGATCTTGACACATCTTTTCATTCTATAGATGGATGTATAAGGTTGGGATATGTGCATAACCTAATAACTCCTTTAAATCATAATTTTATGTTACACATAGTAGTAAAAAAAACATACAACTCCCACAATTCTTTTTTGAATTATATGGATTTCCCTTTTATAATATCTTTAACATTATTTTTAATTTCCACATCATCTCATTTAGAATTATGTGTATTATCCAGAAGGGATGGTTGAGAAATAATTTTCAAATGTATTGATGATATTCCTTAATTTTTGATTTTCATGTTCATCCTTTTGATGTTTGATAAGATAAAAACCATCTCAATTATAATAAATGATTGAATTTCTGGATCCTTTCCACTTAGAGAATCCGACTCTTTGTTTTTTCCTAGGATGGTAGTGTATTGAGAAGTAGATGTCCATAATCAACCATATTCATATTTTTTGGCATGAATTATGCTCCTTTAATGTGAATATATATTAGATGCACTTACAATCCATATTTATTTCACACATTTCCCTAAGGAGATAATGAAAACTAATTTACAATGAAAATATTACTATATAAAATACCATATAATATGTTGGGTAGTTCTTTTAATGAAATTATTATTTCCTTGAGGCATAGGATATCAATTTATCATTAAAAATTAGTATACAACCCCATGAAGTTCTTGCATGATTTTTTATACAAATAAAGGATCCCCAGTTGTGGGTTTCATATGTATAGGTCTAGTGATAAATCTCTTTTTAATATCCTTTAAGCTATATTTACATTAATTGTTTTAGAAGATCGTGATTCCATTTAATTTATCTTGGTTAGTGGGTTTGAATATCAAAATAAATTTTCTGCAAATCCTAGATAATAGAAATAATGTTTATGGAAAAAACATATATATATCATTATTATCATCCTCAACCATACATCAATTTCACTTTTATTTTAAGGTTTCACATATATACCATTTATTGTGATAATATTCCCCTTGAGTGATACATCCTTTAATGAGAAAGATGAATTGTTCACGCCATAGTAAAGCACCTTCGTGTATGAAACTGATATATAGAGTCTCCTGTAGTTTCTTATTGAAATCCTCATTACCCATAACAACCATTATATATTTAGACTTGGAGATTTGAAAATCCCAAGGTATAATACCAATTGAAAATTCATCGTTAATGCTTGGAGGGAGAGAATTATTTTTTTGAAAATAGTTTGCTATATTACCTTACAATGGTAATGTATTCAATGATGATATTTTATTTTGAGTCAATCAATTGTGATGGATACAATATATATATGGGAAATAATATGAATTATTGAGATATTTGGGATAAAGAAGATTAATCATCACCTCTATGTTGTAGTGAATCAGAGGAAGATTAGCTATATGGAGAGTGATTTCCTTCTCATAGAATTTCTTTCTATATATAATGAATGACAATCCATAGACATAATTACATTAAATTCCACTAAAGAGAGTATCAAAAGTTTTCATGGGAAAATTAACACACTAATTTTGATAGAGGAGGTCTTACATACATGGGATGTGATAATATACCAGTTTTGTGTTTTTATTGACAGTTCTACATCCATGATTTCTGGTGGTGTTCAAATATTTATACTAATCCTCCCTGATATAAAGGAATACAAATAACAAGAGTGAAAAAGAAAAACCACAATTATTTAATTTAAAACTAATATTGTATCAGTCAATAATTATATTTTCGGATCAACTTCAGTTGTTTTTATATCATATGACCACCTATACAATCTTATAGGATGTTGGCATTTATTATCTCGGATACTACTTTTTGTAGTGATGTGGTTTGATTAGTGTGATTATTACTTGAAGTTGCAACAATTTACTATAGAAGGGGGTTTGACTGAATCATTGTAATATTCCATTACATTGGTGGGTGTCTCATATTGGTAATCACTAGCTAGTTTCCCTTCCTTTCCACACCTAAACAATTTCTTCATCCCCATTTAAAATTTTTTGGGGTACTTCTTTCCCCACTATAGATAAGTGAAATGATTAAATTGAATGGCACTTTCAAATTTCTCCATCATACAACCAGGAATAAATTCAAATTATTTATATTATCCCTTTAATACCACTGATATTGAATGATATACGTTTCAACATTTTGGGAACATTATACATTTCATTATTTTCAATGTCTAGAATATATAGGTATTTTTATAAATTTGATATTGATAGACTATAAAAGTGATTAACTTTTCATTCAGGGGTAATGAAAAATAAGTAGGTATAATGAGAATATATTTTGAAGTTTAGTTATACCCCTTTAACGGATATATTTCCTTTTTCTTGATGGAAATGAATTAAATTACAATTTTAAGCTAGAGAGCGTAAGGAACAGATTTATCAAAAATCCTTTTCTTGAATACCTTTTACCCCATCACGTTGATCTCTTCAATAAGCTTCATACTATTGATCAATGCCCACCACTAATAAGATTAATCCCTTCAATGATAAAAAATTAGTATGAATATATCATCATTGGAGCATTTATGTATTGAAAATATATTTTCAATAGATTTGATCCATTGTTAAGTGATTAATGTATCAGATGATACATTGAATGTTTGAGGCCTTTTCACATAAAGGTATCAATTGAAGCTTGTTATTTTTAAAAGTAATTAAGAATTCATCCTAATTCCCATATATAATAAGAAATTTAGTCGGATGATAGAGTATCATCATAATTTTTGTGATTCCAACACTCTTAATGATGGGAATCTCAATTGGGTTGCTATTACATAGTCCTTCACATTGTGTTCTCACTCAGTTCCTCATATTTCTACCCATTTTATAGAATAATGGGAATATTAAGAACAATATATTTGAATCTATTAACCAAACATATGGGAATCCAATAATATTAAAGGTATTATATATAAATTTCATATATTTCCATAACTTATGAATTCCTAGGCTTTAATCTATGTTATCCATGGCCTATTTCATATGATAGACTCTTTTCTGAATTTTTATTCCGTAATAATTACCCATAATGTTCTTGTGAATTTATGAAATTATATCCCCATGGAGTGTCTAACTATGTGTGTATAAAGTCCTATTTTCTTTCCCTAGGTGATGTTCAAGTAGATCTCAATACACCCATTTTTGGAATTATTACCCCTAGGTACCTCTATGCTAATGGAACATTTACATGTAGTAACCATACAAGGATATATTTTATTGGAAAACACATAACCTATAATTTATCAAAATTAAGGGATGTTTTATTAGGTTTAGTCTTTTCCCTAAGTCTATCACTAGAGTTTCATAATCCAAATCTCAAAAATTACAAGACTTTTTTTTGATACCATCTATGACAACCCTAGTGATTAATACCCATTAATTCATTATTTATAGAATATGAATACACATATTATAATCAAATGGGCAAGGAGACTAGAATATTTGGGTCATTAGGTACATTACTAAAATAATTAAAAATAATTGTTATATAAGAATTATTGAATGATTCCTCAACATGCTTATTATATTCCATCATTATTAAAACTATCTGTTATAACTAGGGGACACACATAACAAAGAGGTGGGATATGTAACGTAGTAAGGGAAAAAATTAATAACATGAAAAATGCATTATAAGTCAGAAAATAATAAATTTTGTTGGGATATAAAATGGGTGATAATAATAAACATGAATAATGTGACATTATGTAGTATGTTAACATATAGGAAATACAGTAATGTGAAAAACAACATTAAACATGACATCATAAGAAAAAACCAGGAAAACGACAAGGAAATCATAAAATAATGTGATTTAGATAACCTATATTACGCCAAATATAGAATATCATGAGACATAAACATGATCCAATGCATTTGAGTGATATCTATTTTCTCCCATAAAAATCATATCATGTACATGCATAATTGTTCCACAGAGATCATATAACATAAGAATATATTTCATCACATTTAATTCCATTGTTAAGTATTTTTGTTAAAATACATCGAGGTTCCTTATAAATTTTGTATAGGAAAAAATTGTATATTCCCTTTCAATGAAAATGGGTATGGCTATGAAGCACACAAATTTTCAGCATGTAAAATCATAATGACATTTCAACAGCATAACCACGATAAATTAAAATTCATAAAATGTTAAAATGTGAGATAAGTGGATATATATTTACTTAGATGTAAAAAACTATACAATAATGGGTTTTTAAAAATATAATACAACTTGAAAATTTGGTAATTAATAGTAATTAGACAATGTGGTTTCTTGAATTAATACATGGCATGGAAAAAATCCCATGATAATTTCAGTAGCATGATGGGGGAACATAATGAATAAAGGCCTGATAAAATTAAAGTGAAAGGGGTCACAAAGAATATGTAAATAATAATTTAAATAATATTCATATATAAGATCTTATCCCATAAGTGGGAACATTATTACAAAGTGAATTACACAATTGAATAAAGAGTAAAAAGTGAGGTTACATTAATAAATTTATCCATACTAAATATATATATATATATAAGTGGTATAATGAAATGGGATAAATTATCAATATTTTCTGGTATATAAATTGAAAATTATATGGGGATTTTTAAATTTAATGATTCATAAATAATTGATATTCAAAAGAATAATTAAAAAGTATATTCTTTTAGGGAAAAAAGAGTGGAAAATCCCTTACCTTGAAAGGGTTATTCCAAATTCTTGGGAGAAGACTCTTTAGAGGTTTAAGGACCCTTGGGAGGATATTATTTTGGTGAGTGATGTGTAAAAGATGCGATCCTATGTTTTTGAGTGAATAGGAATTGGATCTTGTGTCAGTTTATGTAGGAAGAGTGGGATGTTCTTTATTATTTCACAAAGACCAGGTTTGGAATCCATATAATAATGTAATAAATAAAAAAACCCATCAAATGGTTTCAAATTTTTATTTACAAAGAGGATTGGTTTTATTTATTTTATTATTCCATGGTCTAAACACAGTTATATATTTACCTTAGTGATGTTGAAGTGATCAATGTTTATAACGAATTAATTTTAAAATTAAAAAGGTAATATTTTCTTTAGTGGATTCATAAAGGATTTATAAAACTAAAATAATATCCTAAATGTTTCAATATTTTAATGTGGAATAAATATTTTGTCACTCATAAAATTTTTAGAATTTATTATATCACTTTTGGTATTTTATGTAGTCAAAATAAGCACCATATATTTATACCATATTTTATTTTTACCTAAAAATTTTACTATCTTAGAAAATCCAAAACAATTTAAAATTAGATAACTATAGATTTATGATTCAAAAATAATATTTTATTTATAGATATATTTTCTAAATATGTGAGTTTAATCATTTAAAAAAACAATCGATATTTATTGGGAAATGCTGATTTCTTTGATAATAACAGTTTTCAAAACCATATAAAAATTATATTTGATATCATAATAATTAAATAATAATTTATACATATAGAACATTATTTTTTTTATTTTATTAATTTATATTTTTTTAAAATTTATGTATTCATCTAATGGAATGTCTAATTATAAATTGAATATTATGATGAAATTATAATTCTTTTTTTATCGTATCAAAATAAAAATCATTTATAATGTAAAAAAATAAGAAGTAAGTATAACCATTATTCTATTGAAAAAAATATAAAATATTCATATTTTTAGTTTCTAGTTACATATCCTTTGTTTTACGTAATCAAACACTCTAAGGGTAAGGTGCACAATGATGATATTATAATGTAGTGGTTTGATGTTCATGGTTTGGGCTAAGATCCTAATGAGCTGGAACTTCTCATGTAAACAATTTTACTCATGATTTTGTTATTGGATACTAGAATTGGATTATTCGAGGGAAAATCCCAGTGATTCTAACTCCCCTAAATTATTCTATAAATAATATTAATAGTGTTCGATCCAACTGGTAGTGTAAATGAATTCCTTTTTTGAGTGAATTGGATTTATCAAAACACTATATTTATAGAAATCTTAGGATCACTGTCCAAATCTATATAATAAATAGTTATGATTATTAATTTTATATTAAATATGATAAGATATAATATTCCCTGAAATGTAGTGAATACTTTTCTAAAACCATAATACATAATGTTGCTTTTAATTCAATAAAAAAGGGTATTTTTTTAAAAAAAGGTAATGTCATTAAAAGATGTTCTAGAATTAGTATGTGATCCATAAATATTATTTGTTAGCATAATTATATGGGGGATTGAGTCTCTCTGGGTAGTTTTATGTTTATATTGATTTTTTAATTTCCCATGATCTAGTCATTGATCCTCGAGTATCATGAATCCAAGATAGTTATCTTGATAAGGAATAAGCAGGATATCATTCCAAGATATATATATTTCATGTATTTGATTACCATATCATTATTGGCACTATTTTTTTTCTCATATTAAATTTAATATTATAAATAAATATTTTTTACCTCTAAATATTGTATGGTAACTAGTAAGATAATAAGTATTACAATATGATTCCTCTGACTAATAAACACATTAAACACTAATGTAATATCGTATCAATTTTATGATATACCCAAATAACTTATTATCATATTCTTACATGATTATTTGATTATGTTCACCTATTTTTAAATTATTTGTGATTATTTTAATCAATGAAATGTATTTTGTATTATTAAATTGATAGAGAAGAGAATGGGGAGAAATTGAACTATATAGTATATATAATTTCATGGGGTGGTTCTTTATGCGATGAAATTATTAATGCTCATTAGTATGTTATGTTATAGGATTCGACCAAAATGGAAACTTCATACCGAGTAGGAAAGAGTAGATGCACATGTAGTACACATGGTAAAGAAGGCATCCCCATCTAAACCCACCGTCGATCCTTTTGTTATGGAGGTGATTGACTAAATTATTCATGAAACTAGAAAAATAGATCCCTAAAATGATCCTAATACCAATAAAAGTAGGATTTATTTCTAATTTTATTTTACAAATACATTTAATGATGACATATGTCACGAACCAGCCCGGGTACCCTGGTAACCTGATAACCAAGCCGACACTAACATAGCCCAAAGGGCGTTCCCGATCCCCACGGGTCGGCGAATAGCACCTGGAATCGTACAACATAAAAGTGGGAATGATTTTTCCACAAGAATGCGGAATCAAGAGTAGAATAAAAAATATTCATAACAAAAGAAACTCCACTGGGAGTAATGTACCAGATTACAAATGGGCATAAAATGCCTATGTACTAAAACCCATGTACTAAAACTTGGAAAACATCCCCAAGGTCCCTAATGAAACAAATCACCAAGTCCAAATATCAAAAACTGGATCCACCTGCAAGAGAACCCTTCCCTTTTCTCAAACCTGGATGGATAAAGTCTACAAACACCCAAAGGAAAAAGTAGGGTGTGAGCCTAAGCCTAGTAGGATATCACCAATGATTCCATAACAGATGCCAAATATGGATTATCGAAAGGAAAAAAATTTAATTTTCAAATAAAAATGTTTGGAAATTCAAAAGCATATCTTAACAAATCATGATATACATTTTCAAATTATGGAAATTTTATCAAGCAAGTCTTTAAATGATGGAATATTTCTAAAACATTGGTTTAAATAAAAACAGCTACCAAAAATAGTTTTTGTAAATTCATCAGGCATGTAAGCAGTTCAAAAGCATTGGCATGCATTTATATCTCTTATATAAATAAACAAGCGAGCAACATGGTCATCTACCAAAAGGTACGATAGTATTAAACAGTTATAGGATTCCACACTCTCTTTGTGAACTCAGAAAAATGTGTATACTCACATCCATATGACACCGGCCAAAGGAGCCTCATCACCAACATGTAAGGGATGAGACTCTCCACAGTTATGTTTTATATTGTTTTCGTAGTGTATAGTGTATCCAAATAACTCACTAACTACCTAAGGCTAGCATGCGCTCTTACATGATGGGAGAACTATTTTAAGAATGCTCAAAATATGATCATTCCCATTCTTCCATTTAAAAAGTTCCAATCTCATTCCATTTAAAACCAAATTAGGTTTTATTCAAAACATGCCTTTTTCACAAGATAAAACCAATGGGTTTATATCAAATACTTCGATTCCATTTCACCAGTTTGAAATAAATTTAAATGAAATTTCATCATTTCAAAAATTCATTTCCACAATTAAATTCAACAATTTAATTGAAATCACTTCCATCAAATCCACAATTTAAATTCAACAATTTAAATCAGCCAAATTCCATAAACACACCCAATTCCATGGTATCAGGGTTTTCCAAAATTTCTATGGCCAAACCATTTCCAATATCTCGATTCACTGGAATCGAGTTTTCATCAATTTAATTGAAATTTTTTTTGAGCATTTGAATTTAAATCATCAATTGAAATAAATTAAGAAAATACAATGATAATAAATTTGGAAATATGGGACAGAACCACCTACATCAATTTATTAACGGGAGTTTTCCCAATGAGAAACCCCAAAAACTGAGCAGCACAACGATGTCGATCATACACGGGATCTAAAGCCTTAAAACCAAAATTAAGATCAAAGGAATCAAGATATTGAAAAACTAGATCTAGATTCAAAATCCAAGATCTATACCTCAACTCATAGGTATTGATCCACGTAAATAAAGGAAATCTACCATGAAAATATCAAGGAAAGATAGAGGAATAAACGAGAAACGCAATGAGATGGAATCTAATTACTGGGAGGAGAGTGGATCTTCAACATGAGCCTTAAATATTGATGTAAGATGTTCAGATCTCTTTGGAATCTCACTAGGAAGCTTTGGAAAGACCTAAAATGAGTCAAGCCCAAGCCACGATCGAACATATGTGAGTCTCGGGTGTTTGGGTGGTTTTAAAATGAATTTTAGGAATTAAAAACCGTGCACACAGTTTACTTCGGTAGAGGCGCATGGTTTGTCAAACCGTGCGCACATCGTGCGACCCTAACTGTCCATTGATGTTTGGTCCACCGAGTTTGGTTGTATGGTTTTTCAAACCGTGCACACACTGTGCGTACCTCTCTGTCTAGTGCTTCTTGGTTGGCACAGTTTGGTCGTATGGTTTTTCAAACTGTGTGAAAACCATACACAAGCCATTTCCCTTTTGTTTTACTAAAAAGTTCATTCAAACTCACCCCCAAGTCACTACACTAAATCAGAGGTACATCGAAATGTAAAAAGTACCAAAAAACATAACGTGATGTTACAAACTACCCACCATAAGACCTTTCTGTCCCCAAAAATCCTATGAAGAAACCTCCATGTCAAAAAGATTAGGCCACTGCTCTGTCATTAATGCCTCCCTTTCCCACGTCACATGAGAATACGAACCATGCTATGAAAGTATACAGACCAGAGGTATCATTTATCCACGAAGTACCTTGGTCTCAGAATCAAAAACCCTGACTGGTCATTTAGTCACAGATAAATCTGGTTCAATTGGAAGATCACTCTAGCTCACAACATGAGATGGATTAGAGAGATACTTTCGCAGATGTGATACATGGAACACGTTATGTATCGACGTCAACTGTGGTGGTAGATAGAGACTGTAAGAATATTTCCCCAAAAGACCAATCACCTCAAAAAAGTTCCCACAAAATGAGGAGTAAGCTTCCCTTGCCTCCTAAGCCGTCAATGACCTAATCAAGGTTAAACTTTCAAAAAAACCTGGTCACCAACTGAGAATTCTAAATGTGTACGGTGACGATCAGCATAAGACATGTACCGACTATGTGCTGTCAAAACTCTCTGATGAGTGAACTGGATCTTAGCTTTCATCTCTTGGACCAAACTCAGTCCTACCAAAGAGCTTTCACCAATCTCCGACCAACGTAAAGGAGATTTACAAGGACAACAATACAAAGCCTCAAAAGGATATATTTTGATCATAGATTGATAACTGTTGTTATAAAAAAACTCAACTATCACTAGATGATAATCCCAAGACCCACTAAAGTAAATAACACAAGCGTGGAGCATATCTTCAAGGATCAGAATAGATTTTCTGTCTGGCCATCTGAATGTGGATGGTACGTCGTGCTCAAACGGACCAGAGATCCCAGTTCCTCCTAAAGGCCTCTCCAAAAGCAAGAAGGAAACCAAGGAGCCCTATTATTGACTATAGCATATGAAACTCCTTGCAAACAAACAACTTCTTTCACATAGATATTTCCCAACTCCTCAACTTTGGTTGTATCTCGAATAGGTATAAAGTGAGCCAACATGGTCACCCTGTCGATCAAAACCCATATCGCATTCTTATTCCTCTCGGTTTGAGGTAACCCAACAATAAAGTCCAAAGAGATTTCATCCCACTTCCTTGTAGGGACTGAAAGTGGTTAAAGTAAACCTGAAAGTTTCAGGTGCTCTACTTTCACCTGATAGAAAGTATAGCAATGAGATAAAAACTCAGCAATGTCTTTCCTTTTACCTGGCCACCAGAACAGCTGCTGCATGTCATAAAACATCTTCATGGTTCCTGGGTGTACCGCTCACTATGAGTTATGGCAACCCCCCATCACACCCATCCTTGCCACAAACGGCACAATATAACAGTTTCGATAACATTGAACACCCTCTTTGGAGAATGACCACAGAGTGTCGGTATCCCCACCATAAAGAGAGTAACTAATGCTATGGAATTCATCATCATGTTTTTGTTCCTGAATAATTAACTCGAGGAGAGAATAAGTAACCTAAACACTAGCTAAAGAAACTTCATTCCCCTTCCACTACACTCCAATATGCAACTGAGAAAAAAGAGCCATGAAACTCCACTATTATGAAGATTCTTTCACTTCCAGTGATGGAAGTTTCCTGCTTAACGTATCTACAATTACATTCCCTTTTCCCAAGGTATAGGAAATTTCAATGTCAAAAGATTACAGGTACACCACCCAACACCTTTGGCGGAGGTTCAAATCTTTTTGAGAGAAGATATAACTCAATATCTTGTAGTCTGAATACACAGTAAACATTTTTCCATAAAGGTAATGTCTCCAACACTTAAGTGTGTGCATTACAGCTGCAAGTTCAAGGTCATGGTTATGATATTTCTTCTCATGAGGATTAAGCTGACGAGACACATAAGCAACAACATGATTACCCTGCATGAGTACACATCCCAAACTTGAACCTGATGCATCACAGAAGTCCACAAAACCTATCCCAGTCTCAGGAAGAGTTAACACTGGCACAGTAGTTAAAAGATGATTAATCTCAACAAAATAATTATGAAATCTATCATTCCAGGAAAAAATCACTCCCTTTCGAGTCAGATCAGCCATTGGAGAAGCTAACTTTGAGAAGTCTTTAACAAAAGGATGATAATATCCTGCTAAGTCCAAGAATATCTGAATCTCGATAACATTTCATGGTTGCTCCCATGTTATAGCAGCCTTCACCTTCTCAGGATCAATTGATATTCCTTGTTCTGTTACGACATGACCAAATAATTTCACATCCCGAATCCAGAAATCACACTTTGATAGCCTGGCATAAAGTCGGTGATTCTTTAAAAGACTCAAAACGGTTCTCAGATGATGCACATGATCCCCCTCAGACATGGAGTGGACAAGAATTTCATCCACAAAGACTACCACGAATGTATCTAGATAATCACGGAAAACTGTGTTCATCAATGCCATGAAAACTGCAAGAGCATTTGTTAGGACTAAGGGCATAACAAGGTACTCATAATGGCCATACCTACTCTGAAAATCGGTTTTAGGAATTTTAGATTCCTTTATCCTCAATTGATGGTAACCAGATCAAAGATCAATTTTTGAAAAAAACTTCACCTCTTTCAATTGATCAAACAAATCATCAATTTGTGGTAACAAATATTTCTTCTTTATCATAACTTGACTGAGCTTTCGATAATAAAAACGTAAGAGAAGAGAACTGTCAGCCTTCTTAGTGAAGAGAACAGGTGCTACCCAAGGTGGCACACTCGGGCATATAAAAACATTCTCAAGAATATTGTCTAACTGAGACATTAGTTCTTTTAGTTCTGATGGAGCCATTCTATAAGAGGGAATAGAAACCGGTTGAGTACCAGGTATTAAGTCAATAGATAAATCAACCTCTCTCACTGGTGGAAAACTAGAGAAGTTCGAAGGAAACACGTCAGGAAACTAAGCGATGACTAGAGGATGATCACCAAACATTGAATCTCTCTCCAGATCAAAGTCAAACACTAATATAACTTTCCCCAACTCTAGATAATATGGTCCGGCTCTTCTTGACCTTGTGCCCCATTCTCCTTGAAAAAACAAGAGGCACACCGCTGGGTGTAGTATGGTAGACCTGTCGAAGATAACAATCGATCCGGGCTTTATTGGCAATGAGACAATCCATCCCAAATATGATGTCAACATATTTCATGTCGAGAAGTACGAAACTCCCAGAATGATCAACATCTGATAGAGAGAAGACACAAGAAGGACCATGAAGACCCTTCTCTCTCATTATACCAAGAGGTTTAGTAATATCCATTACAGGAGATAAATGATCCATTGGTAGATTAAGAAGATTAACAATATGGGTTGAAATAAAAGAGTGAGATGCACCAGTATCAAAAAGAGCTGTCACTAAAGACGAAGCTATCATAATAGTACCTCTCAGTGTTGCAGGACCTGTATTAGCTACCTCTGGTGACTCTTCCACTATGTGAAGAAGCTTCATTTAGGATGAATTTGGCTGGAACCCTTTTGTACGTGAAGAATTTGATTGCCCCACAGTTTTTGGAGGTGCTGATGATCATGTTCCACCATGTGGAGTAGAGAAGTGATGGGAGAATCTCTACAAGTGACCTAAACGTCCACAATAGCTACAGTTCTTGGGAACCTCCGTGGAAACCCTCTTAGAATGTCCTATCTTTCCACACTGATAGCAAGTCAAAGAATCCCCTCCTAGTGCTACCGGAGGTCTGGAAGGACCCTGCTGTGGAGAACCACCATGAGAAAAGTCACGCTTGAATATTCCTTTAAAGGAACACACACTGGCACTAGGAGGGAAAAGAACCTCCTTCAACCCTAAATTTCCTACCAAGTCCATCTCAACCATCATCTCCCTATCTAGCACATCAGCATAAGTGGGCAGATTCTGTAAGAAAACCTGACAACAAATATCTGATCGAAGTCCCAACTCAAACCGTCGAGCCTTCATCCTCTCATTAGATACAATCTCAGGATAAAACTGTACCAACATAGAAAAACGATTTGAGTACTCAGTCATGGTTTTTTTGGCCTGCTCAAGCTTGAAAAACTCTACAGCCTTAGCCAACACCATTGATTATGGATAGAACTGGTTAGTGAAAAGAACCCTAAAGGCTTTCCACTCCAATCCCTCGTGTTTCACAGCCATCACCATTATGTCCCACCATCTCCTACATGGTCCTTCCAGCACGAAGGTGGCACACTTCACCTTGATCACATCAAGTTTCTCCAAGAACCCAAACAGACATTCAATATTACTCAAGCATTCCTCATCATGTTGAGGGTCAGCATAGCCTTTGAAAACTAGTTGCTTCTGGAATAGGAACTCTTGAGAACATCTTCGGAGAATATCACTATGAGAATCTATAATTGGAGCCCAAACAGGAACTGGAGGTGGTGCATGTCCCGGAGCTTGGACAGTGTGAACAATCACCTCAACAAGACTCGGATCCATCATAGGACTCACTTGTTGAGGTTCAGCAGCAGCCTCTTTTTGGATCTGATTCCCATGTCTTCTCGGAGGCATGATGCTACACAACATCAGTAGACAAGAAAAAAGACATTATATTAACACTCAACCTGAGAAACAAGGAAAACTACTCTTAAAAGGAGGGATAACAAGAATTGAACTTCACTCTATCCAAATAAAAAGAGGGAAAAGACTATAACTAATCCAAAAGTCGCCTTTCCCTAACCACCCCTGGTGACTTAAGGTTCATTGTTGTGAGAGTTGGCTAGGCACTCAATCACAACTATCTCCTATGTCCCGACAAGAAAACTCAAATGCATACTTTCATCAAGGCAAGATTCATAACCTACCCTCTAATACCACTTTGTCACGAACCAGCCCGGGTACCATGGTAACCCGATAACTGAGCCGGCCCTGACATAGCCCGAAGGGCATTCCCGATCCCCATGGTTCGGTGACTAGCACCTGGAATCATACAACATACAAGTGGGAATGATTTTTCCAGAACAATGCGGAAGCAAGAGTAGAACAAACGGTATTCACAACAAAAGAAACTCCACTAGGAGTAGTGTTCTAGATTACAAAGAGGCATAAAATGCCTAAGTACTATAACCCAAGTAATAAAACTTGGAAAACAACCCCATGGTCCCTGAGGACACTACTCACCAAGTCCAAAGATCAACAACTGGATCCACCTCCAAGATATCCCTTCCCTTTGCTCGAACCTGGAAGGAGAAAGTCTACAAACACCAAAAGGAAAAAGTAGGGTGTGAGCCTAAGCCCAGTAGGATATCACCAATGATTCCATAACAGATTCAAAATATGGATTATCCAAAGAAAAAAAATTAAATTTTCAAATAAACAGGTTTGGAAATTCAAATGAATATCTTAACAAATCATTGTATACATTTTCAAATGATGGAAAATTTATCATGAAAGGCTTTATAATGATGGAATATTTCTAAAAAAATGGCTTAAATAAAAATAGTTACATAAAACAGTTTATGTAAATTCATCAGGCATGTTAGCAGTTCAAAATCATTGGCATACATTTATATCTCATATATAAATAAATAAGTGAGAAACATGGTCTTCTTCCAAAAGGTACGATTGTATTAACCAGTTATAGGATTACACACTCTCTAGCTGGACTCAGAAAAATGTGCATACACACGTCCCTATGAAACTGGCCAAAGGAGACACATCACCAACCCATCGGGGATGTGACCCGCCGCAAGTATATTTTAGAACTTTTTCGTAGCATAGAGTGTATCCAAATTACTCACTAACAACCTAAGGTTTTCATGCGCTCTTACATTATAGGAAAACTATTTTAAGAATGCTTAAAATATGATCATTTCCATTCTTCCATTTCAAAAGTTCCAATCTCATTCCATTTAAAACCAAAATAGGTTTTATTAAAAACAAGACTTTTTCACAGTATAAAACCAATGGGTTTATATCAAATCATTTTAAGCAATTTCACCAGTTTTAAATCCATTCAAAACCAATTTCTTTATTTCTCAAATTAATTTCCACAATTAAATTCAACAATTTAATTGAATTAATTTCCATCAAATCGACAATTTAAATTCAACAATTTAAAATAGAAAAATTCCATAAACAAACCCAACTCAATGGAATCAGGGTTTTTCCAAATTTCTATGCCAAAACCATTTCAAATATCTCGATTAACTGGAATCGAGTTTTCATCAATTTAATTGAAAGAGAATATGAGCATTTGAATTTAAATCAACAATTGAAATAAATTATGCAAATACGATGATAATAAATTTGGAAATACAAGACGGATCCACCTGCTTTGATTTATTGATGGGAGTTAGCCCAACGAGAAACCCCAAAAATTGTGTGTCATAATGATGCTGATCATAAACGGGATCTAAATCCTTAAAAAAATTAAGATCAATGGAATCAAGATCATGAAAAACTAGATCTAGATTCCAAATCCAAGATCTATACCTCATCTCATAGGTATAGATGCATGGAAACAAAGTAAATCTCCCATGAAAATATCATGGAAGGATAGAAGAATAAACGAGAAATGAAATGGGATGAAATCCACCTACCGGTATGAGAGAAGTTCTTCAATCTGAGCCATCAATCTCAAATCAAGATGTTCGGGTCGCCTTGAAATATCTCTAAGAAGATTTGGAAAAACCTAAAATGAGTCAAGCCTAAGCCAAGGTCTAACATATGGGAGTCTTGGGGGTTCGGGTGGTTTTAAAAGTAAATTTCGGAACTAAAAACTGCACGCACGGTTTACCTGGGTAGAGTTGCATGATTTGTCAAACACTGCGCACATCGTGTGGTCCTCACTATTTAGAGATGCTTAGTCTGCATGGTTTGGTCGCACGGTTTGTCAAACCATGTTCACACCGTGCGTACCTCTATGTCCAGTACTACTTGGCTTGCACGGTTTGGTAACATGGTTTTTAAAACTGTACACAAACTGTGCACAAGCCATTTCCCTTTTTTTTACTAAAAAGTCCACCCAAATGCACCCCCAAGTCACTACTCCAAATCAGAGGTACATAGAAACATAAAAAAGTACCTGAAAACGTAATGTGATGCTACAAGATATCTCCCCAAAAGTATAAGTAGTAAATTAATCTTCTAGACTAAATTAAAATAATTGAAACACATTAGAAAAAATGATTTCAAAATTCGACATTTATAGTCAAAGGATTAGCATTTCAAATTTAGGATATGATTTTTTGCTGAATAAAAACATCTAAATCACTAGTGTAGTGATTATAAGATCCCCCATTTCCCAATTTTACTTCAATATCCTTAATTTATTGATGGATAATTACTTCTGGACCCCCTATAAATGGGCGATGATGGTCACGTAATGTGGTACCACCATTATTGACCTCCTTCTTTTCTCTATGTATCTATGTGGGGATGATGATTCTATATAAATGAATTTAAAAAATAGTGTTAAGGATCATCTATAAACCTAGGTTATGACTTTTTATTTTAGTAATCATTTTTAGAAGGGGTCGACAAGTCTATCATATGAGATCCTAGTTTTATAGGGATTCTGTAGAATTAATTCCAATAACTATTTGAGTTCTCAGTTATTTCAAGCCAAAAATCATCACCAAAAGGAGATGATGATAGATATTTTTTGATGGAGTTGATAAGGGAAAAATACCACTAGATCATAAAATTAGAAAATCCTTTCACAACTATCATTAGTATAGGATACCATTTCATATCAAGTTTAATTGTAAATTCATGGATATATAGTGTGACTTTTGGGGAATATAGAGTCATATTATGTTTTTTTACTAATTAGGTTACTCTAAGAGTGCAGTGTAACATCCTTAATAGTCATAGGCAACCCAAGATTATTCATTTCTACATTATTCTAGTGGTAATCACCCACCATCTAGATGGTATTATTTTCATTGATTATGTGGATGTCAAGGATAACTATATATTTTACAATAACTTGTTAAAGGATTCATATCTCGAGGGATGTATGAGGAAAAATTATATACCATAGAGAAACCTGTAGTATATACTAGTGTTATTACATTCAATTTTAGAGGAACTATACAAATAAAACCAACTTTTTAATTTTTTTTTCTGGATATAGTTTTTTAACATTCATTAATTTCTATGAAATTGGATTTTATTTTTATGTACATGGTGGAGATTCTACCTTTATATATGAGATTTGGCACTCAATTGGGAAATTAATAGAGTTGAATAAGAAATTACTATGTTATAAATTTATGTTAGCATCTTATGGGAATCAATGGGAACTTATTGTTTTTAACATGGACAACTTTGGAACCATACTAATGATGGAAAAATTAAACCAATTCCATTCCTATAATATGAGTATCTTTTTCATCTCATGCTGGTATGTAATACACACTAGATGGGGAGTGGGAGTTCTAGGTTGGTTGTTTAGTTTATGATTTAGTATAGGATGGAGTTATTATTGTATAGATAAATGATTTCATTCTTAAATAATCTGATTCTAAAAAAATACATATCTTACCCCTAGTGGTGGATTTATATCCTGATGGGTTCCATGATAACTTTTTGGGATTTCCTCTAAATAGTGGAGTGAAATTTAACATCATATTATTGTATGAGACTGAACTGATATTTATCCCTCAATATCAGATATCTAAAATGAAATATAAGGGGCTAGAGATATAGTTATTGGAACTTGAATCTAATAAGTTCAATGTGACGAGAACTTCTCCTTTGGGTGCTATGGAATTTTTTATGAATAAAATTTATTGTAGAACACACATAAGTATGGATTATTGAAAACTAAACTAGGATAAAATAAAAAACATGAAACCTTTTTCTTGAGTTTCCAATCTTTTTGATCAATTTAATGGGAAAACATGGTTTTGAAAAATTGATATTTTCTTAGGCCACCATCAATATTCAATTAGATTTAAGGATATTGATCGGATAGATTACTGATATGGAGATATGATTTTTGAATATTTGGTAATGAATTTTGGCCTAAATTAATCTTCTATATTGTTCATTGAGTTAATGAATATTATTTTCATCCATTATTGGATACCTTTTCTAATTTTTTTTGATGATATCCACATTTACTCATTGTCTTATACAGATCATGGATGAAATATTTTTATCATTTTTGAAACATTAAGGGGAGAAATGTTATATGATGTACTAATAAATTATTGATTAATGATCCATTATTTTATGCTTCTTGATCATGATATATATGAATCAAACATTCAAGTAAATCCAAAAAAAGTGGAGTTAGTGATGGTCTAAAAAATATTAATGAATTCCTTCATATATTAGTTTTTCATTAGATTGTGTTATATTACCTTGACTTTATTAATGTGTTTTAAAATATTTCTACTCCTATGAAATATCCAACAAAGAAGTAATTCAAAATCATTTGAAAAAAGAAATGTTAATTTAATTTTCATGAATGTATGAATCAAATAATAATAAAATAGTGTTTTTTCTTAAAAGTATTGGTGAGTTATTTATGAATTATTTTAATACTTATTCAGTTGAGAATCGATGCATCCTTATTCTAGATCTATGGGTGGTGGAAAATGTGTCCTGATAGTTGTGAAAACTTTAAAGAATCAACCCAAAACACGAGTTATAAATTTCCATTATTTTTTATGGTTTAAAGTGATGAAGTAACTTCCTATATGGTGAATAAATTATGTTGTTAAAGGTTTTATAAATTAATATATATATATATATATATATATAAAATTCTCAACATCATTTAAATTTGAGGAAAGATCATTGTGCGTAGTTCTACTAATCAATTACCTTTAATATCAAACATACTCTTCATATGGTATGAAGTAACTCAAATGGATCATGCACAATATTTTATTGATGATAATAATGAATAAGAAATGATTTCTATTTTGGGTGATCTCCACCTATATGATTGGGTTATTATACTTGTATAAACCAATTCTAAATCAACCATGCATCTTATCTCATGGAATTGGTTAAGGAAATATTAATTTGAGATCCTAATTGTATCATTATTCAACACAAAACCTACAGTTAAGAGATGTTATATTACTGGTTCCAAGACGATCATATTTCCACATTTTCCATGGTAGACTAGTTTTTATTAATAGTAGGAGTGGAATTATGATGATGATGATGTATTGATATTTTGGTTGGGATGTGTATGATGTAATCAAAATGAAGTATCATGTTGTATGTCTCCATTTCAAGGTTACAGGTATGAAAATATATATTTTTTCATTTGTTCTAAGATAAATTAGATATGGGAAGGTAATGGAGAAACCTAAACAATATTTCAGGGAATATTTTTCGTCTCTCATTACTAGTAAGAATATGAGATGAAATCACTATTGAAAATATGAATAATCTTTTAAGAAACTCAATGGGATGAAATATGGTATGGTTTATGAGGTAATATCCTACCAATATGTTTGAGTTTTTACCAATAAAATGTACCCCTTCTGTGAATGGGATTATGGTGATACATGTTAGAGATATTATGAAACCCCATGGTATTTCTGTTAGTATTATCATGATATTGATTCATGAACTGATGGAAATTTATATAATGGATTTCATCAAAATATTGGTTAATAGGTAATGATAAAAACTACTTTTCATCCATATATAAATGGTTAATGAAAGAAGAGAATACATATTTTTAATGATAAAACATTGGTGTGTATTTTGGATTTATAGGGTGAAAGGTAGAATTAAATCTATATAGTAGAATTATCTTAAAACAATGACAATGAATATTCGATTAAAATTGAACCATTTAGAGAATTATATTGGAAAAATTCCATTATACATTATGTTGGATGGAGATAAGTCAATTCCCTCTGATCCGGAATATTAACATCCCTAATTTTATGAAGCAAGAGAAGTCGATTTGGAAGTGGCACATAAATACTCAGAGAATATTAATGTATTATAATTTTTCCCTCTTGTGTTTCCTATAATAGAAATTTGGTGATCATGCCTTCCTTTCAGTTTTCCAATGTTTAGGTAATTGACTAATTATTATATAAGGAATGTTATTTCATTGTCATGTCAAACATTTTGAGATACCCACCATTGGAGGATAAGGAGACTATCAGCCTTATATAAATCCTAAATTCATCTCCATGCATAATACATTTTGTGTATCCTAGATATTAAATTATGTAATGAGACCTTCTATTCGATTTAGTATTATGAAAATATGCTTGAATTTGATTTAATGTATAATGATAATTCCATAAATACAGTCAACAATATTTAGAAGGATCTGAGGGGAAATTTCATTATTATTGTACTGATAAATATGTAGTATAGGAAGTTCCAATAAAAAACCAAGGACTCTGAGGCCTAGATAAAGAGCCAAAACCCAGATCGATTTCTATAAGAATATAAATATAGATTTAGGGGGATGAAATTTCTGATAATAGAGAGGTTGTAGTGATATTGAAAAACCTAACATGATATTATTATTTAAATTCAAAATGTATAGTCATATTTAGAAGGGTATTAATTTAATGAAGATTTATAAGATTATGGGTGGATGTCTATGTAATGGGGAAGGTGACGGGGGAGAACCTTTTGGGTGTTGGGATCACCTGGTACCTAGTGGTAATGGTCTAATTGCCTTGAGGGATCCAGAGAGACCATGTGGTTTTATTTTAATCCACCAAGTACCTAGTGCATTCTAGTAGGCACCACGTCATTTTCTGAAAAAAATCCAACAATAATATGTTATTTTAATTATTTTCTATATAAACCAAAATATAATTATTGTGTTTTTATTTCACCCTCTATATTTCCTATATTTCCACAGTTCTCATGATCTACATATTTTATTTACCTCTCCCAATGGATTCATCATCTAATTATTATACATGGAGCTTGATTTGGATACATATAATTGGTCTCCAACTATATAAATATACACATTTCACAATGTCAAAACTTTTTCTCCTTTTTACTAATGTAATTAGGGTAATATTATCCTCCCTTCTCCTAGGGTTCACAAAAATTTTCAAAATAATTTTTGATATATAATGAAGATGCTTAGACTAGGTGAATCTAAGGTGTGGTCATAGTTTGGGTTGTGATTATATGTTCCTCTAAATCATAGTGGTGTAACCGAATTCTGAATATATTTTAAGGATATGACAAGGATATTCGTACCATCTCTAATACTTTAGGGACTCCATGTATTGCTTCTACAATTTATATTTTACGTATACCAATACATCCTGACCTAATCCAAGAGAGTAAACTTTGAAATAGTCTAGATGTTATTAAACCAAATTTAAAATAAGAGTTTTAATAACACAAAGGATTTTTATAAAATAATTTTTGAAAGAATTATATTTTCAGGCCCTTTTTAGTTGTTTTCATCTTCCCATTATGCATTGTAATATTTTTATATAAATTATATCGATTATAGGTTTTTCAAGGAATTGTTATTTATAAAAAAAATATATTGTATGATATAGGTGATTCCTTGTTATTATCAGTTTCTATAATTTTATGATCAATTTTATTATTTGGAATGTTGAATACATTATTTTCATAGAATAATATTGTTGAATTTTGTTTACATTATTTGTAACCTTCAATTTGTAGGTCATTTAAATAAAATGTTTTATAATCATTACAAGTTACCCCTTTGAAGTTGCAAAATTTATACCAATAGGATGGGTGTTATCCCTTGAGTCATTATATAAGCCACTATATTGATATTTTATTTAAATGGACTTAATCATTATTCCAATTCTGGAATTCCCTGGGATGGGTTTCTGAATCTAATCCTTTATGGACTCCATGTATAGATTCTATAATTTATTTTTTAGGTATACCAATACATCCTATCCTACACCTAGAGAGTAATCCAAAAAATTATCTAGGGGTAATTTAATCCATTTTTAAATAAGGGTTTTAGTATCATAAAGGATTTTTATCAAATAATTTCTATAAAAATGATATTTTATGTCGTTGTTTGTTGTTTTTAGATTCCCATTATGCATTGAATTTTTTTTATATAATTGATATCCATAATATTTTTTTTCATGGAGTTTCTACTGGTAAAAACAATTATAATGCATGATATAGATGATTCCTTGTGGTTATCAATTTCTATTATTTTAGGAATAATTTTTTAATTTGGAATATTGAATACCTTATTTCATAGAGAAATAGTGATGAATGTTGTTTGCAATATCTGTATCCTTCGATTTGTATGTCATGTATGTACAATTTTTTATAATCATTAGAATGTACCCTTTTGATGATTTACAATTTATACTAAAGGGATGGGTGTTAGTCTTTATGTCATTATATCTGCTACTGTATTATTTATTTTCTTGAAATTCGCTTAATCATTATACCAATTCCTAAATTCCCTGGAATGGGTTTTATGATTCCTATGAAATTATTATCCTACAAATTTTTATACTAGTATGGGTCATTAGGAACCTGATAATATGTACACATAACCCCATATGTGAAGGTGAATATGGGTATATGATTAAGATAATGCTTGTGATTTTCAGGCATATATTTGGTGATGGATCCATACAACATATTAGATCTGGATATAAAATATAAAGATGAAAATAAAGTATATATGCTTCCCTTCAAGAAATTCAGTTTCCCAAATCAATATTTTTTCTGCACATAGCATTATATATTGTGCCTAATTGTTTTATTCCACAAGATGTACATTTTTTGTAACCTACACTATATATTATGGCATGTTATTAAGGGTGGGGTGGAGATATATTACTACATTTTTTTAATAATTCCACACATGGTCCCCTCTCAAGACATGTGTATACCATTTTCTTTATGATTAATTAACAATAAATTATAATAACTATAAATCCTATCCAAACCGAAGGGGTATAGATATTTACATTTCTTTTTTAATTTTCCAAATTTGTTAGTCGAGATAAGTGTGAGATGTTCAAATTTTTTTTAAAGAGGATTCACTTCTGGGTGAACTAGTATGAGTATTTAAATATTATTTTCCTTGAACTATGAATATATATATGGGGTTTTGTTTCATTTCGGTTTCCATATATATAATTGGATGATTTTGAATTATTTTTTAAATATGGTGCTTGATCATGTAATATTAATTATTATCCCGATTTTCAAAATTCATATCCCCTTAAATTTATGGTTACTTATATTCCATGAGTGAATTAAACAAATAAAGGTCAATCATCCTTTTATGACATACCATATGTTTTAGTTTCAATATATAAAGTAGTAAACTCCATCCAACTTGTGTTGTAATTGACCCATGGCACTTTCACAAACCTCTAAAAATTAATTGCTTCACTTTAAGAGTAGGGTTTATTTATAATTGGTTCAATTTGGGTATTCATGTCACAAATTTTTCATCATAGAGATATTCAAAATTAAACTTTGGAGTGAGTGGTTTATTTGTGGGTGTGGTAGACACACCTTTTCTTTAGTGAGGCCGAGTGACACATTTAGAAGGAAAATGGCGGTGATGTTTTAATTAATCATAGATATAGTGATATATAAATGGTTTATTTTTAGTCTTCCATGATGTGTTTTGAAATATTTATAGTCTGAATGGTGTGGAATGAGGATTGATTTAAAAAGTGGGTAAGGTGGGGGATATTTACTTCACGAATAGATTCGAACTAAAAACTCAATTTAATGGTATAAAACTACAATTTTACTTGACATGGGACACTAAGCCCAACCAAATTAGGTTTTTCATTTTAAACGGGTCATTGGTATCCAAAAAAAATATTTAGGGGCTAGCGATCAATGAAAGGGGGACTCTAGAATCTGCTCAAAATGAAGTGGAGTTTAAATATTTTTATTAAAAGTTTTAAAATAACTCTTTACTTAATAAAATAGGTGGATATTTATTATAATTTACCATCATTGAAGCTATAATATATTTTTTATTCTACACCATTGAATAATTATGGAATTCAATATGATTTGTTGCACTAGTCACCAGAGGTAAATTGAATCCCATGCATCATCATAATCATAACATCATGCACAATTTCATATCTTTCTATTTTAAATACCTAAAATAAGGGATTTTGTTTTTATTAATGGATTTATTTTGATTTATTTTAATAAATTAAATGGTTTATATGATTGGTATTCTGTTAATATAAGAAATATTTTACATATGTTGTCCACTATTTTTTTTATATTATGTTCATAGCATCTGATATGATGGTATTAAAGTGAATGTCAAAAATGATGCCACTAAATATAAATTATTTTATTTACAAAATTGTGACTTATTTTAGGTTAATTATGTTAGGGTAGTTTCTCCAAAATGTATCCATTTTTTACATAATGATGATTTTTATCCTTATAGAAAGTGTTGATAATCTAATGTATATAAAATGAGAATGGTGTCAATAAGGAAATGATGTTTATTTTCCTAATTTTTAAAAGTATCATAGGGTGTATAATGATTTTCAAGATATGAATTAGGGATGATCATATCCTAGTAATTTTTTATGTGTACACCGAATCGGAAATTAGGTTAGGTGTAATACATTATTCGATTATTACTTGATATTTTTATTAGTGTAATACCAACCATGTTTCTTACTTTTTTAGTTAGATATAATGAGAACCATGATTCTCTCATAGAATTTATATTGGGTGTAATCCCATCTATGTTTTAAGTGTAATATTTGGATTAAGTTTTATTAAAAAATTGTTTTTTCTTATTATTTTGTTCCTTATAATGAAAACAACGTTTCATACTTTGTATTTTGTTGGTTAAAGTATAAATCATATTTCTCCCTATTTATTTTCATAGTTTATAAATTCTATGATGTATATTTTATGGTATTATATTTTGGGGTAATTTTAATCATGTTTCTATAATTTTATTAGGTTTTGAATAATGGAAACAAAATTTATATAAAAACTATTTAGGTTGGGTTTAATGTCAAACATGATTCTCATATGATTTGTGGTCGTGTATAATTAAAACAATA
This sequence comes from Viscum album, assembly GCA_963277665.1. NCBI lineage: Eukaryota > Viridiplantae > Streptophyta > Magnoliopsida > Santalales > Viscaceae > Viscum > Viscum album. The sequence continues at coordinate 163,539,489 of OY728128.1, forward strand.
TTTCATTTTTTGAAATTGGGATATATGTGATTTCTATAATGCATTCCATTGGTATTTAGGTTGGGTATAATTCTAACCATTTATTTTTATTAGTAATTTAATATATATAATTTTAACCTTGAACCCCTGACTTTTGCATGGGATTAAGAGCTATGTCAACCTAGTGTCTTGACATTATTAATTTTATAGACATTGTTCCAACCTAGATCATTTGGTTACAATATATTCTACTCATGGGATGTAAATTCACCATTTAATTTGGTTATATAAAAATATATTGAAACTTAATTCCAACAGATACAAAAGTATGTAGGGTTACTCGACTAGATAAATCATGGGAACTAGATGACATGATATTTTTTTATTTACGTATTATAATTTTAATGAACACATATATTTTGGGAATTATTTATGGACATATTTCCTGGTTGATTTATATGTATATTTCCAATACACTACATAATAACTTTTGGGGGACCAAAAACATTTTGAACATGGATTTGGGAAAGGGAAATGTCCAATGATCGATCATTTTATGGGATGGATGAATTTATAATGAGATGAGACATGAAAGATTTGTGAAATAATATTTTTTTCTCCTACACTTTTTATTATTTTCGACTATATTTTATTGGATCATCCAATAAGGAAATCTTATAAAGGATGCATGAATATAATATATTCAATATGGTTTCAAAATTTTAATTAAATGTTTTCTTTTTTATTGTATTATCATTTTAATATCTATATATTTTTATGAAATTATGAAAATTATTCGGTTATTATATTTTATATTATTAATTTATATATAATGTATGGTATAATTTATTCATAATATTGAAAATGCATAACTTTTGATCATAATAATATAATGTATTAATAGAAATTCTTGAAGGCACATAACTATTCACCATGACACACTTTGGGATGATCACATTTGGGAAGCAACACCAATATTTTTAAAATTTATAACCCTAATATTGTGGTTGAATTTTCAAATATCTAAATCTTTGAAATAGATCATGTTTGTAAAATTAAATCTCACAATGTGTGAGTCAGGATTACAAAAAATGTTTTCTTTTTTAATTATATGTGCTGCGAATGAAATGTGATCAAATATTTCATACACATTTATACATTTTTAATATCACTAGGGTGGTTAAAGAATAAATAATTTAATTTATAAATTTTATAAAACTATAGTGTTAGAATAAAATTAATATATATGTGAATATTGAATAAAAAAACATTTACCACATATTTAAGGGGATAAACTACCAATAATGTAGTTATATAAAAATCATTAAGATATATAAATTGATAGTCTATGATTAAATGTTGGAACATAGTTTATGTGTGACTTTAAAATTCAAAAATTATATTATGAATACTAGGTAAAAACCTCTATATAATGGATAATCATCTAAAAATAAATTGATTTTTCAATTGAAAAATAGTAAAAACCAAATTTCTATATCAATTAAACAATTCAATGTTTCAAAAGATATAAAGCGGTTAATAATAGGGAATTGTATTTAATAGTGTTCATGAATAAATTAGTTTATTGTTATTTTATGTCTACTGGGATATTTAAAGACATGCTTGAGTGGTGTGTGAATTAGGTTTGTTCAGATTTTTTATACCTATTAAAAAATATTCATTAATATATTTTACCACTTTAGTCATTTTATGATTTATGTTTCTTAATAAGGGTAGGGACTTTTTTATTTAGTCTAGTGAAAAACAATATCTAATGTATATGAAGTAACTAATTTTAATATATCCAATTATAAGGTTCCATCCCTAAAGAGAACCCTATATAATGCTATGGTTTGGATTTCTATGTCACATATTGATTTCCCCCATGGCATCGTTAGTTCCCTACAGTGCTATGAAAAAACAATATTTATAAAACCCAGAAAATCTTAACTCATAGGGTAGTATCTCGTAAGTCCGAGTGTCGATCCCACATGGACGATTCGTATGTTTTAAATTAATTAGGAAGTTGAAATTGAAATTTATTGGTTGTTTGAGAGAAAAGAGAAATTATATCTAGATTGATTGGGGTTGGAATCAATAAGAGAGGCATGCCAGGGTCAGTGATTTTTGGATCATGTGCTAGGAATTAGATGATAATTGATTAATTCAGTTTTGGTGTAAGAGTTTGGACAACATGGATCCATGTTCTTAGTATTCTGCCCTAATCCTATGATTTCACATTTGGAATGGTCATCTACTTAGTTCAATCCCATAAATAGGTGACCCAAACTATATTTAAACATAACTGACACATATTTCATAATGGCCATACACAAACTAATTTGATTAATTGATGCAAATAATAATAAATAGCCTCAAATAACATGTAATGGTCAGGCGGTTTCCAAAAGAAGGAGATTGGAGTGGATAAATGTTGTTTGAATTAATCCAAGACATGAATAATGAAAATAAATAATCCCAAAGCACGCATCTGAATACATAACATCACCCATAACAAGTTTGACTACTCACTCGTGATAGTAGTAAGAAGAATGGTTACCTGAGAAAAAATGGTAGTAAAGAACGGCTTCAGATCATCACCCGTGGTCTAGAGGACATCCCTTAATGTTCATTGGCTACCTATACCCTAGATTTTCTTGGATGGGTGTCCAAATGACTATTTTTATAGGAAAACACATCCAATACCCGTGGTGTGCATCATGTTAATTTTTTATGCACATCCCATAGTCTACTAGTGTTACACAACGTGTACTTGAAGTTCACTATCTTTATGCATGTCGCGACTTGTTTAGCATATATATGTTTTACATTAAGTTTCCATGAAATGTACTATAGGTACACGAAATGTAGAATATTTTTCTTCAGTTTTCCATCTCCTCTTCATCTCCAAAATTCAGTGTGTCACTAAGAGCGATGTGAAGAAGTGGAAAGGGTTATTCGCCTCAGACTCTCTCCACTATTCATTATTTTCACATATCTTTTATTTCTTTCCAAAAATATTAAAACAATATAATTCGTTCCAAACAAGTAATGCTTATTTAATAAATTAAAAAATCAATCCATTAAAACACATTAATATATACACCTGAAAAAGACATATCACATATTCTCCAATAATTGTTTTTATTTTCAAATAAATTTTTTTTTTCAATTATTATCACTAATCCAAACATTCCATATTTCTCAGGAAATCGATCACCATATTACATAGGTTATATTTCGTATATATATTTCATAAGTGAAATGATATTTATAAAGAGTCCCACAGTCTTAAAACTATAATATCACCAACTGGCTGTTTCAGCACATCCCTCTCCACTTTAATGTATCATAAAAGGTTGTCTAGGGATGTCCATTCACTCAAAAAGGATCAACTTCCTTAAGAAGAGTCTTGAACATCCATGAATTATTGACAATATAACCATGCATCACTATTTTGTTTCTTAGAGAACATATCACATAATATTATTCTTAGAGAGAATATAATGAAATTTTGAAATACTAAATATTTCTAGGGGATTTGAACCACTGAAACTATATTCTTCTTCCTGGCCACAATATTTAGACCGTATATTGTCTGATCATTCTTCTACTTATTTCTCAAATTGATTCGTCACAGTCCACAATCAAATTCATTATCCAGTTAAAAATTATATACTTCAACACCAAAATCATTTTAACTCTCCAATACATGTTTAATAAACACAATTCCCAATCCTCTAAATTTTAGCTTCACTTATCACCCTCACAACCCTTAAACATACATCACTTCCCTCTATTATCTTTCATTTTTTACTCTACATTATGTAACTGTACTAAAGAAATCGTTTTTTTGAGTCACGTCAACTTAACATAAATGTAAATAACATAGAATTCTCATGAAAAAAATATATGATGTATTTTTAAACTATTCTATAAATCCCATTATATGGTAGATATTTTCTTTTCAAAATACATGTATGAGTGCATTAATTTGTTTTCCAATTTTTATTTAAACCACATGTCTCAAACGTTTTACAAAAATTACTTCAATATTTAGATTTTTCATTCATCCTCTCAGATGAATAGTTATTAAATATTACTAAAATAGTCTGATCGTTTTCTTCTAAAATTATTCCACCAATATAAAAATTAAGAAATTCATCATTTTTGAATATAATATACTGCTGAATTAGTAGAGTTGTGAAAAAGAGAATATCCTATTTTGGATTGAGTGATTCAATAAATTCCTATATAATTTCACCATGTATCTCAATGAAATGTATATTCCTTATCAAGCATGAATTTGATAGAAACTAATTATATTGAAATATCTAAAGTATAGATCAGGATTCCTCTAATGTAAATCTACATTTTGATATTTTATATAGAATTTCAAATATTCTTATTTAAAATAAAAAAACAATTTGATTGTGATATGATTTCTAAAAATCATTCTTGTATCATGGGTTAAAATGAATAATTTTGTTTTGATTGTGATTACATATATTAGGAATCATCCAATTTAAATTTCATCTTTATAATTTGAATTATGAAAATTATGTTTCATTCTATTGAAAACCCTAATATCTTCTATTTGTTAATTGATGTGTAGTAAAAAGTGAGATGAACATAGAAATATCATACACATGAAACAATTATAATAATATATTTTAAATCCATTCTAGTCTCATGTGAATTTCGTATACTTGTATAATATCATACGCTAGATTCTAAAATCCTTATAAAATGAAAAAGTTAGGAAATTGCAATGTATTATAAACTTCCCTAATCCATACACATTATCTAATAAAATAAAATCACTCAAAATCAGTCAATGTCAAAATTCAAAGGTATATGTCTATGTAGAATACATTATTTGAAATGTATTTCATGGAAATAAAGTCATATTTCATCTCAAAAGAGCTATACATTGTCGATGATGTTTTATGTGAATAGATTTTTTAAATTTTTAACTAGAAAATCAAAATTCCTGATTTATAGAAATTGATTCAAAATGAATTCAAACATAAATTAAAATTATTAATCACTTTTAATGATCTCGTATCATCTATGAAAAATTATAGTGACCATTGAAATAACTACAAACTCATTTTATGGTCCTTCGATGGCGTATTAGAAAACTAAACACCCATGTTAGAATATTTCATGTAATTTTCTTCCTTATATAATTTTTCCTTCATGAAATATAATATATGAGTGTTCAGTCACTAATTTAAATAGATAATATTATATACATTCCTAGGATATTTTCTCCAATTTTTGGATTTCTTTTTCACTATGATACCGTTTAAAATAATTTAAATACAGTTTATAAAACCTCATTTTACTATGTTTCTTGGCTTTGTCCTGATGTAGAGGAAAGTGATGATTTCTTGTGGTTTCTGTTATTGGAGACCACATGAGTAGAACTATGAATCCCATGATCTTGAGATAGAAAATATTTTCATTACATTTATGATGTGCCGACACTACTTGATGGGAGGGTGGTTTATCAGGTACTTAGTACATAAGATTCTCATGTTTATTTTCTCTTAGAAGGTTCTGAATTTGAGGTAGATGATTTATCAAGAGTTCTTCCAGGAATATGACATGGAGAGATTCTATAATCCTGGTAACGGAAACTTGGTAGTGGATTCTATCAGCAAGAGATCCAGTTTGAAGTTGATGAATGAGGAAACAAATCAGTTCGCCTTATTATAATTATCCAACGTGTATAGAGATGAAGAAAATTAACTCAAGTCGTTGGTTTTTACCACACCACTATTATAGTGAGTCATGGAGGAACGACATGGTGATACTGATATTAACACTTTACGTGATCAGTAGTCCTTATAGAATGCTCTTGATGGATATTTGAATGGGTGGGATCACGTCGTTCCTTTTAGGGGATACATGGTAGTAGTAGTGACTACCTAGAGTGGTGAGATGCATTTGGATAGGCATGTGGGTTTAAAGGGGGACACCATAGACATTGGAATAAGTTTAATATGGGCTTACAAGTTGATATAAAAGGTGAGATCTTGTTTGATATAGTTCTTTGGTTTTTCAACTCCCAATGTCAAGACCATGTGAAAGGAAGGGGTTTCTCTCTTCTTCCTTGGGGTTCCAAGAAGGGAGTGATAAATGATATCAATGGAATTCATGATGAATTTACCATGTATGCCTAGGGGACATGATACCCCAGGTTGATCATAGACTGACTCACCATGATAACCACTTCAAATCTTTTTGAACGTAGAGTTCAGTATAGTTCTTGGGATGCCTCTACATGAAGGAGATATCATTACTCTAGGGAATCCCATAGATGATATTTTCATATCAGTATGATCAATTTTCATCCTAGTCCTAGAGAATGAGGATTGGTTTGAGAGGACCCTTTGTGGGCGGTTGATTCCTTTAGTGTATGCCCAGTGGGTGCATGAGAATCTCTGATAGAGAATATGGGATTGGGGGGATCAAGTTCGTGATCATAACCTTATTTGTTTTTTACCCCGTGGTTCAGCTTTTAGGGATGCAAATCCTTAAGGTGGGGATAATTTAATGACTCATTATTTCTTAGTGTTATTTATAGAAAAGTTCTGGGATAATTCTATGTCTAAGAACGAAGACGACGTGTGATTCCAAGGCCTGGTGTGCTCGGAATGGTTCGACAAATAATGTTATGTTTTTAATAGCATGCATGAGTGGTTTTAGTAAATAATTTCAATAACTATTAAACATATTACTAGCTTAGAAATACATGAGAAATGTTATGTTCTAGATGGTGGGTTTACCCTTGGCATGACATAACTTTAGTCGATGTGGGACTCTAGTTAGAAAACCTGAAAATTATTTAACCTTAAATAAAATTAAAAAATAAAATTATTTTATTTTAAAATATTAATAAATCATGAAGGGTTAATGATATTGGAAATTAGATACCACCATTGAGTTCGTAATGTGTCATTTTCTTTAGGTGGGGCCTAATATCGACCATTGCAGGTCGACTATAAAAGTTAATTTTTTGATGTTTTAAAGAAGAATAAAATAAACATAAAGAAGTTTATTTTGTTTATTTTTAAATGTTTCAGAGCAACACAACAATGCTGTGAAATAGTGAAAAGTTAGCATGTTTTATTTATTACATGAATCTAAAGGGAAAATTGCAACACTACAATCAGGCCAAATAATTTTATTTTCTCCATAATTAAATAAAAATTCCGGGTTAATGCATAACCCTATAATTTCCTAGAATCACTATAGAAAGGTCTTGTCTGTTCCCATCCTTTGGAGAATGAAAAACAATAATAAATGAAGGTGGATCACAGATCATAGATCGAGGATAGAGGATTGACAAATGATGGCCACACAATTCCATTCTTCACCATCTAAATATCCTATCCTCAGGGTAGGGTGTGAGTTTAAATAATTTTTCCTTCCCTGTTCTTTTTCGTTATGAATAATGTGGATTACTAGACCAATGAACTAATCCTTGGTTAATGCATATTGTAGGTTGGGAGTTGCATTGCAGGGTTTATTGGGGAATTTTTATATGATTTTGATTACCTTTTTTGGATTTTCATTAACTATTCTAACAACAATGATCCACGATCGACAAAAAAATCGACCAAGGTCCATTCCTTTTTGTGGGTTCATTCCCTTCACCCTCTATACTTTTTTCATAATTGGAATTCTTCCATTGGAACATGACTAGAAAATTCATGATTAATCGATCATTTTGTAGCTAATTATTTGCAACGGTCAAATATCGCCAACCTGTGATGGATGTGGTACGACAGAGGTGCGATGATGACAATTGAAGATGGATCGAAGTGATATGAGAGATATCACTTCTCTAATGGCTTTGGATTGAGATGGGTTGTGGCATGTATCTGATATCATGATAGTGAAGTTAGAAACCTAATGATTGTGAAATATATTTCAAAATAATGATTGGAGAAACAATGCGAATCTGGTGGCCCGCGGATGGGGAATCTAGCATGCAGGCACTAGCGGCGGCATGCGGCAGCAGCTTTGTTCTAGTGCGGTGAAGGACGGACGCTCACGACAGTGGCAATGGGAGGCCACAATGGATGTTGTGGGGCTGGAGGGATGTGGTGGTCCACCATATTCAAAGCGGTGGTCCACTACATTTAGTGAGGCGTAGACTGCATTGACCTTCCACTTGCAGCTGAGCCGCAAACCGGACTGCAGGTCTATATGAGTAGACCAGGCTATAAATGGGGTGAAGAATCTTGGTGCTCATGGTTACATAGCATGCCGCTGGGCTCTATGCTGGAGAAGCTAGGCCTGTGTGACGCATGTTGGACCAGCAAGATCAGGACGCCAAGCGGCCCGACAGACTAGTTCTAATGGCCAGGCCCATTAAGCCGGGCTGTACTGATCCAAGATGGCCACATTGGGTTGGGATGGGTCTGGTAGGACCCATCTTTGATTTATATAGTCCCTATTTCAGAAAAATGGATGTATCTTTCAAATGGAGAATCTTTTTGATGAGTCATCTATGAAATATGGTCCCTTATGAGAAGACAATCCTTTGGAAATGGCATGATAGATTTTTATTTGAACCATCAAGGGATGGTAGAGTTGTATTTTTATTTTCGATGGGGGGTCGATATAGGATCCCAACCACATCATATAGGGTGAAAATAGATATTGAGATCATACCACTAGTATTTCCTATGAAGGATCGATACCGGATCCCATTCATGTGATAGAGGATGACTCATGTTCTGAAGTGAGTCATCTCAGCATGACATCAACAGTGAATAAGTGGGATGGAGCATGTATCACAACAAGAGGCTCAATTGATCCCCACTTCTCCTTATAGTACCTTAGATAGGGTTTTTGGGGAAGGTGTAACCATTACTTATGAAAGCACATATCCCCTATCAAGGATGATGTTTCTAGTAGGGCATGGAGTGTCACAGTGAGCCCTTGGTTCAAGAACCCCTATCTCTGTATCGATATCATATTCATTCCATTTTGACTTGACCAGACTCGTATACATTAGGTTGTTCTTAGTGCGTTCTCTTTGGGTGGGTCCCAAATTAGTGGGACCATTTAGGAGGGTCTCCAATTACTTCATAGCATAAGGATTGAGTTATCCCTGAATGAGAATTCCTTGAGCAGAATCTTGTAACCAAGGATTGGATGTGATATTGATATTCCTTGTCATAGAAAGGTTAGACATCACATGGAATCATTATGACCTATTGAGACCATATTATCTCTTAAATACTTTTGGTATATTTTTTCAATGTGGTTTCTATGAGATACTTTTAGGAGTGAGATCTCCAAGAATCGATTGTTTTATGAACGGAAACTTTTGGCTGGCAGTGGATGAGACCTTGAGTATTGGAATCCATTACAATTATACCTAGAACTTCTTGATTTATGTATTATTGACATATGCCTATGTTGAGATGACTGTATTTTCTTAGTGGTGTTTCCTTTTTTGGTATTTTACTTTGTGTTTCATGGTTCCCAACTGAGTATTGTTTTACTCACCAATGCACCGGATTTTCCCAAACATTTCATGCCATGTGAAGAAGATTAGGGTATTTATGGAGTCCTTGTTTAACTAGGGACATGTGGTGCTTCTAATGCCCTGATAGAAAAGGTGTGATTCTACAGATTCAGTAAGCTGTTTCTGTACCTACCCTTCATTTAGGGTTTTCTATAGAGGAGTCCCATATGATATAACTTTTATTTTTCCATTTTGGTTGGGATTGTATCATAACTTTGTTTACTTTTAGTTTCCTTATTATTTTTTACTGAGTTTATTCACATTCCAGAATTTGTGGATTGGAGTTGTGTGTGTGTACAATTTCAAAGGAAAATTCTTCCCATTTGTTTGGGATATTTCTACTCGATGCCTGTTTCCATCCCCTAGTCTATGGGAGGGGGTTGGGGTTAGACACTTCACGATCCCCAGGGGTCGGGTCATGAAAAGGTATGCTTTCTCAAACATGTAATTTCTAAAAAATTTGTTTTGATCCTGAGAACATAGAAGATATTATATCTTAGCAAGTGCAGAATGTTATATTTGAGAAACAATGTTTTCTGGGCCTATCTTATTATTACAAATTCTTGGTGCTTGACTTCTAACAACATATCCCACCAGTGAAATATTTTATAAAGAATAATTATAAAATATAATGGACTAATAAATACAAGAAGTCTTTCTAAGAGTTGAAATTTCATCTTACATCAATACCTATATATATGTTATAAAATCAGGATAGGGGTAAGTGGTGTACATTGAGGTTTTTGGATCATGGTTGATATTACTTCTCATGCAAGGGGACCACATGGTTGAATATGGTTCAAGTTATTTAAGAGTGAATGAGAAGAATTACCCAACATATGATTTGGAGTAGGATACCACTATTCATGATTTTAAGACATAGAATCACTATCTTTTGGGTGATAAATTTACAATGTTCACAGATCATAAGAGCTTCAAACATATTTTCTCACAATGCTATTTGAATTTGAGGCAAATAAGATCGATAAAGTATATCCAAATGTTCGAAATTGACATGATGTGTAGACTTGGAAAAGTTAAGTTGGTGGGTAACGAATTAAGCAGAATATTATATGCTTAGTTTGAGAAAGAAGCCTCAGATCAATGACTATTGATTTCATTCCTAGATGATATTCATGTGGAATTTGAAAACTGAGGTCATGTTGTGGTCTTATTTTTTAGTTTTGGTAGTTTCTGATTTGGTATATATTGGTAAATATTCACAAACATTTGATGTAGAATTCATGGTTTTGAGTATAAAACTCAATGCTGGGGAGACTATTGGGGGATGGAAACCTGATGGGATTTTGATTTTGTGGTTCATAGATCACATGGTTATACCTATGGATTTTTAGGATCTATGTCTTCATGCTTACCACCATTCTAGATGGATTGTATATCTAGGTATATAGAACATATATAAGTTGTTGAAATCCTAGTTTTGGGGGATTAGTATGAAACATAATGTGTTTGAGTTCATTTCAAGGTTCTTATCATATCATCTAGTTAAGGAAAAAATCAATGAAAAGTAGGTATGTTGTAGTATTTAATGATTCTAGGGTGTAAATAAGAGAATATAGCCATGTGTTTTCTAACAGGTCTCCCATTAATATTATTAAAACATGATTCCATATGGGTGGCTCATGGAGTCAGTTTTTTCATCCCTATTCATGAAACTGATACGGTGGAGGATCTATCAAAAATATATATCCAATAGGTTGTAAAGATACATGGATTACCAATTTATATATTCTCAGATAGATATCAAAGGTTCACATCTTGTTTCTGGAAATACATACAGAATGGCCTTGGATGTTAGTTGACTTGGATTATGTCGTATCATCCTCAGATGGAGGGACAATCCGAAAGGATGATAAAGATGTTGGAAGTCATGTTGAGCAATTATTTAATTTATTTTTGTGGATTTTCGGTAGAAAATATACCCTTAGTGGATTTATCATATAATAATAGTAATAAGGCCTCGATACATAGGGCTCCTTTTGAATCATTGTATGAAGTCCTTGTCATTCTCCATTTTGTTGTGTGGAAAGAGGTGAAGCATCCATGGTTGGGCTGATCCTTGTCCAAGAAACACTGGAGAAGATTTAGTTTATCTGGAAACAGATGGAGATTCCTTAGGGTCTTCAGAAATCATATAATGATCATCATTAAAGACAGTTGTCGTCTGTGGTGAGAGATAATGTGTCCTTGTGTATTTAACCATGGCTTAGAAATCATCATTTTGGGAAGTTGGGAAAGTAATATCCTTGATACATTGGTCCTTTTGAGATATTATAATGGGTTTGAGAGGAGGAATGTTGTTTATAATTATCACTACAGCTCAGTTCAGTGCATAATTTTTTAAACGAATCTCAGTTGAAAATGTATCAGCATGATCCTAACCATGTGATCAGATATGATAACATTGACCTAGAGCTGGATGCATCATTGGTACATATCTCAGTGTGGATTTTGGATCGTAAGGATAATTTATTGCATGGATAAGTAATATTTATAGTATGGGTTTTATGGAAACAAGGTTAGATTCATGGAGTGACTTCAAAACAGGAAAAGGAAATGAAAGTGCCATGGCCAGAACTCTTCCAGGGAAAGAATTGTTTTCCACTATTCGGGGACAAAAAGGCTAATGGTGGGTAGAATGTATTAACCCTAGTTTAGGATATGTCATGCTTAATTTTTTTTTCATATAATCTATAAGGGAGAAGGTTGGCAGATTTTGGGGAACTTTAAAGACATTTTTGTGGCTAATGGGGAAGTGCACAGGATGTGAACAGTTTGTCAAAACCATGCGAAAATACATTGAGAAACTGTGCACTTTGGAAGATGTTGGATAGTAGCTTCAACACATTGTTTGAAAAATTATGGATTCTATTTGAGGAGGTCATGCATGGGTCTGCCAAGATAGTAGATAATCCTTGTTTAGAACATGGTTTGTATGACCTTTCCAACTAACAATGCGTGATGCCAAAGTGAGATCCTAAAAAAGTGGGTCTCACGTGTTTTTTAATCTAAATCCCTTTTTTGCTCACTTTTAGCACTATATTGGGATTTATATCCATTTATTGTTTGATATCCTATCCTAACAAAATTTTAATCAATCATGAGAGTTTCTGTGGCATTTAGATGCCCGATTCTTGAGGTATGTTATTGTTCTTCTTCATTCTTGTCATGCTTTGTTATGTCTACTTAGATCTTTTTATCCTATCATTTTGGTTTCTTAGATATATGCATGTTATTGATATATCTAAAATTTTAAATTCCTAATATATTGATATTTGGGCACATTTTTTATTAGAGAAGATATCTATGGTGGTTTCGTGTAATTCTTACTTGGTTTCGTGAGTGTTCATCACCATTTTTATTTTCAAAAAAACATTCAAGGTAGGTTACTTTACTCTGGAATACTCCTAGTATAAATGATTGGAATGAGTTTAAATTTAATATATTATGTTTAATTAATTATTATTTGGATATATATAATTTTTTGGAAACCCTCTTTAGTGGAAGATTGGTAAATTGTAAAAATAAAGACAATTGGTTCCATTGAATAAAGTTCGCTGATTATTGATTTTTAAAATATAGATTTCAAAATGGGGATATTTCTAGAATTGTTGTAATTGGATTTTATTATATTGATTCAATAAATGAAATTGTTTTATTAAAATGATAAGGTTGATCAGAATTGGTTTGTTTAATGGTTTTCAATAAAAGAACAGTTTTGTGGAAATTTTTTCAATTGGTTTATTTGATTGTTTTTGGAATATATGGATTGGGTGAGTTCATGTTCAAAGTGTCCATAAATAAAGGGTGTGATCCATTTTGGAACAAGGTGTGTGATCCCAGATCGGGGGAACCTTTCATTGAGATGAAATGTAAATGTATGAGATACCACCCATGAGTATGGAACTATCGAAACGAAGAATGCATGAATGGGTGTATTTCAAACCATGGAATGGTTATGCCAAAATGATATTGAGAAATGGTTTAAAAGATTTGTTTGATTTTTTTTCAATAAATGTGACATGATTGAAAATTGGTTTACAATTGAATTTTTTTACTCATGGATATAGTGGTTATTTGATATTTTTTATATTTAGTTATAAACTATATTGTAGAATTGTTTTATATAAATGGTTTTATATAAATGCTGCTAACTTTTCCATCCTAGTAAAATGAGTAGGGAAGTAATTTCGGATATTATATTTAGTTTTATACTCACCCATTCTCTAGAACATTTGTGGTTTTTTAAATTCTATCTTTTGTGATATAAGAAAATGTAAGGTATCACACATATTGATCACCACCTCATGATACATGGGTTGTTTCATGATGTTGGAGCATGGATCTGGTGGAGAATGTAGAAATGCAGTTTTCATAGAGTTTCTTATTGTTATATTCTTCTATTTACTTTGATAGTTACGTGTCTTCCCCTATAATACACGTTGGTGTTGTTTTTATATAAATGAAGTGGTTGAGTTTTCTTTCAATTATTTGTTCATCATATAATGAGTTGTTCAGTTAAGGTTGTTGGGTTAATAATTTTAGTTATTAAAAGAGAAATCATCCCCCACATTCATTTGAAACCCTTCTACCTTTCTTGGCAGCCTTTGGCTTATTGGGGAGGTCAGTTAAGGCCATGTAATGATTCATCATATTCTCAATACAATGAGAATATGTTAGTCATTACAAATGGTATCATCTTGTTCAGTGCTTTACTAATAGTACTTTAAATTTAGGCTATAACTACATTTTTAAACTATGGTTATAAGTTATAGCCACATTTCAATGGGTAATGGCCGGTATTGGTGTGGATATAGGGTAATACCTATAACCATGGTCTGAAACCATTCCATAACATTAACTCACAAGGGGCTTACAACCACAGTTCAAAATCAAGGATTTAGGGGTTTATTAAGGGTTTTAAACTATGGCTATTCAGATATATCCATTTTTTAAAACCATGGACAAATCCTTTCCCATTTCATAAAAATACCCCCCGGTAGTATCCCCCCCCCCCACTCCATCTAAGGCCCCTCCCTCCCGCATACAAAGCCCCCCTACACACTGCCCCTTGGATAGAGCCCCCCAGCACACCACCTTCCCCCTTGAATACTACAAGAATAGACCCCCTTGCTGACCCACATTAGACCCCCTCCCTTGACACACACACCCAGGCCTTGAACCCCCCTGGATAACCCCCTACTGACCCAACTCACACCCCATAGATACCCCCCTGATGAACCCCCTTGGACCCCCCTGGACTGACCCCCCTCCATGACTTTCTCCCACCAGTGCTGAAACACCTTACACCCCCTATAAAACCCTTTTCCGACCCACCTTGCACCCCTTGCAGACAACCCCCTCACCCTTGCCTTGCTCCCCCTGGACAGCCCACCCTGTTGACCCACTTTTCACACCTTGGACACCCCCTGATGACCCACCATGCACCCCTTGAAATCCCCCTCCTTTCCTTACACCCCCTAGACACCCCCTGCTGACCCAACATGCACCCATTGGATAGCCCCCCCCCCCTTCATGCCTTTCACCCCCTAGACAGCCCCCTACTGACCCACCTTTAACCACCTAGACAACCCCCTCCTTGTCTTTCACCCCCGGGACACCCACCTTCTGACCCACCTTACACCCATGGACATCCCCCCTCTTTGCCTTGCACCCCCTAGACACCCCCCCTATTGACACACCTTGCACCCCTTGGACCCCCCCCCCCTCTTTACCTTGAACCCCCTAGATAACCCCCATGATTACCCACCATGACCCACCCTGGACAACCCCCATCCTTCCCTTACCCCCAGCAGACAACCCCCCTGCTGACCCACCTTGCACCCCATGGATAGCCCCCAAGCTGACCTACCTTTAAACCCATGGACAACCCCCATCCTTTCCTTGCACACCCTGGACATCTCCTCCCACTTACTTCCTTGCACCCCCCTGGGAAGCCCTCACCTACTAACCCTCCTTTCACCCACCCTAGGCAGCCCTCGCCTACTGACCCTCCCTACAGCCCCTGGACACCCCCCGCTAAACCAGTTTTCACCCCTATACATCCCCCTTCATGCCTTGCACCCACCTGGACAACCACCCCCCTTAAAGACCAACATTGCACCCCCTGGATAGACCCCCTCATCTTGCACCCATAGATATCCCCCACAACATACCCACCTTTCACCCCCTAGATAAGAGTAGAAAACTAGAATATCTTATAAAAGAAAAAGAAATCTAAAAAATTCCCAATAATCTGAGTGAACTATATAATATCCCTAAAAAATTAATAACGTAGAACATACACATTCAAAAAGGGTCCATTTGTGACTTATAAGATATTTTTCACATTCTATGTAGAGATTAATAATTATGTGTGACATATGGATGTAAAAATCATGAATACCAAAAAAAATGTTTAGGAGAATACATCTCAATATTTACATGGAATTTTATTTGGGAATAATATGTAATAATCTAGGAGTTCACCAATGACAAAATCATCCAAGATGTATATCTACAGATACAATAATGTTTAAAATTAATAATACATACTAATAAATAATGAAATATCTGAATTGAAAGATAAAATTATAGAAATGTGATATGAATAAATATGAATTTATTTATTTTATGTACTGAGGGAGTGTTTTGTGTAGTTCGTTTATGTTTCCTCTCATCTTATATAATTAATGCGTTCATTGAGGTTAGGCTAAAAAATTTGGTCATTGAGTCCTTGTTTTTATATGTTTTATGTAGCATCAATGATCCAATTTGATACCCTTATCTAGGTCACATCCCTAATAATTGTTAAAGTAGATACCTTCCCCCTGAACACAGCTAAGAAACCCCTGCACACCCAAACACAACCCAACCACCCCCTCCACTGCACACTTCCTTCCCCCTACACACTCCCTCCTCCCCCTTCCCCCTAACCCATGCCCACTGCACCCACCCCCTGAATCCTACACCATTCACACCCCTTGCATCCACCCCCTTCACACCCCCAACAAACCCACTACAACCCCCTTCCCCATGCACACCCTTGCAACCCCTACCTCATGCACCATATACACCCCTTGCATCCACCCCCTGCACATGCCCTGCACACCCACTTCACACCCCCCGACCCCTTGAACACCCCCTATAGCCCCCATGCCTCTTGCACCCTACACACCCCCTGCACACCCACTACATCCCCCTACCCCTATACCCTTAAAACCACCTCATGGACTGGACAACCCCACCCAAACACCTCCCATCCCTCCTTGAAAACCCCTCCTCGACACCGCCATCATTGGAAAACCCCCCCTCTCCACTACACACACCCCTCACCAAACACCCCCTCCCCCCTAAAAACCCCCTCCCCCCTGCAAACCCCCTCCCCTGCACACACACCCCCCTTACCCAACACACTAACCTTATTGTATTATAATCCTAGATAAGTGTCTCTAAAGCTCCTCTATGAAGAACTTCAGCTACTAATCTACTATATCTAACTTATATTCCCAGTTCTCCACCTTGATATTCCAATGATTCCAAAAAAACTAAAGGAGAGGCACTGTCTTCCATCATAGAACCCTCCTACTCAAATCCATAATATAAAATACACATTACTCAAATGAAATATCCACCTTCAACTCACTATCATAATTTCAACCACATGTGGATGATCTAGATCATACTTCAAGAGATGTGATACATGAAATAAAATTTTCACCACCTAATGTTATAGAGGAGGATGTAACCTGTAAGGCACAATTCCGATTTTATCCACAATATTGAAAATCCCAAATAATCATGGAATAAAACTTCCATGTTTTATAATGTGTCTTTTCCCTAAAATAGTTGACAACCATTAGAATACCCAGTCATACTTGGTTAACTCTAGAGTTCATTACCACCATTGAAACTATTTTCATTTCATTCCTTGATGAGTAACCAGACACATATGGATCATATCAACCCTAGAAACACACCCAAGAACCCCCCCCCCCCATCCTGGATATCCCCTACACCCGGACAACCCCCCCCCCCCACAACATGCCCCCTCACATTGCACACCCCAACTACCCCATCCCCACTGCACACCCCCACCCCCTGCCCCAACTCACCCCTCCCCTTCACACCCCCTGATCTCTTCCCTAGCACCAACCCCCACCTCCAATGAAAACTAGTAAAAAACCCACTAACCCTGCACACCCCGGTGCCCCCTTTCCACTACAATACCCCACCCTTCACACCCCCTC
The DNA here is from genome assembly GCA_963277665.1 of Viscum album. Classification (NCBI taxonomy): domain Eukaryota; kingdom Viridiplantae; phylum Streptophyta; class Magnoliopsida; order Santalales; family Viscaceae; genus Viscum; species Viscum album. The sequence continues at coordinate 163,557,291 of OY728128.1, forward strand.
CCATTCCCTCTTCCCCTGAACTAGCTCCCCCATGCACACACCCCTTCCATCTTACCTAGTACCTGCCCCCTCCCCTACACACCCCCTTCCCAGCACCAGACCCCCCCTTGCGCAGAGCCCCCCTCCTTCTTGGACACCCCCTGGACAGTCCCCCAGACTACCCTCTTCCCCCTAGACAACCCTTCTTTCTTTAGAGTTTATTCTAGTTGTCTGTATCTGTAAATCATTCTAATTATAATGGAAACAAAGCTTCAATCTCCCCTATTTTTCTACAACATTTCTTGTTTTCTATATCAATGAATAATTTCAATTATAATTCCATCCTTAAGGTTGCTTATTTGAGTCATATACCAAAAAATAACATTAACTGAGTAATAAAACCTAGCACATGTTCAAAACAGCCTTGAGGTAGCTAATTTGAATCATTTATCAACAACTAACATAGAATGAGTAATAAAACCAAGTAGACATGTTCTAAATAGAGCTTTAAAAATATTAATGTCATGGATAAACAGCATCTTCATTCAATATACATTAAATGAGCACAAATTTATGGAATATAATCAACAAAAACAATAAAGTAGACATGCTTGTAAGGATTTATTTCATGAATTATAATGTCACAATTAAAATACAATCTAAATTAGATTTTACTGTTTTTTAAAAAGCACCAACTGTAAAAATAAAATGTTCCTAATCAGAATACTTACATGTAGAGAAACCCAAAATTATCATCAACAAGGAAAATACATTTATCCAAGTTAATATCCAAATCATATAGCATCTTCCAACTACATGGGACCTAAAAAATGGAATCCATAAGTTATAATTGAAAATTGATTTGACCATAACTCCTGATGGTCAGTTTAGAGGCTGTACCAAACCATATAATGAAATAAAAGTTTCTAATAATTCATACAATGGAATAGAATTTTGACCCGTTAGAAAACACTACCATCCATCCATTGAGGTTAAGGACTATGAAATATGTCGCTATTCCAGTTTTCACGTCAGTGCAATAAATAGTTATATCTAAGCATGTGCTATATACAGATCCATCATTTTCCCAATTAAACCTATCAAAAATTGTGCAAACAGTTTTTATGCAACACATAAACAGTTGAGGTGGGGGGAATACTATTAAGGATTTGTTTGACACACTTCTTAGAGCACTTATCAATGATCACTTTCGATATAGTCTAAAAAATAAGTGTTGTTTTTTTGCAATATGGACAGTGGTGTTAATATATGTGTGTGAGCACACGGATCAATCTTCTTATGAATAAAAATAAATTTTCATATTATAAACACAAATATAGGTGGACTCTATATCCCAATGAACATATTACTCACCTCATATTGTTGGGTATGCAACTGTGTATGTTTTAGAACACCATCTTTTCATAAACCATATTGGAATCTAAAACACCGTGTTTTTAATTATTTTAAAAAGAACCAAAAAAATATACATATAAATGAACAACTTAAAATAAATACATCTCAGAAAATAAACATCAAAAGGAAAATTAAAGAACCAACCAAATCCCCACATAGCAGAATTGCGTTATTTCTGGGATGGAATTCCAAGCATGTCACAAGCCTACTGTGATACCTTAGGACTCCATAGTATACATTATCAGGGATCAAAAGTTAATATTTAATATAGAAAAATAGATCATTGTATTTAACCCTAGAAATAAAATGTCAAATTCAATTCTGAAGCTCAAACTACTGAAGCCAATTCTTTCTAGTTTTTATCTTTTTCTTGGTGAATGAATGCTCAATTGCATCTCCATATTCATCGTCGACCCATAGAAATTCATTCTTGTGCTTTTGGAGTTCGCTGAAGTATTATTTTTCCACATTGGATGTGCTTGTACCCATCCCCTAGTACACATAAAATAAATTACAAAAAAATGTTCAGAAACAAGGCATGATTGTCTTATTATATAAATGAATATCGATTATATAAAATTTATGTAAATTGAATCCAATGAACATAATTCCAAAAACATCCAACCAACTTCCACAACTCTTAAACCAATTTAGTATAACCACAAATTTTTACTCAATAGGATATTGCTATCCCCGGTTATAATAATCTTGACAAAAATCATATTAGCAAAGAAAAATAAGCAGTTACAAATCAACATTTAAACTAATTTATAGAAGATTATATATTCGAAAATAAGTCTATGACACTGAAGCTTCATGATATAAAAAACATACCATCTTATGTATACCATAATGGGTTATTCCAAAGGAATTAATTTAAAAGACAGACAAATGAGGGGGAGAAACAAATAGTAGAAAGGGAAAAAATGAAAAATGGAAAATTGAACTACATACCATCGAAGGTGCACTTGAGGGGATAGATGGGACCCCTCAGAGAAACATCGATGATGAGTCAAAAATAATCGCATTAGAGGAGGATAAAATTAAATATAATAAGAATAAAAATTAATTACTACATAGAAAAACATACATCATAATACAATAATTCAATATTTGTAGAAATAGACTGAAAACTGCAATACAAATCAAAATTACAATAATCAAACTACACTATATAATAAAATTCCACATATTAATAATCCAAAAGTACAATTTAAATCAATAATGAGTCTCAATATCAGTATAATTAGAATCATGATAACCCTCATAGATTCCTCCAACAGAAACACCATCACTACCTCTCACACCACTAATATCATCATCAGCATCAGCATCGGTACCGACATTAGCATTGGGTCCGGCTCTGGCTCCGGTTCTGACTCCAGCTCCAACTAAGACTACGGATCTGTCTCCAATAGTTGAATCTACATTAGAAGAATGCATCTACCTAAAAAAGGCATCAATTATTGCAGCTTCTTCTGGTGGAAGTTTAGAAGAAAGCGAAGACATAAATTTCATCAGATTTTTAGTTATCGCATTTTCGGAATTTTGACTTCCTTCATTAATTACGGCATTCATTTGTTCCACTGTGACAAAACTAGAACTAGTACTCAACGAAACCATATCAGTAGACTAGTATCGAGATGGTACAATCTTCTTCCCAGGTCAAAAACACACTATTTCCTAATGCCCATCACCTAATACCAGATGTAGATGATCATTGAGGCCCAAATTGTTAGGTTCTTTTTTCTAATTCCTCCAAATAATTATGTTTATTTATATATATCATAAATTATAATGATTAAATAATATAAGGAATTAAATTTATTCAAATAGTAATAAATTGAAATACACTTACAATTGCCTTATCGGTGTCGGTATTTTCCACTATTCCATCTTTCTTTTTTCTTCTTGTACAAAACAATTTAGAATGAGGAACAAGACCCTCAATATTGAATTTCTATTTTGAAAAAAAACAATGAAATAAATCAAAATTCGAACTCAAAAAAATTCCAGTAAATGAAGATAAATATTTTAAATGTTATGTTACCTATGCTAGCTCATGATTTGGTAGTAAAGTGTCTCTGCGAGAATAAATTTCTTTCCTTCAACTCTTGTTTCTTTTATTTATATCTAATTTCTACTATAAAAAAATAATTATATAATTTCATTAACATAAAAAAACAAATAAGTTATATGTTAACATTCATTTTCAATTAGATAAATCAATATATATATATATACCTTAAACCCTGGACACTTCCAATAGCCGAAAATCTTTTTTAATTGTGATATAGGGAAATCAGGAATAACTGGTACTTCTTTAAGCATTGTAGAAACTCTATTTCTCCAAAAATGATATAAGTCATACTTGAATGCTTTCCACATTTCACCTAAATCCATTAACCTTGTAGCCTTTTCATTTTGTTCATCAGGAATATTATATCGAAGCTGCAATGGATGAAATATTATTTACGAAAATATTATAAATTAATATATATAAAATGATATTTACATTACTTACTCAAATCTCTACCCAGGCATTGTCCTTTATTTTTTCTCCATCTTCCCTCCAACGTATCGTTTGAACCAGAATGATATTGGTGTGTATAGAATGTGTTCCCATAAATTATTTACATTCTATACCATTTGTAATTATAGAATTTTATTCATTTTATTAAACCATGATTAGTGTGTTCGGATTCCAAACCTCTCATATTTTTGTGCAGCCTCGTCGTCTGGTGGAGGTAATAGCTAATCATGAAAAAAAATTAACAATGGGAAATAATATATATGAATTTATCATTAATCACAAATAGTAAAAATTATACACATACCTATAGATAAGGGATCCGAGGACCCCTAATGGGAAGCATCTAGAGGGGGAGTAGCCTCTGTGGTAGGTGGGATATCTATAGTATGAGTACTCTGTACAGTAGACGATGATAAGTGTAATGATGGAGGAATAAAACCTGATAGATAACCCTGTACAAATGAGGGTGGATTTGGATATGGATATTTTGGTGGGATATATGGGGGCATAGTTTCCTGTATAGTGGATGGTCAGAATAGAAAATAAGGAGGGATAAATGTATGATTACTACCATCTGATGTGGGTGTGGGCATAAAGGTATATGGAAAAGGTGGGTATGGATAATATGGAGGTGGAATAATGGGAGGATGACCTCCTGGTGACTCCAGGGACATAGTAGTAGGCTAAATAGTAGAATCAGTACCCCTTCATACTCTCAGCATCAGAAGTATTTTCCAACCGTCACCTCGACGAAGTAGCCTAAAATAACATATATGATGAGATAAAACAACAAATAACACGATAAATAATATGAAAACCCTAATATTCAAACATAAATTGTTCTTATAGTTTTGGGAAGAGGAGACATACGTTGTTCATTTCTTTGTATTCTTTTATTTCTTCTAATATCATTATATTCTGAACTTTTGACCTAGAAATTTAAAATAATATTCTCAAATAAATATAAATAATGATCAATGATAAATTATACTTGTTAATTTGATGTCATGTATGGATTGAGAAACCAACATATAATATATTTGAATAATGTCAGGTAAATATTTACAAATGTGTCAAAATTATGTGTGCTTTGTGACAATTTCTAGTCCAGAATCTATTCTAGCTATTGAATCATATGTGCCATCAAATGAATCATTTTAATAAATACTAACAAGTCCATCCACAACATTATTTTCACCCATGTCTTTGTCAAAAATATTTCTAGGAATGACATCAACAATAAGACCAAATTGTTGTTGTAACGTGCCAGTTACATTAAACACCTATCTTGCATGTGACACAAGAATATATGGTTCATCGGTATGAAGTTTGCGGTTCATATCAATCACTCTAAATCCCCTGTTATAAATATTCTTTCCATGTCATTTCAATGATTCAATCCACTTAAATTTCATCATTGCGACATGACCATGTGCATAGTAATATAATAAAATGATTCTTTCAACAACACCATAATATGATATATTTTTTGACCGAGTTTGTTTGTCCGACGAACTTACATAACAACCTATTATGGAATTTATTGTGACATAATCACACTATGTTTCCATTTTTTTTGCAGAAATATTTACAATAAATTTATATCTATTGAAAACCATTTCGTTTCAATCATGTACCACATCGTTTGGAACAAAGAACAATGTTCTTACTTCATCTGATACATCAATCATTGTTAGAGTTAAAAACTAAAAGATACCAACATTGATTATTACACAAAGACATGTGATAATGTTATGAGAAGAAAAAAAATTATTACCTTTTACTTTAACCACAAAACAAATTCATTGTTGTGCAATAGTTCCTTCCTCTTAATAGATAGAGATCAATGACTATTTTTTTATAATTTCTAAATGTTGTCTATAAATTTGAAATCTTTTAAATGGCCGAAGATATAAAGAAACAACACAATGAATTAATGCATATTTATTAATTTACATAATTGATATAATCATCAAGAATACCATAGTTGAATAATACTGTATGATAAGCCATTTCCCACTCTTCCCTTCTTAAAGTACACAACAAGTATGATCCAGATATCCCCACTATTTGGGGAAGTGAAGGAAATACATGCTTAATGGAATAATATTTCTCATCTTAAGTTCTCATTTGTCGATTACACCTCGTAGTGACATTATCCAAGTATAATGAATAGAAATCCATGCATTCTTCTGCTAAATAACATTTCACAATAGGGCCTTCGGGGTGATATTTATTTCTCACATAATATTTTAATGTAAACATAATTATTTCTATAGGATGCTTCCACTGAATCAAAAAAGGACCACCAAAAAGAACTTTTGTGCGAAGACGCACAGTCAAATGTAACAAACATGTGAAAAATGACGGTGGGAAATTTTTCTCCATGTTTCAAAGAATAATCAGTGGATCTATCTATAGTTCTTGAAGACCACTTGTTCTCAATATTTTGGCACAATGGTCTTGATAAAAATGACATAACTTAAGCACGTCAACACTAACATTATGTCAAAGTAAATTCTAAATTCCAATAGGAATAAACTCATGCAACAAGACATGGTAATAATGGGTTTTAAGAGATTCTAGTTTCACATTTTGTGTATTTACGCTTTTCAAAATATTACATTAATAACCATCTGGAACCTTCAAACATTCCATGACCTAAAGAAATTGTTTCCTCTCCACATTTGTCATCTAATAAGAGGCAATATGGAATTTCCAATTATTTTGACCAATTAACTCATGATGATGTCTTCCTTTTATACCCCAATCCATCAAATTAGGAAGAGACCGAAAATCATCTTTTGTTTTCCCTTTTACATTTAACAAATTTGGAAGTAACATATCAAAAAAGTTTTTCTCTATATTCATTACATCCAAACAATGATGTAATAAATTTGATGACCAATATGACAACACAATGAATATGATTTTCTTTCTCTAATTTCTATTGGAATTATAATTAACATGAATTTTCATTATGATATTTGATTCAATTTTTCCAATAAAATAATTAAAATCATAATGTTATTTAAAAATATCATTCCCTAAAAATCATTGAGGTGTCTCATCTGTCTCAATGGCATTATAAAAATGTGTCATAATTTTCCTGTATGGATGATCCATAAGTAGAAATCACTGATTCCTTATGAAGCTGAATTTTCGCTGAAAATATAATCAACTGGAACATGTATTTTTTCATAAAAATAGGGAAGGTTATGTTCCCTATAGTACTCTAACCAGAAATCATTCCATAGGCAGGGAAATCATTTATCGTCCATAATAAATCTGGATGAAACATAATGTACTCCTTCTTGAATGCATCATATTCCTGTGAACCAACAATCCAAAGCTCCTTTAACTCATTTATTGATGGCTACAAGTATATGTCAATATCATTTCTAGGATCACTGAGACCCAATATTAGTATACTAATGATAGAAAACAGATTCTTCTTACACATCCATAAAGGAAAGTGATAAATGTGAATGAAAACATTCCAATTACAATGTGTAATTTGCATTTGAAAAAATGGGTTGAAACGATCACAAGATAATCACAATCTAACATTTCGTGGGTTAGCTTCAAAATCAGGATGTAACCTATCAAATTTCTTGTAAGACATTCCATCTGTAGGATGCACTATTTCATCATTATCCTTATTTCCTTCATATTAATATCATCTCATATTATTTTTCATTTGTTCTGACATAATTTTTTTGATGACTAGAAATTATTGGGAAGTGCCACATCACTTTCTCTACTATGCAAGATTGAGTTCCGCCATTATTACTCCTCCACCATGATGTGCCACACTATTTTCACTAACTCAACTATGAATTTTCCTTCAATAAAAGAAAACAATATTTGGTAAATGAATGAATATTAGTATATGGAAATCCAAAATTTTCAACCAACATTTATGCCATGTAATCATTTTCTGTATTACATGCATCATCAGGCAGTAAATCCTTCATAAATCCAAGGAGATAGTTGACCGAAATATTACTAAATCCATACATTGTTTTCCAATTATATATACACATTAAAAACTCAAGTTTTCTCATTTTACACATGTATGATATATAGGGGTATTTTTATATTCTATTAGATTTAGAACACTCTCAATATCATAATCCTGATTAATAGACGAAAACATTGTTCTGGTATTCATTTCCTATTGAACTGGTACACATGAGGAGCATGCTTCAGAAAAAAGGATACTGATTTGAAATTATATTTTTCACACAAATAATTTATGATGAATCAATTTCATTCACCACTTTCACTTTTTCTCCATTGTGATACCACAGATGAATTTTTTTATAAAATATGTTTAGTTATATTGTAACTCAATTCATCAAATGTTAACCACGGTATTCCAAAATAATCAAAACATGAGAATCAAATCAATCCACCTTCTGAATCATTAGTGAATACAAATTCCATGAAATATCATAACTCACTCTAAAATACATCAGTGATCCGATTAACATTGTGCATTCGATATTTATCCATTTTGATGTATATAAACATTCATTAAATAAATAAGCATGATAATGAATTAACATTATATGTATTGTTTCATAAGATAATAAGTAACCATCAATAACATGTTAATAAAAAATCATAACAAATATTATGGTTAGATGAAATCATAAATGTTTAACATTATAAAAAATCATGAATAGTCACACCTTTCAATGATCTCATAAGATTGTTTTGGTGTACTTAAAACACCCACATTGAAACATAGATGTTTGAAGAATAACCTATTGTGTTTTTTATCGAATTATATGATGAACACCCCTCCCTCATGGAATCCCATACCCCTGGATCCTAGCCACCCCCACCTGGATAGCCCCTCCCCATGCACCCCCACAAACCTACCCCCTCCCTTCCCCCACCCCTCCCCCTGCACCCCATGTACACTACTCCCCCATCCCCATCCCCCCTAGACAGCCACTCCCCCACACCCATGTACACTGCCCCCATCCCCCTTCACCCCTGAATGCCCCCCAACTGCATCCCACTGCCCCTCCCCCCATACCCCCTGCTCACTTCCCCCATGCCCACTTAATCCAACTTCCTGCACACCCCTCCCCCTAGACCCCCTCTCCGTGGCCACCCCACCCTCCCTCTTGGACACCCCCTCCGAGACACCCATTGACACCCCCTCCCCTTTCCCCCTCCATGACACCAAAACACTTCCCCATGGCCCCATATACATGCACTTCCCCCTATACACTTCCCCCTGCCCCTTCACACCAATGACCCCAACCTTAAACCCCACAACCCCATACACCCCACACCCCCACCGGCACCCCCACTGCCCCTCACCTCCCTGCCCCATGAACACTGCCCCCACCCCCTTCACCCCCACTACCCCCTACACATTTATGTAAGAACTGGACCTTATTTTCCGGTATGTTTTTCCTTTTTTTGGAGTTTTTGTGAAAAGAGGAGTTTCTGGATATTTTGGAATCACATGTTGTGTACTTTATGAGTACATGTCGTGTACTTCATTGACATAGAAGGCCATGTGCTGGCCGTGTCATGGACACACACACGGTCATGTGGGGTGATGTGGAGGCCACCTAAAGTGCATTACGGAAAAGGAGAGTACATGTCGTGTACTCCAAAAGTACACACCATGTATTTTTTTCATTAAACGTACCGAGGTCCCTTCTGATAGACAAAACCATCTTCTTCTAGGTCTTTTTCGTCCAAGAGAACCTACATGGCCGCGGATCTTCGACAAACCCATGATCCTCATCCATCCTCCTAATCGATCTTCGTTTGTTATATTCAAAACGCATCGGTGATTTCTCTCTTCTTCTAGAGCATCATTTTCTAATTACTCCTCTTTTCCAAGTTATCGTGGGTTGAGAGTTTCATGAATTTTTTAGATCTACTACATCTTAAGGAGATTCCTGCTTCTTGGTTCAAGTATATTGGTCTCCTAACCCTGAGGTAGTAGGTTTGTTCCTTTCTATTCGAAGCCTATGAGTATTATGTGCAAATCCCACCAATACTCGTGAACATGGTATTGCATGTTTACTGTTTTACCCCTGTAGTTTTCCAACCATTAATGTATTCCTTTGTAGAGGATATTTGGATACGAATAGGGTTAATTTCTGTGCTTTGGATTTGTTTTGCCCATGCATTGTTCGGTTTATGACTGTTTGGTCCTGTTTAGCCTTTGGCTGCCTTGCCTGTTTTCCATGCCTGTTACTGTAGGATGGAGTGTTTGTATTTCTAACATGATTTTTATGATATAGACTGATTATCCAAGTAGTTATGTAGGTTTAATTTTGTTATATATTGAAATACAATACTCATCGACTTACACTGGGGTGTGAGAACCTGGTGTAATAGACTATAGTGGGAATTGACCGAATGAGCATCCTCAGAGATCCTAGAACCACTTGGGGATATAAGGGAAATTGATAGAGTGAGCTTCCTCAGAGAGTACTTTATTTCTTTAGACTATAAGTGGATTGACCGTGTGAGCTTCTTCGGAGAGTATTTGTTTGAATTGATCGACCTGGGCTATAAGGGGAATTGACCGAGTGGGCTTCCTCAGAGAGTCCTAGCCCTTGGGACTATAAGGGGAATTGACATGTGATCTTCCTCCATGACTACCTTAGACTATGTGGAGATTGGACTGTATGAGCTTCCATAAAGAGTCTTGCTTTACCTGGACTATACAGGGAATGGACTGTGTGAGCTTCCTCAGAGAGTCTTGCTATAACTTTGACTATATGGGGATAAACTGTGAGCGCTTCCTCACAGAGTCTTATCAAATTCCTATATAGAACAAGAGGGGTTAGACCAAGTGTGCCGCCCAGAAGGTTGCTTGTACTTTTAGGTAAGACCAGGGGGTGGCAGGGAGTATATCCCAGAGGGTTACCTGTTTGTGGTTTAGTTGTTTACTTCACTGTTTCTTGAAATCGAAACTGTGATTGTTTACTGCTTAGTACATTCATGTTTACTACTTTATGTAATTTTACCTTCCATATACTCAATTACTATTAGGCACCAATCTTCTAGTGGTTGCCTAATGGAATTTATTCTCACACCCATATTGGGTCATGCTTTTGGCCCCAAACAGATTATATTGTGGCTAGTATGAATAAGGTCATGTGCCCTTCTAATTCAGGTAGTTGAAATGCTATGGAGCTGGAGAGCATGGGACCAAGCATTTGTTTGCAATGATGAGGAGTTGTTTATCTTTTATTTTGTACTTTGGTTTAGTAATTTTTTATTCCCGCATTGTGACTTGTTTGGATGCTTTCCAAGACAAATGTATCATGCATCATTTATATATATATACTCATGTTGTTTTCTTATTCTATTATTACACTATTTATTGTTGTTCAATATTTACTGCTTCCACTATTGTACGTGTTGTTTACTACCGTTGTGTACTCTGCCAATGAGGGAATAGATTCCCCACTATCACACCCCAAGCCCTCACTACTAGTCGGAAGCCTCCTGCGTTCGGGGAAATGCACTTGAGGCCATGTGACCAATTTTGTACGAGGTGCCTCTAGGTGGCTTCCATAACTGGGATGTTACAAAGTGGTATCAGAGGGTTTCTTTTCTCTTGAATTACTGATTGGTGATTTATCCAGGGATAGGATAGAATAGGTACTTGGTAATAAGCTGTGCTCGGGAGTAGCTAACTCGTTTATAGGGAACATCCAATCTACCTCATTAATTGCAATTTTAATTCATTTTCAATTACTAATGTTGATTATTTTTCACCTTGTGTGATTAACATGATTTGTTTTGTTGTTGTTGATATTATTGAGGTTCTATTTCTGATTCTACCCAATGAGATTAGGGCATACCATCTCATGCATCATATAGGCACTTGATAAAAGTCACATGTCAGGCATTGTTTCCATGCCATATTGGGTGCATTTGATATTGCATGTAGTTTTGGTAGACGATGTGTAAAATATGAATGATGTTGTTATATTTTCCTTGATATAATTACTTGTTGTTTCATAGGGTATTGTCTGTATAGAGATTTTCTTGAATGAATGCCATGATTTGGTTCTTGTGGTGTTTTGAGTCCTCATGGACCAGAAATTGGTGAATTATTTCCTTGTTTTCCTTGCTATGATATGTATAAGATTCCAAAAATTGATTCTTGGGGAATATGGGACCTCACAGATCTGAATTTGGAACTGTTGATGCTCATTTCAGTGTTTTTCTTTGCTCCGGAGTAGTCTATGTGGCTTACTGATTAGAAAAACCTAGAATACATGCAGTGTATTTTTGACTACACGCCATGTCTTATTCTGTTTGGGAAGAAACATTTTTTATTAATTACAAGACGTGTACAATATGTACACATCATGTAATCTCTAAACTGTGTCAGAGGCTGTGTGGGCAGAGACATGGGATGGGAAATGTCCGGTGGGAACATGCCATGTACTCGTCAAACACACCGTGTAGTGTCGACCCTGTGCCCACCCATGTCACCAACAACACAGGTTGGCCGAGTTGTGTCTAATACACGATGTGTTCCTTCTAAACACGATGTGTGGTCTAACCCCGGTGCCAGTCGATGTCACGAATAACATGGGTCGGTGTTATCCCTTCTCATACACATCATGTTCATCTAGAACACACCTTATCATTTAAGCTGTGTGTTAGGCCATGTCACTAACAAAACGGGCCAGGTGCAGCTTGTCTGGTACACGTTGTGTAGGTATGTTACACGCCATGTAGTCTTTCCTTAGGAGAGATGTGTGGTTTAACCGTGTAGAAGGACTCGGGAAGGGAATGATGATTCATGTACACATCGTGTGGTAAGACAACACGCCATGTGTCTGGGGTGCTACACAACCAGGTTATGCAGGAGATCAATCCCATGTAAATGACTTTAGGGAACACACCGTGTAAGAAATGTACACGCCGTGTAGTCATGTTTTGTAAAACTTGAATGTTTTATTTCTCTTATTCCCTTATTATACTCCTTGTTTCAAATACATGATAATCTTGATCTAAGGGGTGTGTTTGATCATATGGAGTGATTCCACCGAGACATCCTCCAGTTGTGCACGAGTTTCCAGTTGGTGATCAGTCACCAGACATGGCTGATCAGGGACTAACTGTAGATCCTCCTGTTGTTCCAGCCTTGGCACCAGCCATTGTACTAGACATAGGTGCTGATGCACAGTTCAGGAAGGGGTTTTTTAGGATGATGCAATCTTCTTAGGGAGTAACACCTTCTACCCCATTTATGGCTGATATGACGTGAGTCTTCCAGTAGCAGCATCCTCTTACTTTTATAGGGGATGAAGGATCCCAGGATGTTGATTGATGGCTCTATGCCACACTGATGATTTTCGAACATCTGGAGATACCTCCAAAGAAGAGGGTGAATCTCGCTACCTATATTCTCCGAGACTCCACCAAGAGGTGGTGGGATGTGATCTCACAGGCAGGATACCAACATAATATGTATTGGAATTAGTTTTGGCGCATCTTCTACGATTACTTCTATCCGAAGACCATGAGGACCGACCGAGCCTAGGAGTTCATGAGTTTGGAGCAAGGTACTCATTATGTTATAGAGTATTCCTATCTCTTCACAGAACTGTAGCGTTTCACGAATATTCTAGGAGGTGATGAGTTGTTCCTCGCACGGAAGAATGAGGATGGTCTAAGGCATGACATCCAGTTGCTGGTGAACATATTCAGGTTGACTTCGATATCTTCTATTTCCAACTAGGCACTGATCAAATAGTGAAATCTAGTGGATTCTGGAGATGCAAGATAGGGTGGCTCGACATCTAGAGTTAGTGCTCCGCCATCTAATAGTAGGAAGCGCCACAGACAGGCTGCATGAGGAGATCAGTGCCAAAGATATGCATCTTCCATTTTCCAGGTGTTGTGCCACTAGTGTGAGAGAAGCATGCATACGAGGCCATGTTGCCTAAGAGACCCATTGGAGTGCAGAGCTTGCAGTAACATGGGTCACCTTCAGCACATTTTTCAATTCTTCTCACCAGCAGCTAGTGACAGTAGTTTATCTATGACTCCTCGTTTAGGAGCAGTGCCACTAGTTTCTCACTAGTCTGGGAACTGGTGTTCTTACAGCCGTTCGGGATAAGGTGGAGGTCTTGGCCATGTTATCCATTTTCCCAGTTTTCAACGACATCAGGGTTGATCAGCTGAGAGTGGTAATGCAGGGCCATAGGGCCACAGTACGTTCCAGACATTCATAGTGGATCAGATTCAGTAGGAGCAGGATCTCGTACCTTCTACCGTTAGAGGTATGATCATAGTAGCATCAGTTTCATCTTCTGCTCTTTTTGATACGGGGGCTTCCAATAGCTCCATATCAGTTGCTATCCTCGAGATTATTGGGCTCTTAATCTTTTCTTCTATTGAAATCTTGACTCTAGACACTATATTGGGGACTAGAATGGAATGTGTATGCCTTTGTAGAGAGTTCCCTCTATAGGTTGGTGGATGTCACATTATATTGGACCTCTATGTCCAAGAGATGACATGATATGATTTCATTCTTGGAATGGACTAGTAGCTCCATTCCAGGAAGTCGCTGACTGTTATCCCCATAGGGTGAGTTTCATATCACCAGAGGCTGGATCCATTCTTCATAGGGGAACGTGGGATGTCCAGGCGAGCAGAGAGGGTCCATAGTATCATGGGTTGTGAAGAGTTACTACCCAGATTTCTAGTCTTCATCTAGATGACCAGGGGACTTCCTAGTTAGAATTTATTCCTCTGGTGGATCATTTTAGCGATGTCTTTCTAGAGGAATTTTCAGGTTTTCCTCTAGAGCATGATTTATACTTTCTGATTGAGCTTGTGCCAGGAGCATCACCGGTGTCCAGTCCTCCTTATTAGATGGCTACACCTGAGTTGCTGGAACTCAAGAAGAAGTTGGAGGAGTTGCATGAAAAGGGTTTCATCTGACCCATTACTTCTCCTTGGGGATCTCTTGTCCTGTTTTCCAAGAAGGTAGATGGTACACCCAGGATTTATGTGGACTATCAGAAGATGAGCCAGTTGATGGTTAAGTACATATATCCCATGCTGACGATTGATGATCTCTTTGATCAGCTTCGAGGAGCCTGGGTGTTCTCAATGATTGACCTGAGATCTGGTTATCATTAGTTTCATGTTAAACCATTTGATATACCTGTTATAGCCTTCAGTAGATGGTATGGTCTATATCAGTATTTGGTTATTCCGTTCAGTCTCACGAATGTGCCTGTAGTTTTCATGGAACTGATAAACCGAGTATTTTATCCATACTTGGATTCTTTCATGGTGGTATTCATGGATGATATCTTGGTATACTATCTCACTCTACCCGACCATGATACCCATCTTGAGATCATTTCAAGTATGCTGAGGGAGCATCAGTTATATGATATTCTCTCAAAGTGCCACTTTTTTATGGACCAGATTCACTTCTAGGGTCATGCTATCTGAGAGGCAGGAGTATCAGTAGACTGAAATAAAGTGAGAGAGTTAGTTTCCTTGGAGAATCTAAATAATGTTTTTGAGGTGCAGAGTCTTCTAGTGCTGGCTAGATACTACAGATGTTTCATACATGAATTTTCACCCTTAGCAGCACCACTAAAATGACTGACTAAGAAGTGGGCGAAGTTCTTTTGGTCAGATTCTTGTCAATCAGCCTTTCAGGAGCTGAAAGGGAGGCTAAATTCAGCATCAATACTACTCTTTCCAGTACTAGGAAAGAGCTATACCATTTACTGCGATTCATTAGGTATTGGGCTGGGAGCGGTGCTTGTGTAGGGAGATGGAGTCGTTGCGTACGAGTCTCGGTAGTTGAGGCCACATGAGAGGAATTATCTAATGCAAGATCTAGAGTTGACGGATCTTGTTCATGACCTAAACCGTTGGAGACATTATCTTTTGGGAGATCAAATTGTGGTTTTCACTGACCACAAGTGTCTCATGTACATATTCACTCAACATGATCTGAATTTGAGGTAGCACATGTGGGTTGAGAACCTATAGTCCATTGACTTTGATCTTTCCTAATTCCTTCAATGGGAAATGCAGTGGATGATGTGTTGAGCAGGAGGACTCAGATACAGGTCATTCAAGAGGCTTGTAGTGAGTGGTAGCTTATGGGTCTATTCTTTGAGATGAATTTGGAAGTGCATGACAGACAATGGAGGACTTTTATATCTTCTATAGCTATTACCTATACTCTTTTGGATCGAGTTCGAATGAGGAAGTTGTCAGATTCTGAAGGCCTGGTCCTAAGGAAAAATGTGTCAGCAGAGTATCATATTCTTTGATAGACAGTAGGTGAGGATGAGAGCTTGAATTTCTAGGGACGCATATGGGTGATAGCAAAAATACGCGAGGAGATAATGTTGGATTTTTATTCCTCAATTTTGGATGTTCATTTTGGCGTCACCAAGATGTATCATGATCTACAAAATCAGTTTTGGTGGCCAGGAATGAAGAGGGTCGTTGCTGGTTTCTTCATGAGGTGTTATACTTGTCAGCAGGTGAAGGCGGAGCATCAACAACTAGTAGGGCCTTTACATTAGTTACCCATTCTGGAGTGGAAATGGAATGATGTCTCTATGGAATTCATGACCGATTTGCTGAGGTTGCCTCAAGGTAATAACAACGTTTGGGTTGTCATTGATAGACTCGTGAAGGATGCACACTACTTTCTGATCAAGGATACCTTCAGTGTTGATGCGCTGGGACGGTTGTACATCCAAGAGATTTTACATCTTCATGGAGTTCCACACTCAATTGTTTCAGACACGGATGCACGTTTTACTTCCTGGTTCTGGAAGGGGTTTCAGAAGGCATTGGGTACACAAGTACTTTTGAGTACAACTTACGATCCCCAGACATATTACCAGTCTTAGCATACGATTCCTGTTCTTGAGGATATGATTCGAGCATGCATTCTAGATTTTGGAGGTTCTTGGAAGAAGCATATACCTCTTTTGGAGTTCACCTACAACAATAGTTTTCAAAAAACTATTCAGATGTAACCTTATGAGGCTTTGTATGGTAGGCCACGACATTCACCTATATGTTGGCTGGAGGCCGGAGAGGCAGCTTTGCTGGGACCTCATCTTGTGCAGGAAACCATAGAGGACATAGAGTTGATTCAGAAGAGGATGGCTACTGTGCAGTCTCGTTAGAAGTCTTATGCTGATCAGTGGATAATAACTTTGGATTTTGAGTTCGGGGATCAGGTTTTCCTACGTGTCGCACTGAGGCTGGGACACAAGAGGATTAGAAGATAGGGTAAGCTTTCTCCGAGGTATGTCGGGCCGTTTGAGGTGTTGGACAGAGTTGGTCCAATTTCCTATTGGTTGCATTACCTTAGTGGTACCAGACTATGCATGACGTCTTCCATGATTCTCAGCTATGAAGTTAATTTTGAAACCCATCTCATGATTTCCAACCCAAGGATGTTGAGTTGGAATTGGATGCATATTTTGTGTAGAATCCTATCTGGATTGTGGATCACAAAAAAAAAGGTTCTACAGGACCAGTCTGTTCCTCTGGTATGAGTGCTATGGCAACATGGGTGAGTAAAGGAAGAGACATGGGAGAGGGAGGCCGCTGTATGATCGCAGTGGCCGGAATTGTTCAGTGTTTCTTCTTCTACATTGTGTTAGGGAAATTTAGGGATGAAATTATTTAACGGGGGTTGTTTGTAAGAACTCAGACCTTCTTTTTAGGTATTTTTTTCCTTTTTCTACAGTTTTTGAGAAAAGAAAAGTTTCTAGAAAATTTTTAAGTACACGCTGTGTACTTTATGAATACACGCCGTGTACTTCATTGCCAGAGAAGGCAGTGTGCTGGCCATGTCATGGCCACACACACGGTTGTGTGGGGTGATTTGGAGGCTTCCTAAAGTGGATTATGGAATAGGTGAGTACATGCTGTGTACTCCAAAAGTAAATGCCATGTATTCTGTTATTTCTCATTAAACACACCAGGGTTGCGTCCGACAAACATAACCATCTTCTTCTAAGATTTCCTTGTCTGAGAGAACCCACACAACTGTAGATCTTAGAAAAACCCCCGATCCTCCGTTTGTATTTCAAATCAACCTCTGTCGGTTATGTTGGAATCAAATTGGTGAGTTCTCTCTTCTTCTAGAGCATCGTTTTCCAATTCCTCATCTTTTACATGTTATCGTGGGTTTAATGTTTAATGCATTTTTGTAGATCTACAACATTATAAAGAGATTAAATATTTGTGGTTTAGGTATATTGATATCCTAACCCTAAGGTAGGAGGTTTGTGCCTTTCCATTCAAAGTCTTTGTGTATTACCTGAAAATCCCACCAATACCCATGAATGGGGTATTTCATGTTTACTGCTTTACCCCTGTTGTTTTCCTAGAATGATTTTATGCCTGTGTAGAGGATATTTGGATATGAATAGGGTTTATTTCAATGATTTGGATTTGTTTTTCCCATCAATTGTTCTGTTTAAGACCATTTGGTTCTATTTATCCTTTTTCTACCTTGTCAGTTTTCCATGCCTGTTGCTATAGGATGGAAAGATTATATTTCTGACATGCTTGTTATGCTGTAAAATGTTTAGCCAAGTGTAGGTTTACATTGGCTATATATTGCACTGCTATACTTATTGACTTACACAGGCCCATGAGAACCTGGTGTAGTAGACTACATGGGGAATCGACCGGGTGAGCTTCTTCTGAGTGTCTTTGAGCACTTTAGGCTATAAGGGGGGATTGAACAAGTGAGCATCCTCAAAGAGCCTAGAACCACTTGGATAAATAAGGGGAATTGACCAAGTGAGCTTCCTCAAGAGTCCTTGATTTCTTTAGACTATAAGGGGATTGACCGCCCGAGCTTCAAAAGAGAGTATTTGTTTGAATTGAATGACCTGGGATATAAGGGTAATTGACCAAGTGAGCTTCCTCAGAGAGTCCTAGACCTTCGGAATATAAGGGGAATTGACATGTGAGCTTCCTCAGAGAGTCCCTGACTACCATAGACTATACAGGGAATGGACTTTGTGTGCTCCTCATAGAGTCTTGGTTTACCTGGACTATACGGGGAATAGACTGTGTGAGCTTCTCTAGAGATTCTTGCAATACCTTTGACTATAAAGTGATAGACTGTGAGAGCTTACTCAAAGAGTCTTATCAAATTCCTATATGGAACAAGAGGGGTTAGACCGAGTGTGCTGCTCTGAGGGTTGCTTGTAATTTTAGGTAGGACCAGGGGGGATGGATTGGAGTACATCCCAGAGGGTTACCTGTTTGTGGTTTAGTTGTCTGCTTCACTATTGCTTTATATCAAAACTGTGGATTATTTACTGCTTATTACTTTCCGGTTTACTAATTTCTATACTTTTAACTGCCGTATAGTCATTGACTATTAGGCACAAATATTTAGGTGGCTGCTTACTAGGATTTAGTTTCACACCCTATTTGGGTCACGCTTTTGGGCCCAAACAGATTATGTCGTTGTAGGATTAGATTAGGGTAAGATCCCCTCTACTTCATGTACATGACTTGCTGTAGAGCTGGGGATAATGGGACCAACCATGTGCTTGCGATGCTGAGGAGCTGTTTATATTTTATTTTGTACTTTGGTTTAGTACTTTTTGTATTCCAGCAATGTGACTTGTTGGGCTGCTTTCCAAGACATATTTATCATGAATCATTTTTATATATGTGCTCCAGTTGTTTTATTATTCCATTCTTCATATGTTTACTGTTGTTGGATATTTACATCTTCTGCTATTGTATGTGTTTTTTACTTCCGCTGTGTACTCTGCCAATGAGGGAATATTTTTCCCACTATCACACCCCAAACCCACGCTGTGAGTAGGCAGCCTCTAGAATTCGAGTAAATGCGGTTGATGGCATGTGACCAACCGGGTACAAGGTGCCTTTGGGTGGCTTCCGGAACCGGGACGTTACAACTGCCCCTGCCCCCTTCACCCCAACTGCCCCCAAACATCACCCCCTCATCGCCCACCTGCACCCCCACTTCCCACCCACACCTGAACCCCATATATATAGTAATCATTATAAGATAAATCTTATAGATATTACCTCAACAAATATAAAGGTAATACAAAAGTATAAGGTGAAAAATAATTTCCCTAACATAAATGAAATAGAGGCCAAAACATAAGAACAACTATAATGATATAATATGGTATAGATTAGCCCATTTTACCAGGATTTAACCACAAAACATGTTCAACACCACCATGAACTTTTAAGATCCACTAATACCAGGTCTAGTATGTAACAGCCCACGATTTTATGAAAAATATTCTTTTTAATTTCACTAATGTCTTGTGTTGTACGCTACACCAAATGGAGCTTGCACAACACGCATCCTTGACTTTCCTTGTATTACATGCAATCGCGACCTTCCTCGATAGCGTGTGTAGTACGCAATACCGAGTTTCACTAAACAACGATATGCTATTAAAATATTATTAAAAATAGTCGTTATGAAAAATAATAACCACTTTTTGAAATTTTTTAAATTTTATTTTTCAAAATGTACTTTATCTTTGGATTCGTAATATCGAAATTAGCTTAGGGTGAAATTTTGGTACTTTTCAGATAACTTTCATTTTCTGAGGAATAGTGAAAATTACTAAATTTTAGTTAAAAACAACTTTTTCAATCGAAATAATTAATAGTGATAAATTATTAATTTAAGTGGTTTTAATTTATATTTAGAATATATTTTTACAATTTAATACAATGTTGTTCATTGGATGTAATTTCACATTTAAACCAGACATAAACAAGTGTCAATCTTTTGATAGATATTGTTTCTTAAAAACACGTTATTTGTTTTAACAGCGGGATTTAATTATAAAATTAATTAATTCAACTTCTATGTTATGAATTTGGTAAAATATACATCATTTTTGAATTTGGAATATGAAATTTAGCTTAGGATGAAATTTTGGCATTGTTCTGAAAAACATCAATTTTTTATGAATAGTGAAACTACTAAGTTGTAGTTAAAAAAACTGAATTTTTCAAAAAACATAATTTTACCGCTTCTGTGAATGGAATTTCAAAAATCCGAGACACACGGTTGATGTCAGTAAGTAAAATCTGGTTCAATGAGATGAAAATAATTTTTGGGGAATATTAACTTTTTACTTTTATTTACCACGGTAAAAAGTAAATAGGGTAATTAAGGGTAAAAATGATATTAATATTGCCCTAACACAAGTCCTAATTCTATTGGACAAGTGTATCTCGACCAAAAACAACCTTAAGTGTAAAATATTATCATTTAGGCCCACTTGGATTAGATTAGGACATTTATTATTATTTAATTCAAAGAAGAGTTAAAAGAGTTAAAATCAATGTTTATTTACTAAAACATTTTTAACATAGGGTTATACATAAGATAAATTCGACTATAAATATTCATTAAAAAGATAAGAAGATTTCATACATAATGGTATTTTATTTGTAAATTTTAGACTTTAAATAACTTAATTTATTTATGACACAACAATGATGCAGTAATTACCTTTTTAAGAAAATATTAACATAATTGATGTTATATATGCCCAAATAAATGTAATATGAGACTTTTTATGACTTACACAAATTTTATAGGTTAATATGACATGTTATTGTTGATTTAAGTAAATTGGTTCGAACTTATCATTCTGTTAAAAATTTCTTAAAAATCATGTACCAAATAGTGTCAAAATTGACATAAATTAGTTTTTAAAACAAATATTATATTATTAATTGTTATTTAATTCCTAAAAATATAATGTTCGGCTGAATGACTTAGATAATGATATATATATTAATAATAAACAACTTTTGGTTCGTTTGGCTTGATATAGTATGTTTATTAACCATATAGTGTATGAAAACAAAAAGACACGGTAAAAGTTAAATTATTTAACTTAGAGTTAAATTTAATTGATATGGTTAAAATAATAACCTAAACTTGTCTAAATCCTATTGGATGAGAGGATTTCGACCCATCCCCACCTTAGCCTCTAAATAAATCAATTTGGAGCTATTTAAAACCCAACTTGACTTTATAATAAAATAATATTTTCTGTTATTCCAAAGGTGCCCCTCTTCTCCCTTATAAAAGGGCACCTCCTCCCTCTCTTCCTCACACAACATTGAGCCTTCACGCTCGGCCAACCCCTGACATTTTCTTCTTTCCACTTCCCTAGAGACATCCTAGAGGTTCTGGTATTCTTGAAATACCAATTGTAGTGCCCTAAAAGGAGGTCTCAAAGAAGCACTTCAAAAAAGAGGTAATATCCATTACCGATCTTTTTCATTTTCTTTCTTCTTCAAATTCTTCTTCTTTAGTTGTTTCATGATAAAGTAATAACATCAGTATTTCATATATACTGATATTTTATTATAAATATTAAACAACTCTAATTAACCTTCTATCCATCCAACAGAAAAAGGAAATCACCGCGCGTGCGTACGTACAGAATACCGTCTCCATGCCGTGGTGTAATCTATTTTCCGCCACCACCTTAATTGGATGGGTGTAATGATGTAATGAGTAACTATATATGATTATTATAAAGCGATATTGATAATTAAATAGTATACATACACTTAAACACAATTCCACGACCATGGGAACAATATCATCGTTCGTGCGTACGTACGGACTACCGTCTCCACGACGCGATGAGATTAATTCTCCACATTAACCATTCATGAATGATTATAAAGTATATATAATAAGTACTAATGAAATATATGACATTATAATGATACTGGATTTATGTATATTTATATGTATGTCATCTACTAAATTCCATTCAATTCAATAAGGAAACGAAAACAGTGTTCATGCGTACGTACGAACTACCGTCTCCTTGAACGGTGTATTTCATTCCATTTATCGATATTATATATATATATATATATATTCTGAATATATATTATATATAAATCAGGTTTTACATTCTGGATATAAGTAATCATGATCCAAGTAATCATATTAATAATTAGAAGTTAAAAACACGAACGACCAATGAGACGATTTTACCCAAAATGCTACATTAACATGAATTTACAAAAGAACGGGTAATATAAAGTCATAAGTGAACCATATATGATATAATAACAATGAATATGATTCTGGAACAAGTAAATAACATGATTTAAATCATTATACAGGAGGTTCGGACACTTACAAGGCAAGTCGGACCTAAGGTAAGGGAAATATCACAATCTCATTTTTATCCGAGATTGTTTATACTTTGAAATTTACTGGGGTGTATTTTATCATCCACATCCATGTTTTCTCAATATGTAAAAATATTTCCATCCACCTACAATTTTTTAAATCCAATTTTACCCTTTGATGAGTTTTTAGTAAAAGATATGAAAGGAATCTTTTGTCGTTTTTTTCATACGAGGTACTTTTTTTATTTTTCTGACAAAAGTATGAGAAGAATGTTTTTTTTAACTTATACGGCATGAATGGATTTTTAAAACATTATTTCCAAGAAGCTTCCTTTACAAGTTTTCATGTTTATTTTAATCAACTTCTTCAAGTTTAAAGTTGTATGACATGTTAAGAAAGGAAAAATGTTTTTGAAGAAGAAAGGATATTTTCCTCAAAAATGGACTTCAAGTGTTTTATCAAAATTATTTTCCATCTAAGATAATAAAGGGTTTTGTTTTTATCCCTATTATTACATTGATTTGATCATGTTGTGATGGAATTATTTTTATGAATTCCTTTATCTTTTATGAATTTTTTTATGATGTCATGATGTTTAAGATTCCCATTTGTATTACATGGGTTATGCAATGATGTATGATTTATGATGTTGTGGCACAAATAAGAATGGTATCATTATGAGATGGGTGGAACCTATATCTCCCTCCAATGCATTGGGTAAAGATTTTATATCTCATTAGATAGACATGGATGGAACGGTAGGTTATACCGGTTCAGTGAAACAGGACTGGAACGAGGGTGACTCGGTTCAGAAAGGGACTTTGTCTACTAAGATAGTCTTGGAAATGAGGCTTGACTAACAAGAAATTATTCTATATGATTATGTGTGTATGTCACAAAGTTTCATGTTTTAAGTTATGATTATTGTGATTACATTTCACTGCCATGATTTATCCCATGTTATGATATTATGATCTCTTTTGCAGGTTAAGGTTTCCTAAAGTTATGTGCTTGTGTATACGATGTGATTGATATTTCTTTTTTTTTACCCTTACTGAGCATTTGAGCTCACCCTCTTATGTTTTATTTTCCCCAGGATGTAAAGAAAGGTTTTAGGTATTAAAAAAAGGAAGATCTTTATGGGATATGTTGAAGATCTTTCACCAGGATTAGAAGATTATATTCCGAGTTTCCAAAGACACTAAACTATTACGATCCCTGTGTGTGTGTTTTTGTTATGTACTAAGTATTCCGCAAATGTAATGTAATGTCCATGTCAGTCAGGCTTCGGGTATCTACAGTTGGTATCAGAGGAAAGGTTTAGTCAACCTTTGGAATCTAGGATGCGAAAATGTTAGTGAGATCCCTAGCGATATTTCTAAGGTATGTCTAGGGATGTCCCTAAGGTTAAGTATACGTATAGGTTATAGTACTAGAATTACGCTAACGATCATAGAATTAATCCTAAAATGATAGATGTTGAAGGTACTCCCCCTTTATTATGTTGTTTTACCTAGCATGATTTTTGCCTCTCACACTATTCTTTTTGGGTTTTAGACGATGGCTAGAACCCGAAGGAACCGTGTTGATCAATGCAATGGACAATGCAATGATTTTCCTCCTGAACAAACAAATGTTATGGGAGATGGAGTGAAAAATCTTATTGTTATACTTACACAAGCTATGAATCATTCTGGACTTCCAAATGAGCAGAGAAGGGAACAATATTCTATTTATTCCTTCATGAGGCAATGCCCACCTTCTTTCAGTGGGTCTTCTGATCCACTTGTTGCTGAACAATGGATCAGTACCACTGAAAAGATATTTTTAGTTCTTCAATGTACTGAACATGATAAAGTCATCTTAGCAGTATATCGTTTGGAAGGGGAAGCTGATAAATTGTGGAATCTTATCAAGAATATGAGGTAAAGAGATGAAATTGAGTCCATGGAATGGGACGTGTTCAAGAACTTATTTTTCAATAAGTACTTCCCTCGTATTCTTCAAACAAAGATGAAGAAAGAGTTTCTTGAACTAATGAAAACTGATGATGAATCTGTTGGTATATACGAAGAGAATTTTACAAGACTTGCATGGTATGCATCTGGCATTATCATCCAACCTGAAAGAAAAGTTGATCGATTATTTAGTGGCTTAAAACCAAGTCTTAGAAGGGAATTAGCTATAAGAGACTTCAGTAGATATGAAGAAATTGTGCGATGTGCTATCAAGGTAGAAATGGAAGTTGGTGTTACATATCCATCTCATGGTTTTGACAAGAAACGAAAGATGGAGTTCAAGGAGAAATCTCAGAATAATGGTGAAAAGAAGATGAATGTTTCCTTATGAACAAAGTGTGGAAAGAATCATGGTGGAGATTGAATTAAAGGGAATAGAAAATGTTTTAAGTGTGGAAAAGAAGGTCATCGAGTAGTAGAGTGTCGAAGTAATTGAAAAAGGGATTCTAATGATGTGAATAAAGCAAACACTGCAGAGAACGCACCACCAACACTTCAATGCTTCAAGTGCAAGGAAATGGGGCATTATGCTAATAAATGCCCTAATCCAAGGGTTAGTGATGATCAACATGAGCAACCACTGAAGGCAAAGGACAAAGGGAAGTCACATGAGATCACTATTGGCGATGTTGAATATGACAACGGTGTGGTGGAATGATTAAGTGTTTATGTAATGGGATTCCAAAATAATGTGGTATCATAAAGTATTGGAATATTTATGTGTTGGTATTCAAAGTGATTGAGATATTTTTTGGAAATAAGATGATATGCGCATAATGAAGGGAAAACGAGAAAATGAAATGTTTAACAGTATTCATGAGCTCATGATTGATATAAGGACTAAGTGATATAATGGTTTGAGTATATAGAATTTTGAGGATTTTGGTATGTGGAAGGTGTTAACTTTTAACTGCATTCATGTTTTCACTACGGTATTCAAGAGAATACATGATTAAGGACTTTGAATGTTTGGAATGTGACTAACAAAACATATCTTACAATATATGAGGATCAACGATGGTATTAAATCTCTGGTAATCGTTTTCACTGTGTTATAAGAGTGGACTACAATATTTCAGATAAGCCTAAAGATTAGAATGGATTATGTTGGACATAAGTTAGGATAAAACATTTTTCGATATTATTGATGGGATGTTAATGTAGTTTTAGAAAAAGGACAACCTGCAGGACGGGCGACAACCCATCGCGTCGGACAAGGATGTGGGAATCGAACCCACAACCGAAGTGCGACTGGACTTTATCGCCTACCACTGGCCTACAAGAAATCCCAGTTTAGTAGAAACTAGTTTTATTTTATTAAGCAGTACGATATATGAATTATAAGTCCATTTTAGGAACCATATATTATTAATCTCACTATAGAATGACTTATGTATATTTAATAACTTTTTCTAACCTTTTGTTTGAGACAGATGGAATGACCAGTCATTCTATCAAATGATCTGCTAACACATCAAGAATAACAAATTCAACTTCATTTATTTAATAGATGAAGTGGAAATTGTTCAAGGCACGAACAACAGTGATATTGTACCAAAATAAAGTAAGTATTTATTCTAATTCAAATTCTTCAACTTTAGGGAAATGATCTTGAAAACCAAAAATGTTGTCCTAGTGATCTTATATTTGATGAATCAGTTGGTACCTTAGATCGCCACAAATTTATGGATTTGTGATTGCTGGCTTTTCCATAGCCATGTTCTCTACCTTTTTTCATCAGAACATGATGGTTAAATTTTTCTTCCATATCCATATTTTCACCTATGAGGAAACCCAGTGATTAGTTTATTTGGGTAAACATTACGTTTCATACTTTCATTTTTAAAGATTGGTTTTTGTATTCCTTTTTACGATGTGGGTTTCTATTAAAGAAACTTTCGAATAGTAAACCATTTATAACCCCGACGAATTTCGAGGGTGAAATTCATTTTAAGGGGGGTAGAATGTAACAGCCCAAGATTTTATGAAAAATATTCTTTTTAATTTCACTAATGTCTTGTATTGTATGCAACACCAAAAGGAGCTTGGACAACACGCATCCTTGACTTGCCTTGTATTACACGCAATCGTGACCTTCCTCGATAGCGTGTGTAGTACGCAATACCGAGTTTCACTAAACAACGATATGCTATTAAAATATTATTAAAACTGGCCGTTATGAATAGTAATAACCACTTTTTGAAATTTTGTAAATTTTATATTTCAAAATGGGATTTATATTTGGATTCTTAATATCGAAATTAGCTTAGGGTGAAATTTTGGTACTTTTCGGATAACTTTCATTTTCTGATGAATAGTGAAAATTACTAAATTTTAGTTAAAAACAACTTTTTCAATAGAAATAATTAATAGTGATAAATTATTAATTTATGTGGTTTTAAAGTATATTTAGAATATATTTTTACAATTTAATACAATGTTGGTCATTGGATATAATTTCACATTTAAACCAGACATAAACAAGTGTCAATCTTTTGATAGATATTATTTCTTAAAAACACGCTATTTGTTTTAACAGCGGGATTTAATTATAAAATTAATTAATCCAACTTCTATGTTATGAATTTGGTAAAATATACTTCATTTTTGATTTTGTAATATGAAATATAGCTTAGGATGAAATTTTGGCATTGTTCTGAAAAACATCAATTTTTTATGAATAGTGAAACTACTAAGTGGTAGTTATAAAAACTGAATTTTTCATAAAACTTAATTTTACCGCTTTTGTGAATGGAATTTCAAAAATCCGAGAGACACGGTTGATGTCAGTAAGTAAAATGTTGTTCAATGAGAAGAAAATAATTTTTGGTGAATAGTACCTTTTTACTTTTATTTACCACGGTTAAAAGTAAATAGGGTAATTAAGGGTAAAATGATGTTAATATTACACTAACACATGTCCTAATTCTATTGGACAAGTGTATCTCGACCAAAAACAACCTTAAGTGTAAAATATTATCATTTAGGCCCACTTGGATTAGATGAGGACATTTATTAGTATTTAATTCAAAGAAGAGTTAAAAGAGTTAAAATCAATGTTTATTTACTAAATAATTTTTAATATAGGGTTATACATAAGATAAATTCGACTATAAATATTCATTAGAAACCTAAGAAGATTTCATACATAATTATATTTTATTTATAATTTTTAGACTTTATATAATTTAATTTATTTATGACACAAAAATGATGCAGTAATTACCTTTTTAAGAAAATAATAACATAATTGATGTTATATATGCCCAAATAAATTTAATTTGAGACTTTTTATGACTTACACTAATTTTATAGGTTAATATGAAATGTTATTGTTGATTAAAGTAACTTGGTTCGAACTTATAATTCTGTTAGAAATTTCATAAAAATCATGTACCAAATAGTGTCAAAATTGAAATAAATTAATTTTTAAAACAAATATTATATTATTAATTGTTATTTAATTCCTAAAAATCTAAGGTTAGGCCAAATGACTTATATAAGGATAGATATATTAATAATAAACAACTTGGGGTTCGTTTGGCTTGATATAGTTTGTTTATTAACCATATAGTGTAAGAAAAAAAAAGACACGGTAAAAGTTAAATTATTTAACTTAGAGTTAAATCTAATTGATAAGGTTAAAATAATATCCTAAACTTGTCTAAATCCTATTGGATGAGAGGATTTCTACCCATACCCTCTTTATCCTCGAAATAAATCAATTTGGAGCTATTTAAAACCGAACTTGACTTTATAATAAAATAATATTTTTAGTTAATCCAAAGGTGCCCCTCTCCTTCCTTATAAAAGGGCACCTCCTCCCTCTCTTCCTCACAAAACTTTGAGTCTTAAATCTCTGCAAACCCCTGCCATTGTCTCCTCTCCACTTCCCTAGATACATCCTAGAGGTCCTGGTATTCTTCAAAGACCAATTGTAGTTCCCTAAAAGGAGGTCTCAAAGAAGCACTTCAAAAAGGAGGTAATATCCATTACCGATCATTTTCAATTTATTTCTTCTTCAACTTCTTTTTATTTAGTTGTTTCATGATAGATTAACAACATCAGTATTTCTTATATACTGATATGTTATTATAAATATGAAACAACTCTAATTAACCTTCTATCCATCCAACGGAAAAAGGAAATCACCGCGCGTGCGTACGTACGGAATACCGTCTCCACGCCGTGGTGTAATCTATTTTCCGCCACCACCTTAATTTGATGGGTATAATGGTGTAATGAGTAACTATATATGATTATTATAAAGTTATATTGATACTGAAATAGTATACATACACTTCAACACAATTCCACGACCATGGGAACGATATCATCGCTCGTGCGTACGTACGGACTACCGTCTCCACGACACGATGAGATTCATTCTCCACATTAACCACTCATGAATGATTATAAAGTATATATAATAAGTACTAATGAAATATATGACATAATAATGATACTGGATTTATGTATATTTATATGTATGTCATCTACTTAATTTCATTCAATTCAATAAGGAAACGAAAACCGCGTTCATGCGTACGTACGGACTACCGTCTCCATGAACGCTGTATTTCATTCCATTTATCAATATATTATATATATATATATATTCTGAATATATATTATATATAAATCATGTTTTACATTCTGGATATAAGTAATCATGATCCAAGTAATCATATTAATAATTACAAGTTAAAAACACGAACGACCAACGAGACGATTTTACCCAAAACGCTACTTTAACATGAATTTACAAAAGAACGGGTAATATAAAGTCATAAGTGAACCATATATGATATAATAACAATGAATATGATTCTGGAATAAGTCAATAACATGATTTAAATCATTATACAAGTGGTTCAGACACTTACAAAGCAAGTCAGACATAAGGTAAGGAAAATATCACAATCTCATTTTTATCCGAGATTGTTTATACTTTGAAATTTACTGGGGTGTATTTTATCATCCAAATCCATCTTTCCTCAATATTTAATATTATTTCCATCCACCTACAATTTTTTAAATCCAATTTTACCCTTCTGTGAGTTTTTAGTAAAACATATGAAAGGAATCTTTTGTCGTTTTTTTCATACGAGGTACTTTTTTTGTCTTTTCTGACAAAAGAATGAGAAGAATGTTTTTTATCTTATACGGCATGAATGGATTTTTAGAACATTATTTCCAAGAAGCGTCCTTTACAAGTTTTAAAGTTTATTTTAATCAACTTCTTTAAGTTTAAAGTTGTATGACATGTTAAGAAAGGAAAAATGTTTTTGAAGAAGAAATGATATTTTCCTCAAGAATGGTGTTCATGTGTTTTATCAAAATTATTTTCCATATAAGATAATAAAGGGTTATGTTTTTATCCCTATTATTACATATATTTGATCATGTTGTGATGGAATTATTTTTATTAATTCCTTTATCTTGTATGAATTGTTTTATGATGTCATGATGTTTAAGATTCCCATTTTTATTACATGGGTTATGCAATGATGTATGATTTATGATGTTGTGGCACACATAATAATGGTATCATTATGAGATGGGTGGGACCTATATCTCACTCCAATGCATTGGGTAAAGATTTTATATCTCATGAGATAGACATGGCTGGAATGGTTGGTTATACTGGTTCAGTGAAACAGGACTGGAACGAGGGTGACTCGGTTCAGAAAGGGACTTTGTCCACTAAGATAGGCTTGGAAATGAGTCTTGACTAACAAGAAATGATTCTCTATGATTATGTGTGTATTCCACAAAGTTTCATGTTTTACGTTATGATTATTGTGATTACATTTCACTGCCACGATTTATCCCATGTTATGAAATTATGATCTCTTTTGCAGTTTAAGATTTCCAAAAGTTATGTGCTTGTGTATACGATGTGATTGATATTTCTGTTTTTTACCCTTAATGAGCATTTGATCTCACCCTCTTATGTTTTATTTTCCCCAGGATATAAAGAAAGGTTTTAGGTATAAAAAAAAGGAAGATCTTTATGGGAGATGTTGAAGATCTTTCACCAGGATTAGAAGATTATATTCTGAGTTTCCAAAGACACTAAACTATTACGATCCTTGTGTGTGTGTTTTTGTTATGTACTAATTAGTACGAAAATGTAATTTAATGTCCATGTAAGTCAGGCTTCGGGTCTCTACATAGTAAATTAAAATCCGATATTTCTACCATCTGTAAAAGACATGAAATGTATTGGAAAATCCCATATTGGTATGTTTATATATATACCCCATATGACTTCCAATGAACGAAGAGGGAATCGAAAAAATAAAATGGTTGGCTCAACCCATAAGGTAAGATGGTAATGAATCCCAATTCTTGTAGCTATCCAGCAGATCAAATCTAATGCATAAATCATATCAATAATCTATCATGAATGCCCTCGCTATTACAAACCCAAACCTCTAATAAATAATCCCACTTATATCTTAATGTCTTACACACCTCATCCTATGATACATCTAACATAAATACCATAAAATAAACATTTTTCCCTCCCTTATTCCCTTAAACTTATCTCTTCCAAACCAAAAACTGATGGGCATCGTCCTAAGGGAGAAATAAGGATTGAAAAGTGATGAATAATATCATGTGACTAATAAAAACAAATAATATCACATAAATATTATAATAATAACTCATATAAACTAAAATTTTTAATATTAAATGAAGGAACTGTCATTCTAAGCATGAACCATCCCTCAAATGCATCATAAGAGAATGATCCGTAGAAAAACATTTCCATGTTATTGAATATATAGTTCCTATATTTATTATAATTTATATTATATTACAGTTATTAAATATATTATTGATAAACATACGATTCAACATAATATCTTCAAAGAAACATTTCATAATATATTCAATAAATAATATCTGTTGATAATATAATGAAGAATCCTATTAAAATGTCACCATTCTATACACTCCATTATCATTCTGATTTTAGTTCTTCAGTTATTTTTCAAAAAATATTTCCCATTATCCATTGGATAACACATAGTATTGGTAGTATATATATTCATCATTTCATTAGAATATATTATTATAAGGATGTCATGATTTTAAAGAAAAATTTAATGTAAGAAAACATTACAACAATAAAGGCATGACAAAACTAACAATTTGTAATTAAAAAGAATAATAATCATACAACATCCACTACCCTCATGAATATGTACGTTCAGATGACTCTAAAGTGGAAGAAGTTTATAATTATAGGTACAATGGTTAAGATTCATAAGTGAATGTTACCAATAAAACGTTAATTGACAATTGTGATAGTAGTAATGATGATTTATTAGGGTAAGATCATCTGAAAGCGTAGTTTGAGATATGCCTTCAATAACATCGCATATAGAGGGATAAAAACAGGATAGAGAATTTATTATTTCCTAACCTAAATCTATATATTAAAAAATAAGAGGTTGAGAAATCATAAATTTTAGTATAGATTGAAAAATTGAAAATTGGAATTTTTGGTAACATAGAAAATTAGTAGATCTCAAGTTCAATGTGGAGGAATGAGTGGGGATCAATGTTGGCTTCTCGGATACTATAAAAAAATAGGCCAATAGTGATGAATAAAATGATGTTGAAGTCATGTTTTGGTGGTGTAATTGTAATGAATGAAAATGATTCTTTATACCTAACATGGAATTTGGTTACTCAAAGAAACAAGTTCTAGTTGAAGAGAAATATATCCCAAGAGTTTTTCGTAAAGTTAGTATTTCCATTCCAAAGGTGTGTCACCATAAAAACAAAGGGAAATATAATATGTAATGTGAAAAAATGGAGTATAAAACCACACCTCATGCTAGAAAATTGTCCCAAAAATATCTATTGGAAAGTGAAATTCGGATAATATTAATAGTCTAAATATAAATCTGATAGAAATGTGAGAATGAAACAAAATATTAGGTTTTTTTATTGTTTTTTTTGAAAAATCCAATATTATTTCTAAATGGAAATTAATTTTTTATAGAGAAAAAAAACCAAAAAGTAGGATATATTTTTTCATCATAATCTTTTTTTAATGGTTATTATTTTTGGTGTGATGGATATACACAGAAGGATACCTTCTAGGCCACTATTTTACAAAAATATCTTAATTCTGAGACCCATAAACTAGGAAATCTATAGCTTAAAACATCTTCCAACACATATAAATTTTTATTTCTTAATGAATTTGAGTGATATGAACAAAACGATCCGCATAAGTATCAAACATCATAAGATGTTCCTCAATGGTAATAGAAGAATATGAAATAGTATGAGATGGAAAATCTATCTAATGTTTCATTGAATGATATAAACATTCCAAATTTTTTGTTTTTTGATAGAAGATATACCTCACTCAAGACCTGAAATAAAAAAACTTATTATAGATATCTAATATGAAAAAAGTTGATTGGTTTTGTTTTTGAGTGATAAATAAATTATGATTTTTTGGTCTGAAAATCCCAGATTTAGTGGAATAAATATTTGGAAGACAAGAGTGTGATTGAAATCATGATCGTTTAGCATGTAGTGATATATTGTGACAATAAGAGTGCGATATAAATCATAAATAATCCCATAAAATACCATGGGGGAGGCGTTGATTGGAAGCGTTGGAGATGAGTACACAACAGTGATAGAGGTTGTCAATGAGGAGGGCATTGCGGTGAGAGAGGTCTTGAGGGAGGAGGGCACTGCAGTGACAGAGGTTGTTGGGGAGGTGGGATCCACAATGAGAGAGTTCATTGGGGAGAAGGGTGCCGTTGTGACAGAGGTTGTTGGGGAGGAGGGCACGGCAGTGAGAGAGGTCATCGGGGTGGAAGGCACCACTGTGAGAGTTGTCATTGGGGATGAGGGTGTTACTGTGAGCGGTCATCTGGGAGGAGGTGAGGTCATCGAGGAGGAGGCATGCGTGGTGATATGGTTGTAGATCATGGGAAGAGGAGGATCCTGATATTGATAAAAAATGACATCCATGAGATACCAAGGGATATAGCCACAAAGGTTTAATTAAACCCTGGAAATAACAAAACAATAGCCACTAACTTATAAAACCATGGCTATAGGTCCCTATATATAGCATAAATTTCTAGTAGTGAACAAGTGATCTTCAGTTTCCTGGTCTTGGAGCTGAATTCATTCTTATATATTCCATGGGTAGGAATCTTAAAAAGGAGTAGGACAACTGGAACAAGAAATGTAGATCATAATATGGAAAAAATAACCTTTTTATGTTGATCTTCATGTTACCAGGTAGTTGGGTAAATATAATTTTTTGGAGACACTTATAGGATATTGGAATATCATTTTTAGGTGTTTAGCCAATGATAGAAGCATGACATGCATTTGAAGAATGAATACTTTATAATATTTCATATTTCATTTTGGGAAAATGATATATGATGCGATGCATTGTGTTGATTTTTGAAAAAAATTGAAATTGTTTTCAAATGATTTATTTGGAGAAGGGAATGGTTAGTAATTTTTGGAAATGGGTTGATTTTCAAATAAAAAATAATGGATTATTTTTCAAAAATAGTTAAACATGTAAAAGGGTTGATTATGGAAATAAATTTTGTGATAGTTGATGTGATATAATTTTGAAATGATAATCCTTTAATTTCTAGATATGTATCCTTATAGTGTTTTTTGATTGTTTAGAAAATGGAAACTGGTAGGCATCATTGAATCCAAACAAAAGAAGAAGTGGGGAATGTGGGTCCACCTGAGCCACATGTGAACCAAATATAGATTCAATGTATTTTCCCAATGTTTCATGTTGTGGACACATCAATCTGAGGGATGAAACAAGACATGTGGATCATTCCATCTTGTTCATGATGAAAAATCAACCAATTTTACAAGGTGATTCTAAACCCAAAAAGCCAGAGGTGTGGATGTACATGATGAATTGTAACTCTGATTTCATCGTTACATAAGAGTAGTTAATTGTTAAACAGGAATAATATATTCTCAGCTATATTTCATTCTAGTGGTGTGATCTAGAAGTGTAGGCTAAATAGGATCATGTTCTTAATTTGGAGGATTTTATGGAATTTCTAAATAAAAATTTTTATACTCAAACATTTAGGACCCCTAGAATGATAGACTCCTTTAGCTTGATATAGGGAAATATCTCTCTCAAATAGTACACGGATAAATTTGTTAATTTATTATGCTTCACACCTGAAGATGAAGTAAGCGTGTACTTGAAAAAATGTATCTTCAATTCTGGGATAAGGAATGAGATTCACTAAATGATTGCGGTTATCTATATTAAATATTATATAGAGGTGGTGAACAGAGTGATAATGGCTTAACTTGATATCTTAGGAATGATGGGAGGATGAGGCATGATGATACCTAGAGGAAATGGTGGGAACTAGAATGATGGGAGCATGTAGTAGTGGGTCACATATATCCAAGGTGGGAGTGGGAATCAGAATTAAATTTATAGATTAGTGAACCATACTCTACAATCTATGAGAAAAGCATGCTATTTCCGATGTGGTTTTCTAGACCACATAAAACAATAGTGAACGAAAAAAATAGATCATTCCATAACTGTAAGAAGATGGGGAATCCTTAGGGATATTATTTTAGTGCTATGAGGTCAGGATCTTGAGACACTTATCACTTGTCACAACCATCATTTGCTTTTATGTTGTGAGGATAGCTAAATCAGAATCATCTATAGAACAGTCCTTTCCATGGTGATCCTAGAAACACCATGACTCTTCATTAAGGGAAATCTCCGCAAGTCAACAAGTAGTAGATTGTAGCAATGATGATATTGTATGGAGATATGTTAGTGATTGTGTATGATCAGACTGGACCATCATTAGTGAGAGGTATTATTCTATTTAATTACACCCAAATGCATGCGTTTTTTGGTATTGGTGCATCAAATTCAATCACTGCTTCTCATGCTACTGATTTTATCTATTTAAAACATGAGATGATTCCCTACGTGTAAAAACACCAAACATATACAGGTAAAAGAGAATATAGTGGCTTTGTGTATAGAGAATGTTCTATAACCCTTGATGGAGATGAGATGAGGTGGGACTTCTCAATGTTTTATATAGATGTATTATATGTAATCTTGGGTATGTATTAGATGACAAAGATCAAGGATCACATCGACTGTTATTGAAGAACAATAATTTTTACACCTGAGGATGGTGTCAACCATAATATCAGATAATAAAAGGGCTGTAAATATAAAATAAATGGGACGGTTGGCACCAAAAGTGGGAACAATCTATTTCTAGTTTTCTTCTATGACCATAGAATCAATAGAAGAGATCAAAGATATCAGTTTTCCACCAGTTTTGGGTTAATTTCAGGATGAATTTCTGTAGGGACCCAAAGCATGACGTACATGGACATTACATTACTTTAACGGAATACTTAATACATAACAAAAATAGACACACAAGGACCGTAATAGTTTAGTGTATTTGGAAACTTGGAACGTAATCTTCTAATCGTGGTGAAAGATCTTCAACATCTCCCATAAAGATCTTTCCCTTTTTTTTCTTACCTAAAAACTTTCTTTATATCCTGGGGAAAAGAAAACATAAAAAGGGTGAGCTCAAATGCTCATTAAGGGTAAGCATGGAGAAAATAAAATATACCATATACATTTGAACTTAAATACATGAACATAATGTTTAAACATCAAAAGCATGAGAAATGACATAAAACATGGAAGTACGTAAGGCATAGATCATAAAGAAACATAAAGAATGACAAAATATCATGGTAATAAAACATGTAATTGTGGCATCCATTAATCACATGTAATGATTTCCATAGTAGCCAAGACATTGTTGCCAAGACCATCATAGTGGACAAAGTCCCATTCTGAATCGAGTTCACTCCTTGTTTCAGTCCTGTAACACTGAACCGGATTTACTTACCGTTCCATCCATGTCTATCTCACGAGATATAAAACCTTTACCCAATTCATTGGAGGGAGATATAGGTCCCACCCATCTCATAATGAAATCATTCTTACTTGTTCCACACACAAAAACATACATCATTCATAATAACCCAATAAACAAAATGGGTTTCATAAACATCATTCCATCATCACATAATCCATATAAAATAAATGGATATCATTTCACAATAAGAAAAATGAAACCATGTAAATCATAGTGACATGATACTTGAAATATACACATATGAAATAATGTCATCTTAGATGAAAAATGGTTTTGATAAAACAGTTGAAATGAATTCTTGAGGAAAATATCCTTTCTTCTTCAAAATCATATTCTTTTCACAAAATGTCGTGCAATTTTAAAAGAAAAGGATTTTGTTGAAAATAGTCATGAAATATATTGTAGGATGATTTATGAAAATAAGTCTTTATAACACCGTAAAAATTCGTTCGTGCCGTATATGTTAAAAAACATTCTTCTCGTACTTTTTCTGGAAAAGTCAAAAAGTACCTCGTAACGTAAAAAAAGAATGATTCCTTACATAACATGTAGTAAAAGTAAAGATTGGGTAAAAAGGACTTTAAACATACCTTAATACACTTTTATAAAACATGGACAAGGATTATAACAATAACCCCAGTAATTACTTACCAATAAGCAATCTCAGATAAAAATGAGATTTGCAAAATTTATCCCTTACCTTATGTCTGATATGATTCGTACGTATCCAAACCTCCTGTATAATGATTTAAATAATTTTATTGAATTATTAAAGAATCATATTAATTGTTATGATATCATATATGGTTCACTTATGACTTTATATTGCCCTTTCTTTTGTAAATTCATGTTAAAGAGCGTTTTGGGTAAAATTGTTTCATTTGTCGTCTGTGTTTTGACTTCTAATTATTCATATGATTACTTAGATCATGATTACATAATTCCAGAATATAAAACATGATTTATATATAATTAATATTCAGAGTATACATATATATAATAGATCGATAAATGGAAAGAAATACATCGTTCATGGAGACGGTAGGTCGTACGTACGCATGAACGCTGTTTTCATTTCCTTATTGAGTTGAATGGAATTAAGTAGATGAAATAAATATATACATAAATCCAGTAGCTTTATAATGTCATATATTTCAATATTATTGATTATATATACTTTATAATCATTCTTAAATGGTTATCATGGAGAATGAATCTCATCGCGTCGTGGAGACGGTAGTCCGTACGTACGCACGAGCGATGATATGGTTTCCATAATTATTGATATGAATTGGAGTGGATGATACAATATATCAGAATCAGTATGATGTTATAATAACTATTTATAGTTATTATTTACACCATTATAGCCATCCATGTAAGGTGTTGGTGGAAAAACAGATTACACCACGGCGTGGAGACGGTATTCTGTATGTACGCACACGTGGTGATTTTGTTTTCCGTAGGATGGATAGAAGGTGAAATGGGGTTGTTTCATATTTATAACAACAAATCAGTATATTAGTGATACTGTTGTTATTACTTTATAATGAAACAACTAAAGAAGAATATGTTTAAGAAGAAAGAAGCTTGAAAGAATCGGGAGAAGAAATTACCTCTTCTTCGATACGCCTCTTTGAAACCACCTCTTAGGGTACTAGGATTGGTCTTTAAAGTAGACCAGAACCTCTAGGATGTCTCCAGGGAAGTGGAGAAGATAATTTGGAAGGTTTTGGCCGAGATTGAAGGCTCAAATTGGTGTGAGGAGGAGAGGGAGGAGGTGCCCTTCTATAAGGGAGGAGAGGGGCACCTTTGGAATTCTTAAAAATATTAATTCATAATAAATATAACCCCACTTAAAAACCTCCAAAAATGACTCATATTCGAATATTAGATGATATGGGGTTGTAATCCCATCAACCAATCAAATTTAGACATGTTTGGATCTTATTTTAAACCTTATCATTTTGATTTATCCTTATTTAATCTATTTAAGTTTATTTCTGGTAATAAAATTGTAAATTTTAAATTATAACAAATAATTACTTATTTGTTGTGAATTTTCATTAATTGTTTACTTTATAACATTATAGACCATATAAATTTAAATTTTTAATTTTTAAATATTTTTGTGATTTTTAAACAATTTTATAATATGTTATTTTTATAAAATAACAATAGTGTCAATTTTGACACTATTCATTTATTTGAATTTAAATAAAATATATACAGATTATATGTTCGAACTAAAAGCATTAATAGATTCATAAAATCTCATACTTATCTATAAAATTAGTGGATAACATTAAATAGTTCATATAATATTTATTTTATTATTTTTAAAACCATTTATTTGGTTTATCTCTAAATAAAATAATTACTACAACATTTTTGTATAATTATTTAATATAATTATTTGTTGCATACAAATTTAAAATTAAATCCTATGATGACTATAAATCTATTACCTTTCATAATAACACTTTTACTCTAATTTATTTTCTTAAAATCACAATATTTAAATTTTTATATTTATTAAATTATGAAGGTGACAGCTTTGGCATCATTTAAAATAAAATAATATAAGTGTCATAATTTCATGTATAAGACTCCAAATGGTCAAATATTCGACCATTGGATGATTATTGTTTAAATTTACAAGTCCGATATATTTTGGTCAGGGTTATGTGGGCTTTATGGTCAATATAAGTTTAATAAAAAATATATTCTTGATTTTTCACTAGATAAATAATTTCTACATCACTATTGTGTCACAATTAATGATAATTATTTAATCCCAAAAAATTATAAATAAATTCTCAAGATGTATATAATTTTGATAACTTTCCGTAGACTATTAATGTTTTAAGTTTCATTAAGTTTATCACTATCTTAAAATTATTATACTTATAGTATTTAAGAGAGTGACATGTTGTCACTTTCATTGGTTTTAATAATAATTAAATTATTTTCATGGAAAAATCCCA
The DNA here is from genome assembly GCA_963277665.1 of Viscum album. Taxonomy (NCBI): domain Eukaryota; kingdom Viridiplantae; phylum Streptophyta; class Magnoliopsida; order Santalales; family Viscaceae; genus Viscum; species Viscum album. The sequence continues at coordinate 163,597,433 of OY728128.1, forward strand.
TTAAATGAATATAATCCGACCCTTAGGTGATATGGGTAGACTTTTAGTCATCCAATAGGATTTTTTCAAGTGTTAGGGTAATTTTATAATCTAATATTTACCCTTAATTACCAGATTTACCTTTAATTATAGTAAATAAAATTTACCGTAGTTACTATTCACAATGCCCAAAAATAAAAAGTAGCTTATTAACATAATTTGGACCCACTAATTCCAAATATGGAATCCATTTTTTCAAATTCAATACATATAAGTTTCAGAAATTAAATTAAAATTAATCCCGTTGTCGAAAGAAAACAGGTTTTTCTTTAAAACATTGCAAAAGAGTGAATTGATTTAACCTACGAATTCAAGGTAAAATCAATGCCAATGACATTCCTTATATTAAATGGTAAAAATATATTCTATTTATACTTTAAAACCATTCAATATTATAATTTAACCACATAAGATATTACGATGAAAAAAGTTGTTTTTAATTAAAATATAGCCTGTTTTTACTATTCATTAAAATATGAAAGTCATCAGAATAAAATGAAAAAATTATCAAAAGTAAATTTTTATTTCTTGATTCGAAATAATAATTTTATTTTGTTAAATGTAACTTATAAACATGTCAAAAACTAGATTTAATGTGGTGGCTCCATCAAAGGGTGGCAAAACTGCATTTTTTGAAAAATACTTATTTTACCCAAAATATTTAATGTGTTATTATACCATGTTCTAGAAAATGTGTAAGATGAATAATAATGTTATAAAATTCAAAATTTAGTTAATACTATTCATAACCTCTAGTTCATAATAATATTATAATAATATATCGTTGTTTAGTAAAACCCGGTATTGCGTACAACACACACTATCGAGGAAGGTCGCGATTGCGTGTAATGTAAGCCAAGTTAGGATTGCGTGTTGTGAAAGAATCCTTCGTTGTTTCGTATTACAGAATCCAACCATATTTCATTTATACATTGAATATATATATATATACTCAATGTTTCTAAGAATAACTATTATCAAAATTGTGTGTAACACGATCCAAGAATAGTGTTGCGTATACTGCAAGCTAATACGGTGTTGCGTATAGCGCAAGGTAATCTTGGTGTAGCATAAAACACAAGACATTAATGAAATTAAAAGAATATTTTTCATTAAATCTCAGGGTGTTACATTCTACCCCCCTTAAAAGGAATTTCTCCCTCGAAATACGTCGGGGGTTATAAATGGTTTACTACTCGAAAGTTTGTTTAATAGAAACCCACATCGTAAAAAGGAATACCAAAACATGGCTTTAAAAAATAAAGTATGAAATGTATTGGTTACCCAAATTAACTCATCACTGGGTTTCCACGTAGGATGACATAGGTGAAAATATGGATATGGAAGAAAAATCTAACAATCAAGTTCTGATGGAGATTGGTAGAGAACATGGCTATGAAAAAGCCAACAATCAAAAAACTATTAATTTGTGATGATCTAAGGTACCATCTGATTAATCGGATATAAGGGAACTAGGACAAAATTTTTGGTTTTCAAGATCATTTCCCTAAAGTTGATGAATAAAAAAAATACATGCATGATTTTGGTACAATATTACTATTGTTCGTGAATTGAACAATTTCCACTTCATCCCTTAAAGAAATGAAGTTGAATTTGTTATTCGTGATGTGTTAGCAGATCATGTGATAGAATGATGGTTCATTCCATCTATTTCAAACAAAAGGTTAGCAAAAGTTATAAGTCCATCTTATGGTTAGATTAATCGTATATGGTTCCAAAAATGAACTTATACTTCATATTTCATACCGCTTAATAAAATAAAACTAGTATCTACTAACCAGGGACTTCCTGTAGGCTAGTTGTAGGCGATAAAGGCCAGTCGCACTTCAGTTGTGGGTTCGATTCCCACAGCCTTGTCTAACGTGATGGGCTGTCGCCCATCCTGCAGGTTGTCATTTTTCTAAAACTACATTACTATATCAGCCCATCAATAATATCGAAAAAAGGTTCTATCATTAAACAATACTAACTTATGTCCAACATAATCCATTCCAATCTTTAGGCTTATCCATAATATTGCAGTCCATTGTCATATTATAGTGAAAATGATTACCAGAGATATAAGAAGCATGTTAATACCATCGTTGATCCACATATATCATAATACATGTCTTGTTGGTCACAGTACAAACGTTCGAAGGCCTTAATCATGTATTTTCTTGAAAAATCAATACCCATTGAACCTTAGTGAAATCATGAATGCAGTTAAAAGGTAACACATTCCACATACAAAAATCCTCAAAATTCTATATACTCAAACAATGATATCACTTAGTCCTTATATCAATCATGAGCTCATGAATACAATCAAACATCTCATTATCTTCTTATTCCTTCATTATGAGCATATCATCTACTTTAAAAAAATATCTGAATAACATTCCATGGTTACTGGTACCATTCAACATATAATTTCAAATACTTTTAGGAAAAACAATACTGTAACAATCCTTAGATGATTCTTTATTCCATAGTACCATTAACTATACAACATAACTCTCGATAGACATACAATCATTCCACTACCTTCGAAAACAACTGACTGAGCTTCAGAACTTCTTTCACCTCATATATCATTTGTAGTCTCCTCATCATCATCCACATAAATACTACCCATATGACCATGTTGATTCTCTTCATGAGATTTTCCATTAGGGTATTGGTTTTCATAATGCCCGTACATTCCACATTTAAAACATCTAATCATTGTTGATGTCGTAGAAATACCATTATCCATGTCCATGGTGTTAAATGAACCTTTTCCTTTGCCCTTACTGGCTTTGTGTCCTTCTTTTCCACACCCAAAGCATCTTCCAGTTCCTTTGAAACAATCTCCCTGATGCCTCTTCCCACATGATTTACATGAGGGAAGTTGAACTTTCTTTCCTCTATGATCATCAGGAAACTCCATCTTTCTCTTATTATCTGAGTCGAGAAACTTACCAAAGTTGAGATTATTGATCATATTATGAGATTTGTGATTAGGCATAATAATGATGTTTGGACTTCCAGATCCCGTTTAATTTGGTTTCTCATGAAGAAAATCATTCCATTGTCCGTCATATCCTCCATTATCATGAATCTTCCTGTTTCCAGCCATTTTCTAAAACCCAAAAAGAATAGTGTGAGAGGAAAAAATCATGCTAGGGAAAACAACATAGTAAAGGGGGAGCACCCTCAATATCTAACATATTTGGATAAATTCTATGATCGTTACCATAGTTCTAGGACTATATCCTATACGTATTCTTATCCTTAGGTACATCCCTAGACATACCTTAGAAATATTTCTAGGGATCTCACTAACGTTTTCGCATCGTAGTTTCCAAATGTTGACTAAACCTTTCCTCTGATACCAACTGTAGAGACCCAAAGCTTCATGTACATGGACATTACATTACTTTAGCGGAATACTTAATACATAACAAAAACAGACAAATAAGGACCGTAGTAGTTTAGTGTCTTTGGAAACATGGAACGCAATCTTCTAATCGTGGGGAAAGATCTTCAACATCTTCCATAAAGATCTTTCCCTTTTTTTCTTACCCAAAACCTTTCTTTATATCATGGGGAAAAGAAAACATAAAAAGGGTGAGCTCAAATGCTTAGTAAGGGTAAGCATGGATAAAATAAATCATAACATATACATTTGAACATAAAAATATGAATATAATGTTTAAACATCAAAAGCTTGAGAAATGACATAAAACATGGAAGTACGTTAGGCATAGATCATAAAGAAACATTAAGAATGACAAAATATCATGGGAATAAAACATGTAATTGTGGCATCCATTAAGCACATGTAATGATTTCCATAGTAGCCAAGACATTGCTGCCCAGACCATTTAGTGGACAAAGTCCCATTCTGAATCGAGTTCACTCCTCGTTTCAGTCCTGTAACACTGAACCGGATTAACATACCATTCCAGCCATGTCTATCTCAAGAGATATAAAATCTTTAACGAATGCATTGGAGGGAGATATAGGTCCCACCCATCTCATAATGAAATCATTCTTACTTGTTCCACAAAAAAAACATACATCATTCATAATAACCCAATAAACAAAATGGGTTTCATAAACATCATTCCATCATCACATAATACATATATATGAAATGGATATCATTTCATAATAAGAAAAATGAAACCATGTAAATAATAGAGACATGATACTTGAAACATACACATATGAAATAATGTCATCTTAGATGAAAAATGGTTTTGATAAAACACATGAAATGAATTCTTGAAGAAAATATCCTTTCTTCTTCAAAATCATTTTCTTTTCACAAAATTTCATGCAATTTTAAATGAAAAGGATTTTGTTGAAAATATTCATGAAATATTTTGTAGGAAGATTTATGAAAATAAGTCTATATAAAACCGTTATAATTAGTTCGTGATGTATAAGTTAATAAAAAATTCTTCTCGTACTTTTGCTGGAAAAGTCAAAAAGTTCCTCATAACGTAAAAAAAAGAATGATTCCTTAAATACCATGTAGTAAAATAAAATAATGGGAAAAATACTTTAAACATACATGTATACACTTTTATAAAACATGGACAAGGATGATAGCTATAACCCCAGTAGATACTAACAAATAAGCAATCTCGGATAAAAATGAGATTTGCAAAATTTATCCCTTACCTTATGTCCGATATGCTTCGTACATATCCTAAACTCCTGTAAAAGATTTAAATAATGTAATTGACTTATTGTAGAATCCTTTTAATTGTTATGAGATCATATATGGTTCAATTTTGACTTTATATTACCCGTTCTTTTGTAAATTCCATGTTAAAGAGAGTTTTGGGTAAAATCTTTTCATTTGTCATCCGTGTTTTGACTTATAATTATTCATATGATTACTTACATCATGATTACATAATTCCAGAATATAAAACATGATTTATATATAATATATATTCAGAATATACATATATATAATAGATCGATAAATGGAAAGAAATACACCGTTCATGGAGACGGTAGGCCGTACGTACGCATGAACGCTATTTTCGTTTCCTTATTGAGTTGAATGGAATTAAGTAGATGACATACATATATACATTAATCAATTATCTTTATAATGTCATATATTTCATTATTATTGCTTATATATACTTTATAATCAATCTTAAATGGTTAACATGGAGAATGAATCTCATCGCGTCGTGGAGACAGTAGTCCGTACGTACGCACGAGCGATGATATCATTTCCATATTTATTGAATTGAATTGGAGTGGTTGATAAAATATATAAGAATCCGTATTATGTTATAATAACTATGTATAGTTATTCTTGACACCATTAAACCCATCCATGTAAGGTGTTGGTGGAAAAACAGATTACACCACGGCGTGGAGATGGTATTCTGTACGTACGCACACACGGTGATTTTGTTTTCCGTAAGATGGATAGAAGGTGAAATTGGTTTGTTTCATATTTATAATAACAAATCAGTATATTAGTGATACTTATGTTATTACTTTATAATGAAACAACTAAAGAAGAATAATTTGAAGAAGAATGAATCTTGAAAGAATCGGGAGAAGAAATTACCTCTTCTTTGATATGCCTCTTTGAAACCTCCTCTTAGGGCACTAAGATTTGTCTTTAAAGTAGATCAGAACCTCTAGGATGTTTCTAGGGAAGTGGAGAAGATAATTTTTCAGGGTTTGGCCGAGCATTAAGGCTCAAATTGGTGTGAGGAGGAGAGGGAGGAGGTGCCCTTTTATAAGGGAGGAGAGGGGCATCTTTGGAATACTTAAAAATATTAATTTATAATAAATCTAAACCCACTTAAAAACCTCCAAAAATGACTCATATTCGAAGATTAGATGAGATAGGGTTTTAATCTAATCAAAAAATCAAATTTAGACATGTTTGGATCTTATTTTAAACCTTATCATTTTGATTTATCCTTATTTAATCTATTTATGTTTATTTGTGGTAATAAAATTCTAAATTCTAAATTATAAAAAATAATTACTTATTTGTTGTTAATTTTCCATAATTGTTTACTTTATAAAATTATAGACCATATAAAATTAAATTTATAATTTTTAAATATTTTTTTGATTTTTAAACAATTTTATAATATGTTATTTTTATAAAATAACAATAGTGTCAATTTTGACACAATTCATTTATTTGAATTTAAATAAAATATATACAGAATATATGTTCGAAATAAAAGCTTTAATAGATTTATAAAAGGTCATAGGTATCTATAAAATTATTGGATCACATTAAATAGTTCATATATTATTATTTTTATTTTTTTTAAAACCATTTATTTGGTTTATCTCTTAATAAAATAATTACTACAACATTTTTGTATAATTATTAAATATACTAATTTTTTGCATAAAAATTTAAAATAAAATCCTATGATGAAGATAAATCTATTAACTTTCACAATAATACATTTACTAGAATTTATCATCTTAAAATCACAATATTTAAATTGTTATATTTATTAAATTATGAAGGTGACAACTTTGGCATCATTTATAATAAAATAATATAAATGTCATAATTGCTTGTATAAGACTCCAAATGGTCAAATATTAGACGATTGGTTAATTATATTTTAAATTTACATGACAAATATGTTTCGGTCAGGGTTTTGTGCCTTTTATGGTCACTATTAGTTTAATAAAAACTATATTCTTTATTTTTCACTAGATAAACAATTTCTACATCACTATTATGTCACAATTAATGATAATTAGTTAATCCCAAAAAATTATAAATAAATTCTCATTATGTATTTAATTTTGTTATATTTCTGTATAATATTAATGTTCGATGTTTCATGATGTTTATCACTAACTTAAAATTATTATACTTATAGTATTTAAGAGAGTGACATGTTGTGACTTTCTTTGGTTTTAATAATAATTAAATTATTTTCATGGAAAAAATTCCATTAAATGAATATAATCAGACTATTAGGTGATATGGGTCGCCATTTAGTCATACAATAGGATTTTTACAAGTGTTATGGTAATTTTATAATCTTATATTTACCCTTAATTACCCGATTTACCTTTAACTATAGTAAACAAAATTTACCGTAGTTACTATTCACAATGCCCAAATATAAAAAGTAGCTTATTAACATAATTTAGACCCACTGATTCCAAATATGGAATCCATTTTTCCAAATTCAATACATAAAAGTTGCAGAAAATAAATTAAAATTAATCCTGTTGTCGAAAGAAAACGGGGTTTTCTTTAAAACATTTCAAAAGATTGAATTGATTTAACCTACGAATTCATGGTAAAATCAATGCTAATTACATACATAATATTAAATGGTAAAAATAAATTCTATCTATACTTTAATACCATTCAATATTATAATTTATCCACATAAGATATTACGATGAAAAAAGTTGTTTTTAATTAAAATATAGCATGTTTTTACTATTCATTAAAATTTGAAAGTCATCAGAATAAAATGAAAAATTTATCCAATGTAAATTTTTATTTCTTAATTCAAAATAATATTTTTATTTTGTCAAATGGAACTTATAAACATGTCAAAAACTATATTTAATGTGGGTGCTCCATCAAAAGGCGGCAAAACTGCATTTTTTTAAAAATACTTATTTTACCCGAAATATTTATTTTGTTCTTATACCATGTTCTAGAAAATGTGTAAGATGAATAATAATGTTATAAAATTAAAATTTTAGAAAATACTATTCATAAAGGCTAGTTCATAATAATATTTTAATAATATATCATTGTTTAGTAAAACCTGGTATTGCGTACAACACACGCCATCGAGGAAGGTCGCGATTGCGTGTAAGGCAAGCCAAGTCAGGGTTGCGTGTTGTGAAAGAATCCTTAGTTGTTTCGTATAACAGAATCCAACCCTATTTAATTTATACATTGAATATATATATATATACTCAATGTTGCGTAGAATTACTATTATCAAAATTGAGTGTAACATGATTCAAGAATAGTGTTGGGTATACTGCAAGCTAATACGGTGTTGCGTATAACGCAAGGTAATCTTGGTGTAGCATACAAAACAAGACATTAATGAAATTAAAAGAATATTTTTCATAAAATCTCGGGGTGTTACACTTTCCCATGAAAATCTCATGATCACCACCCATAAGGGAAGTGGAGTTCACAATTGATCTCCTCATGGGGACCAATTATATTTCCCTTCCATCATGTAGGATGGAACCAATATAGTAAATGGAATTGAAAGTATAGTTGGAAGAGCTATAAAGTAAAAGTTTCATTCAGACGAGCACATCTCTGTGGGAGGAACCAATCTTTTTTGTGAAGAAACAATATGGAATTCTGAGCTTGTGTATTGATTATCGTAATCTTTACCAATATATGATAAACAATTGGTATCCAATTCCAAGAATTGATGACCTTTTTGATCAATTGAGGGGATCCTAGTGGTTCTCTAAAGTGGTGTGGATATTAGGATATCACCAATTTCATTTTCAGAAAGAATTTATTCTAATTACAGCTTTCAAAAGAAGATATTAGAACTATGAATATGTAGTCATTCCATTCTTTCTTATGAATATCCCATATGTCTTTATGGAATTGATGAATCAAATATTTCAGAGATATATGTATTTTTTATTCTGGTGTTGATGGATGACATATTTTTGTATTCATGGACAAGGGATGGTCATGAAAAACACTTGACAATACTGTTTGATATTATGAGAGGTCATTGTTTGTATACAAAATAGTCAATCTGTGATTTTAGGATACAAGAGGTACGTAATGAATCAGATTTTCCAGGTTTTATTTTATGAAAATTTATAGGAAAATTCATAGACCAGGCACTAAGACAACTTGCGATTTGGGGCACAATGTGAGCAGAATGGTTCGACAAAAAATGTTATGTTTTTAATAGAATGTGTGAGTGGGTTTCATGAAGAAGTGGAATAAGTCTTAAAAAGATTCCCAAATTAGAAATCCATGGACACCATTCCATTCAGGATAACATGTTTACCATAGGTTTGACTATACATTTGTCTACATGGGTCTCTATTGGGAAAACCCAAAAATTTTGTTACCGCAAAAAAAATAAATTAAAAAATTATTTTATTTTAAAATTTTAATAACTGATGAATGGTGACTCAAATTGGAAATTGGGGAACACTATTGAGTTTTTAATGGGGAGTTTTCATTAGGTTGGGTCAAACATAGAACAAAATTAGCCAACCCCAAAAGTTAATTTTTGGATTCTTAAAAGAAGAATAAAATAAACTTAAAGAATTATATTTATTATCTTTTTATTCATTTCACAGTGATGAAGTAATATCGTGTTGAGTTAACCCATTTTTTTGTTAAATTAAATAGTGTGGCGATGATGCAATGTTGTAATTTGGATGAAATGATTTCTTTTCTCAATATCTAAACATGAATTTATGGTTAATTCATAACCCTACAATTCCTTGGAAACTCTAGAGAAAGGGGTCGGTGGTTCCGTCCTATTGGAAAACGAAAAAAAATGATGAACGCCGGTGGATTGTGGATCAGTGATCGAGGATTAAAGAACAACAGCTGTGCAACTCCATTATTCAATAATGATGGATTCAATCCTCAATGAAGCGTGTGAGTTTTAATCTGTTTTCCTTCCCCATTCATTATCCGTATGAAAAACATGTATTAATTGAGCAACAGATTAATCCACGGGTTGTGCGTATTGTGGGTTGGTTCTTACCATATGGGGTTTGTTGGGGAATCTTTATCTGATATTGATTATCCTTTGTTTTAGGTTTTCATTGACTATAATAATGTCCATGGACAATGATAGACAAGAACATCGATGGAGATATATTCCCCTATGTTGGTTCATTCCATTCACCCTCCATTTTTTTCATTATGGGTGTTCTTTGTTTGTGCTATGACTCAATAATTCATGATCGATCGACCATTGGGAAACTGATTCTAGGCCCCAAAATATGATATCGTAGACATAGGATTGATGTCATACAATGGAGGTGTGATGATGATAGGGGAAGATGGATCGAAGTAGTGTGCGAGATATCTCCGCTCGAATAGATTTGCACTAGGATGGATCATGGATTGTATTTGAGCCCACAAAAGTAAAGGTAGTGAAATTTGGATCATGAAACATCTTTCTAATTAACAATCGGAGCACTGGAGTGAATCTGGTGGCCCATGGAAGGGGAAACTAGCCCATTGGTTCAGACGACCAGTGGGGGAACACAACGGCAGCTGTCTGATGGTGTAGAGGAGGAAGGCCACCTACAGTGGTAACAGTGTGAGGCTATAGTGGATACCATGGGGATGAAAGGAAATGAACCAGCCACATATGGGATTTTGGTCTGGAAGAGTGGACCGGGTTGGATTAGGGTGACACACCCTGGTGCTTAGGGTGATGTAGCACATGGCTGGGCCGCCTGCTGGAGGAGGCTAGCCCACACGATGTGGCCCACGAAGTGGCCTAGTGGGCTACATCCCACGACCCAACAGGATGTGACCCAGTTGACACTATGGGTCGTGGCCAAGTTGGCCCAATGTTCTGAGCCCAATGGGATAGACTAGGTTAGGTTGTCTGACCCCCCCCCCCCACCCCAAATCAGGTATGCTCGATTTAGACCAAGCCCTACCCCAGATATGTCCTTTTTTCAGAAAAATGGGCATATCTTTAAAAAAATATCATCTTTTTGATGAGAAATTTGTGGAATTGTGACCCTTTTGATTAGGTGGTCCTTTGGATATGGCTTGGTGTGTTTTTATTTAGACCAATAGGGTATGATAATTTTCTCTCTGCCTTTCCTATGAGGGATCAATCCAAGATCTTGATCACATAAAGAGGTTAGTAGTAGAGAAAGATATTGTACCCTTGGTCTTTCCTACAAAGGTTTGATGCATGGTCTCATTCCTATCATAGAGGATGAACTGTGTTCTGAAGTGAGTTGTCTCATCCCAGCTTCAAAAACGACTCTGTGGGCTAGAGTGTGTATCACACCGAGAGGCCCAGTTGATCGTCACTTCTTTTCATGGTACCTTAGAGAGGGTTTATGGAGAATGTGTTACCAATATTTAGGTGATAACTTATCCCCTATCTAGGATTATGTTTCCAGTAGGTCTATAAGTCCTATAGTGATCCCTGGGAATATGACCCCTATCTCTATATCGAGATTAGATTATTTCACTCCTAACTATACATGACGAGTGTGTTTCAGGTAGTTCGTAGTCTGTTCTCTTTAGAATGGACCAAAATTACTGCGAACCAAAAGGGAGGGTCTCTGATGACGTCATAGCTGGATGAGTGAATTCACTCAAAACGAGTGTTCCTTGAGTAGTGTCATGTAACCAATGATACACTATGATCTCGGGAATCCTTTTCTTAGAGAGACCAAACATCTGAGGGAAAATTAGTGATGTATCGGGACTAGATTTTCTATTGGATTCATTTGGAAGATTTGTTCTATTAGATTACTATTATATAGCTTGAGGATTGAGATATCCCATAATCAAGCATGCTATGATAGGAACCTTATGGCTGGTAGTGGATGAGACCTCCAGTCTTGAAATCTATTTTGATTATACTGGTATGTTCTTGTTATATGTGTTTTTGACATATAACTATGTTGAACAGAGAAAATATTGTTAGTGGTGATTCCTTTTTTTATTTTTCATTGTGTATCAGGGTGACCAGTTGAGTATTGTTTTACACACCACTACATGGTATTTTTCGGTACGTGTTTTGTCTTGTGCAGATTATTGGCACTTTGATAGTGTCCTTAGTGGACTGGGGCCCGGTTGTGCTTAGTGTGACCCAATGGAAAAGGTATTCTTTTGCAGCTTCATGAATCTATTTCTATACATACCCTTCAGGTAGGGTTTTCTATGGAGGATTTATAGGGGAATTCACTTTTAAATTTTCATTTTTAGTTGGGATTTTAGTCTAGCCTAGTTTACATCTTGTTTCCTATTATCGTAGATTTTTTTACATAGTGTTTTCAAAATTAAATTTTTTTGGCTTGGAGTAGTGTGTGTTTGTATAGGTATATTTGATAATGACTCCCATCTGTTTGGGATATTCCTACTCGGTGGTAGTTTCCAACCCCTGGCTTATGAGAGGTGGGTTTGAGGTAGTCATAATATGGGCCCTGGGGGATGGGTCTTTATAGTGTGGTATCATAGAGAGGATGGTGAAACTATAATAATCCAAAGTCTGTTAGTTTTGTTTAGGGAAATAGTGTTATATATTTCTAGTTTGGCATTCATACTAGGGAATACAATGTTGGTGTAGTGGATGACATATCCATAATATGGGACAAAGAATTATTCTTTTAGATTCAGTAAGTGAATACACTAGTTGAAGGGAAAATGATGGTATATGTATCATATAGTAATGTGTTTTGTTTTCAATTTTGTTCTTGAGTCCACTCACCAGGTATACTCAGTTGATCGTGGTACATCATATTTGGTTTAAAGATTCATCCACATAGAAAACTATCATGAATTTCACCACCTGATCACAAGGATGATATGTTGGGTGACGAGATTGGAATAGAGATTAGTACCTAAGACAGAACCTCCAGGTGGTGTGCCAGTTATACCACCACATTTGGAGTAGCACAAGGTACACGAAGTACCAACAAATGAGATGTGCGGGCTGAGCACACTTTACAAGTTCATGTGAAAGAGACCCCTTATGTTATGAGGTGAGCCAACCTCACATGTAGCTATAGAATGGCTTGTGGGGGTGACAAAGTTTTCCATCTAGTCAAGAAACCATTAGATCAGATGGTGGTGTTGTTATTAAGCCTTCAATGTGGCATAGTAGGGAGACTGAGGAGTTTATATTATAAAATATTTTGAGGAGGTGACTCTTCCATGGATATATATAGAGAAACATTACTAGAGAAGGGTCACTCACCATAAAAGATAATAGAAATGCATTCCCAATAGCTTCTACAGTTCTAGAAGGATGACATGTCAGTATGTGAGTGTTCATAAAGGTATACCAACCTTTCTAGGTACTCAATGCACTTGATACTTAACTAGTGCTTCAGGGATCAGACCACTGAGAAAGGTTTGATTAGCTATATTTGAGCCAGCATTAATTCTCTATGCATTCTTACATTTTCTAGGGTTCTAGATAACACCTTTTTCGTTGAAATTATTTTGTCTAAGTGGATACAACCAGTGGATGTCAGCTGTGGGAAAAAAGAAGTAGATACCTCAGGAGCTAGAAGATGATGTAAATCTCAAAAACATAGATGTGTGAGACGTTCTGAGATGAGGTCCTAGGATTGGGGATCTAAAACTCATGGATCATAGTGTGAGTACATCAACCTAGATAGATGCAATTATTTTCATGATATGGTAGGGGATATATTGCTAGAGATTGTTCATCCTGTCAATCTACTGATAGGGAAATGGTCAATGGGCCATTGATGAAGAGACAATGATAGAAACATATGGATATGTACGCTATAAAATTTGGTAGAGGATTTGGGAGAGTAGTAGAAGGTGGTACACATTTTGACATGTCACCACCACCACCCCTATGTGGTCCACACTAGGATTCGGGAGATAGAGGATGGCCGAAGGGGTAGATGCATGCGGTCAAGGCATATGACCCAAGGGATCCATGAATGATTCGAGGTATGATCCTTTTCTACACATATATTACATTTTAATAGACATCTGTTCTAATAATTCTTCCCTATCATGGATCTTTTTTGAGACCTAGAGTTTCTAGTTAAACTGTTGACATGAACCTTACATTTGGATAGACCTACGAAAGGGGACTCAATAATCACACTAGTGACGATAGTATGATCTGACCCATGTGGTGAATGTTTTTGTTGGGACCTTTTGGTGGTATCATCGAGGACTTATTGCATAATTATAGATATGGATTGGTAATCGATAGTGCATGATCAAATTGACTATTTTAGAAAAAAGGATGTGGTATGCCCGCATCAATGGAATGGGGTTTTCCTTGGTATGTGAAAAAGGAAACCCAAGTAACAGAGGATAGAATCATGAATCAGAGGGTGATGTTGATAACTCTTGAGTTGTCTAGTGTTACCCTCACAGTAGTGGATGTTATAGGTTTTCAGTTCCCAGAAGTAGTGGCAATGTATGGGGACATCTTTGTAGGTGGTATTTATAGGTTTACCAACCAGAAGGGAGATAGTTTTTTGTATTATTTTACACCCAAATATGAAACCAATATCAAAATCAATATATCATATTTCTTCCATATAGCTCCACAAGCTAAGGGTGCTAGTGGTGAAATTAATTTGGAAGGGATTAATAAGACCCAGTGTTTGAGTTTATGTTTGGATTATCAACAATTTAAATATGAGAACATGGAGAAAAAAGATCCAGTATTAAAGGGTTGATGAACACCTCGATCCAATGAAATGGGAAGCCATTAATTTGTATTAAAAGGTGCATGCAATATTTTTATCTGTTAATATAGAGTTTGACGAGTTCCTCAATCTTGAGTTTTTTAGAGGAGGGAGTTGAGTACATAGTGTTCTGAAATTCATTAGTGACTGGACATGGTTGTGTCCCAATGAAGAGGAAAGTAGTGGATTCCTATGGTTCACGTTAGTTCATACCACATTTATAGAACTATGTGACCCATGATCTTGGGTTGGCAATGATAGTATTCACATTGGAGATGTCCCGACACTACCATATGGGTGTGCAGTTGATCATACACTAATACCCATAGTGTCTCAAGTATATCATATTTCCTAAGGTTATAAACATGAGGTGGAAGTGTTGGAAAGAGTTTCTCAAAGACTATTACTTATAGAGATTCTATACGCCTGGTAAGGGAAATGTGGTAGCACATACTCTCAGTAGGAGATCTTGTTTTTAGTTGACGAATGAGGTAATGGATTAGTTGGAATCATTAATGTTATCCTTTAGGGATAAAGATTATACATCTTACCTCAAGATGGTGGTTGTTACCCCTCCACTATTATATTGATTTAGGGAGGCACGACATGGTGACACCAATAGTGAGACATTACGTGTTCAATTGTCCATGGATAATTCCCCTTATAGATATTTGAAAGGAGGGAAACATGTTGTTCCTTTCAGAGGATGTACAGTAGTATCAGTGGATTCCTAGTGTGGTGAGATGCATTGGGATTTGCATTTCGATGTTAAAGAGGACACTGGAGATGAAAAAATAGGAAGAATTTGGGTTTACCAGTTGATATACAAGCTGAGGGAATGTTTGATTCAATTTCATAGTCTTTTAACAAACCATTTCAATCCCCTGTTCTTTGATGGGGTTTATCTTTTATTCCAAGGGGTTTCAATAAGGGAATGGGAAAGGATATAAATGGACTTCAGGATAGGATTACCACGTATGCACAGGGGAGAAAAAAACAATCTGGTTGATTGTTAACTGACTCACCAAGTAGTCCACTTCACAACTTTTTGAGATTAGAGTTCATCAAAGATATTTAGATGCCTCTATGTTTAGGAGATATCTCAACTGCATGGAATCCCAAAGACAATAGATTGTGATCGGGGTGATCGCTTTGCATTCTGGTCATAGAGATCAAGGATAGTAATGAGAGGATCATCCATGGGTAGTAGATTCCATTAGTGAGTTCCCTATGTTTGCACAATAATATCAAGGAGAGAATTTGGGAGATTTGACTCAAGTTCATGTTCATACCCACATCATTTTGGGTATCCATTGGTTTAGATTTCAGGGATGTAAATCCTTATGGTGGGGAGAATTTAATGACTCACCTATTCTTTGATTTTTTTATATAAAATTTATAGGAAAATTTTGAGACCAGGAACGGAGATGACATGCAGTTCTGAGGCCCAGTGTTCCCGAAATGGTTTGACAAATAACATTATGTTTTTAATAGTGCACATTGGAGGTTTTCTTAAAAAAATGGAATAACTCAAAAATAAGTGCATAGATCAGAAATCCAAGGGCACTGTTAAGTTCAAGATGGAAGGTTTAATCTATGTGTGACTTAACATTAGTTGACTTGGATATCTAGTGATAAAACACGAGAAAGACATAACTTTAAATAAAATAATAAAATAAAATAATATTAATTTAAAATCCTAATAACTCATGAACACTGACTCTGATTGGAAATTTGAGATGACTGTTGATTTCATAAGGTGACATTTTTCTTAGGCAGGGCCTACCATTGACCGCTGCAGGTCGACTATGAAATCTAATTTTTGATCATTTTTAAAAAAAGAATAATATAATCATAATTATTTTTATTTGGTTTCCTTTTAAACCTTTCATAGTGATACAACAACACTGAAACATAGTGAAAATTCAGCCCGTTTTTTTATTAAATGAAATAGCGTAGCAACACTACAATGCTACAATCAGACTAATGCATTTTCTTTTCTCCCTATTTAAATATGAATTTAGTGTAAAAAAATAACCCTATAATTCACTAGAAACACTAGAAAAAGGTGTTTGTAGTTACCTCCCTTTGGATAATGTCAAATGACAATGAACACCGGTGGATCGCAGATCACAGATGAAGGATAGATAATTGACGAATAACAGCTTCACGACTCTATTTTTCACCAACGACTGATCTAAACCTCAAGGTAGGGTGTAAGTTTTAATATGTTTTCCTTGCCTGTTCATTTTCCCTATGAAGAATGTGGATTAATCGACCACCATATTAGTCCACGGGCTATGTGTATTTGGGGAAGATTTTTACCTTATGGGGCTTATTGGGGATTTTTTATCAGATATTGATTATCCTTTGTTCTAGTTTTTCATTAACTATTCTAACAACAAACTACCATGCTCGACACGAACATCCATCATGGTCCCTTCCTTTTTATTGGATCGTGACTTTCACCCTTCACACATCGTTCATCGTAGGCTTTCATCACTTGTCTTGTGACTTGACAATTAACAACTGACCAATCATTCTTCAACTAATTATTTGCATAATAATCTGATATCACTGACCATGGATGGATGCGCTATTATGGAGGTGCGATGATGATAGTTGCATATGGATCCAAGAAGTGTGTGAGATGTCACTGCTTGAACGACTTTAGACAGAGATGGATCATGGCATGGATATGAGTCAATGATAGTGAAGGTGGAAACTCGAGGATCGCGAAACATCTTTCAAATCAACCATTGGAGTAAGAGAGCGAATGTAGTGGCCTACTGATGGCCCCCATGGTGCACGAGCACTAGCGGGGGAACAAGGCAGAGGCTGCATGATGTTGCAGTGAAGGATGGTCGTGGGAGCCTGTGGTGGATGTCCTGGGGCTAGTGAGATGAGGTAGTCCCCGACGTTCAATGCATAATCACTCACGCTAACTTGGTGCGTACGATTGAGCCGCATATAGGATTGTAGGTCCACGTGAGAGGACTAGGTGGGATTGGGGTGACACGTCTTGATGAATAGGGTGGCCCAGTGTGTAGCTGGGTAATGTTAGGTAGGAGGATGGACCACAAGACATAGACATGGCCAAAAAAACATGGATGATTAGTGGCTCGATGGGCTCATTACAAAATCCTGGCCCAATGGGCCAGGTTTGACCGAACAAAGTGGTCTAGACCGAGTGGGGTCATCCGAATCAGATTGGGTTCAGTTTGGTCATACCATTCTTAGACCATATACTCCCTTTTTCAGAAAAATGGATGTTTCATTCAAACAATGAATCTGTTCGATGATCCATCTATGACATTGGGGCCCTCGCGATGAGCCCATCCTTTTTAGATGGCTTGGTTGGGTTTTAGTTGGACTAGTCATGGCTGGTAGAGATCACGTTTTATTTCTTATAGGGGATCGATGGAAGATCCCAATACCATCATAAAGGGTGATAGTAGAGATTTAGATTTTACCCTTGGTGTTTCCAATGAATTTTCGATACATGATCCCTTTCCTTTCATAAAGGATAATCCTTTGTTCCAATGTGAGTTATCTACTCTTAGATTCGACAGTGACTCAACAGTTTGGAGAATATATTGAAAAAATAGGAATGGTTGATCCTCACATATATCCATGGTACCATTGATATGGATTGTGGATAAGGTGTGACCAATATTTACACGATCACATATCCCCTGTCTAGGATGATGTCTCTAGTAGGGCCAGGAGTCCCCTAGTGTGACATGGGTTCATGACCCCCTATCCGTGTTTTGAGATCATATTAGTTCCATTATTATTTGACCTAGCGAGTGTGTTTCAGGTAGTTATTATTGTATTCCCTTGGGACATACCCAAATTACAGATACCTCATTGTGAGGGTCCCTTATTGCTTCATATCTTGAGTATTGAGTTCTCTCGAAATGAGCATTCCTTGAATAGAATTATGTAAGCATGGATTTTCAATGATATTGAGACTTATAATCATAGAAATACCAAACCTCTTAGGGAACATTTGTGATGTATTGAGACCATATGTTCTCTCGGATAATTTTGGTAGGCTTGTTCAATTTTATTACTATCAGATATTCCGAGGAGCAAGATATCTCAGAATCTAGTGTGCTATGATTGGAAAGATATGGCTAGAAGTGGATGAGAAATTGAGTCTTGGAATTCATAATGAGTATACTTGGATGTTCTAGTTATATGTGTTGTTGAAATATACCGGTGTTGATCTTACTATATCTTCTTAGTGGTGTTTCCCTTGTGGTATTTTAAATTGTTTTTCAAGGAACCCTATAGAGAATTGTTTTACTCACCCCAACTTGGGAATTTCCTTCAAGTGTTGTGTCCTATCTAGATGATCAGTGCATTGGCAATGTCTTTAGTGTACCAGGGCTAGGTGGTGCTTAGAGTGACCCAAAAAGAGGTGCACTTCTACAGATTCTGGTATCTGTTTCTGTACCTACCCTTCATGTAGGGTTTTTTTGCAGAGGTGTCCTAGGGGATATCACCTTTACATTTCATTTTTGGTTGGGCCTGTTTTCTGGATTTATTTACTTTTAGTTTCTTACTGTCATACCTTGTGTTTTTTAACTTAGTTTTTTCAAATTCCAGCATCCGTGTCTTGGAGTTGTGTGCGTGTGTATTGGTGCTTAGGAAAATGCCATCCATTTTTTTGGGATATTCTTACCTAGTGCTAGTCGCCATCCCTAGCCTATGGAAGGAGAATTTGTGTTAGCCATGACCTAGGCCCCAGCGGTTGGATCATGAAAAGGTATACTTTCTCAACCATGTAAATTATTTAAGATGAATTTCTATGGATCCAGAGAAGATATAAGATGCTATCTTTTAGCATCCATTGAAGATTATCTTTGAGATATGATTTTTTTCTTTGTCTAAATGGTTATTACTGATGATTTGTGTGTGAATTTTATTATTATACTCACCAATGATAGCTTTTACAAAGAATAATGATCCATTCCAACTAAATGAGGAATTCTAGATGTTTTTGTAAGAGTGGAATGTTTGTCTTGCCTCAAAATTTATCTTTATTTTTCCAGAAAATGGATAGGGGTACACGGTGTACTGTGGAGATTCAAGATCTTGGTTGGGAAGTCTTCTCATGCAAGGGAACCAATTGGTTTCTAATGGTTCAAGGTAGTTGGGAGTACATGATAAGAATTTCCCAAAACACTATTTGTAGTAGGATTCGGTCATCCATGATTTTAAGACCTGAAATCACTATTTATTTTGTGATATATTTACTAAGTTCACATATCATAAAATCTCGAAACATATTTTCTCACAGTAATATTTGAATTTGAGGAATATTAGATTGATAAAGTATATCCAAATGTTCAACATTAACATGATGTATAGACCAGTAGATTCTAATTTGGTGGATAATTGATTAAGCCAAAAGTCATTTTCTCAGTTGGAGAATGAAGCCTTAGATAATTGACAATGGATCTCAGTTCTAGCTGACATGCATGTGGAATGTGAATACCGAGGTGATGTTGTGGTCTTATTTTCAGTTTTAGTGGTTCTTGATTTTGTAAAGATGATTAAAGATTCAGAAACATTGGATGTAGAATGCTTGGTTGTGATTTTAAATCTCTATGGTGGGGAGATCATTGAGGGTTGGAGACATGAAGGGTGTTTAGTTTTCTGGTTCAACTGTTAGATGGTTGTACCTATGGCTTGTTAGGAATAATGTATTCATGCATACCACCATTCTAGAGGTAGTGTACATATGGGTATATAGAAGAATTATAAGCTATTGAAAGTGAAATTATGGGGTATTGATATGAAACTTGAAGTGGCTGAGTTTGTTTCAAGGTTCTTAACACATCCTATAGTTAAGGAAGAATGTCATCAACAATATGTATATTATAGACATTACCTACTAAAGTGTGTAAATGAGACTAGATAGACATGAATTTTGTGGCAGGTCTCCCATGAATGGTTTAGAAATATGATTCCATATGTGTGTCCCACAAATTTGGTCTCTTCATCATTATTCATGAAACTCATACAGTCAAGGATTTTTCCAAAATATATATCCAAGAGGTGGTAAATAGACATGGATTACTAGTTTCAATAGTATTGGATAGATATGTGAGGATCATGTCTCGTTTTTGGAGATCCCTATCGAAATACCTTGGCATTCAGATGATTATGAGTATGCATATCATACTTAGATAGAGGGGAAATTTGATAGGACAATACAAACATCGGAAGACATGTTACTTGAATGAATAATTGATTTTTTTGGTTCATTGGTAGATAATATATTGTTTTTGGTATTCCCATATAATAAAAACTATCAGGCCTCAATGCATATGGCTCCGTTTGAAGAATTTTATGATTGTCGATGTAATTCTCCATTTTGTTAGGTTGAAATAGCTTAAACAACACTTGTTGGGATTGGAATTTTTATGATACAATGAATAAGATTTAGTTTATCCGGAAATAGATGGAAACACCTTGGAGTTGTTATAAATTGTATGTGGATCATCGTTGATGATCATTTTCATCATTGGTGAGCGATCATGTATTCTTGTGGATTTCTACAAGGATTGGATATCATCATTTTTGGAACCAGAGAATGTTATATCCTTGATAAATTAACCCTTTTGTGATACTTTAATGGGTCAGAGAGGTGGTATATCTGTTTGAATTACCACTATGTATTAGTTGGGCACATAATGTGTTAAAAGTATCTCAGTTAAAAAGGTATCAGCATGATCCAATCCATGTGATCAATATGAACACATGGACCCAGAGTTGGATGCCTCATTGGTATATATCCCAATGTGGATTGGGGTAGGAAGGATAATTTATTGGAGGAAAAATAATTATATTAGTATGAGTATTATGAAAACATGGTTAATTGAAGGAAGAGACTTCAGAACATGAAAATGAAATGATAGAGCCGTAGATGGAACTCTTTAGGTTAAGGACAGTTTTCTACTTTACAGGTATGTAAAGTACAATGGTGGGGAGAGTGTTGTAACTTCAGTTTCAGGTATGTAACTCTTAATTTATTTTTTTACGTATATAATGTATAAGGGTGTTGGTTGGGAGTTTTTGATGTACTTTCAAGGTGTTTTGGGGATAAAGGGGAAGTTCACTGGATGTGAACATTTTGTATAAACAGTATCGAAATCATAGTAGAAACAATGAAACTTGGTAGATGTTGGATAATAGTTGTTCCATGATGTTTCCATGGGTAAGGAGTTCCAGTGAGGAGGTTTTTCGTGGGTTTTCCTAGATAATTCCTTGTTAGCACACAAATTGTATAACTATGTGAACTAACCATGGGCTAGGCGAAAGTGAGATCTTATAAAAGTAGATCTCACCTATTTTTGACTAAAAAATTCACTTTTTCTCAATTTCATCCCTAAATAGGTATTAATCTCCATTTACAGTTGGATACCCTCTCGCAAGTTAATTGGAATCAATTAGCGGACATTCCTTGGAATTTAAAAGCTCTATTCTGGAGGTATATCATCATTCTTTTTCTTTCTAATCACATTTTCATAGATCTACATTGATATAATTTTCTTATCCACCCAATTTCTTATATCTATACCTATTATGGATTGATCTAATATTTTTTATTCCAATTATGTTGATATCTAGTATCATTGTTGATAAGAGAATAGATATAAGGCAGTTTTGTGGAATTCGTACCTGGTTTCATGAGCGTTCTTCATCTATTTTTAGTTTTTACCAAAATCATCAACGTATGTGGCATTAATATTGAATCTAGTCAGCAGAACTGAATGGAATGTGTTCGTATTGAATATCTTATGTTGAATTTATTTTTAATTTGGTATTTAGAAACTTTTGGAAACCCTCCTTAGTGACGATTAGGTAAATTTTGGAAATCATGAAAATTGGTGTCCGTGAATAATGTGATTTGATTTTCGATGTTATAATAATTATTTTGAAAAGGTTATTTTTTAGAATTGTTATAATTTTATTTGATTAAAGTGTTTTAAATAAAATTAAGAGATTTATTGTAATGATAGGGTTGATTGGAATTGGGTTATTTAATGATTTTCAATAAAAGAGATTTTTTATTGAAATGGGTTGAATTGGTTTATTTGAAAGGTATTGGCATATATGGGTTGTGTGAGTTCATGTTCAATGTTACCCTGAATATGGGAAGTTTACCATTGGGGTTCAAGGTGCATGACCTTATATAAGGGGCTTCTATCATTGGGACATTATGTAATTTGGATGACAGACCACTCATAAGTATGGAGCCGTCGAAATGATGCATGAATGTGTAGGCGTGTTGTGAAACATGGAATCATCATGCCAAAATGATCTTGAAAAATGATTTTATATAATAGTTTATTTGACATTATGGAAATGTGAATCTCTATAAAAATGGATGAAGACATGACTTGTTTACTCTTGGTTATATTGGTTTTTGGAAGTTTTTTATGTTTTGTCACAAAATATTTTGTAGAATTGGTTTATATAAATGGTTTTATATAAATGTTCTAAATTTTCTATCCATGGGGAGTGAGAAGAGAAGTCATTTGGAAAATCCTACAATGTTTTATAATAACCCCAACTTTGTCACTTTTGTGATTTTACAGATGCTATCTTCTAGGAAATGGGAAAATGTAAATTACCACAGGTATTTAGAACAACCTCATGATACATGGGATATTTGGTGAAGTTGGAGAATGGAGTTTGTGGAGAATGGAGTCTTATGGTTGTATTTTCATTTATTTTAGTTTTCTTAAACTATTTACATTGATAGTTAATTATCTTATACTATAGTACACGTTAGCTTGGTTTGGATATAAATGAAGTGGTTGAGTTGTATTTAAATTATGCATGCATCATATAGTGATTTTTTGGTTATGGTTGTTGGGTTAATGATTTTATTTCATAAAGGTTACATCACCCCCAGATGCATTTGTTGAAAAAGATGTAAATTGGAATAAGCTTTTATATATATATTATCCTATCATTTGAATCCTTATACTTTATAAGCTTGGGATATCTAGGAAATAGATTCTACAATAATAATCATTTTATTAGTTTTAGTGTTTTTTTATGGATTATCCAAAAAACATATTTCTATATTATAAAATCATGTAATCACCATATTATACATGTGAATATCATTTACTGTTTTGGACATGTGAAAGGGTATTTTTAGTGATTAACATAGTGTTCAACTTGGAATCAAAATAGATGGACTTCAAAGAACATTTATCACAACATTAATGTAGATCATTAGTTCAAAAAATGATGCCTCTATACGTTTAAAACTGATAAAATTTCAGAAGTAGAGGCTTCAACAACCTTGAACTATTTATAAATGAACCATAAAACTTGGTCACTTATCTCTTCAAGGAGAAAAAATATAATTACATTAAAGAGGAGTATAAAATGAAATTCATATATGTAGAAGAATTCTTAGGGATTATATATATCATATATTTATATTTCTTCTTCCTCACCACATATAAATTATTTATGGTCATATATTTCATCTAATTATTTCAATAACTACAAGAATATATTATTTATACAAATTTAGTGGATGACTAAATTATTATAATCCCCTTTATCTTCTTCTCTGAAACACATCTGTTTGTAGCTATTTTATACATACTCCACAACTCAAATTATTATTCCTATAATGTATGGCCTCTCTCAATACCCTCCCAATGCATAGATAAGTAACTCTCCATTATCTTATACTTTATTTTTTCTATCCATGATATAGAACCATATAAGATGGTTCCTTTGTTTTCCAATTTTTTATTTAAAATTATTCTATCAATTAGTGTTGAAAAAGTACCCCATTTTCTCATTCTTTCTCTCATCCAATTTGTTCTTGAATTTATATAATGAATGAAAAACGTTTTATTATCTAAATATTACACAAAAATTCAAATTTAAGAATTATTCATAGTGTTATGTAATATATAGCAGTGGATGGATTAGTGTTAAATATAGATTCTATTATTTTGGTTTGATTTATTTTATAAATTTCACTAAAATATTTTTAACAATCTAAAAATAAAAAAAATTAATTTCATCAAATTGAATCATGAATAATTTTTTTATATTTTAATATCTTAATTTCACATTTATTATCATATAATTTTAATCTCCAATTTTCCCAAGATAGGGAATTTTAAAAATTCTCATTTTAAACTATATAAAAATGGACAATTATGTTCTTCCTCTAAAGCATGCTTTTATCAAGGATTTAAAATGAAATATGATGTTATGTAAGTGATTGCATGTATTTTGAATTATCCTATCTGGTATTCCTCTTCAAAATATAAATGTTTTAAACTCCATTTTACATATATTGAAATCAAAATATATCACAAATTATATTGGCGCATGAAAAAAAAATTCATACAGGGACGAATAAAAAATCATACATGATTAAAAATATCACAGACAAATAGGTATTCATACATGTTGAATAGAATATCTTATGTGAATCATTTTAAATTCATACACTGGTAAAATATAATACATTTAATTAAAAATTTCTTATATGATATCAAGTTCAGCAAACTGCAAAGCGTTGCATGCTTCCCAAAGTTATACACCGCAACTAATGTCTTACGATCTCTAAAAAACTACCTAACCCAAAATTAAAATGACTAGAAAGAAATATAATATGAAATATAAAATGTCTTATATGGTTATAAGGTTTTATTCCATCTATAAAAAGTCATACAATAGCCAGGAAGTCTTATAAGAAAGACATGGTTAATTTTTATGCCTGAACATGGAAATTCAAACTATAGTGAAATTGAATCAAAATTAATTCAACCCTATCTAAATGACTGTACAAAAATTTTAATCCATACAAAATATATAAATATAATATGTTGAATTATTAAATTAATTCCAAACCCATTTTAATATTCTTCCACGGAAATGGATTAAATTGAATACTCATGTAATAGTGTTTCATGTACTCTAATACCATCTTTATTTCAGCCTTCAAGACCATCACCCAAAAGTTTTTATCAACTAATTTCAATAATCAGTATTATAAAAGTTATTAATATGTGTTATCCAAATATAGGACAACTTAACTACACTTGGATGATATTTGAGACATATTAAATAAAACAAATACAATATATTTGAAGAATTTCAATCAATCATGTATTTCCATATATTTCAATTAACATGCATGTTTTTTAGTTACTACATTATCTATTAATACATATATTTGAAATGGGAAAAAATCTCTAATTCTAGAATATTTAGTCTTCATATTGAATATACAAAAAAATATATTCATGGGAATGATTTTCATTCTCATTAAACTACCATAAATTTTATGTTCATTAAAATTTTAATTATATAATTATATTCATAGTTAATTTTCAACATTTTGTATATAAAAATGACACCACTTAAGCCTAATGAAACATTGATAAAAGTGGTTTAAACTTGATAAAATGTGATTTAAACTACTATATTTAAAAATATTATAATACATGTATGGTCAACTAATCATGGAGAGACCAGAAATAATTGTTTATATATTGATAAGGAAATAAATTATTGGTGTCATGTCATTGTTTAATGTAAAATATATATTTTTTGATAGTGTTGATAGTTTTATAAACCATTCGGATGTTATAAAATATATAAATTGTATTCTGAAGTTTCATGATGGCTTTTCAATATACATGATTTCTTCATTATAAGATTAATAAAAATAATAGATATCATATAATAATGGTTTATTAATTTCCTAGTATTTCTAGTTATTTATGTCATTTTCATAATTTATGAAATTATTAAATCATTAATATACATTATTAAAAATTTAATTACATTAAATTTTTTAATAACTCTTCAGAATTTTAAGTATAATTGTTTAAATATTTTGATATATTGATATCATGTTTTGATACGTTTATGTATCAATTTTAATTTTACTTATATCATGATTTTATGTCTATATCAATATTTACTTATCCTCTTATTTAATCTCTTTTATTAATGTTATTCCCTAATTTTTATGTTAGTTGGTTTATAGGGATATGTATAATTATATTATTAGGTCTTTATCCTCTAGAAAAATGTGCAATATAATGTAGGAAAATGATAATATTAAATATTTTCCACATTTTTTTAATTTCAAATGTGAATTAACACTTATTCAAATGAAATGATACAATCTATTGGTGTCCATTTCAATTAAATATAATAATTATCAAATAACTTTTATTTTTTTGAAATCATCAACTATTAAATATAAACATAGTTTTTTATATCAAATTAAATTTATCATTTTATATGGTTGATATGAAATATATTTACATATTATAGTTGATTATTAACATGTCATTTTTGAGTGAGTTCATGTCTTCTTATATTATTGGATAATTTGTTATAGAAAAATTAAAATAAATCTAATATTTATTGATATATATATATTAAAAATCATGAAATAATTTTTTAGTAGAATATATGATGATTCATCTATGGTGACAATAATAAATAGTTTGCAAAATAAAAATTATCTCATTATACATTGAATATTAAATTATAGAGTCATTAGTTATTAATTTATAAGAATCAATGATACCTTAATATGAGTTTACCAAATTGAATTTACAACCTTATACCATGTCTGTTGGATAATTTAAATTATTGTATATGAAAATGATCAGTACAAAATCAATGCAGTTGATAGTTGAATCACATAGATTTAATGAGTTTAGTCCACCAATTTCCTTAAGTAGTTATAAAAATTTAACTTTATGTCAAACAAAAAAACGATAGATTACTTATAAATAAATGAATGTAAACATAGATGATATTTCATAAAAGTAGACATTCTAATTCATCAAATTAATTTCTTTTAATGATCGCATAATAATAAGATTCAAATATTTTGTTACAAGATTACATTCATGAGTAGGATAAAAAAATTCCTCATTATTTAATGATAGAATGTGTATCAATTTAAAAAAATTATAGAATGATAATCCCCTATATATATATGGGAATATTCATTACATCAATGAGACTATTAATAGTTTTATTTGGAATTTTAAAATGCTATGGAACTTGATATTATATATACACTAAATGGAGTATTATTACTTATAAATGTGGTTAACATTATTTGACATAATGACACATATACTTTAATATGTCATGTTAGAATCATATGAAATTTTTTCACCCATACACATGTCAAACAAATTTTATAAAATATTAGTTATATATTTTTTCATATCTGTATATAATTATTTCGAAAAATATAATGAATAAAAAACGTTACTGTGATATAGTCAACAATGCCATGATCTGGTCTATTTAGATTCCAATATCATTTTAATAATGTTATATGTTTAATATCAAATAATTCCTCTTTGTTGGAACATTATTATAAATTATGTACAACTACCAATATATTAATAAAAAATTATGTAATTTATATAATGAATAATAATATCAGGGATTCATTTTTTATTTATATACATGGAGTTGTAACATTATAATTTTTTTCAATCCAACATATTTTTATATCCAAAATATTTTTTTTGTTGTATTTATATTTCAATGTACTCATATTATTTATAAAATAAAAATCATAACATTGTGAATATAAACAAATGAGCAGACATTAGGTTATAGATTTATATACCTTCATTTTAATTCAAATGAAGTGTCTATTATGAGACATGATGGAAGAATAAAATAAGTATCATAAAAATTTAAAAAATAATTTATTGAATTTATATTATAATGTACTCATATTATATTTTCACATTTTAGTGGACAATAGATGTTGTGCACTGTTTTCCCAAATAAAATCCCTTGATGTTGGTTAATTTTTTATAAGAATGAATAGATTATAAATATATTATAGATATGAGTTTAATATTTTTTAGTTAATATATATTTTTATTAATGTAATTTTTTTAAATTTCAAAATTAAATTTCAATATCACATGGTAAAAAATTTGAATATTTTTTAAAAAATATTCAAAAAATAAAATATTTTCTTACATTGTTTTTAATTTAATTTAATTAATACTTTGTTAATGTTACAGATAAAAAATTATTCCTAATTTCTATCATACATGTAAATAATAATTGTGTCAATTTTTATGGTAGAACATACAATTTAAATATTTTATTGGTTAATTTTATTTTCACTTAATCATATTTATAAAAAAACATATATTTTAATGTTTAATTCATATTTAATTATATATAATTTATTATATTGGTTAATTTTTAAATTTACATGTTAATATTTATATAGTATTTATTAAACTTTACATTATTCCTTAACTAACTAAAACAATCCTGGAATACAAAAAGCCAATTATTTTTGAAGATAAAACAAAATAAATTTATTTTTATGAAATGTCTTTTAAAACTTTTTATTATAAAAAACTGATATATATTATCAATTCAACTCTAAATGTTATATTAAAATTGGAATATATTTCTTAATGTAAAATTTATTAAATATGGGTAAGATGTTTTTAATTTGTTTTTTATTCATTGGTTTAGCCATAAATAGGTGTTTTGATATGTATACTATAGACTATTGTAAATGAAAAATATCTCGATTGTTCATTTAATAATTAACAAGAATGTGAATATTTTTTCTAAATAATTGAAACATTGTTTTCATGAAATTTGAATAGATAATTTCAAATATGGCATTTAAAAATATATTTTACTAACCAATAAGGATAAAGAAGAGTTTTTTATAAAAAATACATTCAACATAGATTTTTAAAGGTATATGATCGGGAATATAACTTCCATTGATTATATTTTTATATTAAAATATGTGAGAATAACAGTAAAACAAACCAATAATAGCGTTGACATTTATTTGTGATAAAAAATTCATCGATAACGTCAATCTTTATTAGCACTAAAATAAGCGCTGATAAAGAGTACCCATTATCATAGCTTTTTTTTCACTGATAAAAGGTAACATTTATTAGTTATTTATTTTAGCATTAATAAAGGAACCCTTTATCAGTGCATTATTTTCAGTATTGATAAAATGTTCCCTTTGTAATCATATTTTTAGCACTAATAAATTTCTAGAATAAAATATATAATGCATCAAAAAAAACAAAGAGAGTAAATTAAGAACAATATGAAACATTTTATTAATTAAATAATTATTGATAAAAATGAATAAATTTATTATACGTATATATATAGTATAAATATTAATAAATAGTATATATTAAATATAGATATATAAAATAAATAAGTAGAATATATATATATAATGTTAATAAAAACAAATTAATGTTGTACTTATTTTTAATGTTTTTTGAATTTTCAATTTAACTTATATCAAACGTCATGTGTTACATTAATTTCATGTACACACACACACACATTGATATATATATATATATATATATATATATGTTAATGCATTTGTATACACAAACATACAAGATAATATATTTAAACAATATATAGAAAGAAATATAAATAATATTTATGTAATTTGCTAAACTATTATTATATTTTATAATTTCATTATAACATGTTAAATTTAATGTATATTATTGTTTAATTAGTGAATTTTATTTTTTTAATACAATAGTAAAGGTATTCATTTTTAATATTTTTTTTTGGAATTTTATCATTTTTTAATATTTTTTTAAATATATTTATTTACTATTTTTAGTACATTAAATATGTATTAATACACTTCAATATATATATATATCCTTATTCTTTTAATATATTATATTTAATTAATAAACCACATCCATTTATTAAATATTATTATAGTGTACTCATTTTGAATCATTCAATTTCACTCATTTTTAAAATGCATGTATTTAAGATTATATATCGTTTAATAATTCTAAAAATGTATTTGTAAATAAATATTTATAAATAAATATATCTATAAATTTATCTTTATTATATTTAAAATTATTATAAATAAATAGTTATTATATTTTAGATAAGTATTTATATAATTGTAAATAAATAAATATATATGTTTAAATAATTATAAAACATTAATATATTTTTAAGATAAATATATACTTATAATGAATTTATTTTAATAATTATAATTATAAAAATTTAATCTTTTTAAAAAAAATTTTTAAAAGACATATTTATTAGAACTAAAAAATAAGTCTTTTATCTGCACTTTTTTAGCTCTGGTAAAAATGATATTTATCTGCATTTTTCTAAAAAAACTATTAAAAGTGTCCCAAATCTATTTAAAAAAACATACCATGACTTAGTCACTTGAAAATTCTTGTTGTCACATAACTCCTCTATTGTCGGTGCGACTTGTCAAAATTCCCTCAGATTAAACAAGCCCATAATCCAATATATGTTATTTTATACTTTTCCTCTATCCTTGTACGATGTTTTTTGTTTCGTCTTTTATGTTTTTGCACTGTTTTTAACCATGGTGAACCCAATATAACATCTCCACACTACTAAAGTACAACAAGTGGTTGTATTCCATCGTTTTCCTCCATAGATAATTGTTTAAAACAAAGAGAAGGATGTTTTCATATGGTATGTTTAGTCAATTAATGTTAATGGGCATGTATGGATAAAAAATATATTTTTCACCAACCTCAATAGAAAATGTAATACTGGATTTACAGAATTATAAAATTGAGTTTAGTTAAACATTAAAGAGTTTAACTGATTTCTCAAACATTTTATCTATATCCCATATCACGGAAACATGAATTTGGTTAGTTTGTGAGAAATAGTAATTGAGCATAAGTTCATCAGAGATCCTATGTTTCAAAAAGTAATTTTTTAATAATAACAGTTTGGGTAGTGTGGGGATATGTTGTTGGAACTCGAGGGGTATATGTTGGGGGGAGTGTCACAAAATCTCTTTCGTTTAGATAAATAATATTCCTGGGAACACATTCCTTGATTAATTGAATTTTATTGAGATTTTTATCAGTTTTATTTTTATATATGATAATTTATATTTAAATTAAAAGTGATTTTTTAGAGATTTTTGGTATTTGGTTGAGCTTGAGGTGATGGTGTATGAATATATTGATCTACATAGCTGGTCCCCATGGTCTATCCAACCATATAGAGCTCATGTGGTTAGTTATAAGGGCTCCACTAATCCCATAATAAGTTTTATATTTCATGTTAGACTTATTTCAATCACTTATAATTATTTATTTACTCTTAATGTGATTTTTTACTTGTGTTAGGTGATTTAATGAGGTTTTGGTGTTGTTTGACATTATCTACGTGAATTTGATGTAGTGTTATATAGTTTTTTTGAAAATTTTAAATGTTTTTTGGGTTAAAATTGTTTTTTTTTATTTTCTAAATAGAATTTATGTTCTTAAATCTTTGAAGGGGTTTATTTTAAATTTTATTTATTT
This sequence comes from Viscum album, assembly GCA_963277665.1. NCBI lineage: Eukaryota > Viridiplantae > Streptophyta > Magnoliopsida > Santalales > Viscaceae > Viscum > Viscum album. The sequence goes on from OY728128.1 coordinate 163,629,319, forward strand.
TATCATAAATGGTATTTAATTTTTTTTTGATTTCATTATAGCGTTTTTGGAAAATTCATTGTATGAAATGTAGATTTTTATGGAAACGATTTAAAATGAACCAAAATTATTTTAAAATATCATTAATTTTTAGAAAAATCTAATTATTGACCTTATTTCACCAAAAACCCATATTAGGATATTTATTTTGGGGGTGTAGGGTCGGTTGAGGCTTTTAAATAGAGTGAATAATTTTTTATCAATTTTGATTGGTTTTATTTTCTTTCATAAGCATTATTGTTTGGAATACCCTTCTTCAATTGTGTTGTTGTGTTGAGGGTATTGATGCCATTTTTGAATGGGAATCTGAATTTCTGATACTTTTTATATGTTATTGTGGACTGGTGGGTTATCATTATCAAAATTTGTTGTATTTTTGGATAATTTCTTGACCTATCTTCTTGAGTCTAATGAATCTTATTTATGAGTTGATAGATAGGAATCAGTGAGAATATATGAAATTCCATGTTCTTATGTGTCTTTGTTTAATTCATTCCATGAATAAATTTTAATCTTATATTAATAGAAACATGAAATGTAAATAAATAGAACATTCTAATTTTATTGTCACTGATTATTAGGATTGTATAACTTAATAATTTATTGAGTTTATTTAGTAACCCCATTTATTTATAATATTAGATATTCATTTCATTCTTATATTTAAAATAATACTTCTAAATTCATTTAAATTATATATAATGTATATAAATACTTATTAATAAGTATAGGGGAAGTGGGGTCACATTTAATATAGATTATTTGGTCCCTCTTTCTAAAAGATTATTCATTTTTGGAAGTGGAAAATTAAGTGAATCTCGATATAAATATAGAATATGTCTCCACTCAATCACTTTTATCTCCATAGGAAGGAGCCAATGAACACCCCTTATATGTTAGAACATATATTGATCCTAAAATCCTAGAGGTAGTTGGATATCTAATTGATTAAATTTGGTACAATTTTCTATGAAAATAAGTATTGGTGGAACCTCTATGATTTTATAGAAATATATAGTACTAGTAAATTTAGGATTTCTTTGAATAGATTCAGTTCAATTATAAGTGTAAAAAATTCTTGATCAATAATGAAAATAATTTTAACAATTATTCCTTTAATGGGATGTCAGTTATAGGAGGGATGTTACGGTGGATTAAAAAATATACAAAATTGAAAGGGGATTAATCCTTGAGTAGACATAAGTGATGTACCATGTTGGTGCGAGGAGGTTCATTTCATCAAGACAATTAGAGTGGACGTATTCAAATTACACTTCAATTGAGGATAATATTTTATTTATTATATTATGGTAGGTTTATAAGACACTTTAATCTGTAGACTATTGATTGTCTTCCATATCTTGATGATGGATTCGACTCCCTCTTTCAAACTGACCTTCCTCCCTCCATTGTGGTTCCAAAGTTAATTGATGGCATTCTACTCAAACAGTGATTGGAGGAAGAATTGTTTGAAATAGGGAATGATTAGCCTCAAATCCATCCTCAAGATATGCAAGACAATCAAGAATATGAGGTTTGATTAAATAATGGCAGTGATGGATAGTTGTATTGTAGTATTGAGGTATTATATATTTGTTTAGGATAGGAAAAAATTTCATGCAATATGCATGCAATTTTGGAATATTATACATGGAGTGTATTGTATTTTTTTTCAAAAAAATTTAAAATTTAGACTTCTCATGAAGAAAATGTATTTTATACATGATTATGAAAGCAATCCTATGGAAGAACATACTGTTGACAATTAAATAATGTAATTATTAGGGGATCAACAACAAGTAGATGAAAAAACTATGACACAACATCACAGTTTTGATTAAAATTATCAATGAAATATTTCCACGTATAAAATTTATGTTTGGTTGGAATTAACCTAGCCAACATATTGACTATAAAAATTCAACAATCATTAGTTATATTGGGGTCACACGGATGATGATTGTGCCGATTGATATTAAGTCATGCCACAACGTAAATCTTGTAATGAAGAAAATACTTTTGAATAATATAATAGTAATGTTACAATATAATTTATCTATTTTACTGAAAAATTATATAATGAAACGTTGAATGTTTTTCATTATTCCTTATAGACATCATTTATTTTAGAATATTTCTAATAACAATTTGTCTGAATGGCCACTCAAAAAGCCAATAGAGGCTTCCAAAAACTTCTAAATAAAATAAATCTTAAGGATGCTGAGAGGAAAGTAATTCCCCACCAACAACATATTTATACATACATTATAAAGTAAGAAACATGGATTTCATTCAGAAATTGTCACAATTATAAATATTTTCAGGTGCATTGCAGTCGATAACATATTATTGGAAAATATTTATTTTTTCCCACATGATTCAAAATTGGTAATTTATGAAATAAAAGAGTGCTTAAAATAAACAACATGCATCAAAACCAACGTACCCCTATCAGAAATGAAGGATGTAGTAAGCTTCATTAGAGAATAAATTCATAATTATTTTAAATGAAAAATATAGTTTTAATTTTGTGATATGGAACAACATATTTTCCATTGTTTATATGTAGATTGATGAATCAAAATTTGAAGCCACTTCCATCCCACATCATCGGCGATGGAAGCTAGCTCGTGTAAATAAGGATGGTAGATTATTTGATGAAAATTAATAATAATTATTGGAAGAATATTTAATTATGACCTAAATATAATCCATTTTGATTTATTACAATACTACATGAAAATAAATATGTTGATATTTTTTATATAGTTTTGGTCATAAGAATTAGGATTGACTATACCATAAAAAAGAAAATTTCAATAGATTTATAGTGGCCTAAAAAATATGTTCATGTTAGAGGATTAGGATTTGGATTCTATCCCATAAAATATTTTTATAAGATAAAACCAAATAAGGATAAAAAATATACAAAGAGATGATTGTAAACATAAATAGACTCACTGCATGATATTATATTGCAGTCTGATTTGGATGACCAATGTATAATAAACGATCAAAGAAAACTGGCAGTGGAGAAAAGATCCACTCATGAACCAAATGATCCCACCAGTAACGAGGCTAGTAATTCCCCCAACTACATAACTTACACATGGTAATCTAATTTTTCTTTAATATTTCTCTAATGTCCGAATCAAATAACATCCGATAAATTTTTATTAATTAAATTCTATAGGGTATAGTTGTATCTGAGTTTTATTTGTCAACACCCATGTACCAACATGTTTTGATGTGTACAATGTATAATATCCCAGGATAATAGATACACAATAATCTCCTCCCAAAAAATCACATGAGAGTGGGGATTGAGGTAGCTTATGAGCCGACTGCTATGTTTTAGGTTCCACTTGATTGTCTGAATACAACAATCATTGAAGTAGTTATTGGAGATTTTATAGAATGGCCATGGAATATGATCAACATAAAGGATGTAGGTCATTAAAAAAACTTCATTTGAAAAACGGGTAATAATTGAAAATAAAGGGTCTGAAGTGTGGTATGATATTATAGACGGATAAATCTGTTAATAAATGAATGGTCGAATCAAGAAAATTTATTGAATCGATCAATAAAAAAACTACCTTCTCCATGAAATATCTTGAGAAACATTTATTATCATTCAAAAATCACATAGATACTATATTTAAAGATAAAACTATTTCTGAAATTTAATATTAAGAAAATATATATGGAAGTTATTTTACATATGCAATTGTTCTCAAGACTCTAACCGAGATTGTCAAGCATGAATGGTTGGGAATCTTAGTTGTGAATACATACATAAGGTACATTTTCATAATTCATCTTTCAAAATATTTTGATAAATATGTTTAATATTTTTAATAACTATTCATATTTTTACTGGAATTTATATTAAAATTATTTATATGGATGATATTATGAAACCTGATTTGGATTTATTAATCCCTCTATCATTTCAATGCTAGAATTTTCAACGAATGAGGAGGAAATTAACAAGAAAAAATGTGACTTACTCAAAGTGTTTAATAAAAATATATCAGACGATAGACAATTTTTGATGCTTACATTTCAAGGGTAAATATATATGATATAATAACCTAATGTTTTTAATTTTTTCATTTAATATATTTTTTTTCTTAGGAAGCATTGTATGCTGATAACAATCAATATAAACACCACAAATATTTATTTTTTGGATTCCATTCATGGATATGAAACCAAATGACCACACATGATGTGTATTTTTAAAATTTAATACACTACAGTGAACATTTTATAGATAAAATTTAAATTATATGTTCAGTCATTGATTTAAAGAAAATATATTTATGATAGGGTGGTCGCCCAATATAGGGTAGATCATGTCGGGAAGTTGGTGTTGGAAAAGATAATTTCTGTGTATTACTACAAATAGAAAAAAATCAAGTATATATTGATATATTTAACTATCTATACATTTGAAAAATATTTACTAATTTTGGTCAATGTTTTTGAAAAATCTGAATCAAGATATTGAAATTAATTGTGGTTGTTATGTGTGAAAATTTATGAGAGAAATCATAAAGCATAAAAAGTATAACATCCCCCTATATGTAATTTTTTATGGAATTTAAAATGTATTAATATATTTCATTTTCATTTATTTTCCTATATTTTATCAATAATATCTAGATTGTCATAAGTAGAGTTATCTAGAATAAGAAATCATTTTTTAGAGATGAGTGGGTGGCGTACTATTTTTCATAATGTTATTAGAAAATAGATTTAGGTGATTACCTTCTATATATGTGATATAGTGTGAGTTATGAACTTCGAAATATATTTTTGGACTGAAAATTTAGTGTCATAATTCTTATATATTATTTTTGATCTCTTTCTCAAGGAGAATAATAATGGAGGAATTAGATTTTTTATAATTGATTTCCTTCAAAAATGAAAACTATTGGGAAATCAGGGAGGTATTGGTAGAGGTGGAGGAAAAGTTAGAGGTAGAGTCTGAGTTGGAGATCGATGTAGAGGAGGAGGCAGTGGTGAATACTGAGGTGGGGACTAAGGTGGAGACTGAGGCAGAGGAGAATAAGATGCACTTTGTAATGTCCCGATTCCGGAAGCCACCCAGAGGCGGCCCGTAACTGGTTGGTCACATGGACTCAAGCGCATTTCCCCAAATTCTAGAGGCTGCTGACTAACAATGAGGGCCTTGGGTGTGATAGTGGGGAAACTATTCCCCCATTGGCAGAGCACACAGTAGAAGTAAACAAAGCAGACTACAATGGAAGCAGTAAATATCCAACAAAAATAAACAAAGGAAGACTAAAATAATAAACAACTGGAGCAAACATGTTTATATGAAATGATGCATGATACATATGTCTAGGAAAGCAGCCAAACAAGTCACTAGGTTGAAGACAATAGTAATCCAAAGTACAAAAGAAAAGTAAACAAACAAATCCTCATCATTGCAAGCCTCAGCTTGGTCCCGTGCTCTCCTACTCCAAAGCAATCAAGTACCAGAGGTCAAAGGGCGCTTGCCCTTATCTATACCTACAACAACATAGTCTGTTTGGGCCCAAAAGCATGACCCAAAAGGGTGTGAGACTAATCTCAGTAGGAAACCTCCTGAAGATCTGTGCTTTATAGTCAGTGAGTATATGGCAGATAATAGTACAGTAAGCAGTAAATAGTAACAATAAACAGCTGGCAATAAATATTAAGCAATAACAAGATGATATAAATCAATAATCAATCCATCGAATAATAAGAAGAAGATAAGAAATAAGATAACCACAACAGTAACCCCTCATGGATGTACTTGCATCCAACCCCTCTGGTCCTATCCAAGAAGAATACTGACAACCCTCTGGGAATTTCAGTCAGCCTAACCTCTCTGGTTTGGTCATATGAGATTATAAGACTCTCTGGAGATGCTCGCTCGGTCAATTCCCCTTATAGTATAGGGTATTCAGGGACTCTCTGATGGAGATCATTCAGTCTAACCATCTTATATCCCCAAGGTCTAGAAAATCTCTGAGAAAGCTCACTCGTTCAATTACTCCTATAGTCTCAGGTCTACCATAGACTCTCTAAAAAAGATCACTCAGTCAATTCCTTTTCTTGCATGGAAGGTTTTTAAAGAAATTGAAACAAAGTAAAGACTCTATGAGGATTCTCACCCAGTATACCCTAATGTAGTCTAAAAAAATCCATGACTCTCTGGGAAGAATACTTGGTCTATCCCCTATGCTCAATAATATCCAAGACTCTCTATGGAAGCTCACTTGGTCTATCCCCGTATAGCCTATAATATCCTAGACTCTTTCGGAATCTCACTCGATCTATCCCTTATAGTCTACAGCACTAGGTTCTCATGGTTCCATGCCAGTCAGTGCATAACAATGCTATAAGGACAAAGTACACCTACAGTGCTACTTGGCTAACCAGTCTACATCAAAACTATAATGTCAAGAATATCATTTCATCCGACAGTCACAAGTCATGGAAAATAGGTATAACGACCAAAGGCTAACAAGACCCCATGGTCGTAACAAGAACACGTCATGGAAAAAACATCCAATCATAGTAATTATCCACAGACATGATCAAATTAACTGTAGAAAAGCATACAATAAAGGCAGGGAAAAAATTATGGGCAAAATGGAAAACACGCAATACCCCGTTAATGGGTATTGGTGGATTTTTCACATAAAAATGAAATACTTCGAACATTTAGGCACATACCACTTACCTTGATGCTATCAGATAAATATACTTTGACCAAAAGGCTTGATTCTCCTTAGAATGGTGTAGATCTACGAAAATGCACAAAACGTTCAACCCACGATATCTTGAGAAAGAGGGAAAAATCAGGGAATGAAACTTAAGAAGTAGGAAGAGTTTGGTGCTGCAGTTCCAATGCAATTGACGACGGTCGATTCGGAAAACATATGGAGGCTCGGGGGCTCGGAGGATGTTCGCGTCTTTACGGGTCACTCTCGGTCGACGAACCTGGAGAAGAAGGTGTTTTCATCGATTAGGTGCGACCCCGATCCATTTAATGAGAAAAAATGAAACTAAACGGCAGGTAATATTGGGGTACATGGAATGTACTTGGTCTTTCCGTACTCTGCTTTAAGCAGCCTCCACATCGCCCCTACACACTGTGTGCGTGGCTCAGACACAGCCAACACACGGCCTGGCGCTGCATCAAAGTACACGGCATGCACTTCAAAAATTTCCATATTTTCCTATTTTTCTAAAAAAAATGACCAGGAAAGGAAAAACATACTTGAAACGAAGATCCGGGTTCTCAAAAACTTCCCCCTTAAAGAAATTCGCCCATGAATTTCCCTAGCGAGGCGTCGAAGAAGAAACCCTGAAGAGCTCTGGCCACTACGATCGTACATCGACTTCCCTCTCCCAAGTCTCATCCTGTACTCGCCCGTGCTGCCATAGCAGTAGTGCCAGAGGAACAAACCGGCCACGGAGAACCTTCGTACTGCGATCGATAATCTGGATAGGATTCTCCTCAAGTGATGAATCCTATTCAATTTCAACCTCCTCATGTTGAAAGACATGCGACAGGTCTGAAATGTAACATATGAGCTGAGAAACGTGGAAGACGTTGTTCATAGCCTAGTACCTCTGAGGTAACTACAACTGATAGGCAACCAACACTACTCTCTACATCACCTCAAACGGCCCGACGTACCGTGGTGAATGCTTACCTTGTCTCTGAATCCTCTTGTGTCCCAACCTCGGTGCGACATGTAGGAAAACCTGATCCCCAACCTCGAACTCCAAAGGTCCTCTCTGCTGATCAGTATAAGACTTCTGTCGAGACTGTGTTGTAGCCATCCTCTTTCGAATCAACTCTATCTTCCCTAAGGTCTCCAGAATAAGACAAGTTCCCAGCAAAGTGGCCTCTCTTGACTCCAGCCAGCATAAAGTTGATCGGCATGGCCACCATTCAAAGCCTCACAAGGTGTCATCTGAATAGTCACCTGAAAACTGTTGTTATCGGAAAACTCCACAAGAGGAATATTCTTCTCCCAAGAACCTCCAAAGTCTATAATGCAAGCTTGGAGCATATCCTCAAGCACTTTAATCGTATGCTCATACATTCCATTTTTTTTTGGTATGGTATGTTGTACTCAAAAGTACCTATGTACCCAAAGCCATCTGAAGCTCCTTCCAGAACCGAGAAGTAATGCGTGCATCCCTGTCTGAAACAATGGAGTGTGAAACTCCATGGAGAAGTACAATCTCTTGGATGTACAACCGCCCCAGCTCATTAAAACTGATGTTCTCTTTGATTGGAAAGAAGTGAGAAACCTTCGTAATCCTATCGAAGAAAACCGAAACAACATCACTCCCTCAGGGTGACCTCGGTAACTCGGTCACAAAGTCCATCGTGACATTATTCCACTTCCACTCAGGAATGTGTAACTACTGTAAAATCCCTGCTGGTCATCGATGCTCTACTTTCCCCTGATGACAAGTAGAACATCTCATGACGATCCTAGCAACATCTCTTTTCATACCTGACCACCAGTACTAGCAGTGTATATCACGATACATCTTGGTGACACCAGGATGAAATGCCTAAACTGAAGAATGAAAATCCCACATCATTTCCTCGTGTAGGTCTGCTTACACCCATACGTGTCCATGGAAATTCAAGATCTCATCCTCTCCCACTGTCCACCCAGGAAGAGGGTCCTCTCCGGAGACACACTCTCGTAGTACTAGGCTTTCTAAGTCTGATAGATGCCTCATCCGTACCCGAACAAATAAGAGTTGAGGGAAGAGCTACAGAAGAAAAAAAGTATCTCCTTATCTATTGTACAACTCCAAGTGTATCTCAGAAAATAGATCCATAATCTTCCTCTCACTAATGGCATCCTGAACTGTCTGAATCTGAGTAATACGACTCAATGCGTGAGCCACTACGTTTCCCTTTACCGATGTATAGGCAAGCTCAATGTCGAAGGACTGTAGATACTTGACCCACCTACACTGTCTCATATTCAGATCACGATGAGTGAAGATGTACTTGAGATTATTGTGGTCGGTGAAAACCACAAAGTTCTCTCCTATAAGATAATGTCTCCAAAAACGTATGGAATGAACAATAACTAGAAACTCCAGATCACGCGTAAGATAGTTCCTCTCATGTGGCCTCAACTGACGAGACCCGTATGCCACGACTCCATCTCCCTGCATAAGCAGATCTCCCAATCAAACACCTTAAGAATCACAATATACTATATAGCTCCTGCCCGAATCTGGATAGACTAGTATCGGTGTTGACGTCATCCTCCCTTTCAACTTCTGAAAGGTTGAGTCAAAGGAATCTGACCATAAGAACTTCACCCCATTCTTGGTCAGACCAATCAGTGGTGCTGCAAGGAGTCAAAAGTCTTGTATGAAATTCTTGTAGTATCCAGCCAGCCCAAGAAAACTCCACACCTAAATGAAATTATTTGGTTGCTCACATGAAACTAATGCTCTCACTTTCTCTAGGTCTATAGATACTCCTGTCTCTGAGATAACGTGACCCAGGAAGTGAATCTGATCCATCCCAAAGTGGAATTTCAGTATCTTATCATATAACTGATGCTATCTCAGTCTACTCAGTATGATCTGAAGATGGGTTGCATGTTCATGTCGAGTGTGAGAGTACACCATGATATTGTCCATGAAGACCACCACGAAAGAGTCCAAGTATGGATGGAACAATCGGTTCATCAGTGCCATAAAAACTGCCAGGGGGTTCATGAGACCGAACAACATTACCATATACTCGTATAGACCATACCTGTTGTTGACGGCTGTAAGAGATATATCTGATGGTCTAATGCGCAACTGATGAGAACCGGACCTCAAATCGATCTTCGAGAACACCCGGGCTCCTCGAAGCTGAATAAAGAGGTTGTCGATCCTTGGAAAGGGATATCAGTTCTTGACCATCAACTGGTTCAGCTTCAGATAATCCACACAAAGCCTAAGGGTGCCGTCTGCCTTCCTCACAAATAGGAAAGGTGAACCCCAAGGAGAAGTACTGGGTTGGATGAAAACCTTTGCCTTCATCTTCTCCAACTGCTTCTTGAGCTCCTCCAACTCAGGTGTAGCCATCCAATAAGGTGTAATGGACATAGGTGCCACCCCTGGCACGAGCTCAATCATGAAGTCAACCTCATGCTTCGGTGGCAATCCTGAAAAGTCCTCTGGAAAGACATCCCTAAAAAATTCCACCCCTGGAGGAAAGTCTAACTGCGAAGTCCCCTGGTCATCCAGATAAAGACTGGAAGTCTTGGTTGTAACTCCTCATAGCCCATGATGCTCTGGTCCAGCTCTACCAACATGGACATCCCGCTGACCTCTATGAAGAAAATATCCAACCTATAGTGATACGAAACTCACCCTGTAGTGATAGAAATCGATGACTTCCTGGAAGAGAACTAACCAGTCCATACTGAGAATGACATCATAGCCCATCACCTTTAGGACATAGAGGTCCCATAAGAAGTGTCACCCTGCAACATCAATAGGGAACTCTCTATACTAACGTACACTAGATGTCCTTGTTCCCAACAGTGTATCAAGATTCCACATGTTGGCAAATGAAAATATACAGAGCCCAGAGCTCTCCACTATAGAAATAGAGATAAAACTATGCGAAGCACCAGTATCAAAAAGGGATAAATATAAAACTGATGCTACTAAGATCGTACCTAGAACTGTATAAGGGTAGGGATCCTGCTCCTGATGGGTCTTCTCCACAGTGAATGTCTGGCCTGTACCGCAGCCCTGCGCCCCTGGTTGACCATTCTGAGCTGATCCACTCTGCTATCGCTGGTAACCTGGGGACTGAACACTATAGCCACGACCACCACCTTGTCCCGAACGACCGGAAGAACCCCAGTTCCCAGACTAGTGAGAAACTGGTGATACATCACCTGAGCATGAGGTCATAGAAGAACACCTACCACCAGCTGTAGGTGAGAAGATCTGACAAAAACATTGATGATGGCCCATCTTGCTACAAGATCAAGACTCCATAGGGTCTCTCGGGCACTCAGTCCGAGTATGCCCACTCCTACCACACTTGCAGCATACTACCTGGATTCCCAAAGATGCATTCTTCCAACCCCTATCTCCTCATGCAGACTCCTTGTGGTGATTCCTACAATTAGTAGGAGGAACACAAACCCAGGATGTTTAACCTCCCTGGCTCACTAATCTAGAATCCCTTAGATTACACTTAGTGATCAGTTCTAGGTTGAAGAAAGAGGATATCGAAGTCAACCTGAAGATATTCAACTGGGAACAAATCTCCTGCCTGAGACCGTCCTCAAACTTCCTAGTAAGGAACAACTCATCACCTTCTGGAATTGGCGTGAAGGGTTGCAGCTCGGTAAAGCAATAAGAGTACTCCATAACAGAAAGAGTACCCTGATCAAGACTCATAAACTCCCAGGCTCGGTTGGCCCTCAAGTTCTCTGGATAAAAGTAATCATAGAATATGCACCAAAAATCATCCCAAGTCATACTTTGTTGGCACCCAGACTGTGAGATCACCTCCCACCACCTCTTAGCAGTGCTTCGTAGAATATAAGTAGCATGCTTTAACCTATTCTCTGGAGATATCTCTAGGTGCTTGAATATCATTAGTGTAACCTCTAACCACGACTCTATAGTTTGGGGTCCTCCATCCCTTGAGAGAGTAGGAGGATGTTGCTGCTGGAAAACCCACGTCAACTCAGCAATCTATAGGGCAGGAGGCAACGCTCCCGAAAAGGTTTGCATCATCCTCAGGAAGTCCTCCCTGAACTGCGCATCGGTGCCTGAAACGGTTATAACTGCTGGTGCCAAGGCTGGATTAGCAGGAAGATCTGCAGGAGGTTCTTGATCAGCCATGTCTGGTGTCTGATCACCATCTGGTAGCTAACGTACAAACGGAGGACGTCTAGGAGGTATAACTATGAGAGAAAAAAAGAACACATTAGATCAATAATTTCAAATACTGAGAACACAAGAGTACAAGATGGAAATATGAGGAGAAACATTTATGTTTTACACAACACGGATACCCGGCATGTATAATTCTACATGGCGTGTCCTCTAAAGCCATTTACATGGGCATGTACTTTGTAACCTCTGGTAGTTTAATGCCCCAGACTACACGGCGTGTTCTCCCCACACACGACGTGTACCTAAACTCCATTTCCCTTCCTGAGTCTCATTTCACGACTAACTCACACGATCTTCTTAACCCTAGACTACACGACGTGTTCACTAAGGACACGTCGTGTACTAGGCAAGCCCCGACGACCTGTGTTGTTCGTTACATGGCTGGCTACCTGACTGACCCTTAAACGGTGTGTTCCGAACAAAAACGATGTGTATATGAGAGATAACACTGACACATGTTGTTCGTGACATGGTCGGGTACCCAGAACAAGGCTACATGATGTGTTCTTAACAAACAGATCAAGTACGACACGAGTTTCACTGACCCATGTTATTAGTGACATGGCCGGGTACACGACTCACTACTACATGGCATGTAATGACCATACACAGCATTTTCCTGAAAAAAATTTCACCACCCCTTGTTTTTGATCACATAGTCAGTGAAACAGTTTAAAACTACATGGCGTGTAGTCAAGTACACACTGTGTATTCTTGGTTTTTCTAGGCAGTAGCTCAAAAACTGCACTGAAGCCCAGAATACATTGATAACACAAATGGATGTGCCAAATTCTGATCTTCGAGGGCCCATACTCCCGGCGAATCAAATCTTAGAATCTCCTACACGTCATATTCAAGGGAAACAAGTCAATGACACATCAAACTCCAATTCATGAGGTCCCATAACACCTCATGAAATAAAATTTGGCATTCATTTTAGTAATGTACAACACAAAAAATTTCTCTATCAAAATACATGGATTCTATCAAAGCATCTATCACAACAGCATGCATAATCTACACAAAGGGTATCAAAACAACATGAAATCACTAATGCACCCTAGATATCATGGAAATAATGCATCGCATGTGATTTCTATCAAGTGACTATATGATGCATGTGATGGAATACCCTCATCTCATCGGGATGGGATAGAAAAAGAACTAAAATAGCACAAAAATAGCAACACAAGGCATGTGAATCACTCTAGTTGAAAGCATATCAACCTTAAAGTCTCAAAACAAAAAATTATAATAAATGAGGTAGATTGGATTTTCCCTGTACACGGGTTAGCTACTCCTGGGCACAACTTATTACTCAGTACCGAGTCTGTCCTATCCCTGGATAAAGGCTCTAAACAGTAAGTCAAGAGAAATGAATTCCTTTGATACCACTTTGTAACGTCCCGGTTCTAGAATCCACCCAGAGGCGCCCCATACCCAGTTGGTCACATGGCCTCAAGCGAATTTCCCTAAATGCTAGAAGAAGCTGACTAGCAGCGTGGGCCTTAGGTGTGATAGTGGGGAAACTATGCCCTCATAGGCTGAGCACACATTATAAGTAAACAAATAAGACAATGCCGAGATCAGTAAATATCCAACAACAATAAATAGTGGAAGACTAAAACAATAAACAACTGGAGCACACATGTATATATGAAATGATGCACGATACATATGTTTAGGAAAGTAGCAATAAAAGTCACTATGCTCAACATAGTACTAATACAAAGTATAAAAGAAATGTAAACAAGAAAATCTTCAGCGTTGCAAGCCTCATCTTGGTCCCATGATCTCCTGATCCAATGAAATCAAGTACCAGAGGTTGAAGGGATATTGAACTTATCGATACCTGTAACAACATAGTCTGTTTTGGCCCAAAATCATGACCCAAATAGGGTGGTAGACTATTCCCAATAGGCAACCACCCGATGATCTCTACCTTACAATCAGTGATTATATGGAAGATAATAGTATAGTAAGCAGTGAACTGTAACAGTAAACAACATGCAGTAAAAAGTAAGCAGTAACAGGATGATAAACAATAGAAATCAATCCACAGAACAACAAGTAGGGGAGAAGCAATAAACTAACCACAATAGGAACCCATTTGGGAAGTACTTGTAGATAACCCATATGGTCCTATCCAAGAAGAATGCCAACAACCCTCTAGGTAGTGCACTCAGCCTACCCCCTCTAGTTTGTTCATACAATATTATAAGACTCTCTGGTAAAGCTCGCTCGGTCAATTCCCCTTATAGTCTAGGGTAGTCAGGGACTCTCTGAAGAATATCACGTGGTCTAACCCTCTTATAGCCTCAAGGTCTAGAAACACTCTGAGGAAGCTCAATCAGTCAATTCCTCCTATAGTCTCAGGACTATCACAGACTCTCTCAAGAATCTCACTCAGTAAATTACTTCTCTATCCTAGGAAGGCTTTAATGAAATTAAAACAAATTAAAGACTCTATGAGGAAGCTCACTCGGTCTACCCTCATGTAGTATATACAAATCCAAGACTCTCTAGGAAGCACACTCGGTCTATCCCCTATATTCTATAATGTCCAAGACTCTCTGAGGAAGCTCACATGGTCTATCCCTGTATAGCCTATAATATCCTAGACTCTCTGGGAATCTCACGCGGTATATCCCTTATTGTCTATTGTACCATGTTCCCACGGTCCCATGATAGTCAGTGCCTAATAATTCTATAAGGCCAAAGTACACATACAGAGCTACTTGTCTAACCAGTGTACATCAAATCAATCATGTCAAGAATATCATTCCATCTGACAGACACAAGGCATGTAAAATAGGTATAACAAACAAAGACTAACAAGACCCCAAGGTCGTAATAAGAAAAAGGCATCGGCTAAACTTCCAATCATATAAATTATCCACAAACATGATCCAATTACCTCTACACAATCATACAAGCATGGCAGGAAAAACAACCGGTGAAAATGGTAAACACACAATACCCCATTCATGAGTATTGATGGAATTTGCATATAAAACACAAATACTTCGAACTGTAAGGTACAAACCACCTACCATGATGCTAGTAGATCAATATACATTGACCACAAGGCGTGATTCTCCTTAGAACAGTGTAGATCTAAGAAAATTCACAAAACGTTCAACCCAAAATATATTGAGAAAGAGGGAAAATCATGGAATGAAACTCATGAATAAGGAAGAGATCACTATTGTGGTTCCAACGCAATCAACGGCGGTTGATTCAGAAAACAAACGGAGAATCGGGGGATCGGATGATGTTTTCGGCAGTACGGGTCGCTCTCTGTCGAGGAACCTGGAGAATAAGGTGTTGTCGTTGATTAGGTGCGACCCCAGTCTGTTTAATGAAAAAAAGAAATAGCCCAACTTCTACTTCTGGGGTACATGGCATGTACTTGGCCTTTACGTACTCCACTTTATGTGGACTCAACATCACCCCTACACACCATGTGTGTGGCCCGGACACTGCCAGCACACTGCCTGGTGCTACATAAAAGTTCATGGTGTGTACTTACAATGTACACGGCGTGTACTTCGAAAATTTCCAATTTTTCCAATTTTTCTCAAAAATGATCAGGAAAGGAAAAACATACCTGAAACGAAGATCCGAGTTCTTACACACTGGCAGCAAAAAATAAAAATTTTGGGCAACAATGTAGAATAAAGATCATTGAATGATTTTGTTTGATATTCAACTGTTGGAAATTTTACACAACACTTTTCACTTAATATAAGATAAATTGGGCGTGTTTCTAATTTAAAAGCACATTTTAGAAAAACACAGACATGCCATACTCAAAACATTGGAAATCCATTATGATTGTTTTGAAACTTATGGAAAATGATCCATGATTAATTTCAGATGTCCAGGGATCAACCAGGCCTCAATATGATGCATGATGTGATAGGTATGAATCAAAGTGCTTCTTTTTATCCAAAAGTGACATGAATTTTGTGAGGAAAACAAGTGACATACATAAAACTGATAAAATCCATTCAGATTGTTTTTAGACTTTCTAAAAATGATCCATGAGTCATTTGGGGGTTTTAGGGATCATTAGAACCCCAATTTGATGCCTTGTGTGACTGTTACGACTCCAAGTGTGTCTTTTTATTCAAAATTGACAACAATGTTTTTTGATAAACAACTGAAATACTCAAAAATAAAAAAATGAATTTTTATTGATTTGGTACATTATTAAAATGATCCATATGACATTTGTGATGTGTTTGGATAAGCCTAAACTCCATATTATGCACTATGTGACCAATATGACTCCAAGTGGCCATTATCAATTTAAAATTTAAATTTCAATACAAAAATGAGTCACACACTAAATATTTTTCAAACACACTAGGATTTTCTTGATTATTTATGTCAATGAACCATAATTCATTTGTGATGTGTATGAATTAGTCTCATTTAATACCCACACATAATACCACATGTATGGATCCAAGTGCGTGTTTCCACTTAAAAAGGACAATTTAGAAGAAGACACTTGTGGTGTACTCAAAAGAGAGGAAACTATTTTTCATTATTTCATTACATTTTAAAAAAATACATGAGTTTTTTGGGACATGTAGGGATCATGGTCACCACAATAAAATTCCCAGAGTGACCGGTATGACTCCATGTGTGTCATTTTATTCTAAAATTGTCATTAATTTAAGGGAAAAAATTTACATACTCAAAACCAAGATAATGAATTCAGATAGTTTTGGAACATTAGTAAAATGATACAGAATTCATTATTGATGTTTTAGGATCATCAACTACTCAATACAATTCAGTGTGTGATTGGTTTGACTCCATGTTTATCTTTTTATGCAAAATTGTCATTAATTTTATTGAAAAAACCACTAAGATTCGCAAAACTGAGAAAACAAATTCTGATTGTTTTTTACATTATGAAAATTTTCCATATAACATTTTTGAAGTTTAGGGATTAATGTCACCTCAATCTGATGCATGATGTGACCAGTATGACACAACGTATTTGTTATTAGATTAAAATTGGCATTCTATTTAAAAAATATTCACTCACTAAAAATAGAGAAAACACACTAATATTGTCTTCATAATTTAGGAAAATTATTAATAATTCATTTTTATAATGTATTAATTATTCTCATGTGAATCCCAAACATAATTCCACCTATACGGTTCAATGTTCATGTTTCTTGTTTAAAATGACATTTTAGTAAAAAACCCCATAGTGTACTCCAAACCTGTAAAAAACTTTCTCATTTTTATGATACTTTAGTAAAATGATCCATTAGTCATTTTGGATGTATAGATATAATATTATGATCAATAATATGCATCTTGTGACAGGTATGACTCCAACTGCGTCTTTTTATTCAAATTTGACATTAATTTTTGAGAAAAAACAAATGAAATCCTCAAAACCCAAAAAAAAAACAGTCATATTGTTTTGGTACATTAGTAAAATGATACATAAATCATTTGTGACATGTAGGGGTCAGCCGCAGCTGAATCTGACTCATTTTTTGACCAATATGACTCAAAGTGTAAATTATTAATTGAAAATTTACATTTTTATACAAATAGGTGTTAGTCACTAAAAACAATGAAAACGAGCATAAATTGTATTGATGATTTTGGAAAAAGATTCATAATTTATCTATGGAATTTATGAATCATTCATAAGTAAAACGAACAACCGATTCCACCATTATGTCTCAAAGTACATGTTTCCAGTTTAAAATATCATTTCAGTTAAAAACACACATGGCATACTCAAAACCTAGGAATTTTTATTTTTATTTTTTTACTTTAGTAAAAATGTCCATGAGTAATTTATTATTTTTATGGATTAATCATTCCTTAATCTGATGTCCAATGTGACCAGTTTGACTTTATGTGCATCTTTCTATAGAAAACTATTATTAATTTTATTGAAAAAAACAACTAACTTTGTCAAAAACAAAAAACACACATCCAGATTGTTTTGGTAGATTAGGAAAATGATCCATAAGTCATTTGTGATGTGTAAAAATCATTCACACCTCAATTAGACTCATGGTGTAAATGATACGACTCTAAGTGCACATTTTATTAATAATATACATTAATTTTAGTAAAAATACAACTAACATACTCTATAATAATTTTCTTTCCTTGTATTTGTGTTAGAAATTCTATTTCACTTAAATTTTATATTAGTACCTTATTTTGGTAATTTCTATTGCTGTTTCTTGTGATGTAGAGTGTTGTAGTAGACACTGCGCCTATTTATAACATGGTAGTGTGGCACAACAACACACTCTAATTTTCAATTTATCAGTGTTACTAAATGAGCTGATAAAATGATGATTTTCAACACTTTTAATGGTTCTTATAAATCTATACTTAATCAATAATCATGCAGGTTATGATAAATTATATCTTTAGCATATTTTTAACTGGGTAGATAAATCATACATTTATCATTGAAAAAAAGGCACTGATAAAACATACATTTATTAGCACTTTTTAATGCAATGGAAAATGGTTTATTTGTTAGTGCTAAATAAAAGTTTTGATAAATGGTGTCTTTAAAAAGTGCTTTTAAAATCACTCATAATTTGACTATTTACCAGTGATTTTATTTTCACTGATAAAGCTACAATTAATTAGCTCTATTTTATTGCTGATAAAATCCACGGACTTCTAGCTAGACAGATGTAGTATGTGGCTTTATAAAACTGATAAAGGATGATTTTAGTGCCATTAAATTCATATTTGGTATTAGGGGGTCTTATTTTTTATTATCAATGTCTATTTTGATTAATAGATGTGGGTCCTCTTTCATAAAATATCAATGATTACTAGTTATCTCAAGAGAAACAAGTTATAAGGGAAAAAACCAAAATATTCTTATAAGGAAAGAACCTAAGATATAATAGGGAATCATTAACTACATATACCAACTATTTAAGGGCAAAAACCCTAGAAATTAAAATGTGTGCCCTAACAAGTTAAATTTTCACCCCATATCACCTCTTAGAATCTTTGGTGGGGGACCCACACCTCAACAATAACAAAATTTTAACAGAAGGAGAAACCAAACCTAGTGGGTGACCTTTAATTTTTCAAGTAGATATTTTAAAGTGAAGGAGTACTCATCTATGTGGATTGAGATTCCATACCAACAGAGCGGGTGATTTTCTAACACAATCAATTATGCATGGGATCTGTTCACTATCATAATAGCATCACCATGTGTAACAACCCATAAATGTTATCAATAAAATTATTCTACTTATAATTATGTTATATAGAATGAATAACATAAAATCATATATATAACAAAATTGAAACATTATAAATGAAGAATTAATGAAATAAGAGGTATTTTTAGAAATTAAGGAACTAATACCGATGGGATTTTAGCTTGACTGTTGGAATAATAATATGACCATTAGGAATGGTAATCATATCAATATAATAGTAAACCCACCTATGAAAATTTAAATAAAATTTGGGTACCTTGTAAATTAATATATGATATATTTATTTCATGGTATAAGTAAATAAATGTTCAAAAAAAGATAAATTTTGTGTTGGATTTTTTGTAAACTGTAAATGTTTATATATTGTTTTATAATTAATATAAGGTTTTGAAATGTATTTTATTTTCATAAAATTTATTCCTAAATTAATATTTTGTTTTCTTATGAAAATCATATAATTTTATGAGAACTTAATTAATTTTTTAATGTGTTATAAAATCTGTTATAATTTTTAAATACGTATATTCCAAAAAATTGTTATTTAATTTAAAATTTTAATATCTCATATAATGAAAATTATTTTCATAAAATGGTGTCCATTTAATAATTTTACATGAGGAAAAATATTTAGGGTTAATTTTATGGAATCTTCTAAAATAGTTGAATTTTTAGACAATTGTGAAATACGATGTTTTACAGTACTTAAAAAATACCTGAATTATTGAGTCATGGATGTTGAATGAGGGATATAATCCCATTATCTAAAAATATCTTAATAATTTTAAAATATTTATTAATTGGTGTCATCAATATTTATAGTCTTGAGCCAAAATTAAAAAAATAATGAATATAATAACAAAACACCCCTCTCTTCCACTTTAAATACTACCCTCACCACCTCTTATCAAATATTCTAAGCCATGAATCTAGTGAAAATTATATCCAATCCTCTCACAAGCCTCTACCCCACGTTAAAGATCCTTTGGTCTCAAGAAAAGATGATACCCACTTTTCCTATAGAGGATCGCAAGGAAAATAATTTCATGATGGCCTTAAATTCATGTGCACAACACTTTCAGTCATATGGTAAGGGATTCATTATGAAACTCCATTTTTCATTTGGGTTGGACATCCACTATATTTTCCCAAATGTAATTATTATTTCGTTTTTATATGATATTGTTACAATCTGTGTATTTGTTTCAAACTTGTGTATATAGATCAGATCACCTATCTTTAACATGGAAATTCATATTTTTAAAAAGTTCCCTTCAGAATTTTTGATATCGAGAAAACCCGATTAAAGCAGACATCCCAGTTTCTCACCATCAATCAAGGGAACTCTATTTTCAATTTAAATACACCGTTATTTTCCTAAAATACTTTATTGTATCATGAAAAACTATTGTGGTTCATTTCTGGTGTTATACAAACAATGTGACCTTTTATTTTTAATGAATAATTAAAAGATTCCCTTAAACAAAATTAATATTACCATTTATTATGTTTTTCAAATAATCTTTTTTACTTGTTTTAACTTCATTTTTTAATAAATTATCATGTCTGACGCCTATTTATTTCAATGTATGTCCATAATCCACTCTTTCATGGGCACCATTATGATACACCCATTTGTTATTCCTTATGACGTGATTACGATACCCATTTCATTTCACAAGAAAAACTTATTTTTATCCCATATTTGTAATTCATCATGATTCACACATACGCATGAACATGTTTGATGGGTTCTCCTAGATAAAAATACAATATATTGGGTAATATTTAGTCTCATGATATGTCATGTTGGGACAAGGAGTAAGCCTAATTCATTTATCAGACATGGTTCTCCATGTGCAATTGGCTTGGAAGTATGCCTTGACTCATGATCCTCCATGTGATGTAGTCTTTAAAGTTAGACTTTACTCATTTTAATGTCATTTTTATGTTATTTCCACATTCCAATGACTCTACGGTAACATGATACCGTGTTATACATGTTATTATTCATTATGTTTATTCATGTTCCATTCCTTTTTATGTCATCGTGTTATGGTTTATGACCCATGTTCTATTATTTATTCATATTTTTATTCCCTTTCTAGGATTCTAGATCATCCATTTGTTCATGTATTCCCCAAGATATCATGTGAATATGTAAGGGATATAAGGAAGGTAAGAGGACAATAAAAAAAATTTATAAATGGTGGTTTTATTTTTCTTTAATGTTGTTTAACTGTGTACCTAATTTTACAATGACAATAGACTTTATGACTGTTGGATTGTAATTTATGATTAATTATTATTTAAAAAATTTAAAAAAATATGAAAATTTCTAGGTCTATTATAGTTGGTATTAGGGGGAGTACTAGTTAATTAATGAGATAAGGACTAGAAAACATTAGTAAGAGGCCTAGGGAAAACTCTATCATTATGGATAACCAAGATTAATTTCTAGGAATCACATGATATGATATAATTTTCATTTACAAGTTTAAAATTCTATGTCCAATATTCCTTTTTAAATTATTATAAGATAAGTATTCATGTCCCCAATAAGGGTGGTAAATAGAATAACATGTTCTAAAAAATAAATGTGATATGAAATATGATGATTTTCTCAATGAAATTCAAGATCTTATTGGAATAGGTTCTCCAAATTTCCTGACAGTACTAGCACAACCAGATCAAGTTATGAAAAATAATGTTCATAATGTGGAACAACCACATTATCATATAAAACACAATGTTTTGGTTGAATTATTCATGTAACAAAGGCCTCCAATATTTAGTGGATCTTCCGATCCCCTCATCACTGTGAAATGGATCAACATGATTTAGAAGATATTTTTTATCCTCTCACGGTCTGAAGAAGGGATTATTTTTCTGGTGGTCTTTTTTTTTTATATTGAATGTGATCAGTGGTAGAAACTGATCAAGAACATGAAGTCCAAGGAGGAAATAATTTCCATGTAATGAGATGATTTCAGGAAAATATTTTTCGATAAATATTATTTTCTAGACTCTCCGTCTTAAGATGGATATAGAGTTCTTTAGTTGGAAAAAAATTGAAGACGAGTCCATCTGGGAATATGAAACAAACAACACAATACAAGCACGATTCACCACTGAAATTGTCACAAATAATGATATCAAGGATAATCTATTCTTTAGAGGACTAAATCCATGTATATAATGAGCATAGGATATTCTTTTATTTGAAAACTATGAGTTGATTGTATGTTTTACCCTCAATGTTGAAATGTATACTAGAAACTCTTAGTGGTCTCATGGGTCTAGAGATAGAAATTTGAAAATAGAGCATAATATGAGAGAAACAACATATAAATTCCATGATGGAGAGAAAACGGAACATCCCATATGTATAATTTATGGAAAGAATCACCCAATAAAACTATCAAAAATAAACTGATAGATTCTCCAAATGTAGAGGAGATGGGAATATGGCTAAAAAATGTCAATGGAATAAAACAAAGATAACAAATTTTGAAGAATAAAACATCTTTTAGATCAATATTATTCTTCTAGTGTAGTGTTTAATCTACAAGGAACAAGAGAATATTGTAAACTATTTCCCTATTCCTAGGGTTATTGGAGTTAATCAACAACAACAACCTCCATGGAAATAAGGGAAGGAATATGATATCCCTAATGTTGAGGTGGGGACTATAGATGATGTGTTGATAGGGACTCAATTTTTCTATTAATGGATAGATAATATATTATTTTATTCTAGTTCTATATTTTATTTTATATAATTCATGTTTAATAGAACAATTCAAACACCACCTCAAAATATGAAGGATGAGTTATCTCTGAGAATTTGAAATGGGGAAATTATTGCATCTGAAGTATATAAATCCTCCTTAATTAATGTATTTAGAAAAAACCCCCTAAAAATAGCATCCTAAATCCATTAGTGGATTATTATAATATTTTGGGCATAGAATCGATATTTTTATACAAATCCAAGAAAAACTTTTTGTAATGGGTGATCACTCTTCAAATACCAAAGCATCCACTAATAGTGTACAAGTATATGGAGGAGGATGAATCTATTTCAGAATCATCATCTTAATTGTTAGTATTGTTTCCTTATGATAATGAATATGTAGCTCAAATGATTGAGAAAAAATAATTGATCCCTATCAAATACATGCCCATTGTGAGGGAATACACAGATGTGTTCCCTGAATAATTTATTACTCTTCCTAATGACCCATAGGTTTATTTCTTAATTGATCATATTCATGGATCTATACCCATGTCAAGAGACCTTATTGAATATACACCATCTAGTTTAAGGAACTAAAGAAGAAGGTAAAAGAGAATAGATACAAGGGATTTATACAGACAAGTGATTCACAGTGGGGTCTGGTAGTCCACTTCATAAAGAAGAAGGACGGTTCAATGAACCATTGTAATGATTATCATGAGCTAAACAAAATTCCGATATAGAACATGTATCCCATGCCAACTATAGATCAAATGTTCGATCAACTATGTGGTTCCAAGTATTAATCAATGGTGAACCGTAGGTTGGGATATCACTAATTAAAGGCGAGGAAGGAATGTATTCCCAATATCACTATTTGAATGACATACAGATAGTATGTGTTCCTAGTGATTCCCTTTAGACTAAAAAATTCTCTAGATTTTTTTATGCAATAACTGAATACTTTCTTCAAATATTATGTGCAAAAAATTCTTGTAATCTTTAGATATGACAGTACGATATACTCCAACAGTAAGGGGGAACATGAAAAGAATTTCTGTACTATTCTAAAGAGATTATGATGGGGTAAAACTATATACAATGTACTGTAAATGTGAGTTATGGATGGTGAAAGTTTCATTCTTGGGAAATGTTACCACTATAAGAGTTATATATGTAGTCCCTTCTAAAATAATGGAAATTTAAGAGTCTCCTAGACCAGCATCTATAATGTAGATCTATAGTTTCCTTATTCTATCATGGTATTAAAGGAAATTTGTAAAAAACATATCACAATTTTTAAAGAATCTATCCATGATTCCTTGGATCGGAAGGAAGATTATATCGACGAGTGAATGTGAAGGCTGCTTCAACGAGTTGAAAAAGTTGATTATAACCTCACCAATAATAACATTTCTGATGAGTGGTGAACACATTGTGATATAAATCGATTCTTCAATGATGTATTTCGGTTTTTTACTATTGGATAATGATAATTTAATTTCCTACAACTCATGGATGTTAACAATTCATTATAAAAAATATCCCACACTTGATCTAGACTTGTAAAATGTGATATTTGCTTTGAAAATCTTGTGTAATTATCTCTATGGAGTGAAGTGTGAGATATATAATATTTATAATAGACTAAAATATATATTAAAATAGATGGAACATAGAATATGCTTATGATGTTTGTTCAATCTCTTCAAGGATTATGACTGCTCAATCAACTATCATATTAGAAAGGAAAATAATGTGCTGGATGCTCTAAGTAGAAAATATCATACAAACTTATCAATGATGAGAGTTGAGAATGATTCAGTCCAAATTAATTTTAAAGTAAGGAAATGGTAATCATTAGATAAGTAACATCACCAATCCTTTCTCAAAAAATTCCCCAAGCATCCCTTGTATATAATATAAGGGATGATCAAAGAAAGGATATGTAAATTTAGTCAATAATGGGTGCTATCAGAAATGGTAAATACACTGAGTTAAAAAATTATGGGGATTCTATCGTAAGATTTTGTTCATGATTATGTGTAGCGTTTAATCTAGAGATAAATAATGGGATTCTAAATAACACACATAGATTAAATTTCTCTATTCACCATGGAAGAACAAATATGTGTCGTGATATCTGAGAGAACTATTAGTGGGACTATATAAAGAAGGATATCATTTAACATACATCAACGTGGATGGTATTTAAACAAGTAAAGGCTAAAAGGAAAAATTCTAAGGTGATAAAGAAAAAATTACCCATACTATCTTGAAAGTGGAAAAAATCACCATGTACTTTGTGACTAGAAATCCAAATATATCTAGAGGAAATATTTCTATAGGGGTAATTGTGGATCATCTTATAATGGGATCTCACTCTATCTCAATTCATGAAGAATTCTCACATGATAAACATGAACATATATACAAACGAGATGTGGTGAGACTTTGTGGTTTCCAGGGTCAATTTTATCTAATGGAGATATGAGGACTACCTCAATGTTTGGGAAAAGTCTCCCACATTCTCTTTACAATGATATGAACTTCAGCACGACCAATTGTCCTTAATATGATATCCACTTTGATAGTACTATTCATATAATCAAAGATATGTTGAGAACATTCTCTATTGAATTTGATCGAGGATTGGAGAAACATCCACCTCTGGTCATGTTTATTTACAAAAGAGTTTCTAATCGAGCATCCAAATGGAACCATATGAATCTCTTTATGGGAAAATATATAGGACACCAACACGATGCGATAAAGTTAGTGAACATAAGCTGATAGAACTTGAAATAGTCAATGAAAATTGGGGAATAGGTGAAACCATTCAGTAGCACATCAAGGAATTCCAAATTTGACATATGTTATATAAATAAAATCATCAATCATACCTAGATTTTAGGGTTTGAGACATGGTATTAATCTATATATATCCATGGAAGAGGATAATGAGATTTGGGGAAAAGGATGGTTAGGTCCTAGGTACATTGTCCCCTTCCCGATTCATGATCATACTGGAGCTGTGGCCAATTGAGAATCACTTCCACATACTATGTCTCAAGTGCATGAATAATTCCATGTATTCCTCTTGAGGAAGTACTTTCTGGATCTATCACGTGTACAAAATTTAGGGGTGTTATTGTTGTTAAACAATCTCTCTTATAAGAGGAAACTAGAGAAGATCATAGACTGCAGAGATAACGTTATACACAACAAGAATACTCACCTGGAAAACATAATGTAAAAAAACCATAAGTATGAACAGGTAACCTGAGAACCATATGAATAAATCAATTTTAAAATTAATATAATGATTTAAAATAATTTTTCCCATGAAATAGATTCAAAATTTAATATTTTATTATCTTATTATTGTATGATAATCTAATGAGGCCTGCTTTAAATTATCATAGGTTAATAAAATCAGTTATAATTTTAAAATCTATATTTTTCAAATTAATGATGATTTTATTTAAAAATTTAATTTCTAATATTCAGAAAAATATTTTTATAAAATGGATTATATTTTTTAATTATATATATCTACAATTTTTAGGGTGATGTTTTGGGATTTGTATAAAATATATGAATTTTTTGTCTGTAGAGAAATACCTTAATTTTTGTTATTTAGAAAATAAAAGGATTATTGAGTCATGGATGATGTATGGTTGATGTTATCCCATAATATAGAACTCTATTAATATTTTTTAATATATTTAGTTGTGAGAATAAAAATTCCATTTATTATTGAGCTAAAAAACAAAATAATGAATATAATAACCAAAAATAGTCATCTCCCCCATTATAAATACCACCCCTCACAATCTCTTCTCCTCATACCTTCTAGGCCATGAAGCTTTTCCAAATTCTGTTTGATACTCTACAAATAATATTTCCCACTTATAAGATTCTTTTGAAAAAATATAAATCCCTTTTTCTGTAGGAGGATCTCATGGTGAAAAAGTTCAAGGGGATATTAGGGTCATGTTCATAACACTTTCATATATAAGGTAAGAAAATTTTCCCAATCCTTTATTTTTTCCTTCAGGATCCACTTTAACTATATTTTAAACAATGTAATTCTTATTTATATTTTTATAATTCTTCTAAATTATATTTATATGTTCCAAACTCATGTATGAAAATCATATTACCCATCTTGGATATGTAAATACATGTTTCTAAAAGGTTTCCTTTTCAATTATTCCTTATAAGAAATCATAATTAAATAGAACTTCTTGTTTTCTCATCCATTTTCATGTGCTCTCCATTATCTATCATAATGAACCATTATTTTTATAAAATAAATCATTTTACCATGAAAAACTATATTTATTCATTAATAGTTTTATATAAACAATTATAACTTTTTCTTTTAAAAGAATTATTAAATTTTACCATAAACAACACTAAATTAGATCATTTCTAATGTTTCTTAAACAATCCTTTTACATGTTTTCACATCTTTTTGACATCAATTACCATATTTTATTCCTATTAATGTGTATCTATATTTTAAATCCATTATTTCAAGGATAAAAATATGATTAACCCATTCTTTATTCCTTATGACTAGAATACATTACAAATTTCCTTACATGGGTAACCCTTATGTTTATTCCTTGTATTTTTATTATTTATAAGGAACACATAATCAGGAACATGTTATTATGGGTGCATCCTTGTAGCACTCCACTGCATTATGTAATGTTTAGTCAAATGAGATTTCATGTTTGGATAAGGTGTAAAACTGATAACTTAATGGTACTTGGTCCACCATGTTCAATGGTTTTAGTAGTAATCCTTGACTCTTGGTACTATCTATGAAATTATATTTACAGTTACCCTTGAATCATTCTTAATAAAAGTTTATTATTTCCACATTCCTATTTTTCCATGATTACATGATACCATGTTATACATGATATGATTCCTTATGTTTATTCACGATCCCTACCTTTTTATGTCATCATGTTATTCCATATAACCCTTGCCTTATGATTAATTCATATGTTTATTCCATTATAGGGACTTTTTTCTTATCCCGTTTTTCTGGTATTCCCTATGTAATCATATGTTGATGTAAGGCCTCAGAGAAATATATGAACTCATTATGATGATTAAATAAAATATGTTCTTATTTTTGTTTCATGCTATTATGTTATGTGCCTAATCGTTAAAGACACTATACTTTATTGAACATGGATTCTAATTAAAATTTAATTATGATTTAAATCTTGTAATAATTTGTGAAAAAGTCTATGTAAATTATAAAATGAGTTTTCTTAACCCTATTTATTCTATAATCATTTAACTTGATCTCCATTTTCATTCCAATGAAGATAACAATAAAAACTACTCAAATCACCTCAAATCTGACATTCTGATTCCAAAATGGGTCTATCATTATGATCAAGTTGGTAGAACATATTATGGAAAACTCACATTCCCAAATCCCTTTCTTCCAAAAATATATATGAAAATTATCTATGTTTGGAAAACTGAATTTCATGTACTATGGGGATACAAAGCATGTAACCCCATGTGGAATGTATGGTTTTTTATTTATCTCTACATAATATATATT
The DNA here is from genome assembly GCA_963277665.1 of Viscum album. NCBI lineage: Eukaryota > Viridiplantae > Streptophyta > Magnoliopsida > Santalales > Viscaceae > Viscum > Viscum album. Next base: position 163,657,922 of record OY728128.1, read on the forward strand.
GGTTTAGAAACATGGTATTTATATTATTATACATGGTGTGTTGGACCCTTATTGGTACATTGAATGTATCACCGCAAATAATATCATATTGGTGGCTAATAACAGGATTCCTCTGATGGAGTTTACACATTATGTTGGCCTAACTAGATCAGCTGGAAAGTATTGGGGGAGGTGAAGATATATACCAGCTAGAGCACTTAATGTATTCTAAAGTCCCACAAGTCATGCATGTATAAAAAACTATATCTCTATGTACTCCTCATACACACCGAGTGAGGCCCCCTAAGAACACATATCATTTGAAATGAATTTAAATTCCTTGGGATATTTAACCCCATTTGAAAACCTAAATATTTAAATAGCAGAGTACTCAATTTATATCTAAAGAATATTCATTGAGTGACTATGGGAATATATCACAAAAAAATAACTTCATTGTGAAACATTATTCAGACTCTATTCTATCCTCCAATCCACCCTGAATCATTTCTTAACACCTCATCCGTTACTACATTTCCACCAATGTCTATTTTTATCCATTTTCAGTAGAAAACTACTTAAAATAACATATCATGTATTTTTTATTCTTGTCACACCATTTCACTTATGGAACCCACTACACCACTTCACTAGATTTCCATCAGTCGCATATAAATCTACTCACCTTCTTTGTTCCTAACTCTCATTCTCATATCATTTTCATATATACCCATATAATGACCATTATTTGATCTTGGTTCATGATTCATCAAAGCTCCAGATATGGTGGAAACCCACAGTGACTACATGAAAACAATGCGGGGATGGTTAATTAAAATCATAGACATGATTATTAATGTACACTAATATTCATTTCCCTCGATCATTTGGCATGGATTTTCAAAGGATATAGATTGTAGTGAGTGAAATAATAATTATAAATTTAAATTAAAAAATTCATATGGTCTTAAAATTTTGATAAAATATATAATATAGAAGTAACATATTCTCAAAAAACACAATAAATATAGTAGAGGAATAAAAAATAAAATCCCTCTATATTGATTGGTTCCTTTGACAGTGATGATTATATCCACATCACCATAATTTCCAGTATTTTAGGAGAAAATGTGTATTTTCTCTCCATATATGTGAATCTACCTCCATGTCTACATCTGTCACATTTGGATTTATTGTGGAAAGCTCAAAAAAGATATATTAAGGGTGAATTTATTTAGACAGATAGTTTTATAATTTATAATGAAATATTTTATTACTATATATATAAATTAATTCTAGGATGGTTGACCCAAGGGGCCCCAGATATGAATAATGATTATATTTCCCCTAGGTTAACCCCTCTATTTGGAACACACCTAAAATGTCAAATTTTCAAGCACTTTATAGTGTAAATATATGTTTTCCACATAAAAGTCATGAAATGACTGAAAATTTATATATTAGATTAGGTTATACACAATGAAATATTAATGAAAATTTCTTAGTGACCAATCTATAAAATATATTTTTTCAATTTTTTTGAAATTTTAGAAAACCATAATAGGGGTCACTAAATCCTACCTAAATTCATGGAAAATAATCCTAAAATCCGGATTTACATAAAATGATGGGGGTACTACACCTCCATTTAACTCTATCAAACCCAGGAGGTTCACTATGTGATCTCATACTATAAAAATCATAGTCATGTGGTATCTTATGAACTCTATGATTCTTATCCTTTGAGTCCTCTATTATCACTGTGTATTTCAAGAGGGTATAGAAATCACGAATTCCTAGATATCCCTTATTGATGGTATATTAAAGCACATTAACCTACCTAATTGTATATTAGACAGTAATGAAAATCATTAAACTGATCTAGCTTTAGGAAAAACACTAAGAATTAATCTTTCCCACACAACAATATAGTTGCAATACTCCAATGAATATTAGATAATTATATAACCCCATTAACATTTTAACATATAGTGTCACAAAGATACCACTGAAAACACATGATGGACCACATAGAAATCCAAATTCCACCATCATCAGTATTTATAGGACTTTTCTTGGATATGAGATATAATTATCCACTCCGTGGTCACTAGCACATTCACTATCTTCACTCTCACTAACTCTAGCATGAATTGAGAAATATCATTAATTTACATATCATAAATGGGAAAACTATATGTTCTCCCACACATGGAAATGAAAGATTCATTTCCAATAATGTTGTTTTAATTGTTTTTTGAATTTGTTATCCACAAAAGGCATGTGATACTACCAACTCTGGTATAAATATACCATCAAATAACACTATATATCAATAATGAATTTAATTTTTCACCTATTATTATTATCTTATAAGAGACATAACACTTCACTAAACAACAATTTATTCCAAAATTCCACTTGATTGATGCTTAAAAACGCATAAAAAATTAAGTGTCATAGTCTAAAACATTAATCTAGGGAATACAATGTAATTGTATGATCTCATCAACATAGATACATCATGTAATTTCAAATGAAATTTAATATTTGATGAGGTAAAATTTAGATAACATTTCAGGCCAGTTGATGATCAAGATAATAAAATGAAGAAATTTAAATGAACAATGAATCTATCTACTAATTCCCTTTGATATTTGTTCTTACAAAATCTTCATAACCATAAGTGGTTTTACCAAACCTGTTGGGATTTGAATCTTTTTTTCTGATTTGACTAGTGAGGTAGTATTAGTTAAACTCAAGGAGGCACTGATTCACAACTAGCCACCAAAAAACAATATATGTGGTCAGGGTAAATATTCATAATTACACTATAAACCACTAATGTGATGTGTGGGACTCCCAAAAAACAATATAGTTCAACACAACTAGTACAACTATATTTCCTTGAAAGAAGAAAGTGTTCTCCCCACCATTAAAAAGCTCATATAGCATAAAACTTGATGATATCTATTCCTAATGGAAATCATAATTAATGTATCACAACTATGGATCACTCACATGGTGTTTGAGAAATTCAAAAATCACTATCAGTTTTTGATTTGTAACTTCAAACATAGACAATAAGGTAACCTACATGGGGGAAAATTATAAAGGCCTAAACCCATAATCTTCAACATGGGGATAAAAATATTTTCCTTAAACATTGTACATGATAAATAGTGATATGACCCAAGGAAAATGTATACATATTAAAATATTATAATAATTACATCTAAAAATATTCATTATATCATATAAATATAATATTTTATTATACTTGAGGGATAGCTATACAAGTGACTCATTTTGCAACAATTGAGAATATTGAAACTTATGGGTTTTCCACACATTCTTCATTGATACTCATTTAATGGAAAATAATTTCTATGTTATATAATGGTGAATGCATTGACTTTCATTGTGCATCATGATCACTCCCAAATCCATTATTTTTTAAAGTGTTCTTCTCATTCTTGAGTGAAGGAGAGGAGGAAAATTTGAGTGAGAGAGAGATACAAGTATGTTGTGTGAGATGATTATATATTCTCATTTCTAAATTGATACTAAATGATTAACATAACCATATTTTTATAAATATTGTTATTATATAGAAATACACTTTTGTTGTGTATCAGACCATAAATAGTATTATAATCCAAATCAAACACCATTCCACATTATAAAAATTATAATACTATTTTGTTGAGTGTGCCAACTTGAAAAAAAACAAATAAATTTTTTAATATCTTTTAAATTAATATTTATCCACAGACACAGTCTTGGTACATTCAAACTACTATGAATTTATTTAATACATAAATGTATAGTTAATAAAGTATTTCATTCATCTATTTTTATTTAAGATTGATAATACATGAAGAAAATTATTCCTCAATGTACCGAATAATATTTTTTATAATAAATAAATTAAACTAGAATTTAAATGACATCAATTGAAACCCATAGTTTCTAAACCATTAGGATTATGTCTCATTAGTATTGGGTGGGATTTACTAAACTCCAAGATTACAATATAGAAATGGTCATGGAACCAGAGGTATTGATGTTAATGTCACAAATTTGGTAACAACATATTAGTAATAAAATTTTAATATAATCCCTTTTTCATTATCTCATCCAAAATGTTTCGCATATATGTCATCAATCCATATGTTCAATATTATTTCATTTAATATATGAAATAATCACATCATTTCACCATGGCCATGAGTTTTAATGAGAATCTTATTTTCTAATCCAATGTATTTGATATGAGATTATTTAAATATGTATTGGAAGAATCCTAACTCAACATATCCCTTAATAACATATCAATTATGATGCACCCAACGTACCCTACATTCGTTAAATATATCGAATCACTATTTTGGTCAGCGAATCTTATTTACACAGTCATGACATACATCAATGATAGTATTAAAGTAAAAGGATAATTACACATACTCCTGTTAATGAATATTTTATGAAATAAATCATGAGGAATTCCTACTGTTTGGCCGGTTATGAATATCTCTGATGATGGATATTGCTAAATGGGACCTTAATGAGATGAAGCCTCACCCGATTATGAGTACTCACACATGATAGTGTAAAACCTGCATGTCCTGTATTAGTACATTATCCAACCATAAATTATATTTAAGAATATGATCACATCTCTTCATGGTTTTCATCATAGGTGGAAACTGTCATGGTCTTAAAAATATGAAAAATACCCTTGAAAATTATAAAATTAATTCCATACATTATAATGTAGATTATGAACAAATACGTTGTTATTTATATTTAATTAATATAATATACATGTAATCAAAGAAAAATTAGTTTATCATAGGGAAAAAATCAAATAAACTACAACTTAACCTAGAGGCTATATCCTATGACTTTCCATCCCCAATACATCCCATGATAATCATGTTTCTGATGAGTCTATGATTTTGTAAATTGGGCCACCATGTTGAATTCCATTGAAATAATTCTCAGTGAACCCTCCCCACTATGGGGAAAATCCATCAAGAGATGATATTTGTAATTTATATTCTACATCTACTGATGTGACTTTTTCTCTATGTATATAGAAAAAACTACAGTAAAATCACAATAGAGTGTGATACAAGTTTTACTACAATTTATAATGTAAATATCTTGGAAGAAGTAACATATCCAAACTAAATCATTAGATAACTTATATACCTTAATATACTCGGTCTATCCTCTAGAATATGTGACCATACCTCAATATATTTGGACTATCCACCAGGAACATATATTTTACTATACCATAAATACATATAGATAGTCCTCACTTAATTCCAATTTTATTCAATTGGCCCATCTTGATATTCACCTATACACATAGGGTTTGAACAAAATTTATTCCAGTACATAGGATGACACACAAGACTAGCCTAATCACTGAAACATTTGAAATGTAATGACCCCAATCCCAGTAGCATGGAGTGGGTTCCAAATATTATTGAATTGGCCTAGATATAAGATTATAACCCCAATGGGATGATTAGTTTAGTAGTTTTTGATTCCATACTCCATACATGACCTTTAAATTAAAAATAGAAAGAAAAACTACAAAGAAACTCCCTTTGTAACAACTGAAAACACATAGATTAACCCTATAAGACATTCATAATATTTATCTTCATTACATAGAGAATAATAAAACATAATAAATGGGCGAGATCATATGATCAGTAATGATAAGTAATATAGAGGAAGATAATATAAGCAATACGGTATGGTGAATGAATAGTAACTCATGCCATTAAAACATAATGCTGAGGGTAGTATGTAGAGAATAAAATCCGATTAAATATTTCCATATAAATAATATCACGAAACAAACCAATGGATACTATACTACATGAATAATATCATTATTTATCAATCACAAATATCATAATGAGGGAATTCATAATGCATGAAATCTAAAACATACCACCAATTACTCATCTATGATATCTGAAAATAAATGGTTAAGGCCTCGACCAAAACAATATCTAAAAATGGGAAAGTCCTTAACCATATTCATATATATTTTGTCTCATAAGAACTACCGATGAATTGAGGGGAAATATAAGTCCCCAAAAGTCCCATAATATGTCCAATGCATGCCACATTTTATGTGGGATAAAAATATACAACATATATATATGAAATGTAAATATCATCCCCCAATATGTATATAGAACCTCTAATCATTTATAGTATTATGGGGAATACTGTAATGATAGCACATCCATAGTCAAATTGATCATAAACTATATAATAAAATATTCTGTATGAGAATTATAATATATCAATACTAAAAAATCATTTATTTCATTACAGGTTCTTAAATAGATAAAAATAATCTAATAAAATCAATATGGAATTTTTTAGGGAAATACACCTCTTACATAAAAAGAAGAGTTCTTTTGAATAAATCTTTTTTATTTTTTATAATGGTCTATACAAAACTAGAAATATAATAATTATGTTTTCAAGAAAAAAGTAGTATTTTTAGAAAAATAAATGAGTCTTAATACAATTATGGTTGTTATATTAAAATGTTTATGAAATTGAGATTCTCCCTTTAATCAGGCTGGGGAATAATTTAGAAGGGAATCATGTAAAATATTTATTTACCCATAAAATAAAGGTAAACAGATCTAGATATATGAGTTCGTAAAGTTTAAACAGAATAAAATGATGTAAATAGAAATAATGAATCATTATATTGAGGTAAATATAGTGAAATAATAACTCAAAAGAAAAAAATGATGGTTTTGGTAGAAACCCACACCGTAAGTCCAAAAGAATTCTTCAGTTGAACATAACTGCATGAATAATGTAATTAAATACTTATATAAATTAGATCAGAACCTATTAATAAATAAATTTATTTTTTGTTGTTTATTAAGTTCATTTATTTCTTTTTGGATAATTTATATGTCGAAATTTTGTTGTTCAATAGCATTCACTTCATTGGTTTTGAGGATCGATTTACTTTTACATGTAAAGGGAATATCATCTAAAATGGGTATGATTTTCTAGATTCGGATATATATATATTAATAATTAACATCCATTATATTTAATAGTATTATATATATGTTTTTTCTATATATGAAGATGATTCATTGGATGATACATTAATAATACTTGTTTAGATCATTTTGGAGGTTTTTTGGATTGTCCCAAAATAGTTTTGTCTTATTAATAATATCATGTATATATACTAGTTCCAAAATAATAAATAACTTATAAAATATATAATTAAATATTTTTTACTATAATTATTGTTTTATAGACATCTTTAAAGTAGTTATTGGAAACTGAAAATTCATCATCCATGATGTCAGAAAATTGAAAAATCATGAGCGATGTTCTCATTTATAGAAGAGTGAGAGAGAGGTAGATAGAGAGAAAAAAGTTTGATGATGGATATTAAATTAAAATGATATAATTATATTATATAAATGATAATATAGTTACCATAAATCTTTGGAGAGGGTATATGGGGGAAGTATAATAAAATTAAGGAAATTGAAAATAAAATAAATGAAAAGGAAGCTGATTTTTACCTCCTTAATTCTCCTCCTTTAGAATTTTCTTCAAGGGGATTTTTTTTGAATCTTAATGAGATAAAGAGATCAGGGACTTTGTGTATGGGATTGGGAAGATTATTCAGAAGAATTTAGAAAATACTCAATGCATGAAATGTGTGAGGAGAAGTGGTTAGGGGTATTTAGGGTGGAAGAGATGGGTATTTTTTTGAATATTTTATTCATTTTATAATTATTTTTTCTTAGGACTATTTATAGTTTTATAATTATCATGAAATATAATAAAATAATGAATTATATTTTCATATTATTGTCTTACATCATCCATACATCATCTATAACTCAATAATTCAAGTATATAACATTTATCATAAATTATTATCGTTTTTAATTCATAGAAAATTCATGTATTTTAAAAAAATCACAAAAAATCCCAATAACAATTTTTAATTTTTTTAATTAAAAAATGAACTCCATTTTATGAGAATAATTATCTAAATATGATAAAATTAATATGGGTTTAAAATAATCATTTACTAAAAAAATACAAATTATAAATTTATAACTGATTTTATATCTCTAGAATAATAAACTAAGGTATCATAAAATTATCCTTAAATCATAAGACAAAAAAATTATTTTATGAAAATAGTTTTTATTTTTTTTTCTTTTATATTATTTTATTATTTATAATATTATAATTAAATAGTTATAACTTTCAAAAATATAAAAAGATAATTAATAATTTTGAAAATATTTGTTATCTTATACTATGACATATTGATTTCATAATTTAATTTATAAGATGCATAAGTTATAATTATACATTCATGGGTGTAGATACTATTCATTTGGGTAATTTACATTTCATATGGGTCATATTACTATTAATATAGTAAAAATACTATATCATTTGTATAGGTTCCATAACATATAGAAATTTCACTTATTTCATTAATTCTTTATTTATAAAGTCTGTATTGTGCCCTCTAAGTGATTTTTTATGAGTTTCAATATATGATATTATTATAATAAATAAAATTTCATTGACCAATTTCTGGGCCATTACATTCTGACCTTTTTCAAAAATGCCACCCATGAAATTTATTGAATTTCACTTCATAAAAAAATATGGGCATCACTTCATCATAACATCCTCTAGTTCCCTTGTTGCCTCTTCAATTTTATGAATTTTTCAAAGTACATTTACTAGCCGAGTTGTCTGATTCCTCAAATCCAATTCATTTTTGTCTAGAATTTTGATAGGCTATTCACAGTAAGATAAATAAGGTGTTAAATCTATTCATTTAGAAGTATGGGATTATGTTGGGTATGGAATGTTTCTTTATAAAAAATATACTTGGAACACTATCTGTCACACATGGGGTTGAATATTACTTACCGATTCTATTTTTCCTCACACATGATTTGAGAATATAAGCCTATTTTCACCAACATCATCCAAAAAAGTTGGTGTATGACATAAAATGCTTCATATGGTTCTATTTGAATACTACAATGTAATCTATTACTATAATATTATTCTAACAATGGTAAATACTAATCCCACATTAAAATAAATTATATTTGGCATGATCTCAACATGTCTTCTAATATTGGAATGGTCCTTTTAGACTATCTGTCAGTATGATGGTGACAACCAGTGCTCAAATGAAGCTCAGTACACCAATAGTTATTAATAAATTTAAAAACTTTTAATGTAAATCATGGATCTAGATCATCCAAAATTAAAAGAAGAGATCCATGAAGTCTTACAACTTCACTTATATAGAGTCATTCAAGGTTCTTCAGAGGAAAATCCTCCCTTATAGTAAGGAAATTTACAGATTTGGAATGTTGATCAACAATTACCCATATTGAATCATTATTTCTTGGAGTTTATGGTAATCTATAGTCAAAATCCATAATAATTTCATCCAATTTACATTTAGGAATATGAATTTGTATCATGACTCCTCCAAGATGTTTTATTTTAGCCGTCACCTATTGACAGAATGAACGTTAAGATAAATAATAAAATAATTCATTGTTTATATTATCCAAAAAGAAATGGTCCTCCAATTATGTATACATCTTAGAGATAACATAGTGTATAGATAAATTTGAGCTATGGGAATCATCAAATAACTCCCTTTTTATCTCTGTTATAGAGTGAACACATAGTATCCTCCCAAATATTTTAATCCATCATCATAGATGAAGTCTTCCTACATCCCATCATTCACGACATTAATTTTATTTTAATTATTATCATCATCGGACTAAGAACATTTACTCATGTACCAAAAATATGGTTGGGGAACCACTTGTTAATGTAATAATATTTCAACTTCCTTGATAATATCTATAACCGTATTTTCTAGATCGATATAAATATGATATTTTTCAATTCTAATTTGGTTCAGAACATCATGATCATTCCTCTTCAATGCATTTTCTACCTTATTCACATTTACTGGGTGGTAGTGTTCTGAAAAGTCAGAATCCATGAGCATATAAAGAAATCAAATTTTCCTTATGTTGATTTCATTATTTGAGTAGATATATTTATGAATCTTATAATTTGTATAAATCTCACCTTCTTTCAATATAGATCGTGTCTCTATATATTCAGTGAAAATATTACAGCTACAATCTCAAGATCAGGAGTTGGATATTTTTGTCCATGAGTTTCAAACTACCTTGATAAATTGGTAATAACTATATCATTGTGTGTAAGGACAGAGAAAATTCCATTATTTGATGGATCAATATAAATCCAAAACCCACCATTTTATAATGGATGATACCTGATTATAGATTTCAATAATATCCTCTTCAATTTGTCAAAAAAATTCTTTAGATTGTTTTATCCATACAAAAATAACAAGTTTACGTGTATGATAAGATAACATGTTAGCTAATTGGGAAAAAACCTAAATGAAACATTGATTATAAAATTCTAAACTAACAAAACTATATACCTCAATTTTGTTCTTTGGTGTAGGCCATTTAGCAGCATACCTTATTTTCATAGGATCAACTTAGATTCCATCCATAAAGACAATATAGCCATGAAAAGAAGAATATTTCAACAAGAATTCATACTTTTCAAATATCCCTTATAACTATTTTCATCTAAGAGTGTCTAGAACAACCCACAAGTGGTTCTCATGGCCCTCATAGATTTTGGAATATATTAGTATATCATTAATAAATCCCAAAAAATATTCAAGATATTCCATGAACACTTTTTTCATTAGATCCAAAAAATAGAGGATGCATTAGTCAATCCAAATGACATTACTCTAAACTCATTATGTATACACCTTATTATAAATGTTTTATTTGGAATATCTTCCAACCTCACAGGCAATGGTTCATATCTAGATCAAAGGTCAATCTTCGAAACAAATTCATCTCCTTGTAGTTGATCCATTAGAACCTCAATTTGAGGTAGTAGAATCTTGTTCTTCATTGTGTTAAAATTGATTTCTCTATAATCAATGAATATCCTCATGGATCAATATTTTTTCATAAAAAATTAATATTGGAATCCCATAGAAAAACACTAGGGTGAATAAATAATTTATCACTCAATTCCTATAGTTTCTTCTTTAACTCTATTAATTCCACATTGGTCATTCTATAAGGAGTCTCTGATATAGTTGTTACACCATGAATTAAATCAATATAGAATTCAACTTCCTACTCTAGATGATGTCAAGGTAAATCCTATGGTAATACATCAATATATTCATGAAAATAGGTACATCTTAAATTTGAATATTTTTTTCATTATCCATAGATGATATTTTCTCTTCCTCCTGAGGAATGGAATTTAGAATAGCTACTATACATGCATACATATTTGAATTAGATGATGTGGTTTCAGTTCTAATGATAAGTGATTCTATACCATCCCCACAAATCATAATTTGCATCTATTGGAAAAATATTTTCTATCATAATTTTCACTCTATTAAAATATATGGAATATATCAAAGTGAATTGTATGTATGATGATATGGATAGAAACAGAATCAAGTTTATGTTTCATAAAGGGGATTGGAAAACGCATCTTTTGGCAATGATACTTCATTTAGATGTTTGGAATGAAAACCACTTTATTAAATCAATAGGAAAATTTATGGGTTTCTTTCAAAACTAGGTAAATATTAATGAATGAGATGATCTAGAATAAAATTAATAATTTTTTATTTTTTATGAAATGATTTATTAACCTACCACCACATAATTATGAACATCATGCTTAGAATATATGATTGGATAAACATGGCCCCTCTCCCTTGGACTTTTATGTGGCATGTTTTCTTGAAGTTTAGGACACAATTTGCATAGTTTATCATCTCCCTACAATTTTAGAATTGAAAATTGGTAGATTCTTTCCTTCCCTTGAAATATTTTTCATAATGGCCTTTCCCACCAATCTTTTAGAAAACTCCTTTTCTTTTATGTTCGCACTAGGGTATTTTCATCCAAAAGTATTGCACATTGGAAATTCCATTTTTTTCATCCTTTTATCCATTAATTAATCCACCAACCTCTTAATATCTTGTTTTACATTAAATTCATATGTATTAGATAATTCATCCTCAATCATGATATCACATGAGACTATATATTTTTATGATGAGAAATTTTAGGATATTATTTCCCTTAAGAGGAATGGCTTTAAACCATGAAAGAATCAATCAATATTCTCTTTGGATTACATATCTAGTCTATAATATGACATACCAACCTTGTAAAGTTGGATTCTTATTTTACAAAATACTCTTCCTCATTGTGGTTCAGGCCCTAGAATTTATCCTCCATATTTTCTCACTCTTTGTAAGGAAAATATATTTCATGGAAATTTCTTTAAAATACACATTCCATATTGGAAATTTATTCCTACTTATTTGTGTTTTGGATCAATTAATACTACTAATCAACATCTTATAAGAGATGAAACAGTATGATGATAACCTTCTCCATTTTATTTCTTCCGAAATTGAGAACTATCTTCTCTATGAAACATATCAAATACTCCACTAAAAATGGGTTTGCATTCCTATTGAATGATTGGGGTTGTTGTCATATAAATAAGTATAACATATCTCCTCCATGTGGTCTATGAATATTCTCTATATAGGTAGGGATATTGTTTATAAGCTGATTCATCAGTCCTAATATATTTATAAGTTACTCAGAACTGGTTTCATCTCTAGTAACAACACCATTATCTTGCATGGGAGTGAAATCCCTATATGGGATACACATGTTGAGGTTATTTCCATTAATTACACTAGGATATATTTATAAATAATGGAATACATGAAATTAGTTTATGAATCTTAATGTATAATTTCATACTATAAAACCACTCGATATAAATTTAATGTTGGTGAATCACTAGTCTAATAATCATAAAACTGGTTTTTTGGGGACACATTCACTTCTAAATCCATCATAATAGTACCAAATAGAAATCTGAATTATTCAAATGATATCCAATAGGAGTGTAAATCTAGGACCACATTAAGTCCCATTATCTTGTACTAGGTTACCTAATGTCTGGCTCGAGACACCTTTTCTGAGTTGTTACCCCTAGGTACATCTTTGCCAGAACCATTTCCACTTATAATATCCATATAAAGATGTATTTCATGGAATATCCACATAATTACTACCTTAAAATAATTCTATGAAGTTATTAAATAATTCCACTAAATTTATATATTACGGTTATTTTCTTTAATATATTATTTCTAAATCTTATTTCCATGGTTTTTAATAAAATTTATCTCATACCAACTATAAATACTCTAACCCCAATAGCTCGGAGCGGGTGCCTAACATTAATAAATTGAAATTGATAAAAGACTCGAATCCTAAATTACAAATTAGTTTAGTAGTTTGGGAACACATATTAAATACATGAACTTTACATTAAAACTTGAAAGGAAAAAACATTTAAAATCAATTGGAAACAACCCAAAATTCATAGATTAACCCTGGAAGTCATTCACAATATTAATATTGATATCCTTTGGAAAAATAAAACAAATGAACATGGTGAGATTGGAAACACAGTAAGGGTAAAAAATATAACATAAGCTAATATAAATAATATTTTATGGTGAATAACTAAAAACACATTCCATTAGAACATAATCTTGAGAATATCATGGCAAGAATAATATCTAAATAAATAATTCCATATAAATAATGTCATTAAACTTTATCATAGATATTCCACTAGTCAAACAGTCTCAAGATTTTTCAATTACCAATATCTTAATGAGGCAATTCATAATGATAAAAATCTAAAACATATCATATTTTTCATTCAAGAAATCTAAAAATAAATTTTTATGGCCACAACCAAAACCGTATTTGAAAATGGGAATGGCCTCAACAAATTCCATATTTGTTTTGTCTCATGAGATCAATCAATGCATCGAGGGACAACATAAAGACCCAAACCATAAATAATAATTCCAATTAATTCTTAATTTTAATGGGGATAAACATATAAAAAATATATATTTAAAATTTTAATAACTTTCCCTAATCTCTAAACATAATCATTTCTCATTATGAGTCGTATGATGAACGATATCAAGATTACATATGATTTTTCAAAATGATCAGAGTTTTTTATAAAATATGGTAGAATATATTCAAAAGAGATAAAAATCAATAAATAATTTAATTCAATATATTTTTTGAAATAGATTAAAATACTCTAATAAAATCATTGAGGAATTTTGGAGAGAAACACTCCTATCAATTGCAAAGAACAGTTCTTTGGGAAAAATTATTTGTATTTTACATAATTGTGTATTTAAAACAAGAAGTGAAAAGATATAGTTTCTCAAAAAAAAAATTTATATTAATAAAATAATGGTTTCTAGATACATATTATTGTTGTCACACAAAAATGGGTAAGAAAATGAGATGTTCCATATAATCGGGATTGAGAAGAATTGACAATGGAACCATTTAAAACATGTATTTCCCCAAAAATTATAGATAAAATGTTTTGGATATATGATTTTTGAAAATATAAATATAATATAGAATAAGTAAAAATAAATAAATAAGACTGATAATGGGGTATAGATAATGATAGAATTACCTGAAAGAAAAAATGAAGGATTAGGTAGAAACCCAAATATTATGTACAAAAGTGTTCTACACATGTACATAATATCATAGAAAATGAAATTATATTCATTAATAAATCAAATCATAACCTATTAGACATGTATTTTTTATGTAGTTTTATAAATTTCATTTACAGGAATTTTTTGGTGTTATAATATTAAATTTTGTTGTTCAGGAGCATTCGTTTGCTTTGTTTTCATGATCAGTTTACTTTTTCACGTATATGGAAGATCATGTAAAAATCAATATAATTTTACATAATTTAAATTATATATTATTAAACACCATATAGAATATTTTATGGTATTATATATATTTTTTCTAGAAATAAGGATGATTCCATGGATAGATCGTTAATGATAATTGTTTTGATCATTTGGGTAGATTTTTGATCCCCATGAAATAGTTTTGTCTTATTAAAAAAATATCATATATATATTGGTCACAAAATATTAAAAAACTTATCATATTTATAAAAAATATGGATTTACTGTAATTATGGATTTCTGACCAGTCTTGAATGAGTTAGTAGAAAATGAAAATTCATCATCAATTATGTTTGTAAATTGACACATCACAAACACCGTTTCATTTATAGAAAAAAAATAGAGGGAGAGAGATGGAAATAATTTTGTTGAATAATATTCAATTAAAGTGATTTAATTAAAGTATATTAATGATACTAGATTTATAATGTATCCTTGTATAGGTGAGGTAATGTAAGGATATGAAAATAAATTAAATTAAAAAGAAAATGAAGATGATTTTTACCTCTTGAATTCTCCTCATTGAGAAACTTCTTATGGGTATTAGAGTTTGTATTTTTAGGAGACCAAGAACTAATTTATTTATGGGAGGGTCTTGGGAATATTATTTTTCAGAATTTAGGAAATTTACAATTCTTTAAATGTGTGAGGATAATAGGTGGTGAGGGGTTGTATATATATTGGAGGAGAGGGGTGTTTTTAGAATAATTATTCTTTTATTTGTTATTTTGGAACAAGAATATGAATAGTATGATCATTATCCCCAAATATATTAAAATAATTAATTATATTTAGATATTATGTGCTTACATCATCTATACATCACACATGACTCAATAATTTATGTATTTAATATTTATTATAAAATATCATATTTTATAATTAACAAAAAAATCATTTATTTTTTAAAAATACGAGAAGTTAACCCGGACCATTTTTTGACATGTTGAATTAAAAAATGAACTCCATTTTATGGGAATAATTTTATAAACATGAGAAATTTAATATTTAATTAAAATCACCATTTTCTAAAAAAATACATAAAAAAATTTCAAAAATAATTTTATAACATTGAGAAAAATTAACTAAGGTCTCATTAAGTAATAATAAAATCATATTATAGAATTTAATAATCTATAAATACATTTTTTTAAAATAATTTTCATCTAAATAATTTTTTTAATTAGAAAATTTTAATTAAAAATTTTTTACTTACAAAAATACCGAAAATTAATTAATTATTTTTTAAATATTCATTAACTTTTAATATGACATAATTATACCATAATTTTATTTATAAGAAGCTTAATTTTTATTTATAAATTAATGGGTGAGTTTACGATTTATTTGGTCAGTTTACTATATATAATTTTTATATTAGAATTCCTAAGGTTAGGTAAATATTACATCATTATAGGTTACTTATCCTCTTGAAATATCTCTTATTTAATTCTTTTTTCATTTGTATAGTATTTATTTTACTCTATAAGTGATTTTATTAGATTTATACAATTTGAAATAATTATAAGAAGTGAAATTTCAATGGTAGAATTCTGGGTCAATACATGAAATCCTTTCTATTCTTTGTATTTTCTAATGTGTTTGAGGATACATTTTTTCATTAGAAGATCAATTCTATGTGATATTCAAAACAATCCATTGATGGATTTTCCTATACTAAATAATGTTTATATATATTAATTATATGTTTCTTGACTCAGTTTGAGTAGTCTCATGGATCTATCATGATAGTTCTTGATCTAGATAATATATTCCACCTTTCCTAAGTCCTTCAGGGAGAATAATTTATTTAACTAGACATTAACATACTATAAGATTTTTATTTTGTTTCTAATAATTAATATTTCATTGACATTTACTATCATGAAAATAATTTCACTCCCATAAAACCATTTATATAATGAAGGATCACATTCATTATTCATTAATCCAATTTATTTTATAGCCTCATCAAATTGAATGTTCTATTTCATATATGCTTAATTAATATATAAATGACTTTTTTTTCAATTTTCATATCATTTTTTGCATCCTTTTGAGTCACCAAACATTCTGGTTGTCTCATATATACATCATCATGAAGGATTCTATTATGGAACACTGATTTGACATCCATTTTTCAAATCACATAGCCATGTTAGGAAATAAAAAGGAATATAATTTTGATGGATTTCATCTTTACAATGGGAGAAAATATTTCATCGTAGTTAATGTATTGATTTTGCTAAAATTATTTTCAAACTTTTTGTTCCTTATAGGTACTTACATTTCCATTCATCTACAATTTCTTCCTAAATACCCATTTAAAACCAATTTGATTTACATCCATTGGAGCATAAAATAAAATACAAACATGGTTCCAGTATATAGAATCCATTTAATAATTAAAAAGTCCATTCCACTTGGAATCATCTAAACCACTTACTACTTTCTTGATGTTTAGGGGATCATTATTATAGACTAATAATAAGGCACCATCACATGTGATTATAAAACCCTAATGTTTTAGTTCTATAACATATCACATATTAATATATAGTAATGGTGTCTCTATAATATCGTCTTCTTCTATAGGGATTTGTGAAATGTTTTCCTATGTGATCCTTGATCCTTAACATGATAAAATTATATCTTACTCCCCCTATCACATTTAGAAATTAAATCCATAATGGGTAATATGTGATGTATTTCCACTCTTATCATTTTTCTTGAGGGTTTGTATAGCTAATATCATCTTGATTCCATAAGGTAACATATAATGGTACACATTATTCCTTGGTGTACATGTTTTTCAATTGAAGTGGCCTGAAATGTTCTTCACAAACCCGCACGTGTATGCTAAAAATCACAAGACTCACTGCATTCCGTAAGTGGTATGTGATACCATCTGTCCATTTACTAGAAACATTCTTTTGAATATGACTTTCTCTTCATATCACTTATCCCAAAAAGATTAATGGACATCATTCATGACAAATCATTGATCTAAACACATATAAAAATATGTGGTTATTCCTATATACTACACCATTCCATAGAGCTGTTGAAATTGAGGTGAGTTAGAATAAGATACTATACACCCATAAAGAATCAGTGAAGGGATTTTTTGATATTATATACCATGAGAAGAGTTTAGTTTGTTAATAGTAAAAGAAATCTGGTTATCAGAATCAATCAAATATTTTTGAATCCAAAAAATGATTCCAATTTATAACTCATGATATAGAAATATCTATAACTACACAAATCATTCGAATATGTTATGAAGTATGAGTAACCGCACATTACATTAACCAAAATTAGTCCACACACATTTGTATAAACTAATTGATGAAGCCTTTTTTCCCTTTCACCTTTTCAACTAAATGGGTATCTGGTCCTTTTTACATCAAAACATGTGTGGCATAGCTGATGTAGTTTTAGTTCATTGAATCTAAATATAAATCTTGATGTAAATCAATGAAACACTTTTAATTTACATGAAATTAGTAGTGATGAAAAACATCGGTGTGTTATGATAGTTATGAAGTAGTTTTGTTATTTATTTTAGCTAATTGGTTTGTGTAATCATTCACAACATGAATACTATTCTAATGTCTACTACCATGACATATCATTCCAAAAGTGGAAATAGTTATTTCTGAACTAGAAAAAATTATATCTGTATCATGTATAGATATTGAAATAATTTTTTTGGAAATAGCTCGAATAAAATAACAGTCCATTAAAACCCAGATCATTCCTATTGGAAACACGATGTGGTAATAACCAATAGACACAATATTTAATTTGACTATGTTAAAGGCTTATAGAACAACATCCCCTTAGATGATCTTTATAAATCCAAATGGTCCATATATTTTACTAGATATGTGATCACCACAAATTTATCTAATATCCAATTGGTAAAAATATATAAATTTCACTCGATAACAACGACACTGAATTCTTCCCCTATGATTCTTAGATGGGTTGAAAATTTTCAACCTCTGGACCTTCATTCCATATGTGGAAAAAATAATAGTATTATCTATTTATTGTCCCATGGCCTTTATATTACTAGAAGGGCTTAATAAACCTTTGTTATGAGTTCTCTTCACTTTCCCTTTATATAAATTTATATGAATAATGGGCATATTTTGGAGATGTTTCTTCTTATGTTATTTTTGTGATGAAAAATGACTTGACATGCAAGTGGATTCTCAATGTTTTTCACATTAGAATTTATAAAAAATCTATTGATTCTCTGAGAGAGTGTCCCACAAATTAGATTAGTTTGTAGTTATTCAGGATGTTAAGAAAAGAGAAATTATAGAACTCAATGTAGCCAATGATCTTTACTATGTGAGGCCCAACAGGTTCTCTCCCAATGTTTACATTGAAAGAGGTCCTTGGATACATCCAAATTTTCATGTATTGATATCTGTTAATATAAAACATAGAAATTATAAAAAATTATATAATAATCCATGATTTCACGTGGCATGCATTGTCCACTAGACATAGATCATAGAATCAAACATTTAATATTGATTATATCATAAATTTTTATTCCAATTTAAGGAACAATTCATATTCCACCTTTTTAACATGAATCTACCAATGAGTATTCTAGCACATAATATTTTCATTCCTTATGGAGCACAATCAGAAGTCATTTGAACCACACAAATAAGTTTCGGTCAGTGTGGAGATATTATTTATCTAATATAACTCATGTTGAGAATTTGGATTTTAAAATTTATATTGTCTACAATTATAAAATATAAGTTTATAAGTAAATGTTTTTCTTATAATCGATGTTGTAAATACAAAAAAATCTGGTTACTAAATCTTTTATAAATTAATCTTTTCCCCATAGTCGTCATGATTAAACTTTTAATGACTAGTTTCTAGGACATTCTTGGGGAAGAGATCCATATTAATCTTTTCATAACCCTAATGAAGTTTGGATAAGGTAAATTAAGTTATTTAGGTTAGTAGGTATTCTTCAACTATGGGCTACTAGCTCCTTTATTTTTAGAGTGGACTACCATGTTTTTATATTTTAACATGGATTCACTAAATAGATGCCTTTCAGTTATATCATGTGTAGTTATGTATACTTCAATTTAAATAATATCATTTTTTAAACCCATGACCTTTATAATAACTACAAATTAAAAATAATTGTCCCCAAAGTGGATGGTCAAAAACATAGTTCTTAGGATTTTATTCAAAATAATGTAATGGAATTCCATGTCTGAATTAATATTATATTGAAAGATTTTCATTTATTATGCATAAATATTGTCATTTTTATGTAATATATAAGTTTTTTTATTATTTATACATTAAATAATTAATTAATGATGAAAGAAAAAACATTTATGTATAATAAAGTCATATAAATTACGTCTTTTCATATTATTTCATTTATTCATGTGATCAAATTCCTCCATTCATAAAATTAATAAGGAATTGAATGAAATAAATAAAGTAATAAATGACCAAATCATGGTATTATGAAATAATTTACTTATTGGGAAGAAAATTATTTAACAAATGACTTATAGCAATAAATTATTACACCAATATTGGCTTGAGCAGTGGTTTTCCTCCTTCATTGTTATGTATCACTTGTCATGGAATCATTATTTTTATGTCTTGATATGCCCATATATGATTTGGGATAATATATTAATTAAATTTAAATGTAACACACATATATGTGATTGGAATCAAAGAATTTGATAAGGGAAATTACATAATTAGACTTTGATACAAAAGTATTACATAATAATCAAGGGTTGGATGACTTAGAGACAATATAGTTTAATTCAATAATAATAAATTTCAAACCCATTCAATAAATTACATTAAAATAAATGATGAAAACATATTTTTTTAGATAGACCATAAATGGTAATACATTAAAAAAATAAACTAAAATAAAATAGGTTCACATTAATATCTAAAAATATATTTAATATTTATGATAAACAAACATATATTAATTAATAAATTAATTACATATATCTTAATGATCATCCAAATTATCTTGGAGATACCCATCATAAATGAATTCACAAGAAAATAAATGGTTAAACCACCAATTGAAGACTATTAAATTAAATTAATTAATGTATTAAAATTAATTAAAACATTATTAAATTGTCAAAAAAAATAACATCTAATCAATATAAAATGGTTTTAATGATTCAATTATAAATTTAATGCAATTTTAATTATGTCATTTTTATAGACTACACATCATTAAAAATTTAGCTACATGTCATGTATCTCAATATCCAAGTATCTAGTGTTCATAGTTTGGACACTAGAATGTTTCTCGGTAGGACAAAAGTGTGTGCACTTAGCAGATACATGCTGAGTGATCCGCTTTCTATGTGTACATGAATCCTAATGAAAAAATATTTTTGTTTCTAGGGCATGAGATGAGATTAAATTTATAATCATGCTGTATTCCTTGAATCTCTTGGTTCTTGTGTCCACATAACTCAACAAGGAACTCACCATTCATTTTGGAAGAAGTAATTAAGAAGATACATGCCATGTAAATTGACTACACCTCCTCTACTTCATTAATGATCCAGAATATTAGTATCACCTGGTTTTCATTGTTTATTTGACCACATGTTGTTCAAAATACTCACCACTATACATTGCAAACTATATAGCGTGTATGCTTATATCAACTGTTCACTATCTTACAAGGAAATTAAATTATTTTCAAGATAATCAATAAAAATGTGCTACAATCCAAGATGAAAAGGATTTGTGTATTTAGAAAATTAGGCACATAAATAACATTCAAAATAAAAAAACATTAAAATTTATCTAAAATTATATTCTTTATCCCTTTAAATATTATATTCTCCCTAGAATATGTAGTCACATGAGGATATACATCAATGAAAAGGGGTGAGATGAAAGCCCAATAAGAGGAAGAATAAAGTGAAAGATTCCATAAAACATGAGTGATTATAGTCAAATTCCTCAAAAAAATTCATAGGTTAATCATCAACCATATGAAGGAATCAATTGATAATGGAATGAAATGTGAAAATGAAAAAAAATTAAACATCTTGTCTTAGTAAAAAAATTACAAGACATATTTGTGAACAAAGCTGATATGATGTTCATATATAGCATATTTGCACAATAATAACATAAAAACTATAAAAAAAGTTAGTATTACGCTCCTGAATGTTTTTATTATCTCATGAGATACACCACATTACACAATGTATTGGAGGGCTATATAATTTTGGGCCCACCCATCACATCATAAAATTTAAACAATCATGAATTCCACATAAAATGTATATCGATCAATGTAATTAAGAAACCCATGTATAAGATTTCATTTCATAAGTATTTATTCAATTATTATTTCATGAATAACAATGGTGTTACCATATGGGAAATGTAAAATAATTTTTTTTATATGAATCATCATTTTTTTGTGAAAATTAAATAAACAGAAAGGCTTCAAGATATTTTTATTAAAGAAGTTTTCTCTGTGAAAATATTTTTATTTTCTGTATAATAATATTGGAAACTTGTATATACTTCAAAAGAAAAAGTTAACCACCATGAAATTATATTTTAATAATAGGAAATGATCATTCTCACTAAAATATGGCATGTAAGAAGAATAACCCAATAAAAGAGGGTTAGGTTTGAGAATCCCCTTAAGTTATGTGTGAAAGAGTTTTATACATGGGAATAATATCATTGATAAAATTTAATTAATTGAGAACACATTTTAAGTGTATTTTATTAATAATAATATTATTATGTTCATTTATTGCCATTATTTTGACTTATAGAGTTTAAAATCATTGTTCACCGATATGTCGTTTTAATGGTTTTTTGGTTAGTTTACTTTGGTATAATTATGTATGTTCTTGTTAAATCAGATAATAATAATTTCAATGTGAAATTATATGATATGAAAAATGTTAAATAAGAATATTTTTTCTCCGATATAATTTGTTTTTCTGCTATGAGAATGACTCATTTGATAAAGCATTATTGGTAAATATTTTGTTTATTTTTGTGGTTTTTTTACTACAACAAACTTGTATGGTTTTATTGAATGGGATGGCTAGAAATTATTTTTTAAAAATTAAAATTCATTATGTACATAATAAAATATTTTTCAATCTTAATAATGG
The DNA here is from genome assembly GCA_963277665.1 of Viscum album. Lineage (NCBI taxonomy): Eukaryota > Viridiplantae > Streptophyta > Magnoliopsida > Santalales > Viscaceae > Viscum > Viscum album. Next base: position 163,681,133 of record OY728128.1, read on the forward strand.
TTTTATGACCACTGATGAGGACGATAATGGAAAACAGAATGTCATCATCCATACAGGTGGTGAATCGACACATCACCAATGATGTTTTCATTTTTAGAAAAAAAAGAGATGGGAAGAGATTTGATGATATATATTATATATATAAAATTAAATTACATTATATATATGATATAGGAGTTATCATGCCTCTTTGTACTTGGGATGTTTGGATAGGATTAGAAAATAAAAGAAATTAATGGAGAATGATTGGGTATTTTACCTCTTGATTGATGTATCCTTGAGAACAACCTAAAGGATCATAGGTTTGGTCTTTTATTATGACCACTGTATCTTGAAAATGGGGAAGTGACATGGGATGAAAATTTGGTATAATGAGAATAATATACGAGGCTTATAAAGAGTGAGGAGAAGTGGGTGCCAGGGGTGGTATTTATGGAGGAGGAGAGGGGTGTTTTTTGATTGTTGTATTCATTTATTTTTTATTTTTTCTCAATAGTACCAATAGTTTTTATTCCTAATACAATTTATTGTAACTAGTGAAAATTATTTTGAGATATTGTGTGTTTAAAAAATAAATTATTCAATAATACCTTTAGTTGGTTAATAAGGTTATATATCGTAAATTACAATATTTTACTATTTAAAATAAATTAAACTATTCTGTAAAAATATCAAAATTTCAACATAATTTTTTTTAAATTTTTGAATAAAAAAATGTAATCCAATTATTTATAATTATTTTATAAATATGAGAAATTTATTTTCTAAATAAAATTATCATTTATTCATAAAATACCAGTTTTTATATTATAGTCGATTTTATTACCATTTGGTAAATTGATTTAGGACTTATAAAATTATCCTACAATCAACATAATATTAATTTATGAATATATTTTATCACAATTAATTTTCCATTGAATCATTATATGAATTATTATATTATAAATAAATATTTCTATTTTGTAAAAACATCGACTCCAAATTTATGATTTTAAAATCATTTATTTAAATAAATCATGATATAATTACCTAATATTTTTATTTAAATGATTTAAATGTTTTAATTATAATTTAAAATACAAGGATACAATTATATTGGTCATATTACAATCCTTATCATTAGATCAATATTTTAATGGTCTTGTTACTATTCAATTTCTATATATTCCTTATTTTCTATATATACAAATTATTTCATTCTCCAACCATGAAGATAATGTTTTTATTGGGTTTTTTATGTGACATATGCATTTTATACTATATAACATAATTATATGTTGTGAAACTCCATTAATGAAATTATATCTCATTAAATTATTCCTCCATTTTGAAATTTCTACAAAGACATATAATTTTACATAAATAGGTGGAGATATTTCACCTTAATTGTTTCCTCCAATTCTAATGTCACTGCTTTTTACTTATGATTATTCTACAACAATATGAAAATAATAGTTACCATTCTGTGTAGGACATTTTCTCCGTGGTTCACGATCTCCACGGATAGCTCTTCTTATGCGAGGTTGTTGTCTTGTTTTACGACCTATGAATTAAGTACATGTGAGGGGTCTGATGTGTTCTTCCTTAAGATAGATAAATGGAACACACCATAAACCTAAGAAATATTTATTTTAAGTGAAGTCCAATAAGCCACTCCTTTAATACGATAAATGATACAAAAGGGGCCAATGTAAATTGGTCTAATCATCCCTCTATTTCTAAACCACATAACTCTCCTTCATTATGATATTTGAATGAAGACATTGTCTCCAATTTCAAAACTCCAAGTCCCTTAGATAGTTGTTATCATAGATCTTATACAAAATATACTAATATTTTATATATTTTTAAATGGTTGAAACTTCTATATAGACTCTTGCACACATATGGTCCATGTATCTTTCATTTTCCTACATTATTCAAAAATTCTAGAGTTCTTGATTACTTCCAATATAGATATTCAAATGGATCCTTCTGAATAATTGACTCGAAACTACTATTTTATGAGATATCAACCAATGAGAGAAATTGTTACCATCCACAATGATTTTTATTGATCGGTTTATGAACATTTTTTCAAGGATTTGTATAGTCCTTTAAAATTTATCATTCGGTTGGGGGTGATAGGATTTGGTTAAATTCATTCCACTACTTAAATAATATTGGATACTTCTATAGAATTTAGATTCGTAACATGGATCATGATCTGATATGATTGAATGGGGAAACCTATGTATCCTCAACATGGTAATTCTAGGATGGATGGAGGAAGATGAGCTATGCACATTATCCCACTGCTCATTCTTTATCTCGAGTGATTCAATAACAAAATTCAGGTCCTAATTAGTTGATACCATAATCATCAAGGTGGACCACATGTAGCTTCCCTTCCATTACCCTTTTTACTTCCGTTTTCTTCTCTAGATCACCCCTTTATTCCTCCTTGATATTATATAGGATAGATGGTTTGGAAATAATATGGGAAATATATGATATATTCCAATCCGTTTTGATTTAATAATCTATCCATTTAATATCTAAGAAGATACAATATTTCTCAATATATATCATGGACAATGTAGCATATTATCTTCTACTATGAGCATCATCTACCTAATTTTTCTACCCGGGTGATATTTAAAAGATAAATCATAGTCCATGATTATCTATAACTATATCATTTGATGATTGTTGAGTTCCTTTTGTGTGAATATATACATTAGGCTCCTGTGATCATTATATATGTCACACTTTTCACCTGGGAGGTTGGGACATGAGATTTTAAATTGAAAAATCACATCTTATAGCACCAGATCAAACAACTGGTAGTCCATCCCATGGATGTTTAATTTCCATGGGGAGTAGGCTATCACATTATCATTTTTTATGATTAGAAACCCTTGAAATTACTGGAATCATTAACGTATGTCAGGATACCATTTCCACTTGTGGATCATGTGAGTACATGTTGTGTGATTATCCTCTTCATGAGCACCTTAAATATTTCTTAAAATTCTTTGGTCTAGACATAATTTGTCCCTTTTCTTTTTAACATAGTTACTGGAATATAAAGTCATTCAAAATTACCAACAAAACATCTACATTACCATTCTATGATAAGAAAACTATGAATTTACCAGATACTTGTGGGACAAAAGCATTCCTCAATTAAATTTTTTTAGAAGGGTCTATTGAAAATACCTCACTTATGATCACATACCCAAAAAAAGATACATTTGACATGAAAATGTAACACTTTATAAACTAGGGGCACAATTTATCGTTTCTAAATGTTTCTAGAACAATCTATATATTTTCTATATATTCCTCCATAATCATAGAGTAAATGGGAAAATCATTGATAAACACTGCCAATTTACATTTGAGGTAGTCTCTAAAGAATATATTCATAAAATCCATCAATATTTTATGAGAAGTATTAATAAATAAGATTATTACTAAGAACTCATAGTTCCCAAATCATCTAAGAAATGAAATCTTCAAAAAATATTCTATCATCTACTTTAGATGACTAATTTTAAAATAAGGATCTACATTTGATATGTACTCAGGTATTCATTATTGATATAAAAAATTCTTCTATCATTTAAAGGGAATACAGTTCATTTTGGTGATATTATTGACATTGCAGTAGTCAATACATGACCGCATTGATCAATCCTTTATCATTATAAAGAGAATCACTCCAACCCAAGGAGATACACTAGGGAATCTGAATAGTTTAATCCAAATTTTATTATAACTATTTCATTAAATCCTCCAGTTTGATCCGGGACATACCATATAGAAATTTTGAGATGGGATTGGCTCATTTATGAGATCTATTTATAACTCTACCTCGCGATCCGAGATAATTATAGGCAACTCTTTGGGATATATATTATTTTATTTCCCAACAAATGTTATTTTCTCTAGGATGATACCCTCTATTGGTTCTTTCATTTGGGAAAGATAGTATTCTTCAAAAGGTATTAATAACCATACCATTGAAGTATTTTCCATAAGAGCTTCATAAACATCATTGATTTTATTGGAACATGGTATGGTCCATAACATGAAAAGATATTTTATTTTATTAATATTTTATGTGTTCTCTATATAATTAGTGACAATCTATGTCAATTATTTCATTAAAAGTCCACCATGGTAAACATAATGAGATTTTATAGGATAATATTCCCACCTATGCCAAAAATAGAATATTCCAACACTGAGGTTAAACTGATTGAACCATTAAGTGTTTTTTCAGATATATATACATCCTTATTATAGAGATTCAACTCAATAGTTCATAAAAACATAAATGATATACAGTAATGCATTGAACCAATATCAAATAATGCCTCTTCCATCATTGATTTTATAGTATGTGTATCTTTTATGATGTCATTTTATTTCTCCACATTAGTAGTAGTGTTGGTATAAGATTTCCCATGCTCTTTTGTCTTTGGTGGCTTCTAGTGCTGATTACACTCAAGAACATCTGGTTTTGGAAAATGTAATGCATAGATCCCTTGATCCCTATAGTTGGAGTGATGAACCTTAAGTGGTGCCTTAATATTATTCATTCATTTATCTATCATGTTGGAAGGGTTCTTCATGACTATTTGACATTCATGAGTGTGGTCGATATATCTACCACTATTGATGCATTTTACAGTCACTTTTAGGTAATTCCAATAAATATTCTTCTTAAATAATTAACATGTTGGTTGTCGGAACCTCATTACTCCTTTTTCTTTTGACACACTTGAGTGAGACTCCATTATTATCTTCTTATTTAAATAACCATGGCACAATTATCCAAATTTCATTTCGTACATGAGATCATATTAAAATACTTCTTTATACCTAACAATGTCTCATATAGAACGATACTGTTGAGGGGTTGGATTTAATCCACTAAATAATATATTTATTTTTTAGCATTGTTGATAAAAACATGAGGCATATCTTGCAGGCATTGTAATGATTCGTAATAAGTTGTGAAAATTTATTCTTCCTTTTATCATAGATTTGTGAATTCTCTCTACATCTGTGTCTGAATATATTGGGTGAAATACATGTTATGAAAAAATTTCATAATGTGTTTCCACTACATATTTTCTATTTCATAGTTTATCAGGGTGTTCCTTATTAATAACCACCGTTAATCAGACTCTTCATCTAAATGATACATAGATAACACCATCTTCTCATTCTCAGAATAGTGGAGTAAAAAAATGATCTTCCTCATTTATTTAGCCCGCTGTTCTGCAATAATTGGATCATAATATCCACTAAATGATGGTGGTCATTTCTGCATAAATGATTTGATATATAGTTTCTCAATATTTGTTGTAGAATTATGATCAAGTTGTTTAATTTTTTCATTATAGCATGAGACATCTATAGAAGAATATCCTTAAAATTTCAACCCCCACCTATAGTAGAATTTGGGTTGTCCTATGGGAAATTATTCCATTATCCCTCACTCGGGTTGTTGGCCTGGTTTGTCATGATTGCCACCATTTTATTAAATATGAAATCATTGAAACAACTTAGTTAAAAAAGACTGACTAATTTATTCTTCTATGAAATTAAATGTAATGTCATATTTTAGGGGATCAATATGTTACGAATTTTTCTAAATAAAGTCTTTCTTTGGATGTCCACATATAATTACTCTTATCATAATGGGTATCACTAATGTTATCTAATACTAATTACTAACATACCTAAACAATGATTTGATACCCATTACAATGACACTTCTTGTTTTTAAATTAATATTACATCTTTCTTAAGATAAACATTATAAAATTGGTACAATATAGGGTCCAAATGTTTAGTGTCATGAACAAATAGGCTCATACATAACTTTCAAAATAATAAAGAATATATACTTATTTAAAATATTTTTATTTTTACAATTAAATATCACTATTATCTATAGTATATGTAGTCACCTGAGTATATATATCAGAAAATGGGGTGAGCCAAGTGCCCATTAAAAGGATAAATAAAGGGCATGAATCAATAAAACATGGGTGAGCATAATATTCATCATCATAGTATAGGAATATGATCATAATCAACTTCCTTATGTAAACATATTACAATGGAATGTAAGGTATATATTCTTAAAAATTTAACATCATGCCTTGGTGTTAAAATACCACACATAGTTTTGAACATTGATAGCATCCTATTCATGCATAAATTATGTTAATAATCATAACATCGATATTGTAAACAATGATAGTTTCATTTTCATACATATTTCACATTATCTAATGATATACATCACATAACCCAATGAATTGGAAGAATATATAATTATGTCCCCACCCATCACATCATAATATTTTCATAATCATGCATGCCAAAAAGAAAATATATCAATCAATGTAATGAAGTAACCCATGTAATGAAGTGAGAACCATATGGATTTAATTAATAGTGATTTCATAAATAATCCTTATATTCCCATATTGATAAAGAAAAAAAAAATATTTTCTACAAGAATCAATATTGTTTACAAAAGAAAAAATAACTCAATAGGAGTTAGTATGTGTTTTTGAAATTATAATTATTTTCGGAAAATCATTGTATTGGTAATAAAATACAAATGGAAACATGTATATCCCCAAATAGAGAAGTGAGGAAAAATTAAATTATAATTTCTTAATATTAAAATATCATCCACACTAAAATTTGTAAGTAAAGAAAAATAACCTAAAGAAAGGGAGTTGGGTTTGAGAATCCCCCTGCCTTATGTTCGAAGGCATTTTAAACTTCCACATAATATTCTAGATAATAATATTCAAATAATTAATTACATTATTAAGGTCCAATTATATATTTAATTGATTTATTATTATTTAATTATATTCATTTATGTATATTTTGACAAGTTATAATGTTTAATCTAAATGTTCTAGTGTTGGTAATTTTCAAAGATTCATTGTTTATTTACTTCTGTACAATTGATGGTGTTCTGATTAAATGACAATAATTCATCAAAAGTAAAATTATATGGTATGAATGAAATTATTTAATAGTAATTGGTATCATATATTATTTATCTTTATGTTATTAGAATGATTATGTTGATAAAACATTATTGGTAAGTGATTAGATTAATTTGGCAGTTATTCCAACCATCACAAACTAGTTTCATTTTATTTAATATTTTGTATATAAATTATTTCCAAAATTATAAAATAGTTATAATGTAATAATTAAATATTAGTTTAGTCATATTCATGGTTTTATGACCCGCCTTTATATTAGTATTGGAAAATGAAACACCGTAATATCAGAAGGCAGTGAATCGATACATCACAGACAATGTTTTCATCATTATAAAAAATAGAAATTAATTGATAGTATATATCCCTTTTAAAAAAATTAATTTTTAATATATATATATATATATTTATGATATTGGAGTTATAATTCCCCTTTGGGTATGGGAGGTGGGGAGGGGATAATAAATAAAATGAAATTAAAAGGGAAGGTTGTGGGATTTACCATAGGAATGTAGTCTCCTTGAGAAATTCTTTAAGCCACCTAGGATTGGTATTTTATTGAGACCAGAAGATATTGGATGTTGGGGATAGTCTTGATATGGTAATTGGGTGGAATGTTTACAAGATAAATGGATTATATGGTATGATTAGAAGAAGTGGATAGTGCTGGTATTTATTGGGGAGGAGTGAGGTTTTTTTAGATTATGTTATTGATATCATTATTATTTTGGTCCTAGACTATCAATAGTGTTGATTCTTGTGACAATTTAATATAAATAATTCATTCTATTTTGAATTAATGGGTTATTACATCATTCATTACTAAACAATTCATGTATTTGGAGTATGATGTTAAATACCATAAATGGTTGGATTTCATTATTCACCCAAAATTAAACTATTATATAAAAATAAAAAAACCTCACCCTAACAATTTTTAGATTATAGATTTTATAAATAGACTCCATCTTATGATTTATTTAAATAAGATGAAATTAATTTTTTAATGAAAACACCATTTATTCAAGAAATAAGGATTCTAATATTATAATTGATTTTATGAACCATTGAATAATTAATTAGGGTCTCATATAATTATTCTATAATAATGAAAAAATATAATATTAATTTATTAATTTTTTATGAAAATATATTTTCTTTCTAATCGTAATATTAATTAAATAATTTTAAATAATCATTTACATTTTATGAAAATATAAACGCATAATCATTCATTTTTAAAAATATATTTACTTATACCATGATATAATTATATAATAATTTCTTTTATAATATGTATAAATATTTTTTTACATTCATACGTGAGGTTACTATTCTGTTCGCCAGATTAGTATTCCTATTTATCAAATATTGATTCCAATGAATATGTTATTATTCAATCGGTATAGGGTCCTTGTTTTCTATAAATTCCATTTACATATTTATTTATTCAAGATAATAAATATATAACTGGGTTCCCTATTTGTTGAATGTGGTTAATACTAAATAACATGTTTATAAGAAGATAAATTCAATTGATAAAATATGGTTTGTTCAAATTATAGTTATTAACTGTGTAATTTGATATGTTTTGTTCTATGTTTTCTTCATCTAAACAAGGTGTGAAATAAATGTAATTAATTTAATCAAAACATGTCCTGTCAGGCATTCCAAAATCTGACCAGTTGTAGTTCACTTGGGCATAGAATGTGTAATCCAACAAAACTCTTTGTAATCCCATGAAATAAGTCTTGATTCCTTCTCACATTGAGATGGATTCTGGAGATATTCCATCACTATTTCATGAATTATAAATTTTGAATCATGAAATAATAAATTTAAATGTTAAATTAATGTTTATTTAAATTATAGGATTAAAGAATGATCAATTCAGGAAATGAAAATCTAATAACTATTGTTAATATAGATCAAATATCAAATTAATAATTATAAATTTTAAAATAGATTCTTCAATGCCACAATATTTTTTTGGTTGAATCAAAAGTTCCTTTGGGGAGAATTAAATTAAAATATTTGTTAATTTTTAGTTTCTCGAAGCCTGAAGCGTGGGACATTCAAGGGAAATTTATAATTAATTTATTTAGATTTGAATAAATTATTACCTCATATTACGATCCATGCCTCAAAGGAATCATTTATCCTACAAAAAAACCATGATGATTACCTTTTTTGAACATTTAGGATTAATGTTTAGTATCCCTCTTGGGGTGATCCAAACATGTTACTATAATTTATGAACAACATTATCATATTTATTGGTTCTAGTGATGTGAATAAACAATCATTCATTGTTCGTCATGATTGCTCCATGATTCTTCGGTCATCAATGAGTTCAACTCATTCTTGAGAGGATGAGCAGAGTAAACACTAAGAGAGAGGGAGACAATGATGTTTTATTAACAAAAAAATATCTATTATTAGTTTTAGATTAATTATGCATAGTATACATAACCATATAATTACCGAGATATGGCTTATGATAAAATATTATTTAATTGTTTTTCACTCATTAAATAATATTATAAAAAATTTTAAACCCATTTCCACATAGAAATTGGTAGAGTAAACCAAGAGAAAAAACATAATATCCGACACATCGAAAAATATTTTATGAATGGTTATTGTGTAATATAATCCCTTTATCTAAATATACCATGATGTATGTTGTACATATGTTTCATCATCCTACATTATTGATGTACATTTCCTTAACAATATGAGATAATCACATTATTACACCATGTAAATAGAATTTAATGAGATTGTACTATTCTTATAGAATCCAATGTTTTTGAACCGTAAAAAATGAAGACATTTTTTAAACTTTTTATTTTATTAAACCAGTCATTTTTAGAATCGTCCTTCAAAACATAATTACGAAAGTTGGATCACTCTTTAGTGATGTTTTTGAACATGGGTGAAGGCATGAGAAGCCTCCTGAGTGGCTCAAGATGTATTAGGAGTGTCAGAACTAAAGAAAATCATTCTTTAAAAGGAAGTAGAGGGTGTACAGTTTTTATATGGTCTGCTAAACCATGTGGCTCACAACAGGTAACCAATCGACCATGTTTAAAAAGGGGAGTTGGCTTTGTGAAAAGGATGTGCACAATTTTCTAAATCGTGCAACTAGCATGTACAGGGGGAGTCTTAGAGGCAGTAGGAACCACAAATATTGTTCATAGTTTGGTAAACCATGGGGCTAAATGTAGTGCAATACCATATTTTAAAATTTTAAATAAAAAAAATAAAAATAAATTAAAACATAAACTATCTCTCTCACCCCTCTCATTTTGATGCACGAACCTATATGGATCACCTCGTTCATCACGCACATGTGACCCCTCCTTCGGCCTCCTCTCGGGTCAAATTTTTTCTCCTATTTATTATGTTTTCTTCTTTTATTCTCTTGGGTAATGCTCTCTCTCCCTTATCCTCCCATTACCCAGCTTCAAATCATCTTAATCGTTTCCCCAGGGAGTTCATCCGAACACTGCCTTTTTAGATTTAATCATGATTTATGTTTTCCCTACTTCTAGTTTCAAGATAAAGGTTTCTCAATACCCTAGGGTTCGGGTTTTGGAAACCTTATCCAAAGGAGGGGCGGTTTTGGTGGTTTTGGTCCACCATATTTTCTTTTAGGTAGGTATTATCCTAGTTTCTGAGTTATGTTTTGGTTCTTTTGAGGTTTTTAAGTTTCTGACATGTTCTTGGTAGTGTGTTGATATTCCCCATGTGGTTTCATCTCATTTTGGTTTATCACCTTCAACAACTGTAAGGATTTAATCCAATTGGTTGGATTTTCACCTCTCGTTTAAGTATCTTATGGTGTTTATGGGTGTTAGTTATTGTTTCCGTGAATTTTCGTGCCTTCAATAGGCTCCTGGGCATATACAAAAATAGGTATATATATATATATGTATAGGTGTATATCCTCCATGTGAATATTCCCACGTTGCACAGAGAATATGGGAAATTGTGTAAGGGTATACACAAATATATATAGTTTTATATGAACGTGAGTTGTTTGTCAACTTGAGATATAAAGCTACAAGAGCCGATGTGGACATCTTTGTTCCAGCTTGATGTAGGGTCCCTTTCCATCTCCTCTAATTCTATAAATGAATTAATTAATTAATTACTACACTTTTGTTAGTATTCAAATTCATACTTTGAAGTGTCTTTATTGAATGCTCTTAAATGTGGTTTAACATGTTTCATATTTAAAATGATAAATGTGATTAATGATTTGTGTGATAAGAAGTATACTGTTTTTATAAACAAACCCCTTCAATGGAGGTGTACTACCTTCAAGAAAAAAGTTAGTAGTTAGAATTTTCTTGCTTGACTTGTTATGATTAAAATTCTTATTCACTGATGTTATGTTGGACCTAATGGAATTAGAAACCCTGTGTTTCTTTTTTTTAAATTATTAGTGGTCTAAAGCACTATCAAAGTGTTTGGTCTAGTTTTTAGATCAAAATTACCGAAGTAGGTAATTGTACATTTTCGTGGATACTAGGAGACATATAAATGAAATTGATATGTTTTGGTAATTGGGATGATTTGAGATAAATGAATGGTTAATGATTAATGATTTAACCTAAAAAAATTAACAAATTGTTTTCAAATGTTTTGAATGATAATAACACCAAGGGTGACATGTGGGTTCCCAAGTAGGAATTTCATAATGGGCTCATTGGGTTTTCATAATCATACCTTGGTAGATATTTGTATTACCATGTGGGAATTCCATATATGGACTCAAGATCATGGGAGAATAATTAGTTCCATGTCTGTGGAAACCCATCCCATTTTTAGAAAAGGTAATTGTGTGGACCTTCAATTTTGAAAATGCCTTAATGGATTTTACTAAATGATTGCAACGCTACTTGACCATTGTATACTAATGGAAGGAAAGTATTGAGCCAATAAATAATGTCTTCAACACTAAATGACCTTTCCACACTAATGGAAGACAAGACTTGAACTAGATGAATCATTTCATGAGTTAATTTTTTAAATAGGAATGGTTATACTCGAGGTTGTCATGGTAATCAATCAAAGAATACCCTGAGCAGTCATGCACCCCATTATAAATTCATGGACGGGTTTCTGAGGCTCAAAACTACCTTGATACGATTCCTTGTATTATCGTTGAATTCTCCATATACTGTCATTAGGTCCCCAATGTAGTACTATATGATTCCTTGGATACACAACTTGGATCCATCATTGACAAGTAGGTTCTGTGGATACACTCCTTGGACCCAGTCCTTGCATAACCCCATTTTACCATGGATATACTCCTTGGACTCTGTATGTGCTTAATTGTGAAATTCCTTGGATTACACTCATTATATTCCACTCTTAACCCAAATCTGGACTTATAAACTAGGGGGTTGACATTCCATGAGATATATTTTTCCATTTTTTACCCTGAAACTCATACACTGGATATATTTGTTAGGCGACCTTATTATATCATGGGACATTCACTGTATATACTATCACGAGGTTTCTTCCTTGGGTATTAACGTGGGTGTTTAGTATAAACACCATCATAGGTTGACATGGATACACTCATTGGGTCCACCATTGACCAGTAGGTGCCATGGTTAAAGTCCATCGGGAACGATCATTGCCTAGCCCCATCTACCTTAGAGGAAACTCCATGGATTCAGTAGGCGACTTAATCACATGTGACGTATAAAAAACTAGTAATATTCAATTAATAATCTGAATACATGTCTAAAAACTATCCGAGGGATGAAGAAGGTACTTGGTCATTTAGATATAATTTAATTTTTACTTTATTTATGCATGTCTCCACCCTATTTAATATATATCACACTGTCTTTATTGGGTCATACACTAGTGATACCTTCCAACTAAGATTTATATCTCACTCGGTACCCGAGCTACCATTCCACTTGGGTACCAGAGTAATTCTCTCTTGTTTGTAATCCCTTGGACATTTCTTATTGTAGTTTTCTTGTACCTAGACTAGGAGAAAAGGTCAAAGATGGAGCTCAGCATGCTTGTATTGATCACCTTGGGGATATTTTTTCCTTTATTTACTTGTGTCCAACATTATATTTTATTGAAAATAATGTAGAATGGTTTACTGCATTCTGTAATGTATCAATACCATGTCACACTCTCTTCTATTGTATAAATTGGTATTGGCCTCTTTTGATCTTTTATATGAAATTTGACTTCCACTGCATTATTTCTACAAAGACTACATCCACTTTTGATTTTTATTTACACTGTTATACCACTGTTAAACTATGATAAGAGTTTATAGTCTGGGAAAAGACTATCCTAACACCCCCACTGCATGTTGGCAGCCTCTGGTGTATGTGGAGGGGAGACAGAGGCCATGTAGTGACCGGTCCGACCACTGTCTTAGTGGTTTGTTGGGTTAAGACATTACAGAGTGGTAAGAAAACTGGGTTTTTGTTTTGTCTTTCTGTTTTGGGTTCATAGACAGAAGACAAGGAAAGTCTTAGGGCTTGGTTAATAGCCATTCTTGGGACTCATCAACCCATGTATGGGGAATGCCTATGTACCTTGGATTGGGATTTATGTCTACTACTTTCCATCATGTATCAATGCCATTCCAAGCATTAATTTATTGTATAAACTAGTGTTGGCCACTTTTTTTAATTTATTTGAAATCTGGCTTCCGCTACTTTGCCAATTATGTATTACTACTTCTACAGTTGTTTGTTCCTTACTATATTATAACCCTGCACAACTCTACTAAGAGAGTATAATCTACCCATTTCCTATCATTACACCCACACTGCAAGTTGGAATCCTCTGGAATATGAGGAGGAGTTCTTTAGGTCATGTGGTGATATGTCCAGAAACTGTCTTAGTAGTGAGCTAGGTCGGGACATTACAATTCCACTCAATAGGTTGACATATAATCTTCCATCAATATGGACGTGAAAAATTATTCCATGAATTATAAAAAAACATATAATTTATGATGCACCCAATGTACCATACTTTCTGCAAATATATGTTGTGATGGATTTGGTCTGTAAATATAATTTTTGTATTCATTAAATGCATCAATGAATATATAAAACTGTAAAAACAATTATACATTCTCATAGATAGAAATATGCAATGAAAAAAACACGTATAATTCAAATTTCTAGTTATGTTATCATAATATCTGATCTTAGAGATTACCATGCGTAGACATCTTGAGAGGATGCCCCAATTTATTTCAAGTACTCAAACATGATATTCAACATAATATGTTTTATATCATAGTATTTTATCAAAAAATAGAACTATATTAATGAATAATTTTATATCACTTCGTGTTTCTTATAATAGAAAATAAATTCTAGGACCTTATTAATTAGCCAAAGACCATAGGATATTATTACATTTACATAATTACGAATATTGAAAAATATGAAATAAGATGATTTTTTTGATAATTTCAAATTCTTCTATTATTGATGTAATCAATGTACATTATTGTTTTCCTAGTATACCAACTATAAAAAATATTTCCCAATAATTGTGCCATACTTGAATCTTTTTCTGAATTCCATTAAGTAATACTTATCTCCATGACTTAGGGAATGGAAACAAAAAAAATTGGTGACCTCAAATGACAAGTTATGGAAATATTATTTGTAGTTCATAAAAGGTGTTATATTATAAGAATATGTGGAAACATGAATATGATAAGTATCTAATTAAAAGCATCATGGAATAATTACACTTTTCCAAAAGGCATAATGGGAAAAAAAGTAGTCTAAAAAGTAAAAACATATACCAGAATATAAGAGTAAAGAAACCTAAGATAAAAAAAATGATCCAAAGAGAATAATCATATGAATAAATATATGTTATTCCATAAAAATTAAATTACATATTTAATTTGGTACAAACATTGGCATTGGTATCACAAGTTAGAATAGTGGGAATCCCTACCAGTTTCATATAACATGGAGGAGTAGTAATCACTGTATAATTCCCATAATGGAGTAGGAAGAACTACCTTATCCCCAGAAAAATTATGGAAGAAGAATCACTACATGACTACCAAATTATATTGAAGATGATATCACTATCAGATTCCCATAAAATAGCATGGTAGACATAATTTCTTGATTCCAACAATTTTCTACTGACATATAATTCCCTATCCAAAGTAAAAGTGTTGAAATATAGGACCCCAATAGTCATAATAAATGGAATCACTATAAAATTTTAATTTTATAATAAAAAAGCATCCATACTTCAATTATAACCTAATTAACTAGTGGAAAAGTGATTGGTTTCATGAAAATAATTCCATGAACATTCCATAAGACATAGTGATGAAACAGTTAGATGGTTACTTTAATGTATCCACAATGAAACAACAATATCCTTAATTATGTTCTCATATATTTTAATTTTTTTTTTGATATTTGAAAAAATAAATTAAAAAATAATTTATGACACCACATTTTGAAAGGCTTTAAAACTCCATTAAAATAATTTCATTCAAAAAAATTATTTTTCTATAATTTTTTTAATATTTTCTTATATAAATTAGAATAATATTGGTTCCCAAAAATAAATTTAATATAGGAATATTATTTTAAATTTTTTTTGGAAGAAATAAAAAAATAATTGATTTTTTAGGAATATACTCAGACCCTTAAAATCATTTTAAAAATAAAAAATCCATTTTTAATATCATTATTTTAATCTAATAAAATATAATAACATTTCATTATATTTTAAATTTTATATTGATTTTAATTCATTTATAATTTTTCTTAAAAAAAATTATGGAAACTTCATATTGAATAGTAATCATAATTTGTGAGAGAATATAAAAGATATTTTAGTGAACATTTTCACAATACTCATAAAAGATAATGTTATGGGTAACTATAAAAATTCATTTTCCGAAAGGTGGATTTTAAACATTTGAAAACAATTAATTATAAAAATAATATTTAATAATATTTAATTGAAATTATTTTATTTTTATTTATATAAATTTTATAATTATAAATAAAAAAATTATTATGGAAGGATGGAAAAATATTTATTATATTGAAATATATTTATCACAAAATCACAGGAAAGGAGGAGTTAACAAAAATTATATTTCAATTTTGAGAAATAAAATATCAATGTCAGAAAAGATAACATTTAATTTTGTTTCCAAATGTAACGCCTAACATCCTATGAAATGTGAAAATATAGATATGGAGGATAAACAATCACTATGGTGGATGTGAACTATCCATAACAATGAATTAATTTTTAGGAAAGCAATTAAATATGGTAAAATTTATTTACATAAAATTCATTTTATTCTATTTAAAAATAGAATTTAAAATGAAAAAAATCATTGGGTGGATGAAATCACTATTGGATGATTTATGTTCAAGAATAATAATTAGAGTAAAATGATATAGGGTTGAGTTAAGATATAACCTTATGACAATTGTAACATAATAATGAAAATTACAGAAGTGGAATACCATGAAATTAACATTAAAATATCATGAAGTGAAAAATATCAATAATATGTAAGTCACGAATATAGTGAAAAAAAACATTATCCAAGAGGAAATGGTTCACAATAAGAAACATGTCTCATGGAATTAAAAATAATGATAAATAACCCTAATAAACATGGAATACATTATATCAAAATCCATTTAAATAAAAAACTATATTTATATTCAAAACACATTAATTAAATAATTATGATAAAATGAAGTTATTTTTATTCAATCACTCCACATTAAAGACACGAGGATATAAAATTTGGAATATGTCACAAGAACCAAATTTTTTGAAAAATAACCCCATTCTATAATTCCTGATTTCCAGTAAAGAACTTGAATCACATGAATAGGAAAATAACCATTTTAATCATTTTTTTATAATTATTCACACATATATATATAACATTATAATATTCATTTATAATTATTAATTATATGTATATTATATATTTAATATCAGTTTTTGATAAGGGGGGTGAATAATCATGAAAATTATTTATTATTTTCATAATTATAGTTTAGTTCTACATTATTCACCCAAATATCATCCTTATCAGATCAATAAAATATTAATGTAGTATATTTTTTATTTATTAATGTAATTTAAATTTTATTTTATGTTATTTGTTATTACAAAAATTAATGTTGAAATCAATGGTGAACAAACATCATGGAATTTCAATTATCAAATGTTGCTATCATAATTACTAATTTTAATGATAATGTTACCATTTTAGAAAAAAATAAAATAAGTTTTTGTATATTTATTTCTTATATTATAATTAATTATCTTCTCATAGTAATCCACCATAATATTTTATAGCATTGTTCATGTAGATGGTTATACTGACCAATGCATGATCGTGCCATTATTATTGAATGAATATTGTTATGAAAGTGGATTCCTGTTTAATAATATAATTTATAAAGATGAATAATGACATTATTTAGATAATTTTAAGGGTTTAAGTCAAACATTATAGTATTTTAAAAATTAAACAATAAACATCAATAAAAATGAGATATATTACTTCATGATGTAAATAATTTATAAAAACACAAGAATAACAATTTTTCTGATAAGGGAAAAGTTGAAAGGTGGTTAATGAATATTATATTATAATTATAAAAATCATTACAAAAAATAATAATTTTATAATAATGTAATTATAAAATTAGGTTTTCATAATCCTGCTAAAGAATATCAAAAACTCATTTAATATTAGTACTTTCATGGATAACCTGAGTTATATATTATGAATATCCATGGAAGTAGAGGAAATATGATAATTAATTAAGATAAAATAATTCTGAACAAGATAGATCCCTATAAAAAGATAAAAATGGATAGTTTCATGATTTAATTTTAATTCATAATTTTATAATGAATTTTTGTTAGTGATCCTATTTTATAAGAGACGAGTAATTTTGGAAGTACCCATTAATTTTATATAGTGGTATATTTCTATTCCAGGGTTAAATAATCCAAATGGCTAAACTAATATATGGAAAAAGGATTAGAAACACAATATCTCATCTATATAATTATTGGAACATTTTTTATTCATTTTTGGCATTTCATACTTAGTGAAACTCTTTTCCCCCCCTTTACATTTACATTATTCACTAATTTTTTTACCTTTTAACATATTGTAATCTAAAAAAATAAAATTGAACATATTAAATACTTTTAAAAATTGATTTAAATTAGTATAATTTTTTATTCAAATAAATGTTAGTAATGTAGATATATTATTTTTAATATTAATGTGTAAAATACACAAAAACCATTTTGTAGGAAACGTCTGTGTAATCATATGGTTTTTTTGTTGTGTAATTTATCAATGTCAATAAATTTTATGATCTAAATTTGTTCAATATAAATGTTAATTGTTATGTATATTTAAAAAAAATCCAAAAACGAATATAAAAATTAATAAATTTTATTAAAATAAAATATAGAAACAAATTTATAAATTATAGAGAAATGTTAATTATATTATAAATGGTTAATAATTGTTTTTCTAGGATTAACACATTATATTAAAGTATATAATTTTAAAAATTAAATATATTTTAGTTTATTAAAATTGTTTTTTAAACTTATATTTATGACTTATTGAATTGAAATTTCATAAAAGGTAGTGTTTGTAAAAACTATATTTTCAACTACTCATAAAAAAATCTATTATTTATGAAAAATCAAAAAAAAAATTAGCCGCATTATAATTTTGAAATTATAAATTTTAAAATTATGATAATTTTAAAAAAAATTAATATTCATAAATTCATAAATTTATTATTTAAATGGAAATTCATAATTCAAAAATAAATAAAATTTTACTGAAAAAATCCCTTCCAAAACATTAAGTGTTCTAATACTATTTTGTACGAATTTATATTTGAATATAATTTTTTACATGATTTATTATTATTATAATATTTTATTAATGATGTTAATATAATATGTAACATGACATTCTTTATTACCTTTTTCAGGTAAAAAACATCAAAAATAATATTAATTTATAAAAATTTATTTTTCAAAATTTCATGTTGTTATATTATCCCTCCTTAAATTAA
Organism: Viscum album; assembly: GCA_963277665.1. Lineage (NCBI taxonomy): Eukaryota > Viridiplantae > Streptophyta > Magnoliopsida > Santalales > Viscaceae > Viscum > Viscum album. Next base: position 163,700,322 of record OY728128.1, read on the forward strand.
AATCATCCTCCCAATTTTAAATATCACATACTAATAAAAATACCTAAGGGTATCTAAAATATAATAAGGGCCCATGATATGTGTTCTAAAGAGACAAAAACCAATCTATATTAGGGATGATTTGGTAGAATATATATTCCTTAATAATAAGAATATATAATGATTCAAAAACATTAATTTGAAATATACCGATATAGCTAAGTTGTTGGAGATTCTAAAGAAAAACTTTATATCTAATATTTTTTTGATTATTTTTATAACTAAACATTATATCCAATGTAATTAAGATAATATTAAATAAAATTATCTTAAATTATTAGGAGATTATGAGAGCTCAGTATTCAGATATATTCTCAAATGACATATTTATTTCATTCAAGGATACATTTACTTTAACTATGATATAATTGGATCAAACAATCCTTACATAAGTTTTCTATAGTATTTCCTTAACAATTGCAATATTCCAATATATTTCAATCCTTTCTAATGGATCTGAAATAATATATCCCCTTTCCATGACTACCTAGGTGTGTAGTCTTAGGTTTTCCTATAGTCCACTAAGTGAAGATCATGTTTAAACATAACCACCCATTTTTATAGAAATTTCCTCAAGGTGCACCATTACTATTATAATATCCAAATTTTAGTATATATAACTGGATTTAATTTCTTGGATACCATATACTGAAAACATGACCAAATTTTTTGGATGTTATCATACACCATGATTTATCCTTTAGGAATACCCCTGGGGTTTTAATTAATGTTTTGTTATTTTAATTCCTAAAAGATACTAAAATATAATAAAAAATAATCATTTACTTGATATCACATATAGTGACCCAAACACATTGTAACACATTGAAATTTTATTTTTATTCTAGTGAAATAAATTTGATGTATTCGTTAGCTTTCATTACTTGATACCCCAATTCTGAAAGAATAATTATATGTTATGGACTCTATAACTGAGGTTTAGGATTGGAGGATATAAATTGGATAAAAAAACAATTAAATACATATATAAATTTTGTTCTTAATTCAAATTTATTAGTTACTTCCTCTGAAATGCTCATTATATTTATAATAAAATAGGTCAATAATGTAAAGGCCATTATTTTCTGGATATCATATATTTTTCTACGTGTCATGAATTTTTATATTAAAAATATATTGGTCACTATTAAAAGGTTATTTCTATTTCATTAATTATTAATTTATGAATAATTTTTTTAACCTAGTTATCTAATAGTTATGAATAAATATAAAATCCTTAAATGTAATAATAATTTTTTTTTTGGAAAAATGTTTTTGTGTGAAAAGTTGTTTTATTATAAAAAATTAAATAATTCAAATTTTTTTAATAATGTAAATTAAATTAAAAAAATATTTAATAAAATATAACTACATTAATCAAATTATTTTACTATGAATGAAATGAGAAAAAATATAATTTTGTTCTTCAAAACATTAATTTTTTTAAAAAAATTCTACCTATTTTATATAGGATTATTTTAAATTGAATATATATAACATATAGGAGTTTCATTTTATAAAATATTATCTTTATTTGGAAGAACAATTTTTCCAGTACTTTGATCAAGAAAATTTCTTTTTTAAAATAATGAATTGTAAATGAAATATGCATTTTTTTAATGGTTATTGTTAAAATTTGTATAATGTGGGGGAGTGTTTGCATAAGATATATTTGTAAAGAAAACTTATAAAAAATTATATTATTATTTTTCAAAATTAATTATTACTATTCTGAAATTCAAGGCGTTGGATATTTTTTCCACCTACACATTAATTTTTCTAAAAATTATTTAATCATTAAGGTAATTATGTATGTTTCCATCCACTAAATTATAAAAGGGAACCACTTATCCATCCATATTGCAAAATCTTGATAAATCCTAAAATTTTAACACCATGGGGAAAAACACCCTAGATTAATTAAATTCATTCTTGATTTCATGTTATTGTTTAATACCATTATAATAAAGATTAAAGATTATGCCAAATGAGGTCTCTTAATGAGGTTACAATCATCCTACCCGACTCATTCAAAGCTTATTTATTATTATACATTCTCTAAATCTTTTGTATTTGACATTACATAATGAATACATTATCATTAATATACTGAGAGGTTATTTTGATAATGTGAAAAATATTTTCCACCTGTTTTCCATAAAATGTAAAATGAATGTATTACTTATGCATACATATATCCAACCATATCCACATAATGATATTACTAATTTTTAGATAACAATAATTTTTGGTTAGTCATTATAATGGATTTAATGTTTTTATATTATATATATTAATTAATAATTCTTATTTAATTGTAATATCATTTTAATCCTCTTACCATCCCATCTATCGGAAAAAAATAACATCCCACATATGTACATATGGACAACCACCTCGATGAATCAATGTTATATTTTTCATCTAATATTTACCTGGATAATTATAAGTATATAATTAATAAATATATATGACATTTATTATATAATAATGAATGAAAAAATTTGAATTATTATTCATCTATATTTTATTCCATCCATCAAAACAAGTAATCCAAACTCACGAATATGTATAGATTACAATATCCATTAAGTAATTCAATCCCTTTTTATCACATATTTATATGAATTTGTATAAAATTTTACATAATTACTAAATATGATGATGGTGAAATTATTAACATTATGGTGATGATGAAAAAATTATCAAAATCTATAGACCATAAATACCAAACCCAAGCATTTATGGGATAAAAAGTTGTTATGACCTAAGATTATGATGATAATGAAATATTATTATTTCACATTTGAGAAGGTGTTATAATCACAAAATTATTAGTATTAAACATATGAATATGGTTATGATATTTATGTCTTGTAAATTTTTATTTATAATTCTTGACGATGAAGAACCTATGACGAATAAAGGACTTGAGGTAAGGGTTTCTTGTCCAACGTTTGTTTCCATGTTACATACAAAATATTAACCACCTGGTTCCTTATTATATGGTAAATACTACAATTTGATTTGTGATATCGCGAATAAATTTATATTGATGGAATTAAATGATTAATGTGATGTTATTTATTTCATGGGGGCCATGAATGAAAAGTCACCATTGTTTTAAGAGTTTTATATTACAATCTCACTTTCTATCCTAATTTTTTATCCGTTAATTTTATGCGATGAAATTATATGATATATATGAAAAAATAAAATGATTTTTATTATCCAATAGTTATTTTGGGATATTATAAGTTTTAATTAATTTATCCTATCTTTCCCTATGTATAACATTCTAAATTTTAACAACTCCTTAAAAAATATCTTGTTAATAAATTATGACTATTTGAATGTGAAAATTTAATTTTTCAACAAAAAATAAATTTGAGTTGGGTTTTATAGCTTTAAATAACGGAAAAATAATTATTAATTTAAAGAATATATTTTCCCTCATAACAATATAATATATTTGACAAAATGATTTTTGAATTAGGAGAGGTGTCAGTGATAGTTTATAGAATCCTATAGACCCTTGATGATTATATAATAAATATAATAAATATATTTTATTATGAGAAATAATTTTATCGAATAAAAGAATATCCCCCAAATAGAATTTTATATTGGAATCTGACACCATTATTAAATTTGGAATGTGATTTTTACTCAAGGTATAACATAAGAATTATGCTCATTTGGAGTTTTTGTTAAGTGGATTCCCAAGTGTAATGGAAATGTTTTACCACTTTTTGTTTCTTATTTTTTATCACTCTTACTAAACATACTAATACATCCTCCTTTCCATATTCCATTGATCCAAAAAACAAAGAATTGTGTTTTTTGACTAGTTTTGGTTTTCCATACCCTAAGAAGATATAATTCATCACTATACATCCATGTTTTGGTTGAAATAAAAATTAATTCATTGTTTTTAATATAAAGGTTCTGAAATGATGAAAGTATTCGTAGGGATAGATGAATAAAAATAATTCATCTTTATATTTGGGTTTATAATATTGAGTTCGAGCCACCTTAGAACCCCCTTACAGAAGATCAGTAAATACTTTGTTGACCTATTTGGGATTCTCTTTTATAGATCTAGGTGTGGGAACTATATTCTATTATGCATCCAGGACTCAAGAATAATGGAAAAGAGGACTGTATTTTTTTATTTTCTACTAAATTTTCATCTTCCAAAATTCTGAGAAAAGGGTTAACGTTAAAAAAAAATTATAAATAAATATTTAGGAAAGGATAATTCCTAAAAAAATATAATGAAAAAAATTAATTTTTCGAATTATCAAAATAAAAAAATATAATTATTTAAAGACAATTTCACTAAATTATATGTGATTAATTATAATTAATTATAAAATGATAATTATGAATTATTATAAAAGAGTAATTTCAAAAAATTATCAAATTTTACTAATATGAATTAATAAAACAATATTTATCCATGATTATCAAAAAATAATTATATAAAATTATCAATGTACCAATTAAATAGAAAACAATCAAAATATAATTATACGAAATTATCTAATTATATTTAAAATAATATTTAATGACATAAATACGTGAAATTATCCTAATAAAATTTATGAAAACTTATCAAAGTATAATTATGAAAATTATGAAGGATAATTATATTGTGTTTTTAAAGAATATTTATAAATAACCACCATTTATGATCTTGAATTAATATAGAGAGATAGATTTTATCAATTTTTGTTTCTTTATTATTGTTTAAGAGAAGACTGATAGCACAAGAATTAGATTAAATGGATAATTTGAAATTCCATAATAGAGAGAAAGTGTCATCAAATGTGATATTTATTTCCTTTCGAAATAAAATAATTCAATTAGGTTTTAAGAACCATTGATGAACCACATGAATTAACATGTCAAAAACTATGATAATAATGATTAAGAAGGGTTCTTCTTGAAGGTTTATGATTTCATTCAAACTCTCAAACCACAAAAGGTTACTTATCATTATTTTTTATGTAGATGAAATTGTAATAGGATGTTCCTTAATATTTTGAGGAGATATATTGGTAAAAGTGGAAAAACCAAGAGAGTGTTAATTTTGGTTCCAATTAATGTTCATTTCTAAAATATTTAACTCCATGTAAAGAAATGTAAAAACGTGAACCAATTAACTTATATCACAGATGTATATAATTATATTATTAAAAATTATCATCAAAAGATGATCAAGTGTCATTTAAGAAAAATTTTAATATCTTTTTTTGATTTCTAACAAATTTTCTTTAATGAAAAACTATATATAAAACACATATTAAATATAAAAATCTAATTAGTTTTATTGTCTAGTTTTCAAAAATAACATTATTTTGATTTAAAAATTGAGTAAAAAATAGGAAAAATTACAATGAAGTAAAACAAGAGGTTCAATCCCATTCTGAGTCTAATAACAAACCACTAGAAAATAACATTATATAAATATGTTCTTTAAACACAATAACAAATCCAAATCACGCGTCAAGATTTACATAAGACAACAATACAAAGGTTGTCCAAGATACACATATCCCCCAATATAGTTCTACGTGGGATAATAGTTGTAATGAAATGATAAAAAGAGAGTAATGTTATCTTAAAATGAAATCATGATCCAATTTTAGTGTATAAATATCCTTTTTTCACACACTACTCAAATTTAAGATTAAATAGAGATATCCAAATATATGTGGTGAGATTGTTTTATGATGATCAGTCTGATTATATTTTCTTTATCAATTATGAATATATATTTCCTTGATCATATTTTACATTAAACAATAATTCATTGGTTTTTTGGGATACACATAGCATATGGAATAGTTTTACATGGGATAATAATTTTAATTAAATGACTGAAAGAGTGTATATGACATTTAACATGAAACGAGGATCCATATATAGTGAATAAATAGTGTAATGCACACACAATAAAAAATTAGGTTAAAATTGAGAGATAATAAAAAATATGTGATACGGTTTTATGATTCATAGTTTGATCATATATTATTAATCAAATGTCCTTAAATTGGTCCTTGAAAAGCATCAACTAAGTGTCAAAGAGTGGTGACATAATGTCACTGACCTATTCGATGGGAGCCCCAACCTCTCGATCTCAATTATTGAGTTCAATGAAACCTCATCACTTATAAGTCTTCCTTCGGTTTCTCGATTCATATAGCGACAACCCACAGTTGATGATTTTGAATGTGATGTTTTTGGATCATGGAACTTAAAATAAAGGGAAACAATGGGTTTGCATGTCAACAAGAATATTATGATACGTTTCACATCAGAAGAAGAGGTAACTAGAGCCTGGTCTAGTGCACCCTGGAGATTCAATGTATTCCAGTTCTACCTCATTAGATGGACCTATGAATTCCATATGAAGCACGAATCTTCTTTAATGGCGATTTGGGTCAGCTTCCGTAATAATACTTTACCATTTCAAAAACCCTATTTGATTAAGATTCTTGGGAACAGAGTGGGTAGATTCTTGTGTTCATATAGTCGCACTGAAGGAATTTTTAAACTTGTTAACCTGTGTGTCTGTACGGAGGTGTATGTGGCAATAGTTTCTTTCGATAATGTTTGGATCACAGTAGGTGTAGAGGTTCAGTATAATAAGCAAGTGGTGTGAAAATTATTGTTCGATTTTTGTTCTATAGGTAAGAGTATGTGTCATTCATTGTCAGTATGTAGGTGAGGTTATATGAATCCCTCAAAAAGATGGGTGTAGACAGTGGAAAGGTTACACATGCAGGTGTTGAGGTATCCTCATCTAGGCAGAAGTTGGTGGGAGTGGACACTGAGTCTAAATGAACAATGAATATCAAGTGAGGATCATAGGAAGTGAATCATTTGGTGTCCGAAAACTTCAGTCACATCAGGAATGATTTGGGAGTAACCCAACCCCCTCTCCCTACTCCATTGGGGCTAGAGGGTCCTGTTGTAGAGAAGGTGTGGTCTGATAGTGGTCTCGTTCTTTTGGATTCACATATGGTAGATGAAGGAGGGTCCATGACTCCTATGTAAATTTTATATGTTGTGGCAGTGAAGTCAGGGTCAACTACCTTTGACAAGAGACATCCTAAGGCCTCTAGTTAAAAAGGACTGAGACTCATCTGGTTGTAAACTGATGCAGTGTGAGGAGGTGGCTGCTATTGTGCTAAGAAACAATTTTAATGGGTTGTTGCATGATAATCCGGTTTAGGTGGTTGAAATTGATCCTGTTAGTCCATCCTTGTATCTACAGGGGTCCTCCAAAATGAAATCTAGTGATGAGGAGTCTGAGTACTCATCAAAAGATATAGAAGGTGACACTCAAGGCGATTGGCATTCATGTCCGAGAAAAAAAAAGAACTTAAGGTTTATGCAGAAAGTATGGAAGGATTAATCTTTTCTACCTCTAATTAGGGAGACTAGATAATTGAAGAAATTGAAGGGAATTTTTCCTCCCTCCATGGTTGATTCTGGACGGCAGAAAGAGCTTGTTGTGGTGAGTGACTTTTCTGTGGAGTTTCTCATGTACTCATAAGAAGAAATTGTTGAATTATTTTTGAAAATTAAGGCTACTAAAGAAAACGTTTACAAGATGATGGAATATTCATTAAGGGTGGTTACCAATGAGGAGAAAAGTAAATGGATTGAAAAACAAGATCTAATATTGATTTAGGGATTCAACGCTGGTAATATTAGTCAGGAAGAGTACATCCAGTTTTATGAAAAGATGGCGTATCAGTTTGAAGACCTTTTGAATGACGATCCATACTCTCAAGTTAGTAATATTTCATGGAAATTATGTAGGGAGATAAAATAGAATAGAATTAAGTTGTCCTTTAACAGTTACGTTATTTCTTTTAGTGCTTGAACAATGGGTTCTCACTTTTTCCTTAAAAGTGTTTCCTTTAATAAAAAAGTTAATTTTCTATCATTATCTATTGTAGGATAATAATAATTCAATCTTCATAAACTTAAAAATAATTAATTTATTGAGTCTGAATAATTCATCGAAAATTTATGTGTAAATGATTTTTAATATTCCTCACTACTTATCTTAGAAATGGTCACATGGTCTTCACATTGGCATATTTACATTTTCTAGTTGTAATTGAGCACGGTCACTGAAAATGGAAACTTTCCAAAAAACATAACACAGTCAATTATGAATAGTCACTTAGAAACATTACATCATCTCTTCATGGGATAACTACACTTCTCCAGGTCTTACATTCTTTTTTATATGGTGTAGCTTCATATCTTCTCCTTTCCAGTTCTTTTTATCTCGAAGTTACATGACTTCTTCTTGTTTTCACAACATTTTCTCTAAAATGACATGAATTCTTCTTGTGTAAGTTACTTTTCTTCTTATTCCCACCTGAATTATTTTGGAACCATGTTATATTATTCTTTCAGTCAATACATTATATACATTATTAGTGAGAGAGATTGAAAAAATTATCAAATATAATACATGAAATCATGGTTATTCATTCCATAGGATAAATCCTTCATGAAGCTACATGATGTTCAAAATTTGGTCAGTACAATATATATAAGGAATTTTTCTTCAAACCTACATTCACATGATAATACAATCTCTTATAGTTAAACATGCAGTTTCATCCACATGGTAGGTTATCCAGATCACTTCATGAAATAATTATTTTTTCATTTATATTATATAAATAATTTACTAAAATAAAAATTACAATTCAATAGTAACATGTTTAACATTATTTTGGATAAATAAAATATGAATTTCTAGAATAATCTGAAAATATACCCAATTATGATGATCAAAAATACTAAAAGATATCTGAAATGAATTGAAAACATTAGTGTATCTTCATTTATTAATATCTCAAGATTATCTACAATCATTTTTTCAATTCATCCCCCATTGGGATTATAGATAAAATAACCTAGGGTAAAATATTATAAATAATAAAAAAATAATGAAAATATTAAAATAACGATTAATAATGTTATTTTATTAATATCAGAAGATATTATAAAAAATACAAATTTTGTCCCTAGCATGAATTATAATAAAATTCATAATATATGAAATCATTGAGGTTAGATGATAGTATATGATCTTTTCCTTTTTAATTAGAGGATGTGGAATGTTGGGTAGGATATATTGTAGACGAGTTACTCGGTTCTTGGATAACCATACACACATAAACTAGACTAAGGAACATAACATATTCTCTAGAAAACAATCCAAAAGTCTTAAGAAAGGGGGTTCTATTAGAGGGTGTGGGTAAATTAGTGGGTAATAAAGGGGGGAATAAAATGATAGTGTAAAGGTATTATTAGAAAAACTAGTTTAAATCCTTCACAACTTATATTCATTTTTCCTTAGACTAAATGTAATCCTCTAGGTTTTTTATAAAGGATTCCAAAAACTTGTCAAAACATTCTTATTTAAAAAATGAAACACGAATTATTGAGTAAATGGATGAATTTTTCGATCAATAATTATTGATCTCATCATTGTATTTATGTTAAATTTTGATAATATAATGATTTAATAGATGTCAATTGTTCTTACAAAATTATCCCTATATTAGGAAGCCTAGTTGACATCATTTCTGACCAATTCCAATGTATTATCATAATGAATTAGAAAAAAATTAAAAAATATACTATCATCTGAATCTCATAAAAATATTTAAACTCACCTATTATAATCTATTTAATTCCATACTTAGTAATAACGTATTTAATTGGAGCTAGAGAAGTAATTGTTGAAGATAAAAGGAGATAAGATAAAACAATAGATTAGAACTATATATTTAGAAATATTTGTTCTTGATTTAAAAACATATCCTAAAAATCATCATGTTTAAAATCCTCATGAAATATCTAGCACTAAATATCATTTTTTATAAGTTTCGTTATGATATAGAACCTCATTTGATGATGAAAACTAGTCAATGTGACTTTCCACGATATTTCATTATCTCTGCCAATTTTCACAACATTTTCCACAACCAAAGAATATCTCTTTCAACACACCTATGGATCAAAATATATTTTATTTTAATCTAAGGAGATTGATTTTATGGATCAAAATATATTTTATTTTAATCTAAATCATCCTCAATGTATACTTACTTAGGACCCAAAGACTGACCTTCTACTTCATCACCATTTTCTTATCCAAAGTCAATAAAATATTTTTGGAAATACCATAAAAGATTTGTATCAAATCATTTAAAAGTTACTAAGCCTCAATGGTAGGATTTGGACCAAACAAATATTCCCACACACGATGAAACGATTGTATAAAAGGGAGAAAATAGACACATTCTTGAGTTCCAGTCTCATCTATTATTGACTCTTATAGGGATCTCTGAATAGAGGTAATGAAAGGTATACTGTGTGATTATATGATTCCCCCATTATCTCCATCATCATTTAAAATATAGTAATATAAACATAGTATTAGAAATATTTGGGATTTCTCCCCTTCGTATTGTGTATCTAGTATGCATAGTCAAGGATCTCTTCCAGTTATTTGGTGTACAATAAAAAAATTCTATCAAATTTATTCATCATCGTCAGTATAAAAGATTTATTTCGTTTTTGTTCTTCTAAAAATACACTTATTGAAATATCCATATGAAAAATATCTCCATCTTTTAATTTTTCCTCTTGAGAAGGTAAATGCAAAAGAGATTTATAATGTCCACAAGACACTACTATAGAAGATTCTCTGACATCCTTATAATCTTCTTTGGCTTCCTCACGATTTTTTTCCACCTCTGTATCTATTTCTTTTACTAATACAAAAATTCAATCCTCTTATATTTGATATTTCAAAACCTCATTGGGATCAAGACCATGATCCATTTGAACCCACTTCTGAACCAAATAATTACTAGGATTTAATTTATCATATAGTATTTGTTATTAATATACCTAATAATTTATCTTGGGGTTCAAATTTAATTTCATGTGATTATAGATATATTTATTTAAGCATAATCCATCCAATTGAAAAACATTATACTCTACCTTATATAATACTCCATTAAAATAAAACTATGATTCTATGTGTTTGCGACTTCCTTACCAATTAAATTCCTTTTTTGGGTGCTGAGAGAGGTTCATTGGGCTATTGAGAAGGTTACAAAATTATTGGAGACTAAAAAATACTACATAATGTAATTCATGTAATGAAATAGGGGTCCACAACATGATTTGGTTAGTAATGAAAATTTTATCTAGTAAACTCGGTACACATATGTACTAGTGTGGGAGTTTGTGAAATGGATTCATCAAATAAATGTGGAATTCAAAATGTGAGATTAAATTAGGATGAGGCACCATGAATTTAAGAGGATATTGGAAGATATCATTATTCACCCCTTGAAATAATTTCAGGTCTTGGAATCTATTTACCTAATAGAATGCTTTACTTGAATAAGGAATTCAATACCTGAATAAGGTGACTTACAAACTGTTTATAGGACCAACATTCAATTGAATACATTTAAATGGATATTTATTACTTTGGGTTTTGGGTGAACCCTAAATGGTTATTATAGCTATTCTATACCAACTTCCTTAGATGTTGGTCCTTGGGTTCTAAGGTTTTTTGTTGGTGGCTAGTGGTGAGTTATAATCTTTTTTTCCATGTTTTCCCAATTCTTCTTCTAGTGATTCAAAATAGTGATTAATTTTTTGGATCAAGGTGTGTTAGGATGCTTTTTGGGTGATCCATTGATGTAAATTATTTTGTCCGTGGTATTATTTTGTAGTTTTGGTTTTCATGAAATTTTTAACAACCATATGGTGCACATTGAATAAAAAAATATCTTCCTGGTATGTGATCATTGTTCTCACAGGGTTATATGCTATTTTTGGGTATTGTATGTATATTGTTTTCACTTGGGGGACAGTAAGGGTCAAAATAATATATATATAACTAAATGTAAAGATTTTTATTTGATGGGGATTGAGAGAAGATGCATCAATTACTAATTTATTTATAATTTTTATGATACTATACATTGATATTGGTAATTAAAAAATTACAATCTATTGGTACCTTAATTTTCACTATATTAAATATACATGTTGGACCATTTCTATGCTCTTGATGGATCACACATGAATAAAAGGATAATTAATTTACATCTTTTTATTAAATTATTTTTTAAGGAAAATATATATGTTTTATATCACCAATGTTAAAAAACGATGTAATTTGATGTAAGACCTTAAATAAAACTATTGAAATTGGATGTGTTGTTGTTGTGTATGGTTACATTGTTGTTTTTCCTTGTGAGGTTGTGTTGTGTGATGGATGTTTTTTTCTATGGGTTTTATGAATGAATGTGATGTTGGATGTTTCTTTTGATTTGGTGTGAGATGGTTGTGGTATGAGGTTGTTCGTTGGGATAGATATTATGTGGGGAGTTGAGTAGTTTTGGTGCATGGTGGTTTTGGGTCATAATATATGGTTGTAATAAATATTATGTGGCTAGATTTATGGTTTTACTGAATGTTGATTGTGGTGTGGGATTGTTATGGTAAATTATGGTAGTTGTGTGCTTTTCTAGTGGTGAACAATCGTTGTGGTCGGTGATAGATGTAGTGAACAATGGTTTGTTTTTGAAGAAGTTGAAAAAAGTGGTGTTATAGAGGTGGATGGTATGGGTTAGGATACATTTATCTTCTCATGTTTGTGTTAGTTTCCCAGTTATAAATTTAAAAAATAATGATACATAATGAAAATAAAAATATTAATTTGTTGATAAATGAACTTCAATAGATTGGGAATCGTTATGTGGTAATTTGATTAAAATAATTGAATAATGGAATTGGAGGTGTAGATGAAAAAATTGATTATTTATGGGAGATTCATGGAAACTCATTAAATATAGATAATGGTGGAACATTGTAATTGAATGTGTAATGTGTGTAAATAAGTTGTAATTTTGGGGTGTGTATCATATATTTCTGGCATGTGATAGGATTTTTAATTGGTGGTTCAATGATGCTATATTAATGTACAAAAGAATAGTTGTCCTGGACCCATATGATGGGAATTTTTTTATATATGTATATAAAAGATTTTATGCTATTTATATATAACCCCCACTCTATTTTGATAACACTATAATCACTAATATGTTCTAGGTTCTGCATGTTTTCCTAAACACCTAGGATTGTATTGATAAATCTTGATGCAATCCTCATCTTCCTATCTATTCATTCAGCTAAAATATTTTCCTAGGTGTTCTTGGATAAGGATATATGTGATGATTAAATGATTTTATTTGACTTCCTAGGTGTCTTCATGCATGATGCGATATAATTTTCTTTCTAGTTGGGATCATATGGTGTTAGAGTAGGGAATACGGTTGATTTTTTTTCACATCTATGATACCTTACTACTAATGATATGTAATGAGGACCAGTACGATAGTCCATTTACATTTTTATGAGATGTGATTTGATGATTACTGATTCTTTAAATGGATTATGTAACATGTTATGGTGGGGTAGGTAATAATTCATCCAGGTCCTTATCATAGATGGACGATTATGATGTGATATGTGTCAGAGAGAATAGATTACATGACATTCAGCATGAGATCATAAGAGAATAAAATTAGTGTGGACGTGAAAACAAGGACCTATTTTATGTTTATGATACTATGTTCCCATATTGAAATTTTTATTTAAAGAGTGAGTGATAAAAAGGCAAGGATTTCGTAGTTGACCTGTTTAGGTTACTGTTGGTTCTGCAGTTTTTTCTAAAGCACATTAGTATTTTGTTTTCACACATGATCTTGAGACCATATGTTTGATCATACTAAGTATAATTGTATATTTTGTATTCATATATATCAGTTATTTTGGATGCTGTGTGGAATTTATTTCTGAACTGGTAATTGTTATCTTTGGTTTTGGAGACGCTATTGATTTGATTCTTAAGGACATATCTTTTGGTAATTTATTTTGGTTACATTAATTTGTATCTATTGTAATTGATCATGTATAGTGGTATTGATCTAGGTTTATTTAATGATATATAATGGAGTATAATTTTTTTGGTTTATCCAATATTAGAATCCCATTTTATTAAAGGGTAATTACCTCCATGTTTCTAATTTTTATACCCTCTATGCTCAAATCCAACATTAGACTCACTCGGGGCTGGACTTGGTGGTCATTATCTATATTACCTCATTAACCACCCGTTAGGGGTTCCTCTAGAGGGAAGGGGTCATGAATGTGTAGAAATAGAGATTTTAGTTGGGAAATAGGATGGTTTTTGGAGTTAGAAACTTTGATGATTTCATTTTTTAGTATGGAAACATATCCAGTTGACCATGGTACATGACGTGGTCCATAGAGACCAGCTAGGACATGGTATTTTAAGGGCCATCCATGATGCAGACCATGGAATATGAAATTACTCAAAAACCAAGTGATGTGGACCTATATTTATTAAAGAGACCTAGAATAGTTATATTAATAAGGATTGATTATATTAAAGTATGAATTTTACGAATGTTTAAAATTAAAATCAATTAATTGAAGAAAGATTAATAAAAATCCATGTTATTAGTCAGATGAAATTTTAAATGATTTTTAGAAAAGGGTCTTTTTCATCATCTATGAGTATCTCATGTAGTGGTGGTCCAATAGATTTATGTTGTAAAAATTAATAGGATCAACCTAGATGTTGAGGATGAGGCATGGTGGAGGGTTATGTGTTCCTTATAGAATCATTGTTTGGGGAATTTTTTTGGGAGAATCTCAGATTTGTTGACAGATTGCAGGTTGGAGGAGCCAGATATCACATTAAAAATAAATATAGGTTGAGATATGTTTTTGGTTCATTTTTTGGAAATCCATTTATGGGGTGCTACATGTTTGTGTTGGACATTGTATCATGGTGACATAAATAAGGGATGTCTATTATTCCTAAACATTGAAATGGAGTTTTATTTAGTGTTATTATTTGCAATGATGAAGTTAGCTATGTGGTATGAATTTACCCCCATAAGCTAGGGATCATGAAGTTGTGATATCTTGGTATTTGGTTTTAGGACTTATCATTTTCAATACTAGTTTTTTTTGATATGGTGTCTAGAGATCAATGTTTTTGGGGGGCTTTACACCCATTTACTAGGTATGCAACTAAAATGTTTATGTTTTCTACAAACATGGAGTTTCATAAAAATTTTGATGTTATGGAAAATAATATTTATTTTTGAGTTGAGTTTTTCGATGAGGTACAACTAGGAATATCTATGAAATTATTTCCAATAGGTGGGCCAAATATTTTCCAGAAGTCAAGGTTTTGACAAGTGGGGATCGACCAGAAGAGATGTTTTCTCATATTTTTTGGAATGGTAGTTTCTGATAAACTACCCATGTCTTCCATTATTTGTGAAATGTTATTAAGGGAAATTTACACCACAAGGATTAGTGTCCAACCACATTGGGTGGTTAGTATCACATGGCCATTCATGCACCTTGCAGTAGCAACAATAACAGTTTCCTCCTTCATAGGTTTAGTGGCAAAGACCAAAAATCGTGTTCAAAAACTAAAGAAATAAGGTATTATAAGAGGGTATCATTTTTATGGTATTCTTCCATAAGAAAATAATCCTAATAATGATCATACATACTTGAAACATAGAGGCACAATATCTGGGTGTTGTCAAATGAATTCATTGGAGGAAACAAAGAAAATATATCAAGAAGTTATCAGAGGTACGATCGGTTTATCATCCAAACATATTTGGTATTTTTTGTTCTATAGATTCACAATAATTATTTTATATTACTATGATCCATTACATATAAATTTAAATGGATATTCCATCATTTACATTATTTTTAACTATTTTTTTCTTAGTGTAGAACATTTTTTGATGTGTTCCGGGGGTTTGGACTAGTTATGTGAAAATTAAAATATATTGGAGATTTCATACTATAAATATATATTAATATTATGTTATCCTTCGAATGGGTTTTATGTATTCTATATGATCATTCTTCAACTATTTCTAGATTAATTTTTCATTTTATGATGTGTAGGGAAAATGGTTGGGATTATTTGGAATGCATTTTTATCATAAGGGTTCCAGGAAAATAGATCATTATTTTTATTTGATAGTAGATATATCAGTGGGTGCTACGATGAGGGATTTTTCTAGTGTTTATGTTGAGTTCCATGATGTTTTAATTGATGTGGTTGTGGTCCTTCATCCATTATGTGATGTAGTGTTCGTGATAGAGTTACAACTTGGTGTATCTATGATTTCGATGGCCCCTATCTAATGGATCCTATGAAGCATCAATAGTGGAGAATTTTGGTCGATGATCAAATATATAAGGTTATCATAATTCCATGTGTTTATTCATGGGTTTATTTAGTGTTGTTCAAGAAGAAGGAAGAGGGTATTATGAGGATTTGTATATTATTTTGGAGGTTAAATCAGGTAACAGTCAAGAAATTTTACCCTCTTCCAATGATCAATGATTCATTTGAACAATTAAGTAGAGATAGTTGGTATTCTATGATTGATCTATATTTGGGAAATCACCATTTGAGGGTTATGGCAGATTATATCTTGATTATTAACTTCATATTTTTATATGATAACTTAGGGTTATTGATTATTTCATTTTGGTTCATGAATGCACCAGATGTGTTCACGGGGCTCTAAAAATACATCATCTGTGAGTTCTTAATGCATTTATCTTTATTTTTAATAAAAATATCTTAATCTACATGTATTTATATGGATATAACATCACGTATCAAAGAGGTTTCTTACAGGTCCTTATACAACCTCATCTTTATAGAATTTTGTACAATTGAATGTATTGGGAATTAGATGTGAATTTATAAGGCCATGGGGTGTCCACGTATGGTGTTCTCATAGATCGATTGGATGACTAAGAAATTTTTTGTTGGTATGAACCCAAAAAATTATATCGATGGAAAATTTCCATTTTATGCAACGATATTATTTTTTTCCAGATTTCACTCCGGATTTTTCTACACTATTGGATTTGATTTGAATAAACCCGGCCTTTGTACAGAATGATTTGTGCCAGGTAGTGTTCGATTACCGAAATTAGAAGTCATTCAATGATTCAATTATTAAAGTTAATTATGGGGGTGTGATTTATGAGGTTTTCAATGATGTGTCTGATACAATATTGGGACTACTATTTTATAGTAGAAAGAATTGATAACTTTTGGGTCTAGGTAGTAAATTTCCATTAATAATAAAAATTCCACCCATGATCTAGTGTTGGAAGAAGTTTTGATCACGTTGACATTGTGGAAACATTGTATTTTTGGTTAAATAATTATGGTTTTCATGGAATATATGATCCTAAAATACATATTCTCTCAATGATATTTTAATATTCACAAAAACAGGATGGAGAAGATTATTCAGGATTAGAATTTTGAAATACCTTACACCCTGAAGAAGGGGAACATCTTTTCCAACGCAATGAGTTAGTTGCATTAAGTGGATGTGATTTTTGAGTATTATAATGATTTAATATGGATAAAGGAAAATTTATCAATGAATATTTACATTTCTTAGAGTGGAGGATGATATTCCATTCATTACATGAATTTAGATTTTCCATTGATATAAAAGGTAGATGAGCCTCAATGAGGACACACAAAGTATGAGTTGATATGAGGCCATGTTGGACATGGTGATTCTCTACATTGATGATCATAGGATATGTGTGTAACATCCCACCATTCCACATTCTATTGATTTGAGTGGGAATTACTACTATTACATAGGATACATCCCCACAAGGGTAATGAGTAGCAATAAATTCTAGGGGCTTCATAAAGTGTTGGTTTAAAATTTTCCCTTTCTAATAAACAACCTAACTATGATAAAGTAAATAATATTAACTAAATGATGCATGATAAAAATTTTAGACAAATCAATTTATAACAAAAAAATCTATATCAGAGTATCAAGAAGAAACCAAGATCCACATAATGTAAAAAGTGGAAGAAAAAACTAAAAAATCTCAAAGAATCTGATTACACCAACCCTACATCTCCCAAAAAGATTCAAGATAAAACTTTTTAATCCATGTCTAGGTACGATGAAGAACCACTATCAAAATGACGTAATTTTTTCTTACCTTATTATGAATAAAATATATATAAAAACACATCAATTTTCCAAAGAAAGGGGTGAGTAATGAAACCCAGTATGTTTTCCCAATATGATATACCTAATCATATATATAGGATAAAACATGTTAGAACATTTATATAAAATAATTCAAAATAATGTATATCAAATCCAATCCATTTATATGTAAATAAATATCATTACAATATAATTTTCCAAATAAAATCAATTTTAAATGAATGAAACCAAAGAAGCCATTCTAAAAATATCATGATGTCATTTTTCTTACCCATTTCGATTCACATAGGCACACATACACAATCTCAACCTTGTTGTTACCATCATCTATGGAACTTAACATCCATAACCCATCCCTTTGATGGTGGAATGCCACATCTAATGTACAACCCGTTAAATTCACTCTTAACCATTATATCCCAAAACCATACAAAACCAAATGTTCTAGACCATTTCAATAAAAGAAATATTTTTCTGAAAACACATTTCCAAATATTGAAACCAAATAACCATTTTAAAATAATTATTTTATAATTTTTTTACCACCTCCACATTCCATCAAAATGACTAATTTTTATATTTCATTAAACCATTACTAAAGATATATTCCATTTAAAATTTCACAAAAATTTCAAATTAAATTTTAAAAATGAACAACAAATTGAAAATAAATTATTCATTTTATAATAACACATGTAAATAATGAATCCACCTTCCTATGAAACTATGGAAAAAAAATAATGACATAAATTCTATAACACAACTCGTTTATATATACTAAATCCAACCATTGATCTCATTCACTATTATTAACATAGAAAAATAGCATCCTGATTCGAATCCACTATCATAGATCTATACCCAATAGACTAGATCTATGAATCCAATAGTGGTATGACATGGAGATCAAATAAAATCCACCTTGAATAGTGATATACAAATAACTACACACTTAAATGTATAATTATTTTCCCAACGATTACTCTAGGATTGAAGGAGAAAGTCTCCACAACGTGTTGGATGTTGGAAAAATATTTTTCAATGAAATTGAGAGAAAATGAGTGGTTTAGAGGTAAATATGGGTGATATCAAATTCTTTATGTTATAATTTTTAACCATACATGGTTGGGTCGCACTATTATGAAATGGTGCACCAATTATGCGCTAGTCACTACGTCCTGAAAATATTTGCATGGATGGATCACACAATTATTCAAATGGTGAACCAACTATTTTTCTGCATCTGTTCCACATTTTACAGTCAGTCCTAGATGGTAGCATGATTGGGCCAAATTGCGTGCCTAACTATAAGACTACTCTGTATTTTCTGTCTCACATTGAATGGTTTCATATAAGAGATGAATAGTTTATACTAATAATTCTCAAACCTTGTAACTCTCTAAAATCATCAAAAAAATTCAAATTCCTTATGAATAATGAAAAACTAAACCCTAAATACTTACATACTTAAAAATTCCATAATAAAGGGATAATTACTTTAAAATGTGGGTTCTAAATTCTCCCCATGATTAAACATTCTATCCCAAGATTTTTTAAAGCCACATTTTTCTAAAAATTATTTTTTCCATTGATCAACCGTTTATTTCTCCCATTCACATTTTTTTTCTAAATAGACGATGTCTCTAAAAAAGCACATTAGAGTAATTATTTTACAATGTATGATATAGTCCTTCCATTCTAGGATCAATAATAGTACATGTTCAAATAAAGAATCTAGATTTAGTCTAATGTGACCCTATTGAATCATATGGTAAATATCATTATGATACTTTTTTAGATAAGATACAAAAAAAATAGATTTTGAACTATGCTGAACTGGAGTAGAAAAGATATAAAATATGACACCTCACCCACTGTTTCAACTATTTCAAAATGGCCTATGAATTGAGGAGATAACATTACCTTATTTTTAAAAAGATATTTCCCAAGAATTGGATATATTCTCAGGAACACATGATAACTCACCATGATTGAAAATGACCTTCAATGATGATCCACAGATGCTTTTTTAGGATTCTAAGTTATCTACATTTTGTTCTTTCTCAACTGAATCATCTTTGTTCTCTATTAGGAATGGTTTAGACTGAACAGTGAAGTCTCACATATATCAACACCATAATGCGGATAACAATAAGGAAACCCATATAATTCATCAATATGATCCATACATATCCGAAATTAATAAATATTTATTTATGAGAACTCAACTAACAATATCTGCTCTTTCCATGAGCCAAAAAAATCCATTACAAAGACTGTAACATGTATTCCAATGTTTGAATCATTCTTGCAGGCTTTCCATCAATCTAAAGATGATATTCCATACACATGGTCAACTGATACCCAATGGATTTCTATAAGGAATTACAGAAATGATATGTAAACCTCATATGTCTATCTGACACTATCGATATTGGTATGTCAGGACACTTTAATAATTCACATATATAGATTTTAGGCTAATCATCTACCATATGAACCTCATGAATAGGTATGAAGTCAGATGACATTGTGATATGATCCACTATCACCCATATGGAATCATGTTTCCAGACCATCCTTTGAAGACCTGTTACAAAATCCATGGTGATCTACCCCCATTACCAAAAAGAAATATGTAATGTTTGAAACATTTGTGCTTGTTGTGGATGCTCTGACATAACCTACTGATTTTTTAAGAATCTCAAAATGCACTCAACAAAATTCCGTTTCATGAAAAGACACCAAAAGTATTCTTTCAATAAATTACAAATCTTCTATATTCCATGATGAATAGCCCATCTTAGATGGTGGAAATCCGGAATAATTTATTCCTAGAATGTTTTATGTACGACCATATGATCTTGAAACCAAAAAAATACACTCTCATAAAGCATCCATTCATTAATGATCTCCCTAAAATTGTGTTTAGACCTCATAGAAATGAATTATTAATCAAATGATTGTTCCTCCTATACTTTTTAAAAAAAATCAAGAAATAAAAGAAATTGGAATGAAAACCACCGAATTACATTGGTATTCACATTCTAAGATCATGTTATTGATTCATAACAACAAATGACCTTGATATGAAGCCTAGTTTTAAAAATTCTCATATAAATTTTACTTTAATGCATCTACCACCATATTACACTTACTTAGTGAATACATCAAGTCAAATTTTTTCATTCGGAGAAAATCCATCCATATTATTTTTCTCTTATTAAAAAAACATTTTGGAGAAAATATTTTTGATGCTCTTATAATCTGCAAACACATAATATATATTATCCAAGATTAAATGTCATTGAGTATTCAAGGAATGGATTACGAAATCTCCATCCAAATCATGTGTTTCTTTGTTCTTATTGTGAAACCAAATCTTTCTTAATAAATACACAAAAACATGATCTAAATTCATGAGAACACATCGAAACATTAATCATTAAGAATCTCAATATACCCCATACCATTTTAGAATTCTAGAAAAATCATGACCCATGTTAATGTGAGGGGATCATGAAGCTCTTGAGAAGACTTATGACATTGCTTGTTCCAATTTAATTGAACATTGAACCTTTTTAATGATATTATTGGTCTAGATAGTGACGAAAAGTCATGAACAACAAATCAGGAATAACCAAACAAAGAATGGAAAATGCATATCTTGAAAATATTATTTTGAATTTTCTATGAGATACATACCTGTATCTTTTTGGATCCATTGAAACACCTCTTCCAGAGACTACATGTCCAAGTAAACATACCTATTGTATCCAAAAAACATGATTTGATAATTTTTAATACAGATGATGATCTAATAGAATTTTTAACACCGGCTGCATGTATTTTTTATGATCAACCCCTATCCTTGAATTCACCATTATGTCATCAATAATGAAAAAAAGAATCCATATATCAATGAAATATTATATTCATCAATGTAATAAATTCCACTGGTGAATTTTTAATGCGTAATGGTGTAACCATGTAATATTAATGACCATATATATTCCGAAATTATGTATTTGGAATATACTCTTCTAGAACACATAATTGTTGATATCGTGGTCACAAGTCAATATTGGAGAACCACTTAGATCCCCTCAATTTGTCCGAAAAATTATTTATTCATGGATTTGGATACTAATAAATGATATTATCATGGTTCAAATTATGATAATACACACAAAGACATATTGTTATATCTATCCTTTAAAAAACAATACAGATGCTTTTGACGAAGATGTTCTATGTCGAATGAATAATTTTATCTATAGTTCATCCAACTTCACTTTTAATTCACTTAATTATGTTGGTTCAATTTTACAAGATTTGATGGAAATTAAACTAATCATCAGAAGGATATCAAATATCAAATTTATTATTTTTAGTTGAAAACACGATGAAATTATTTGGAAATGTATCTAGAAACTTATCAAATTTTTTTTGATAAATTCTAAACATGATCCCATCCACTGATTCCACAGTCAATGCTTCCAAATCATATTACATCATACCATGTTTTGGTACTAAAATGTTCATTTCACATTGCATTTCATTTTGGTTAATTTTCATGATATTCTCAACACCATCATAATCACTAAAACAAACCATTTGTGTATGACAATTAATGTGAACATATAATGTTTTCAACCAATAAATACCCATAATTATGTCATAGGCATGCACAAAATGTATAGATAAATCCCATACAAACTCACCTCCATCACTCTTTATAAATAATAATCTACACATAATGGTTGGACATTCTCTTCGACCAATAGTTGTTTGATGTCTCCAAATAGAAGGCATCATATCAACATTTAAACCTATAAGATCATTTCTACTGGAAGTAATAAAGGAACGAGATTCACCCATATCAAAAAACGATTTCATGAGTGTATAATTTAAAATAATAAGAACTCCTACCTTCTATGGTCCAAATTGATCATCTATAATCACATACTCTGTTGCATTCAACTTATTTCTCACTAAATTTGTTCATTATTGCCATGTTGAGATTTCCCTTATTGAGGAATGATGGTATTACTAGAATCACCATGGCTAGATCAGTTCTACTGACAAGAGGTATTCTTTTTTCCATTACCCAATCTAATCATATGATGTATGTGAAAAATGAGATATGTACCAAACCCTTGACCATAGATTACTATGATTATAAAATTGAAGATGTCCCATATGGTTGTAATTGAGTTATTATCTAGGTTGTTTTATAAAATATTACATCATGTGGCCAATAAACCATGTTAGAATCATACCAAATAAATATTTGGGTTAGGAGGATGATTTTATGATCCTTCCCTCTAATTTTGAGTCATCCCATTACTTGGTAAATATGTCTCCCTCTTCAACTTTTCTCCATAATTGGAGTTCCCAACATTTTCCCTAGGTATCAACTTACTTCCTCCTCCCACAGTTCCAAATCTGAATAGTTTTCAAAAGGCACTCTATTTACAATATATATATAATCTATTAAAATGATCCAGAAAATCTTGGAGATAATCTAATACATTATCCAAAATTATAAAATTTATATCATTATGAAAAAACATGCAGTAGCAGCAGTTGAAGAGTTGGAAAAATTCATAAATTTAGCCACATTCTCTGTCACTGTGTGAATATCGAAATTTAAACAGAAATTGTACATACATCACTCAATGATTAATGAATGAGGATATTAATTTATGTTGTACAATTATTTATAATAATCCCATGTAATTTAGTAGATGAAATGGTTAGAGGGAGAGTTTGGATAAGTGTTTAGTTTTAAGAAAGTTGAAATGAAGAATGAAGTTCCTTGAGTTTTTGTGAAACACATGGAAATTACCAGGCCAAAATATGAGAACATATTAATGGATTTTATCATAATGATATCCTGGAATTGGGGAGGCTATAATGAATTTTGGGAGACTGTGGACTAACTAATGAATTATTCTCATTTTATGTAGATCAGTGAGCTGAGTTATCATGATTTCTTGGATAGGAGAAATGTGGATAATATTGTTAGGCTTCGTGGGGTATGAAAAAGCATCATATATGATAGAGATCATCATTAATATCAAGGGTCTTATGATTATTTCAACATTATTGTGGATCAATTTTTCACCATAGAATTACTTTCCAGCCTTAGATATAAAGGGTAGTTTAGATTCCACCCATGAGTACCCCTGAAATGGGCCATGAGACTATTGGCGAAAAGACCTCTAGCGCATCTCCCCAAATTCTAGAGGCTGCTGACTAGTAGTGGGGGCCTTGGAATTTTTAATGGGGATATAATTCCCATATAGGAAAAGGTATTCAACCATAGTGAAAATATTAAAACTAGTATTAGAAGCATAAATAATAAGCAGAAAAAAATCATAAGGGGATAAATGACCCAAAAAATAAATAATAATTAGAGAAACTATATAGTCATAAAAAATACCACGATGATGTCGATGTATGATTCCAAAAGTAAATAAATAAAATTTCAATCGACGGGGTTCAAGAATGGGCCACATGTTAATAAAACTACCAAAAGAGAAAATAGAATCTACGACATAGAATCTTGAGCCAAGATCATTCCTCTTACCCCAAGATCCATCCAAAATAGTAATTCAATCAAGAATCAGAATCTATACACATCCCAAAATCCATACATCAAAACATAATGGCTACCAAGATACAAAATGGTGCCTAAGTATGGAGTGAGATACAATCATAGTAGGCCGAAACCCATAGTGTCTAGAATGTTGCATTTCATGTTGCAGAAAAATATAAATGTACCATATATATTATAAATTAAATAAACTGATATAAAAAAAATAATTTAAATTTGTCCTAGGTTCCCAAGAGGACACCCATCCCATACCACATACATTAACCTTTTCTAGAAGACTGAATGAGATACCTATTAAATCATAATATATATATATAGCATAGCCAAAGTAATATGACATACCAAAAAAATGGCATCACCCCAATCTTGTTATTTAGCTGGGGGTCTAATCAATATACAAAAACTAGGTTCACTAAATGCAATAGAGGAGTATCAAGAATCATAAGAAAATTATATGCAGTATTGATGAAAGGATGAGATTAATTTAAATTTAAAATTTAAAATTCATAGGTGGATATTGAGCCCATCCTGAAGGAATCGATAAGGTATATCCAATCAATTATATCCAATGCCACGATCCCATCCTAGGTGATTCTTTGGGTTTTCCACGTATCAATCATGGATTGTTACTATGAGTCCATCATGGGTATCGAATGTAAGGGAGTGAGTATCAGCTGTGGCATGGTGAATCCATTTTATCAATGTATCCATCCACATTTTCATGTTAGGGAACTATTTTTACCCATTAGTATTGTAAAAAATGTGGGGGAAGCCCTTTCATAGAGATCCTAAAACATTAGTTTCTGGGAGTATTGTGTTGTAACCTATTAGGCGTGGAGAGTCCAATTGTGGGTTCTTAATACGGTACCACATTCTCTCCCCAGACCATGTTAATTTATGATAACTAGAGATTCATATGTATATATATATATCATAGAGAAGCATTCATAATTACAGCCACTTAAGAAACCCTTTAATTCGAACATCATTACTAAAAATGTAATAAAACATCGATTTTTTTAGCGTAAATAGAGGATACAACATTTAATAAAATAAGGAATGAAAGGTCTTATAACAAGAAATATTTATGAAAAACAATTCACCGTAAATAATTTTATTCAATACAAAACCTCATTTGAAATTTATTTTAGATGGACACATAAATGATAATTTAATTAATTAAGGCTAATAGTAAATCAAACCATTATGTGGGTACACCCAAAGGGGTGTCCAATAGCATTAAAACATCTTAGGAAGGGGGTGAACGCAAAAAAAGGTCATAAGGTAAATGGATAAAAAAATTTAAGTAATGTATTACACATTATTTGAGAATCTCTAGTAGGAACCGACGAGTGGCACAACAGTGTGAATTTCATAATGAAAAAAATGGGAAAATCATAAACGCCCTAAATTGTAGTTTTTGAATATTCTACACCCTGAAAAAACCATTTATTTGATCTAAAATAGGAGAAAATAGAGGATTTTAGAAAAAACCCAATTTTGGAAAAAAAACCATCCATGATAGATCGCGTGATGGAGAGTGGATGAAAATCCACAATTCATGGTGTGGAATATTATAATTATGGAAAGATGTACTGATATTTTTAATTTATGGATTTTTTAGAAGAGATGAATGTTCTCTGGTGATCCGAAAGAGGAGGAGGGGGTGGCATACCACCTAGTTAGGGGACGGGAACGATGCATAGAGGGAGAGTGGGCTAAAATATTGGAGAGAGAAAAATAAAAAAATAATGAAAAATGGAAAAAGATAAAATAAAATAAAATAAAATAATAAAAATGAAGCGGGGGGGGAATAATAATAGTAATAATGGGTCAAGCCCATTTCAATTAATTTTTTATTTATCCATGTGATTATATTTTATTATTTATTTCCATCCCTTTTTCATTTATTTTAATTTCATTAATATTAATTTTTTTCGTCTTTAATAATTTTAATTATTATCACCCAAAACATTATGCTTGGGCGTGACATATAATTTTATATAAATATGGTGAAACCATATAAATAAATTAATAGCTTCTTAAGACCTGAAACATGCTGCACTAGTGAATTACCTCAGTCACTTTAATTTAAAATACATTAAATTAAAAGGTCCATACCTTGGTTAATGACAAGAAATTACATTGCACCCTAATTAATACAAATCAACCCCTTGTTTTCTATCTGAGGGTAGGGGAACATCATCTATGAAATTTTGTGGCCACTGATCACACACATGAGTCTCTAGCTCCCAGGTCTCATAATGAACATTTATGTGTTCTTTAATAACCATAAAAATTGAGATGACCTACATCAGAGAACCATTGCGCAATTATAGACGATTAAAATCAGATGCTCCATAAAGGATGCATCCACCTCAATCTCAATGATGGAATGACTAAATGAATGATATAAGTCTAGATGATACTATCGAAACTAAGATACGTAGAAGATATCAAGATTGGAACAATACCTCTGACGTAATAGCTACATATAGGCCACATGCACCTCTCTCTCCACCATCCTGAATGATATAACATATCTTGGTGATAACATTCCCTACCTCCTGATTTTCCTTTTACCCAATCTCGGTGAAACATATAGAAATCCCCAATGTCCCTCCTCAAACCCCATAGGAATTTAACGATGATCAGCATATGAATTCTATCTAGACTATGTTTTATCCATACATTTCAAAATCATATAGACATACTCAGACATCTCCTGAACGTGATGAGAACTGTAAAGAGTTGCCTTACCTAATTCAAGCTAGCATAGAGAAGAATGACACAATAAACAATTGAGGGCCTTATATGGATCCATTTGAATTGTTTCTAGAATGAAGTTATTATATGAAAACTCAACAAGTGGAATAAGTTTCTCCCAAGAACCACCAAAATCAAGGATACCATCCCACAACATATCGTCTAACACCCGAATGGTTTGATTGCACTGCCCATCCATCTGGGGGTGATATGTACTACTCAAATGCATCTGTGAACCCAAGGCCTTTAAATACCATTTCCCAAATCATGATTTGAAATGGGCATCTCAGAATGACATGATAGAATGGGGAACCCCATTATGTTGAACTAATTTAAAAATATAAAACATCCTCAACTCATTAATAGAAATGGTCTATTAGATTGGTATGAAGTGTTCTTCTTTTGTTAACTTATTGATGATCTCCAATACTTCAAAACTTACTCATGGAGACTTCAGCAAGAATTTAATGAAATACATGGTGACATATTTCCGTTTACACTTTGGAATTGACAGAGGTTGTATGATCCCAACAAATCATAGGTGCTTGGCCTTCACATGCTGATAGGTGGATCATTGATTAAATAAACCCCCTACTTTCTTCTTTATACCTAGCCACCAATACTGATGATGCATATCACTATACATCTTGGTACGTCCAGGATGAACTTTCCAAACATAGGCATGATATTCTCTCATCAGATCTTCCTGAATAACATAATGGACAGTTACGGGGACATAGTTGAGAGAACATTATGTACTATCAACAACCCATATAGGGGGTAGGTTATCTCTTATAAAACAGTCACTCAAAAATATCACCTCTATATTAGATAACTATCACATATGGAATTTATCTATAAGTGTGAACATCAGTACAAGAGGATAAAGAACTAGTTATATGCATTATTCCTGAAATTCATCAGGCATCTTAGAAATCAAATCCATTATATGCCACACACAATTGGATAAAGGGATGAATTGTGTTTGTATCTGCTGCTCAAATTGTCATCCATGAAATTAATTTTTCATGGGTATAAGAAGTTTCAATTTCAAACAACCATAAGTACTCAACCAAACAGTGCTTCCTCAAATTTATGTCCTAATGTGTGGATATATATTTAAATATTTTATGATCTGTGTAAATGAAGAACCTCTCTCCTTAAAAGTAATTTCTAAAAAATAATAGACCATGAACCAAAACTTCTAATTCGAGATCATGTGTGGGATAATACCACTTATGATCCCTCATATGCGGGATCTATATACCATGACGTGATCACCCTGTATCAGAACATTACAATGTACTACTCCAAAAGAATCATAGTAAACATTAAAAATTATTCTTGGATAAAGAAGAATCAGGATTAGATCATTTTTGAGAATTTTATTTCACTTATTATAAAATTTGTCACTGACTTCTGACTCGATGAACTACACACCCATCCATGTTAGGGTCCTAAAAGGCAATACTATGAAGGATAAATACTAGATTAAACATATTTAATATCCACCTTGACTTAATAAGTTATGTATGTCTAACACATTCATGGGATTCATCTTGGAAACTATAGATCTCTATTTTTACGGGTAAACAGATACGACTTCATTGTTATAATATGACCCTAGAAGTGAACATTATTGATCAAGAAGTGACATTTACTAATCATCATGTATAGCTGGTTCTATCTCAGTGTACATTCAAAATCCCAAGATAGGTTTGATAATCATGTATGGAGTGTGAATTAACCAACATATCATCTACAATGACTTCCAAAATGAAATCAACGTACTGGTAGAAAAGCAAATTCATCAATCCATTAAAACTATGGGAAATTTTTTTAGAACATATAGAATAAAAAATAACTCATACAGGACATACCTACTTTGGAATGTTTTATGTGGTATATTCAATAGTTTCACATGCTCACGATGATATCTTTAGCTCAGATTGTTCGTGGAGAAAACTTTTTATCCCCAGATATGGTCGAATAGGTTGTTTATAAAATGAAAGATATATAGATTATTTACCATAATCTAGTTGAGTCGATAGTAATCCATGAACAATATGAGGGTACCATCCATCTTCTTGGGAAAAAGGGCTGGTGAACCCCATGGTGATGTACTAGGTGCAATGAAACCCTTCACCTCGATATCCTCAAGTTTCTTCTTGTGTTCATGTAGCTCTGTTGGTTCCACCCTATATTGGGGATTGGACACTGGTTCCACACCCGACACTGACTCGATAGTGAACTGAACTTCACTTAGACGAGGGAAGTTAAAAAAATATATTGGGAATATGTCCATAAATAGATTCACAATGGGATGGAATTCCACATACTATATTCCCCGATCCCTCATTAAGAGAAATTCTAGCTGGGTTGTTAGTCTGGAAAGCCCCAAATTCTTAGGTCTATCTGGTTCTTCATAGATATCCCATTCTCTCTAGTGTATATACATTCTTCCCTAGTGTTTTGTGAAAGAAAATCGACAATAATATAAATCCACTTATTAATATTAAAGGACGAACCATTCTATACCAATAATGACATCAAAGTCAGTCATCTCGAGGTTGAAGAAATTCCAGAGGAAACAGTACCATCCTTTCTCAAGGGGCACTCTGAGAAGTTGAATATGCCATATATTCTATCCCCCAATGGATTTCCAATAGACATAATTCCACAAAATTCATCGATGTCATGACCCAAACACTAAAGAGTTGCAGCAGATATGAAAGAGTATAGATTTCCAATATAAAAAATGAATGAAACTAGTGTAGAGGACCCAAGGATGACACCCTCAAACTATAGAGGGATCTGGTCTCTTCTACACTAACGCTCAACAAAAATCATACATATGGCCTAATCTTGAGCCACGAGATGCCATTTGACAAGTCTTAGCATGTCCACTCTGCTGAAGCTAGTGTTCATGAACATGATTGCCTTAGCCATGGCCTCTATTGCCTCAGCCTGATTGGTCGGTGGAAAAAGAACTCGCAATCTGACATGGATCGATCGATCCCATATGTTATAGAGATTCTAGAACTGTTCTTCTACATCTAGATGCTGATGTAATATAATAGAAGAAACTCTAATGATAACCCATGTTTCCACAAGCTCGTAACTCCATCGGATTCCTCATGCATTGAGGTTTTGTATGGATGATCCAACCTCACTAATGGAAAATAATAGTGATGTTATTACATGTAACTTGAATATAATTTCCCATAAATGTACCCTCAAAACGAAGATTCTTACTTCCTAAAGATCCATTACCCAATATTGGAACTGAACTGCTCTGGATCACTACATCATCTTCCATGATATTTCATTTTGTAATTAGAGTCTAATACATGATCTCTATAATGTTCAAAAAATTAAATAATTTCAGTTTTGAGTGGATAGGAAATCACATTCGATCCTCAAAGCATCTGACAACCATTTTTGCCTCACCCATTACAGATGGAGAAAAATAGCGTAGCTCAGTGAAATGAGTAAATTACTCTAACACTATCATAAAGCCCGTATTATGATGTAATAAATATCTCTAATGATATACTCTTATAGTTTATGGGAAGAAGTGATCATTGAACACTATCTAGAAATCCTCCCTAACCACTTCTTAGGGTTTCCCTATCTAAGAAATGACATCCCACCAACAGATGGTAGTGTTAGGAAGCATAAAGATAGAAATATTGACCCTCTGATTTGGAAGAATCTCAAGATGATTGAAGATGGATTTAATGTCTTTTATCAAGGACTCTTCACCATTGATTCCTCCAACCCTAGATAATGTAGGATGATTTGGTAAAAAAAATTCCCATGTAAGCTCTTTGGTAGTGAGGGTAGGCCTTGGAACACTCTGAACATACTGTATAAATCAGAGATGATTATCCATGAACTAGGAGTCAGCACCCAAATTAAGATTAGTAGGATTTCCCATGGGATACACTACCCGAGACTCTATAGGTTGTTCTATAAGAATCACTACAGGTGGATCTAGACCCCCCCACTTTGGATTGTTCTCATCACTACTCTCCCATTATATGGAACAAAGACACCTCAACAAAATTGGTCTTCAATTTACAAGCACACACTATAAACAACATTTTATTGTACGATAGGTAAACAAGTAAAGGATTCTTATGGAAAAGTGCTTGTGAATGGCCTCCGTGAACAAGGAATAGTATGTAAGGAATGAAAATAAAAGAATAGGGTAGTTATATGGTCTGAATATGACTTTTACACAATAGATAGCCTACTCTAAGAGACAGGTCTTGGGAGAAAGAGAAGAGGTCTAAGAAGGACCACCATGACTCATACACACATTATATCTGTAACCATAAAATACTGCAGGATATTACAACTAAGAACAATACCACTCACATGAAAACATGATGATGCACTCTAAAATTAGATATTTAATTGAAATATGAATGTCATTTTAATTCATATGGTGCCTAATATGATGCATTTCAATGAAATTTCCTCAAGTCATCAGGCTACAATAGTCAAAATCATCATCTCAATAATAACAATACCTATAATAGAATAAACCATGTGCGTCTCAAAACCGTTATGTAATGTCATCAGTAAATCGGATATTCAACAATTGGAATCCCAGGACTGGAAATTTGGGTTTCCCATGTACATGGGCTAGCTACATCCCAGCTTACGGGATTTTTTGAATTCCTATGTCCTTGTATATTTTCTAATAAAAAATATAAATAAAAAAGGAAAATAACACCTCTAATACCAATTTGTAGTATCCCATCACGAGTACCACTAAAACCAACCCCATGATGGTGGGAAATTAGAACTGAAGCACATCGCCCCTAATGCCAGTTGTTGCAGACTACGTTTGAAATCCTTGGCTAAGTCTGTAGAGAGACTATTCCATTATAGGAAATGGTATTTAATAGTGTAAATTAATATTTGACCATGTAGAGAAAGCATAATGTTTAGGGTGACAAAAAACTAATTGGATAAATTACCAAACAGATAAATAATAACTCTTAATGCTGGAAAGTCATAACAGATACCATGCTGATTTTAATAAAAGATGTTAAAAGTAAATAAATAAAAGTGTAGGGGATGGGGAACTAGAATGGATTTCATGATAATAGAACTAAAAAAAATAGAATGTGTAACACAATATCTCGAATAATTATTTTTCATCCTCCCCAAAGATCCATCCAAATAAGTAAATAAATAAAGCATCGAAAGTGGAAGGCTTCCCTGAGTCCATTCCTGTGAACATTAAGTCTACTTGGGTACCAAACAGTGCTCATCCATGGAGGGAGATATATTCTCCATGGGTCAGCACCCTCGATGTCTAGACTATACCATTTCATATTGGAAACAACTATTAGTGTTCCATATATATACTAAATTCAAGAAAAATAAAAAAAATAAAAATAACCGTAACATGGTTTGGGTTCGAATAGGAAACTCATCCCATAACCACTGCATCGACCTACACTGAAAGTTAGAATGAGATACATTGTATTGAAAATATATATAGCATGAAAATAGTCATATGATATACCAAAAAACTCATACCCCAAGCTTGTTCTTTGTCTTGTTGTCAAACTCATACGTCAAAACAATGTGTACAAAATGAACAAGATGAGTATCACAAAGCAGAAGGAAGTTGTATGTTGTATCAAAAAAATCATCACATGCTATTATATTAATAAATGATTAATTTAGAGTTGGAATCAAATCCCATCCAGAAGTCATCAATATGTTACATCCAATCAATAATATCGAATGCGAAAAGCCTGTTTTAGGTGGTTCTTTTAGAAGTCTATGTACCACTTTATGATGGTACCAATGAGTATGTCCTAAGTATCATACTTAAGGGACCGAGTCTCATTCGAGGTTTGGTGAAGAAAGTTTTCCAATGGATCCATCCTTACATCCCACTTAAGGAACTGATGTCACCCATTAGTATAGTAAAAAGGTTGGGACAATCACTTGCCTTGGGAGCCTAAAGAATTTCATTCATGGCCCATTATCTAAAAACTATCTAGCATGGATAATCCAAATGTAGGTTCTTAATACAGGACACATGTTCTCTCCCTATCTTGATTTTATTTAATACAACTATATATATATATATATATCATGAAGCAACATTCATAATTTCAGCCACTTAGGAAACCATTTAATGCCCACATCATAAATCAAAATTTATCAAAACATGGAATTTATCATCTTAAAATAGGAAATGACATTTAATAAAACAATCAAAGTCAAGACTTATAAAAATAATTATTTAGTCAACACAATTCAGCTTAAATAATTTCATTCAGTTCAAAACCACAACCTAAATTTCTGTCACATTCACACGTAAATTACAATTGATTGAATCTAGGATATCATTAATATGAACAATATGTCAGTACACCTAAATGGGTGTCCAATGGAATGAAAATAACCACATAATGGGTTCTCCCTAATCAAAATTCATAAATAACATGGATGGATAACTCAATTAAATAAATATGCACTATTTGAGATTCTTCGGTAGGCACTAACAAGAGACACAATAGTAAAAATTGAATAATGATATGAAATGATGGAGAAAATCATATACGTGCTACCTCATAGTCGTAGTATATCCCATGCACCATGGTAACCATTTATTTCAACTAAAATAGAAGAAATTAGAGGATTTTAAAAAAACCACAATTTCATGTAAAAACCATCCATGGAATATTTCATAATGGAGAGTGGATGGAACTAAATGATTCATGGTATAGATGATTTTCATTACTGATATCTTCACTTATCTTTTAATGAAAATTAAAATAGTGATGTGACAGAGGTGGAGTGGTGATTCAAAGGAGGAGCGAGTGGCGTACCACATGACAAGGGGATGGGCGTGACACATAGAGATAGAGTGACAGAGAAGTGATGAGATAAAAAATGGAAAGAAATATATAAATAAGGGGAAAAAATAAAAATATAAAAATAATAGAAATTAAAAAATAGGGAGAAAGGAAAAATAATTATAAAAATGGGTTAAGCCCATTTTCAATATTTTTACTTTTTTCCAACCGCTTTTATTTTTGTATTTAAAATTTTATCCCTATTTCATTTCTTCTAATTTCCATATTTATTATTCATATTTAATACTTTTAATTATTTTTAACTCAAAAAATTACACTAGGGCCTGATGTATTATTTTACATAAATCACACACAACCATTTAAAAAAATTAATAGCCACTCAGACTTGTAATAGGCTACATAGAAAAGCACCCTATGTCTCATTACGGAAAAAGACTTAAAATTAAATGGTTCATACCTTGGTCAAAGTTGATTCCTTATAAGTATATGTTGTGGAACATCTAGACACAAGATGATATGTGGTGGCCTTGATTCCGGGAAATTGGAATATCATGGTTAAGTCACCAGTTAAAGAATGAGTTTACATATAACAATAGTTATCACTAATTAATTTTCATAGATTTGTTAAATGTATATTATCTTCGTCCAAGTCATTATTCACTATAATAGATGGAATTTTGGGAAACAATAGTTCTTGGTCTTGATGTGTTACATAGCATGATAGAGAAGATCAAGTCGGTTCGATAGAGGATAAGGGGATCACAAAGCCATTAGAGAACCTATGATATTCATAGGCATGGGCCCCCATAAATCAAGGTCAGAGTCTATGTGTTGTTAAGGGTATATAATCAATGAGTGAAGAAAAGTATTGTAAGGGATGATAATGTTTCTCTTGGTTTCATTGATCAATGTGAGAAGTCAGAGCATCATTTAATGAGGGTATTTCTATTGGAGATTCCACCACAGTTCCATAAGATCATGAAAGACTTTCACACATACAATCTTCATCGGTATATTCCATAGGACTAAAAAATCTGTTAATGAGGATAGTAAGATATAAATTGTGAACTGATGTTTGCGGAGTGATATTTTGAGATCAAGGATCATTTATTGAAGGTCCTCCATAATGGTCCACCTCCATGGATTGTCCTTTATGGAGGGATGGTGTCCTAAAAAGTGTAAATTGTAGTGAGAGTTTCAGATTCATTCTTAATTCCAAGAATTTTTTAATCTTTATCATTATTTGTTTTCCTAATTAAAGTGATGTTTGGATATTTTTTATATTAAGATAATTATTGTTTCCTTGATGGATTGTTGTCTATTGAATCTAAAACACATTTAAGGTTGAAACCCTGATTCGTTATCAAGACAAATTATACAATGAAATATTTGGAATCATATAGAAAAGTCATTTCAATATAAAGAGGATAAAATCTTGAAATAAAAGTTGTAATACATTGTATTTTCTGTATGGGGAAATGTTCTATATTGTATATATCCATTATTGGAATGGACTATGTGTAGTTTTTCATGGCTTTGTAGATGGTTGTGGGATATAGTAATATTGTGTTGTGCTCGGAAATAGTTGGAGATGTGGTTATGAGGAATGTTTTTGTGATTTTTGGAACGATGCATTGGAAAGGGGGTAACATATTATGTGTAATAATATCATTGAGATGTGTCTCACATAACGGTTTTTATACACTTTCCTTATATTAAGTTTTGTTTTAAATTTTGAAGAATGAAAAACGTTTTGAGTGGTATTTAATTTAATTTAATGTGCCTTATTGAAATTTTACTTTTCCATTTTGGGTGTTAGGAGTGTTTTCAAATAGTCTTAGTGAGGTTATGTTGAGCATGGAAAAACAATAAATCAAAAAAGGCAATTCATGTCATCAAATAGGGATTCAATAAATTAGTTAGTGATTTACTGAACATATAATAAATGAAATCACCACTTCTATAAAGAAGTGGCGTGTGTGGGGGAAATTTCACTAAATGAATTCACATTATTAATGTGGAATTCATGATGTGATATAAATTCAAGATAATGATCCATATTTTTTTGAATAATTATGATGATATAGATAATTATTCATTATAATAGTATCAATTCTTATAATTCATGGGCCATGTGGAATTAATTAGGTGAATATAGAACTCAAATAGTGAATAAGGCGACTTAAAACATATTTAGAGGATTGAAGTTTGGGAAAATCCTCTAATTCTTCTATTAGTAGATCAATGTTTTGGGTGAATTATAGAGATTTTATGGAGGCATTCCATCCAAAATTCCTTCAATAATGATCCTTCTATTATGGTGGTTGGTTATTTATGGTTGGTGGTTATTTATTGACAATTTTTAATAATTTACCATTATTCTCATTATATGGATTCAATAAGCTATTGTTTATTTTTTATCGGGTGTGTTGTGCTTCCTTTTTTATGATCCTTTGATGAAGTTTAGTTTGAAAACTAATTTTCTTATGTGTTTTTGATTTTTGGGATTTTAATACTTTTACTCTGTTATGTATCAAATTATAAAATCGTCAATGTGTTATGGGATCAACATTCTTACCAATCTACATTCTATTATTAGGAATTACATTCTTTTCTTTCCTTTGGGTGGATAATATGTATTGAATTAAAAAATCTAACTAATTGAAAACCATGATATTGATGGAGATGGGTAGTAATCACACAAATTATTTCTTATTTATATTTATGATGATACTATGAACGATTTATTTTAATTTAAAAAATAACATCTATTGTTATTTTCAAGTTGTTGTAGTTGATATGTGTGTGTGGCCCTTATTGTGTTTTTGTTTGATCACACCCAGAATAAAATTCTAAATAATATAAATATATCTATTAAATTTATTTCTTATGTAAGTGTGGTTTATGTGATAACAATCATAACAAATAATAAGGAAATTTCATGGAATAACATGAATAAAAATATTTAAGTTGGAATTTATCCTTGATGCATGTTGTTGTTATTTGTTCTATTGTTTTCATTCACAATTGTTGTGGCATGCGATTTTTGGTTTGAATTTATTTGATGCATGGTGTTCTGTTGTTATGGTGGATGATGCGTTTGGAGTGTGGGTTTTGGTTAGATTTTATGGGATGATGAATTTGTGTTGTTGTGGTGCACAATCGTTGTTGTTCATCATGATTGTTATGTATGATGGTTGTAATTCATAATGGTTGTGTAATATTATAGTTGCAGTGTGTGGTGGTTGTGATGATTAGTGCTTGAGTAAATTTTTATTGTATTGATGTTGATGTGAGTTAGAACGTTTGTGCTATAGCATTGTTTTGTTTGAATCTCGGTTAAGAATGGGATAAATTACGTTGGTGAAAAAAATTAATATGTTGGTAAATAAAGAATACCGAGTTGGGAATCGTTGTGCGGTAAATTATGTAATCAAATTGAAAATAGGAATGGACAATGTAAATGTGAAGAAAATGGTCCAGGAATGGGAGATTCCCAGAAACTCATAAATTAAAAATGTTATGGAACTATGGATCTAAAGGTGAAATGTGTGGTTATATTTTGTGTTTAATATTGTTGTGGTGATGTTCATGGTGGATGATGTGTACTGAAGTGGTGATATTTTGGTTTAATCTTGTAAATTTATTGGACAATTATGTTGTTAAAATTTTAATCTATATTTCATGAATTTTTTATTATTTATATACATTCCCCACTTGAGTTTGATAACTTCCCCAATTTTCATTGGTTTAGGGTTCCCTATATTTTTCCTAGCATACATGATGATGGTGCTAGAGAAATATGGCTACTCTCTCTTCCCAGATCATCCTTCTACAATAGTATTGGATTAGATTTTAGTGAGTGAGGAGAGATGTGATGAGACAATGAAGTGATGTCTCGTTGCAGATATCATTATATGGTATGTAATTTAATGTGTAATTTAGTAGAGGTCTTGAATTAATGGAGGAGGGAATGAGGTTGATGTTTTTCACATTCATTATACCTTACCCCTCAGGTTTTGTGATGAGGTCTAGTGTAATTGACAATGTGTCATTGGGAAAGAAGCGATTTTATGATAAAAATGAAACAAGAATGATTTTATAATTTTAAAGGGTGTGGTATATGGGGATATATCTGGAACAACATTAGAGATAGTTGTCTATGATGTTACTTGGGTAGGAGGTATGATAGAACAAGACGTTTTACGTTGGGATGTGAGAGTGAAAAATAAGTCGTGAATGAGTAGTGGTAACCTTTGTTATTTTTATGATACTACATTACGACATTTGATGTGTGGGATGATGAGTGACCCATAGTGATGAATGGATTGGTTAGTTGACCAGTATAGGTGTTTTTTAGATCTGATGATTGTTTACTGGCACAATTTTATATCGTTTTCTCATAGGAACTTGACACCATGGGTATGATCCTATTGAGTATACATATATTCTCACCCATATAACTATTTTATCCTATTTAAATTTTTTCTATGGTAATAAAGCTGGACATTTATATCATAGGTTTTGGAGCTACTAGAGAATAGATTTAAAAGGATTTATCACTTGATAGTTACCATTGGGAGACTGTTATTTATATCTAATAACATAGATCATGCATTCATGGAAGAATTTGTGATTATTTTGCACTATATGATTTGGTTTCTTGGTGTTTGTTTAATCCATATATTGATACTATATTATTATTGGTTAGTGACTACAATTTTTTTATTCTTCTACCCATGTTGTTGGTCCCCAACATAAGGCCTACTAAATGTAGGAATGAAGATTAATTATATCTCATCATTCATCACCATCCCTAGATGGGTATCTTTTGAGGGAGTTGGTCCAGACAGGGAAACAATAATCACAAGATAAAAAGGGAGTTGAATCTTGAGGAAGAATTACATAACTCAAACATATATGTCACCACATACCAACAGAATATGATCTGAATCAAATTAGTCATCATTAATAGAACAAATAAATAATATTTCCTTGTGATGAAAAATCCCCCTTTACTAGTTTTGATGAAGAGTTGGATTAAATAAACAAGCATCCTAAATTCCCTAGTATGCTCTCCCATATTTAACCTTATATGATACATATTCCTAGTAAATTAATCAAGTATAATATAAAACATTAAATGACAATGATTTTGATTGAAATAACTATGATAATATTCATACTCACCCTTATGGAGACTAATTATGTTCATATCCCATATCATTTAGTAAAACATATAAACCTATCTATTTTATTTTATATGAAGGTATTTGCCTTTTATAGTATGTAATTAAACATGAGAATACAGTTTTAAATAAATATCTAATAAAATATATTACCATAATTTTTGATCCATTCACTCCATAATATTCATTGAATTGAACTCCACTCAAAAATTTTTATGTAGTTAAGAGACACTACATCATCATCATTTAAAAAAAATACTTGATAGTATTACAGATGCATTTTAGGAAGACATACTATTTCACTCAAGATACCATGGTCTTTTTTTTCATTTTTTGATGAAGGTTATTTTTCAGATGTTTTGTATTGGATGTTATTTTCATCCTTGTAATTTTTCACTTCGACTATAATGGATCAAGTGTGCGAGAGATGGGATTGAGAATAGAGGATTTAATATTGTAGGTAGGGACTCAAAAAGAAGAATGATATTTATTGGATAAAGATGTGATTGAATCATATTCCAATTTGATTTTTTATTAAATAATAGTTGGATATGAAATATTATTATAATTAAATATAATTTTATAAATAAAACATAATTTAAAATTCAATGGGAAAACTTCCTTGGTATATATAATGATTGGGAATTAATTGTTTCTATACTGGCTTCCTAAGAAAAAATAACATTGTATATATACTAAATTCATGAGAAAAACATATAAATATTTATACTAAAACCATGAGAAATATCTTCTAGTATACACACTATCTTCATGAGAAAATGATTATAGTAGGTGTACAGAAACATGTGTAAAACAATCATGGAAACCTAAACATTTTTATGACAAATTATATCCAAGACACCTTATTGAATGTGTAAAACAAACTCATGATTACTTAAGAAAAATATCAATATAAACAATAATTAAAGAATGATAGATTTTTTTGAAATTTTTAATAATTCGTGATCCATGTATGATATAATATATACTCTCTATTTTAGAAGGATTTATTAATATGCCATTATGTTGATTCATAATACAAATTAGTTCAAGAGAGATACCACCCTATTTAAAACTGTCTCTAAAAAATTGATGTCATTTATCAATTTGGGGTCTCCATGAAAAAGACACAATATTCCTAGAAATTTTTATAGAACATTTATTATCACAATATATTGGGAATTATATATAAATATATAAATAATCATATAGTGTATGTTTCATCAATATAATCTATTCGCAAAAACTACTTATGTCTATGATCTCACATTTAGTACTTTAAAATTCAACAATGTTATGTGTTTTACTACAGAAAAAAATAGAAAAATATCCACAAATTGACATTTTCTGGAGTTGATTTTTATATATATCTTACATCTACCAAAATATAAATTTCAATAGCAAACTATGAAAAAA
Organism: Viscum album; assembly: GCA_963277665.1. Taxonomy (NCBI): domain Eukaryota; kingdom Viridiplantae; phylum Streptophyta; class Magnoliopsida; order Santalales; family Viscaceae; genus Viscum; species Viscum album. The sequence goes on from OY728128.1 coordinate 163,741,423, forward strand.
ATCATCTACAATAGAAAAATGATAAATTGTTTTGCCTCATTATTTATTTAAAATTTATTTTAATTGAATCCAAATTTGTGTTATTTTGAATTTCTTGAATATGAGAAATCATAAAAAAATAACCAGAATACTAGGTTGTATAGAATTTAATTATAGGAATCATCAAATAATACCTCGTTAAGTAATTTTTTCAACTAGTTATGACATTTCCAATAGATCTAATTTATATCTTATACTAATTGATGTGTCACTACAATAAGTGTCATATATTGAAAAACATTTTAAAAGATACTTAGTTTAATTTATTTTATTTAAAATGATTCATTCCAGATTTTAAAAAATCTAAAAACCATGGAATAATCTTAACTCACCCATTAATGACAATTCAAATTCATCATGCATTTTTTTCTAAAATTCAACAAATAAGTTGTTTTTGGATGATCCCAAAATTATATCATCAAAATATATTTTAACTACAAAAAAATCCTTGAAAACCATTTTTATAAATAACATTGAATAAAATATACCTTTTAAAAAATCATTAGAAATCATCATATTGTGTATTATAGTATTTCATTCTCTAAGAGCTTGTTTTCAACCAACCAAATATATTTTTTAATTTATAAACATTAATTTCAAAACGGGGGATTGAAAATACAAGGGGTTGTTACAAAAATTTATCCTCAATAATACATCTATTTATAAAAGGACAAATTATAACTGTATTATATATTCTAAAATTCAAATGTTATTTAAAGATAAGAATAAATATAATATATACATTTATTTGTTATGTTGAATACTTTCTTCATATTAAACAACATTTTCTATACTATATCCCTATACAAAAAGTCCAACATTATATCTAGTTAATTTTATAGAATCTCAAAACATGTCTCTAAATAACCAAATAATGGAAATGTTTATGAATTCCTTAGGTATTTATTCTTGTTCACATATTTTTTCCATTTAAATTAATTCAACTATCTTGGATATCAATTAACCAAAATTCTTCATTTATGGATTCTATGAAGTTTTTATTTTCGTCCAATGATAAGAAGGCTTGATATTCATCCTTGTTTCGATGAGAGTACCTATTTTGAATTCCTCTATCATGGTATTAAATAAAATATCTAAAAGGTAAGCTCTATATGTTCTAATATATTTTGGTATTAACTTCCTTATTAAATTATTTTATTCATCTAGTTTATGGTCAATTCTTCCAATGAACTCGATGATTATTCTATATCAATATTGACATAACAATTATTATGATTAGTTGATGTATTGATATTCCTTTTAAAAAGATTTTACACATGGTTTTCAAAATATGTAATAGGAGAGTATGGATTTATTAAATAAAATATTAAATTTACATACTACACCAGAATTAATGACCCTTTATTGACCAAGCTATTTGAATTACTAGAGGTTGAATAACATAGTAATAATCCTTCGTAACTTTAGGACAGTTTTTTTAAAGAATCCATTATATTGAGAATAATGACCATGAATCCGAAAGCTCTAAATTAATTAATGTTTGGTTTTCATCCATTCCACAATTCGTATGGATTAAACATTAATAGATTCAATGTAAGATATATTTGAATAAGATATTTTTCTATATTGATGTATGGAATTTTCATTAAACATCTCATATTATGATGACTTTATACATGAATTTACATTCTTAAATTCTAAAACTTTTTCTGTGTTATGAGTTTTATTGATCGTAAAAAAACATTCATAGTAATACCCTACATGTTAAATGGACACTAAAACATTGTTTCATTTTTTTCACCAAAGGTAACCCTTTAAAAATATAATATGATTTCTTTTTTGGAATCATTTTCAATAATTTCATCACAACAGCTTATGTTTTCTATAAAAATATTAAAGACAATTAATAATATTTCAAAACATGCGATGAAACAAAAAATATATTTATGTAATATAAAATAAAGGAAATCATTAGTCCTCTGAAAACCCATAAATAATTTTCTTAAGAATATACATTTTTACCACGAAGAATGAATAATTATTTATAAAATATAATTATCTTAAATATTTAAAATCAAATTAATTCAACAAAAATATTAATAAATCATATAAAATATTTGTAGGTAACATGGTACATAATTTTATAAATCACAGATACAAATAATATTCCACTTTTGGCTACACAGTGAGTAACCAATATATTTATATTTGGAATTACAAATGTAGCTTATTACTATAATTTCTTAGGGGAAACCTAATCAGTTAACTCTTTCCCATCACCCAATGCGTTGGAGATATATAAATGGATCACCTACCCTTAGTTTATAATGAAGCCACCCATCCTCATAAAAATTTTCCAATATCCATAATCATATAATAACACATAAATCCTTCATAAGATATACATTCTTGAGGACTTTTTTTGAATTTAAAATAAGTTTTTTTTAAAGTTGGACATGCATAAAAGGAAAATTTACTTTGAAATTAAAATAAAAAAATTCTATAGGAATTCTAAAAAAATTAAAGCATGATTACATCATGTAAATATGATTAGTCCATATAAGATAAAAAACATCCCATTTTATTTTTTTAAAAAAAATAAAAGAGTAACATTAGTAGGGGATTTATTAATTAAATTCTGTTACAAAAAAACTAAAAAGGTTGAAAATTTGATTTTTTAAGAGAAATTATAAAATCCACCTTTTAAAGAATAAATATAAATAAATGTACATTCATGAAATAAATTTTTAAAACATTTATATTTAATATAATATTTTAGAATAAAACCACTTTAAGACATTTATAATTATGTTTCAGTTCTAGTGGACATTACAAGGATCATATAATTAACTCAAATGTTAATAAAATGAATCAATTATGTGTATCAACTATAAATACACAAAAAATATGTGCATATAACATATATAAATTTTAGTTTCAATCATAATCTTCTCATTAAATATAAAATAAGTATAAGATTAACCTAATGGATAGAAAATGTGTTATGACCTCGCTTAGTAATTTGTAATTTGTTGAATCATATTTCTAATGAAAGGGTAAAATTTATAAAATCATTAAATATCATATGAATAAATAAATACAGGTTATTAATTTTCAATGTGAAATATATACACCTCATAAAACAATATAGAATCATATCGTTAGAAATATTCCTTAATGAAATAAAATAGAGATGAATTCCCTTACCTTGACTCGAATTTGACATGTATGTTATTTATCATCAAGAATAATAAAAATATGTTAATTTTTTACTTTTTTGAGAACTTGTTAATTTTAATTATTCATTTTATATCACTTATTACTATTTGGTAATAATTACTTAATAATTTATGTTTATGTTGAAATTTTTACACCATTTGGTACTTGATTCCAAAATGAATTTGATATTTTTTCTCAAAAATGTGAGAATAATTAAATAATATATAGAATAATAATAATGAAATAATTATTATTTTTATATATAGAATGGGATTTTAAATCCACCCAATAAATATTAATATGAAAAATGAACAATGTAACAATCATGGATATGTTAGGACATACGTACAGATGAGTACCGTTTCCATTTATCAATTATAATAATAGAAAAAATGTTATTATAATTTTTATAATTCCAAAATGTTTATAATATCATTATTATCATATAAATTATATACATTAAAATAATTATATCAATATTTTTTCTCTGGTAATGAAAAATCAATCACATTGCTTTATGGAGGTGGTAGTTCTCATGTACACACGAACGACATTATCATTTTTCTATGTATGGAAAGGTAATAATATAAATGATAAGTTTACTTTTCTGAATGATAAACATGTGATGAATATAATATGTAAACCATAATCATATCATTGTAATTATTCTTGTGAGACAGTGATAGAAAACAAATTACATTAGATTGCAATGTGGTAGTCCTTCCTACACATGAATGACTAATTAGTTTCCAATTTTACAGAATTAGATATGTAAAAAGTTAATTACTCTAGAATAATGACATATAATTATATGGATGATACCATATTTATTATTTTAAAATGTTTTTAGGAGGTTTTAGTGATGTTGATGAGTAAACAAAATATAAACACATGACTAAAAGTGATTCCTTTTCATCAGAAAATAACATTTTCGTAACACCATATGACCACTAAGGGAGGTTTTATTTCAAAAATATAACTCTATAATATGGTGATTAATTTTATAATCCGAAATGATTTATACATTTTTATACATGATAATAAGAGTTTCCCTATTAAAAGAGGGGTGTGGTACACTTTGAATTTTTCAAAATTTTAAATTAATATAAATTATACTTCAATTCTAAATAGATCAAAATTAAGTTATTCCACTGATAATAATAGGATGGGTCAACTTAATATTATAAAATAATTATTAGATATGGTTATGTCACATTGTTACACTTATCATATAGTTTTATCTCTTATTTAACCCCTTCTATCCCTTCCATGACAACATGTGTTTTAACACTTTGAAGGTTAATATAAAATGAAATACAAAAAAACATAAATGAATAATGAATGATGTTTTAAACCGTATCCCAATAATTTTTCCAAATTTATGATATTTATGAACATTAAATCATTCAATAAAATATTTTAATTTAAAAATACCATTAGTATTATTTTTGATACTATTTGTTATTTGGAAAATTACAAATATAAATAAAATAAGATAACTTTGAAAAAAACACATCACACATCAATAAAATTTTAAATCAATCTATATAATTATTTGATCACATTCATTATATAAAACAGTATTTAACGAAATATAGTTAAAATAATTTATTTTATTTTTCTATTAATTGAATAATTATAGGATCATCTTGTACAATAATTTAATATATTTATTTCTATAGAAAAATTTAAAAATATATTACAATGATGAAAAAAATATTTTAAATTTCAAATGAATATTTATAGTTGATGACATATTAAAAATAAACCGATATTATAAATTTTATACATATGAAAAATATTTGTCTGAAGTGTTTGAATTTTATTCAAATAAAACACTAAATGGGACATAAAGTCCTAAAATAGGCTAAAATGGTTCATATACATGTCCCATGGGTGATTTTAGTTGAAAATATTCCTAAAAAAACTTGGACAACTATTGGGATAATTAACAATAGTTATCATATTATTTGTTCCTCTAATTACCCAATATACCCTCAACTGTGGTAATAAAAATTACTCTTTTTCCTATTCATATTGACCAAAAAGAAAATGGAAAAATTTACTAAATATGGAATGTATGATTCAAAATATGTAATCAATGTTTGAAAATTCAAAAACACAAAAGTGTATGAATTTAATTAAAATATAATACCATAGAGAAGATGAGAAAGTGGGGTTTTAAAATGAAAATATTCAAAATATTAGTATGTTTTTATAAAAAAATAAATTTTTGAATGATTAAAATGATCAAAATGTGATCAATTAATGTATAATTGGTCTATTTTGACCTTAAAAAAAATTTAAATTACAGTATATATTTATAAATTATTTATATTAGAATTTTTTATTTAATTAAAATTATGTATTTTTCACTAGTCGTCAAAGCGTGAAACTTAAAAAATTTATATTGTATTATTATATTTATATTGTTTATTACAAATAATTACATACATTCCATTATGTAACCATTTCACAAGAGATAAAAATGTATTATTTTGTAATATTATAGGTATTTCCAAGTTCCCACAAAACTTATAAAAGTATATATACTCTATCATCTTCCGGACACATAGTGAGAACATTATTTCAAAACATACCTACCATATCAATTCATTACACCAAATTCATTGTTTTAGAATAATTTTTTTGACTCGACGACCAACCTAGGTCGTCTTTACGTATAAACTAGATTAGAGTGTTTGAAGAAGAGGTATAATAATTTTCTGAGAATTTTCAATTTATTCATTCTTCCACGTCATTAATTTTTTTAGAAAATTTTGAAAATATAATACCAATATGATCATACAATGAGATGTAATAATGTATCGGTAATAACTTATATCCATCTTCTTCTTTCGTAAAATTTAAAATGAATCCATGGTTCTTTAAATGATGGACAACTGCATTGTGAACCAATTTTATTTGTTTTCCATCTATGCCTCTCATAATTTTTAATAATAATGTATTTAATTTATATATATGTTATTAGTGACATATTTATGATTATCGTAAGATAATTTCTCTGATATTTTATATCGTTTCTTTTCATTTAATAATCTAATAGCATTCATACGTATATATGGATTACCTCCTCTATGGAGTGATGTGCATCTTTTTTAAGACCAACTCTAGTACATACTATATATAACATTATCTAAATGATTAATATAATATTTATGGTATATTATCATTTTTAGAATTATAAAATTACACATAAATTCTTTAACTCATGTTCATTGAAAATTGTAAATGTTACTCATGAGAATGTATGAACTTCCTACTCCATGATTCTAATCCTGTTCAATTTTCATAACAATATTTGACACATGGTTTTAGATATATTAATTAATCTATATAATAAAAAATTATATCATGAATATTATTCTATATATTATGATATTATTACCACATTTCCCATGTTCATCCTACCAAATATATTTTGATATTATGAATAAGATTCCATCAAAACATCTGACATAAACATAATTGATGTTGTAAATAAATAAAACATTTGAAAAAATGATATCACATGTATAATAATAGTAGAATAAATTTGAATATAGATCATAATAAATTATATAATTAACATAATTTTATTTTTTAAGACGATATAGAATGTATATGATGAGTTATACACGAGTTAAAGGACAATTTACCTGAAAAACATGATCTTTAGTTTTTAAAGATATATTTTATAAATCCTTTTTTATGTATATATTTTTAATATAATTTTTACTGATTTTATTTATATTTAAATAAATTAATTATAAAATAAATTAAATTTCTATTATTTAAATTCATGCAATAGTTTTCATAATCAATCGATTTAAAATTTTATATAAAACATTTTAAATTTTATAGTAAAAGGATAAACGGAATGTTTCATGTTATCAATCATGGTGACATGTAATTTTATTATGATGAGACTAGTTATTTTATAGAATATTTATTTAGAAGTATTAATTTTTTAAAGGAATAAAAAGCCTTATTCCCATTGCTCTTGTAATTTTAGTTTTTAAAATTTGTTTTTGAATCCAAGACATATGTTAACATCCAATAATGTTTTTATTTTGGGTGCAAAAGTAATTTTTTGGATTATTGTGATTTAAATAAAGTATTTTATGTGATTTCTGTATGTTATTTTTTGTACATTATTTCTAATGGTCAGTGAGCTCGATATAGCTCCCGATGAGGTTTCAGCCCGATCTATCTCTCCAATGCATTGGTTAATGAGTATTTTCTACTTATATTTATATTAAAAGTTAACCAAATTTATAATTACAATTGTAATAGTTCATGTAAGGTTTAATTTTAGGGTTCATTGTTGACTATTTCTTATATATTTCCATTAAAATCGATTTATTTCAAAAGGAATGATAATGATATTATATTATAATGGAATTATTATTCATTTTTATGATAAAATGGTTTTTTTCGTTATAAAAATGGGATTTAATGGGTTTTCATGATTTAATTGAAACATTCATAATTAATAATTTTAATTTTATTATTTCTCATAAATTATTATGATATAAGTTGGGTAGTAATGTTGGTTTCTTAAGTATGTAATAGATAATTTCATCTCAATGTATATTATGTTAAATGAGTACTCTCTTTTATGATGCCAATTTTTTAAAATGAAATCAAATTTTTTATTTTTTTTGTGTCCATTTATATTAATTTTTCCTCATTAAAATTTTTAAATTTTATTCATTGGGTTTAAGATTGATTAATAAATAAGAATATGTCATGTGGAAATTCATGATGAGTTTTCATGAAAAGACAACATGTTCCATTTTAATGGTTTTTTATTATGGGAAAATTTTATACTCAATGAATGTGTCCAACATTTAATACATATGACTTTTACATTAGAGTTATAAACTTATTATCTATAATGCTAAAACAAAAAAATATTAATTAATGAATGAAATTTATTTTTTGTTTAGAAAATAAATAAGGGATTTAATTTGGATCAGGTCCTTATATTTTTCAACTTTCTATTTAGATAAATGAAATTATCATTCTTGTGTTATATAGAACACCACCTCTATAATGCGATGATTTATGTTTTTTCCCTGCCACATCACATTAATTACTATAAGAGTCAAATTTTAGATTATATGAGATATATTAAATATTAATATGATTCAGAAGATGCATGTTATAATGAAAATTATTTTTCTATAAATGATTAAAAAATTATAATGAATAATATAAAATAATATCATGGGTGACCATTTGAACATAAAAACTCATAATAAATAATATAAATAATAAAATAAGTATATGATATTTGATTGGAAATAGGTACATTAATATTACACACAATAATTTGGAAACCACTATCCATTCAATAATAATCTATGAAACAAGATCATATCTAATTTCTCCTTCAAATATAGTAATAAAAACTCCCATATAATGAAATAATAACATTATAAATAACTGTAAAGAATAAATACCGATACCTTATATTTTGCAGAGTGATGAAATTTGAGAGAAAAATGTATAACAAAAAAAAATTAAAACAACATTAAATACTCACCCTCAATAATGAAAATAGAAAATAACTATGTAATGAACCAAATTAGGTTGATATATCAAATCTTCTAGGATGAACCACCATAAGGTTGAGATCAGTTAAAATTAAAAACATGAATCCAATGTATTTTATATATATTTTAATAGAGTATAACACAAAATCATAATAAACATTAATGAGACATACAAAATCATCAAAAAAATTCTAAACCATGAAATAATATAAGACAATATAAAATTCCATTTTTGATGTGTAAACTCATCACCAACATTACAAAAAAATACCACAATGATGATAACCAATAGAAACTATATAGATAAATTATCACATTACCTTTAACATAGTCTAGAAAAATTAGGTCTATAAATCCTCATAGAAATAATTTAAGGAATGAGCCTTAAATCCCAGTTAGATTTCTCCAAAGAATCTAGGAATATTATAACACCATGTAACCACCAGGTATAGAATAAAAAATAGTTTATAAATAAATTATAAATGAAAAATCATTTTAGTGAAAAATACCTGGGTTTCCTAAAATTAATTTCATACTCATATTAGAAATGAAAATGAAATGTATAATAAATTTAGAATAAGGGATGGATATATGTATCTATGTGAATACTAGATGATAATCATGTAATTAGTCAATCATGAAACCATACTATCATGTGTGAAAAAAATAACTTGTAGGATCTATCTTATAGGAATACATAATTCTATTCGTAAAGGTACAATAATCTAGTAATAACCTGAATCATATCAATATATACTCATAACATAGAATATTGATATCATATGAATAGTACTTTTTGGATTGACAATCACTATGGTTTTCACTGGTCCGTACCCAACAAACCCAAGTATCATAATGAATTGTACGTTATTAATTTTTTTTTCTAAAACACTGCCCAAAATATTATAATCTTATTAACAATGAAAAATCAGTAGATCCATGATTTAAAAAACATTTTAGTGTCAAAATCATCTTTAAGGTATTTTATTAATCATATAATGTGATTAAATTATTTTTAATGAAAACCCCCTTTAAAATAACCTTTTTTATGATACCCTAGACAATTGATTTATAATCATTCAATTAGAAAAACCAAATCATAGGAATTTATATGTAAATGTAGTATTTCTAGAGTTTAAACACGTTATATATACACCTACCTCACCAACAAAACAAAATCAGTCACCTTCTAAAATGTAGATATGAATTGAAGATATAGGGTCCTCACATGCCTATACCCAAAATAAATGTAATAAATTCCACATCAAAACCAATATATATGGAAATAAATTCCCAATGGGTTTCAATTTAATAATAGGAATAGAGGTCAAGAGATGATCTAAAACGATGAGAATGAGTCATATAAAAACATAATATACAATGAAGAGATCTACAAAATTTAACCTTAGATTACCGATAATTAAAAGGGAGAGGACTCTAGAGTGTCGGTGAGAGAATAGTTTGAGAATAAGAGATTTTAAAAGATTTTATACATAAAAAAAATCAAGTTTATAAATATACATTAAAATTTTATGTGTTTAGATCTGGATCTATGGTTAAGGAGCATAGTTTAACAAACAATGTGAAAACCATGCATTTGCCTCTATATTTTGAAAAAACATATGGCACATGATTTCATTGGGAGAGCCACATGATTTGAAAAATCAGTCTCAAGGTAAGAGATAACCCCTGAAAAACTCTTAGACACTAACATGATTTTTTTGTGGACCCACAAAGTTAGATTTTTTTCTCAAATACTACTAAATTCCAATTGTGCTAGAATTCTATATTTCCTGATTACCACATGGTTTATACTAACTCTACATCCAATCAATGCACATTACCTACATTCTCCAAATTGAAAAAATGTTTACCATAGAATCCTAAAAAACTCTTGAACCTCATAAAATAACATTCTTACTCCAAATTAAAGAATAAACGAAACTTAGTGGTAATCCAAGCATCACAATACACATTCCTTCCCTAGAAACCACTGATGATTATAGAAATGTAAAAATAGAAGACCACTACTACAAAATCAATGGTTCATGAACCCAAATCATGTGGATATCACATCAAATATACAAAAGTAAAAGAAATATTGGAATTTTTTGATGATAAGGTACAATATAATGGAGATACATTGGCACGACCCGTCCTCGGGGCCCATGCCGTGACTACCCCAAGCCCGCCTTCCATAGGCTAGGGGCTGGTGACTAGCAAAAAAGGCGTAAATCCCAATAAAAAGGGAAGGCATTGCCTTTATAAAATTAAACAACACAGCAGATTACAAGAGGAAGCTAACTCTAAGTAAAGCAGTAAACAAGTGTGCTGGAAATACAAAGGGGATGGAAATACAAGCCCAACATAAAGGTACATCTACAACTGAATGTAAAGTACAACTCGAAGGACAAAAATTGAATGGTTACAAGAAGCTCCTGGATCATCCACCAAGGATCCCACCTGATGGGTAGGTACAGATTTCCCCCACATCACTTCGGGTTCGACTGTTCGTCCGTCCGTCTCCTCCGGGTACCGACTCATCGTGAGATCCACCTCTGGGTACTGTCCAGCTCAACAAGCCTCAACTATGATCAGTGCAGTCCGTCATCTGCAACCAACACAATGATGTGCAGGTGTATCCCATGTAGGGGTGAGTATAATGATACTCAGTAGGGACCCTATGACCCTCAAGTTCTCACCAAAATCCAACAAGGATAAACCACAAATAAATATCTCAACAGATAACCTTCACATAGGTGTATGCCCTTACACACACCTATGTTATCAAGTAACCCATCTCAATCATGAGGAAACACAATGGTTATGAAATCAACAGATAACCACTACTTAGGTATATGACTATACATATACCTAAGTTATCAAGAGACCCATCTCAATCATGAGCTAAACACAAAAGTCATTGAATAAGCTCAAACCAGGATTTAAACATGATTTCCAAACCTCAACTGCTGGAGAACTCCTCCTCTATCGAGCACAGTAGTCCTGTCATGACTCCGAGGTGTGACTCACTAACCTTAGACTGCTGAAGTACTCCTCCTGTCGAGTACTGCGGGCCTGCCACCTCATAAAGTTGTGCTCCCTGCCATGGGTCTTCCACCTCTCACAGTACTGCTCCCCCTCATAGCCTAGAGAAGAACTCCTCCTGTTGAGCACCACGGGTCGTCCACCTCACAAAGTAGTTCTCTTCCGCCATGGGTCTGCCACCTCACAAAGTAGTGCTCCCCACTAGGATATACAAGTCACTCCGAATCGAATCGGACAAGCAGTCATCAGGTCCACAACTACTAGGTCTCTGCACTCCATACGCTCGTCTCGGGGAGGATCTTTTCCACGAGCTACTGGTCTATACTCCAAGTATCACAAAGGACCGCCTCGTCATAGTGGTCTCAACTCATCAAACGGCGCGTCAATCAAACACACGGTCTGTGAGTTATTACCCTTTTTGTCCCTTGGGCCCTGTTGGTTTTGTGTACGAACCAACCCGACCGTATCTCAACTGTACCCCGAACTCACATAGGGTATAATCATAGGGATCATTTCTCAACGTGATCACCAACATCGTTGATGGTTCGTCAAACGGTCATACAGTCTTAAAGCTATCAACTTTTCCATTCCAGGGGCCTGGTTGGATTTCGGGTACAATCCAACCCGGCCATATTCCAACTGCATCCAAACCTCAGATGAAGTTTTCCAGAAGAACTGTCTCATCAAGAGGAATCCATCAAAGTAGACGACATGTCTATCAGAAGTCCAGTCCTTAATTTATAATCGTTTCCACTCTGAGGGCCCGGTTGGTTTCAGGTTCGAACCAACCCGGCCATACTCCAAATTACACCGGTTAATCAAACTGGTCACACCATTGTGATCCATACGAAAAAACACACGAGATGGACTACCCATTGGTCTAAAACGAATCGCTGGTGAAATGGTCACATTTCACCGCAAGACGCGCGAACCGGGCCTCGTGGGGCCCGTGCCTCGACCTCGACTTAAATATCCAAAATTAATCTTGAAACATCTGTCTTAATTCCATGGTCACAACCTCGTAGACTGTTCGACATTCCGACACTGTATGAGAGAGATACGTCTAATATAAGATCCCCTAATAATGTTAATAATATTATTATTCCGTGTTTCATGGGCCCGAGACACGAACCAGAATTTAGTATTCAACATTAGACTTGAATCGACCGTATTAATTTCACGATTACATTGCCACTGACGGAAATCCAATCGGACGTCGTACGCATGAGTTATGGCGGGTCAAAGATTTAATAATAATATTAAATCTATTATTTTCTGAGCGCTTCAGGTACCCGATCCAAAAACCTGAAACAGACATCCAATATTGGACTCATAAATTCTGTCTTGAAGTCAGGGTCACACTGCCGCCAACGGTTCGTGAAACTGAGGTCGTACGAAGAAGATACAGTAAAAAAGTGTTTTATCAAAAAAATTAATAATAACAATATCTTATTATTATTATTATTAATTATTTACATATTTATCTTCATAACCCCAAAATCAATCACGATTTTGAACTCCTTGCGTACTTGAATTCATCCCCAAAGCCCCCATTTATCATTTATATCTCTTTCGATTTTATCCCCACTATTATCTTATAAATCATCTCTCTCTCCAATCTCATTTACTCTTCCACGAATATGTTCTCCCAATTAGCGCCCCAATCACCCGGCCTCCTTCCACACGTCCGGAACCGCCACCACCTTCTCCTGCCCGCCGCGCCGCCACACTGCCTCCGGCTACCCGCGCCGGCACACCTCAAACCAGTCCCATCACCTGGCCCCACGTCCGCTCATCGCGCAACATCCCGTTTCCACGAACCCGAACCCATGCCGCCACACATAAAGAACTAGATGTCGTGGGTCCGGACTTGTTCGTAGTCCGTACCCACCGCGTTAGTAGTTAGAATAAACTCCCAAAATAATATTCTTCCATGATCGAGGGAAAGAATCACATAAACTTAATTAAACAAAAACCCCTACCACGAAATTGACGTCGCACGTCATCGAGTCGCCGAAGACGGACATCACGGTAATCGTGCGTCGCGGAAGAACGATGTCATCCCTTCAACATTGGAGGATGGGTTGTTGATGTAATTGACTCTTTCCCGCAGCGGTGTATCCTATCTTGACGCGTAGGAAGAAGAATGTTGGAGAATGAAATGCTTCCGGTTCTTCGAGTCATGGAGCATTCTTCGCGTTCTTCTTGGAACAACTCTCCCTTTCAATATCTCCAACGTGCTCCCAACACCGCAAGTGCCAAAACAAAATAATATCCTAAGCAATTATTTTATTAACCCATGTTATAAAATTTCTATCAAATTCAAATTAATTCAAAAAGACTATTGAATTAATTATGGAAATTGAGTTGGCATCATTAATGGAAGGGAGATGGAAAGGCTCCACATAATTAATTGGAGGTGTTGTCAAAATAAATAAGGGAGAGTTAAAGGGGGGTTTGAGGGAGGTGATGGGTTAGGCCTCGAGTGGGCCCCACCTCACAAATATAATCCCAGGGGAGGTTATGTGGGGTGTGGGCCCCACCCCTAACCCACTCTTAGAGGATATAACCACCCAAATAAATAAAATGGTGCACAACCATTTTTTTTTACAAATCCCAAAAAATGAACTTTCAACCCGCATAAAACACAACAGCGGTAAAGGTCCCCTTAAGTGAATATCGGCGCTGCGAGTTCATCAGTGTCCTCAGATTTCAATTCCGAGAACCAGTTCAAAAGTTATAAAATTCCGAACGTACGTTTACTGAACGTACCCAAAAAAATGTTTGGAAAATTAATATCAATCACCCTCGACCCACTGCAGTCATAGTTAGGCTCTACCTAGGTGAAACATGCCCCAACGAACCCAACGGTACTCTCTAATTTTCAATCCGAGTTACCGTTTAGTTGTTATGAATTTTACAATGAAATAATTGTCATTTAATTATTTTATTTGCGGCCAAAAACAAACTTTTTTTGGTGGCTCGAGCCGGCCAATGTCAGTATCTTCGTAAATAAAGCATGACCTCACAAGTTGAACGGTGGTCTCAGATTTTTAATCCGAGCTACTGTTTGTGAGTTATAAGCATTTGAAAAATAAAATAATTTATTTAATTATTTTATTTACGGTTAAGAAATTTTTGATATTTCTCATAGGAGGCATGTGCCGAGTAAACTTAAGTCACGCCTAGGGTAATCCCTCCATCCTGAGTGCAACGGTGCCCTCAAATTTCTGATCTGAGCAACCGTTCAAGAGTTATTCCACTTTTATTGGAAAACTGTTTACGCGCGTTAATTAAATCTTAACAAAACTTCGACGGATCATTCCGGGCACTCCAGGCCTCGGAATCAGGTGTCTTTCCAAACCATAGACTCATAAAATTCCAAAGTATTTAAGAAAAAGAAATGACTTGAAATTTCAGGGATTTTACATACATAATCTGAACTGACTATTCAATAGTATATGGTTTAGTCTCAAGATAAAAATCATCTCATTAAATTTGTTGGGATATATCTGGTTGATACCTCTAGAGCTGGGATACATGAAAAAATACTGAACCTAAATCAATTGTGATGGAATTTCACACTGATAAGTCTTGTTTAGAATATGTTCAATGATATAGTAAGGTACAATAAACCTTAGTGACAGATTACACTCTTTATCCAATTGATGAAGTACCAGTCTTGGTGAGACTATGAGGAATACTTGATCACTAACCTCAAACTCCAACAAGTGAAGATGATGAACAAAATAGTATTTATGATGATTATGAGAAGTCTCTTACCTATTCCAAATCAACTAAACACATTCATTATTCCCCACACAGGGTTCAATCGGATAAAGGACCACTCTCCCTACATCCCCCAATAAAAGGGGCACCTACCTCGACATCGATACAAAACATATAATGACTCCATTTTAATAGATTCCTAAATATTATTATTTTAGAAAAAATAAACCAAATTTTCATGATTTCCAATGTGAAATATAGCTAAATCATATATTCCTGGACCGTATCAGTAAGAATATGAATAGATCAATCAGTCTTCCCATCATTCTATGTATGGTATTCCATGATTAAAATCAAATGGGTGCCACACCACCTCTTGAAAATTATTAAAAAATCTAGATTTAAACAAGATGTCTTTATAAGAAAATTTTTGGATGAAACTCCCTAGATTCATAACCAATTTGAAATATAAATTTCCATGAAAATTTACGTTTTCTATCTCCATAATTGGAATAAAAATATATAATTTCAATAGTTGATCAATGATCACCCAAAACGTATCCCTCATACAATGAATCCATAGAAAAATAATTACAAAGCCCATATATATATATATATCATCAAAATTGAATCTAATAATTGGTATTGGTTTTCACAAACCAATGGGTCTCTAGTTCCCTAACACAATATTTTAGAAAAAATGGGAATGATACTTAAAATATAAGATCAATTACCTCATCCAAATAAATCAATATAAATGATTCATTTCAAAGTACAACATGGCAGTCCTAGGTTGAATGGATTGAAATAACCAGGGTCCACTATACATAAAATAATGATTCATTGATACTACAATGACTAACATACATTAAAAACACAAATTACAAATCAGATAACACTATTATCCACCTAAGATCTCCCCACTATTATGGATTATAATAAAATGCTGGTATTTATTATATAATAACATATCAAGATGAATCTAATCATAAAATGATGAGTTATCATCCACCAATTATATTCACAACTGTCCACAGCACTCTTCCAATCCCAAGCTCATATCAGGCCTGAAAATCATCCAAGACTATAAAATGACCCATAAATTTAATACATAGGCATTACATCCCAATAATATAGTTTTAATTTCCAAATAGAATGATACATTCTAGAATTATTTAGTTCTAGGGACATTGGAAACTATGATGCATAATTAGGTGGATTATTGGATGAGTACATCCTCTACCATTATTAGAACCCTTCTTAGACATATCATAAATAATACTTCTCTCAGTCACCAGGGGATAGAAAACCTAATAAATGGAAAGCATAGATTCTAATTAAGGTAAATGAAGTATAATTTAAATATATTGTGAGAATAAGTGAATGAGAACATGATAATGAAATTTTAAAACCATACCCTTCATATCATAAATCATAAATGTGAACTAGGGAATAAATATTACCCATTCATAAGACACGGATCATTTTGGAATCAAGGAACAAGAACCATAAGAACAAAACCCTATCATAATAATTATATTTTTGGTAGACAAATATTTTAAAAAAACCATCTATCATGGATTCAATCCAAGGCATTCAAAAAAATATAGGATTAATCTATCTATCTATTTACCTACTTCAGTCATTGGATAACCACCTATTTACCCTATATCAAGCTTTGGATAGCCTCATGTTGTTTCAATTTCATGCACATGATAACCTACCATGTACCCTTTTTCAAGATCAGGATAACCTCCAATGTACCCTCTTTTTAATAATTGGGATAACATCATGTGTATCCTTTGAGATCATAGATCATTAATCATTTTATAATTCATTACAAGGATATATATGTCTCACACATCACACAAGGAAAACCCTATATATTTTTCTACATGATCATAAAACAATTATAATATCATAACCCATGAATGGAAATGGGTTTCAAAAACATTTTATCATAGCCAAACAATTGAAAATGAAAACTTCTTCATAATTATTTCATCAATATATCATGGAATAACCCAAAAAAATTATTACATTTCATAAAAATATTTTTATAATTAATTTAAACCATCCATACAAGGACAAACAACGGTATCATTGGATAATATTGATTATAATGTTCACGTATCATAAAATAATGACATCATAGAATGAAAATGATTTAAAAATATCACATGAAATTTTTGTTGCGGAAAATATTCATTCAACATGAAAAGAACTTATATAAAAAAAAATTCCCCAAATAATACGTAAATATACCCATTGAAATTAATCTAGTATGTATGTTATTAAACCACTAAATAATTGACAAATCATGGAAGAAAAAAACACAATTCTAGCTATACATGTTAAAACAATTACTACATTTATTTGTTAATAAAAAATAACAAGTACCATAGTTTGAAAAATTTCAAAACATTTTTATTTTAAAACATTTTTCAAAAATTAAATAAAGTTAAAAAAATAATTTATAAATTCAATGATGAAAAATAAAATTTTCTCTACATCATTTTTTGATAACATGTATATTTAAGGAAATTCATTTTTTACTGAGGAAATAAATAATTTCATTTTTTGTACAAATTTTATTTTTCTATATTTCGTTATTAAAGTGGGTAAAATAAAAATAAACTATGATTTTTCTCGAAATAACCATAGGAGACGAAATTGAATGATATTTTTTGTTGGTTGGTCATAATATTTCATCATGATAATGATAATCATAAATAATCGTGATAAATATTGGTATTGTGTCATGAAACCGTTACAACACTTGCAATTATTGAGTCATAATCCCCATGAAATAAATAAACTTATTTGGGTAGAAAAATACAAAAAATATCATGGTAATAAGTATAATTTATATTCATGGGATGTATGTACACCACTCAAAAGAAAGGAGAAGTGAATATGGAAAGTGTCCCATAAGAATGATCATGAGAAAAAATCCCTTACCTCAGGTCCAAAATTATTTGAACATAATTGTTACATATGTAAAATAAAATTGGTTTATTAGAAATATAATATATAATTCTACTATTATATATAATAGAATATTTTTTATAATTATATCATTTTATTTCCAAATTTTTAATGAAACTATTTCCAAATAATTTTTTGAGTAATAACTAGTTCATTTTTCATGTATGTTTTGGTTTAGTATTTCCGGTCCTTATAAGATGATCATATTTAAAAAATTAAATAATATTAACAATGATAAAAATATAATATATATTTTTTATATATTTATTTATAGTAATCCATTTATGTGAGTGATTGAAATTGAATTACCTCATTGAGAGAGACCATATGCCATACGTACACATGAACGTTGACTCCACTATCTTGACAGACAAAATGAAATAAATTTAAATACTAATTAACCTTACGAAAATAAATTTTAATCATATTTTTAACATATAATAAACCAATATAACCTTATTATCATTCTTTTATAAATAAAGTGAAAATTTTATCACATTTTTTCATGGAGGTGGTAGTCCAAACGTACACATGACATATGTTATTATTTTCAAAATAATATTGTGGTAAGAAATAATATTTAATATTATAACTAAATATGAATAATTATGACATAAATACCATGTATATATTTTTAAAATATCATTATATGTAGTTATTGGAGGCATTTATAGATAAATAATTACATCAGTTTTCGCGGTGGTAGTCTTGTGTACCCACAATCTTTAGTTTCTATTTCGATTCGATAGAAGAGGATACGGGTATTGGTTATTACCTTAAAATTATAAAATTTTAGTATATGGTATATACATATGGTATTAATTTAACATTTTATGATAATTTATTGTACGTGAATAAAGAAATAACACAAAAATTCCCGATTTAGAATAATACCTCATATTTAGAAAACCACCATTGGATGGAACAATAATACTTCAAAAGACGGTTTATTAATAAAAAAATGAGTCTTGGATGTGGGGGGTGGGAGAATATTAATGGATTGGGATAGGTCCTAGATGAACCAAATGTATTTGGGTGTTTGAATAGGGGAGGAAAGGGGATCCTCTTTTATAAGTGGTGGAGAGGACACAAAATTAATTTTTCAAAAGAAAACAATATACCAATTATTTAAAAATTCAAAATGAATAAAAAATGGGCCATTATCAAAAATATGATAAGGTATTGTATAATTTTGAGTTTATAGTATTTGGACAAGTGTTTTTGTCATTTATACCCTTATCTATTTAGTTTAACCCTAGGAAACTCATTTAAACTTTAACCACAATAATTAATTTTTACTATTTTTACTATAATTATGGGAAAAATTAAGCAGAAATTATTATTGAATATTAAATATTATTATTATAAATATGGAATAAAAATTTTCTAGTTTATATTCATATAACTGGTAGAATATAAATTAATACTAAACCCAAAGGTTTGATGAAAAAATATTTTTGAAAAGAAAATGTTTTACTTATTATTGAATTTTTTAATATCAAAGATAAATATAAAATGGATTTAAATAATCTTAACTGGATTAATTATGATATAATTTAAATAATTATACTTTTATGAAAATATTTAAAAAATTAATCTTTTACATTCCTTAAACAATTATGATATTTTTAATTTAAATATGATTTTTACATTTTCATTAAATAGTATAATGTTTAGAAAAACCATGAAATCCAAACATGAAATGTTGGTTAAAAAATGATATTAATATTCCAAAGTATAATTTCTCGAATTTTACGAATTTTATAGTTTTTCACAATAATATAAAAAAATTATTCTTTGATAATAATTTAGTTTCGTATCATATAATGATTTTACAAATATTTATTCCTTTATATTTAAAAATAATATATTTGTCCAAAAAAATCACACATATTTAAAAAATTGTGTTTATTCCAATTCTACCTCGAGGATTCACAAAGATGCTATAATGAGCACATTTCAAAAATAATTTTAATAGTATATCATGGATTACTAAAAATCATTGTTTTTTGTAATACAATCCACTGAATAAATTATATTTCAGTGAGAAAAATATTTCATAAAATACCACAGGGTGACATAATAGATCAAAAAATGAATATTTGACTTTAATTTTATCAGAATGATAAAAAAATTAACATTCTTCTTGGAATTCATATCCTTAGGTTCCAGGATGGCCTCCTCACGTTGGTAGTTTTTCCAGAAAACTATGACCAATTACATGGCCTTCTTATGCAGAAATTTATCTACATGATCTAGAATCTCCATAAGAAATAATTCATTAGAAATATAACGATGTAGTTGTAATAATTATGTGTTTAGTACATGTAAATAATCAGGTATATACTTCCTTATAATTTATACATGGAACACATCATTGGCCTAATAGAGGTGCGGTGGGAGCTCCATGCAATAAAAACTATCCATTATCAATGAGGAATCTCAAAAGGGATAATATAAAGATGGGGTAGATTTATATTCACTATGAAAACCATAATCTTATTTATGTATAAATTTATAGAATCAACTTCTCACCAACTAAAATCTCTAGATTACACCAACGATTTTCATAATAACATTTCAATCTACTCTAAAAAACCCAAATGTTTTTTTGAATAGATCTATTTATCTCTTACATTTTCTAAATTATCTCAAGTACGAATAGACTTATTTCTCCAAATTTATGTTATCACATTGAAGTCCTACTTTTATTTTCTTATAGGAAATCATAAGGACATGTATTTACGCTTGAGTCAAAGTAGTTCTAGTAAAAAAACTCAACTTTTGTAGGGTTTTGGCCCTAAGAACTATTGAAATCTAGGGAATCAGACATCAAAAAAATTATCTAGGATTTAAATTATTCTATTACAATGACCATAAATTTGAGGATGGTATGTTGTGATAAAACATAAATCAATATCATGATCTTACTGAAGTATTCACTAAAACATCAAGGTAAACCTCGTAACCCTATTAGATACATCTGAATGTGGTACTTAATAAAACCTTATGGGTAATTCCTTTCACATATCATTATTCACTTTAGATTTATGGGTGTGTGATTATAATAAACCTAGTGATGTTTCCCCACATTTTTTTGGTATGGGTAATTCCTTCAACATATTCTTTAAATTTTGTCTCCAGGCCTTATATTTCTAAAATAAAATGTTATAAGGAAGAAACACTACAACTATATTATAATTTAATCCCATTATAAATAAACCATCATATCATTATAAATATTTTAACATCGTGGATTAATCATGAATAAAGAACTGTGATATTCCTCTAACACGTATTTCATTAAATATGTTATCGATGGAACATATATAGGGCTGATTAACCTTATCATTCAATCATAATAATAGTTAAACATAATAAAACCTCTCAATTTCATTGGAGTCTCCAAATCATCGTTATGTGTCATTTTTGTCATCACGTGGATAAATATTTTCACACTAATTTGAGAAAGGAAATATTTTTCCCCATACATTAAGATTAATTGATCTTTAAATTATAAATTCCAAAATATTGGTTCACTTCTGATCATTAAAATGATAAATCATGCATTATCTATTAGAATTAAGGCATTAACAGACTTGTTTGGTTTCCTAGGGTCGTAATGTAATGCGCAGTCATAATAATTGATCAATTCCAACCATTTTATATGGTGAATGTTAAAGTATATCTAGGTGAATTTTTACATTAAAATATTATGATAAAAATATATCAAACCTCTACCGTTAATGTCAATGCATTCAAATGTTTAATGAAAACATTATTCCAAATATCACTACATCCTGTGTTAAATACTTTTTATCCTGAAACATTAATTATTATGGCCCATAACATATCATCATATCATTTTATAATCCCATGGTTACATTAATGATAGAATTTATGTTATAAAAAATCAATTTAACATTAATTTATCACATCATTTAAAAAAATCTCTATATAAGACACCACATATGGTCTTAGTAGGGGTATCAACATTATCTCCCTATAGTTTTTGGGTCAATCCCTATGAGCTTTTAGAATATGATTGGTTGAAAATTTAACAATGAAAACTATTTTAATATAATTTCTATTATGACCCCTGAAATATTACACATATCCTTAAAATTTTCTTTTATCATGAAATATCATATATTCCTAGAAGGATATCAATTCCCTTAAACATATTAAAATATCATTCTTCCTCAAATAATACTTCATGTTTATCCTAAGTGTAACATAAATTCTTTTCCAATAAATCATATCCCAAAATTCCATTAATAACATTAAAATACCCTCCATTAGAACTCAAAAACGTGTTTTTAATACACTTAACATATGATCAATCATAAACTCACAAACCCAGATAGGATTCCATAACTCTATGTTCAACACTATATGAAGACATATATCGTTGAAAATTGACACAATAGACAATTTTTCATGATTATTAAAACAAAAATACTATTTTTAAAATACTTCTATAGAATATATTTTGAATCCCAATAAATTAATAAGTCAACTGGTTTAGTTATATGATCTCAAATAATATAGGACTTCCCTTGGTCTAGGTTACAACCATTGGTTTAAGGCATTTCCTTAGATAACTACTTATTTACCCATATATAATAAACTGAATTCCATTGAAATTGATTACACTATGACCAATATTTACATATAAAAAAAATACTCATTTCCATTTTAGAGGAACTTCTATATTCTTCATCTGACCTAAATAACATGAATGATTCCAAATATTCATTCTTTGTCGTAAATTTCGGAAAAATATTTCATGAAATTGAAATTATATATTATTTTTTGAATAATGAATATTACAGAAGTTATAGTTTTAAATCACATATAATGATATATTATTAAGAATAATCCAATATATATTTCTTTCTAGTAATCATCTATTTTTTTAACATAACAACTAGATTTTCCACAACATTGAATATTAATATAATACCTCATATTTCTAGACATTAACTAAAATAGAAAATCAATGTGTGGGAAATAATAATCATAACTAGAAATCAAATAGTCATGAAATATAATTAACATTATTCCTTAATAATAACACCTTATATTTTATTTATAAAACCCTGGGTTTTACCGTGGTTATTCAAGTAAATTACCTTTATGAATAAATCATGATGGTTCATAAAGAGTTCGTGAATTTAATTAACATATCCCCTAAGAGTGTCATGCCGGGTTTTTATCCATGACTGTTTTCATGCACTATATGAAAATTGAGACAAATCCCAATGAACCATTTTAAGATTTATTACCGTTAGGAATACAGTATTATATAGGAACATCTAATTTTTGTAACCAAATAGGTATGTAATGACTTATAAAACACCCACCCCATCCATCCCAAAATTTTTAGAATATTTTCATATACATTGAGTAATCTACATAATTATATTCAGTGATAACCTTGTGAATATTATAATTTTTTTCTCATCCTAGTCTCCAATGGATTAATAGAACTTTATCTGACACCAATTATATTTACCCACATAATTTATAAATAAATATCACATCAATATCAATGACTATTTTTTATATTATGTAATGATTCACACGATAATCATTCAGGTCTTATTCCTTCTAGAAATTTGATAAATAAAAAATTGTTTCATGTGTGAACTATAACATAACTCATAATTAGGACCATTCTTATACATATCATAAATATTACCATTCCTCATAACCAAGGAAAAGGAAACATAACAATGGATGAGATCAGATGTTTGGTTGTCATAAACATGAGATATATAAAAATAACATGACAATGAGGGTATGCGAACATGTAAAAAACCTTTGAAAACTATTCCCCCTAAATAATATATCACAAAACAGAGTTATAGAATAAATAATAGTAGTTAATAAAAAATAATCATACGAAAATATGTTAATATGATCAGTGAGACCATAAAATTGACATAATAAAATGGTTTGTGGAATACAAATAATCATATAAAATATTATTTCAAACCTACCCTCTATGGAAACCATAACATGATAGGAATGGGATAACAACCCATGTACATGCTTCAGGATTTAGATAACTTCATATGTACCCTCTTTCTAGCTTGGGAAAAACTCTAGTTCACCTTCATTCAAATATTGGTCATCATCCCATATACCCTCATTTGGTATGGGGATAAACTCCCTTGTGTCCTCATTTTAGGGCTTGGGATACCCTATTGTGTACCGTTTGATAGGACATTGCATTAAATATTAACTAATGAATTGGCTGGAAATATAGATCCCACCTATCACATAATAAAAATAATATTTATGTGTCTCTAAAGGTAAAAAAATTTTATCATATTAGATCCCTATAAAAGAAATAGGGTTCATTAAAATTTCATCATATCATAACACATTGAAAATAAATATTTTTAATCATAATTTCCTAAATCCATCATAGAATAACTCACTAGGAAATAATTACATTCATAAACACCACATCCTCATAAATATAATCCATCATGAGAAAGAAAAAGGATGGTATCATTGGGTCATATCCCTAGTAAATCTTATGTATCATCAAAAAATGTATTGTTAGTTTAAAAATAGTTTTGAATGGAAAATTGGAACAATTATTGAGTAAAATATCATTTCCACTTCTAAAAACATTATTTAGATATAAAAAACTTCCGAGATATTTTTAAAAAAATAATTTAAAATAACCTAGTGAATATATAACCGAAGATTTAAATCATTATATATTCATGACTACGGGAACTAACATTAATTACCTACATGTTAATATAATGATTACTTAATTTTTTTTAAATAATTATAAACTACATCATTCATAAACTGAAAAGATTATTAATTTTGAACCAAAATATAAAAATTTATGGATGTATGAAAATGAATTTTAAAATTCTATGATAAAGAATAAAATATTCTTCAAAATATTTTTAGAATGTATGGATTTTCATGAAAAATGAATTTTTGACTAATAATGAAATAATGTTAATTTTCCAATAAATTAATA
This sequence comes from Viscum album, assembly GCA_963277665.1. Classification (NCBI taxonomy): domain Eukaryota; kingdom Viridiplantae; phylum Streptophyta; class Magnoliopsida; order Santalales; family Viscaceae; genus Viscum; species Viscum album. Next base: position 163,766,983 of record OY728128.1, read on the forward strand.
TACATGACTCATTATTTCATAAAAAGAGGAAATAAAAAATAAAAAATATTATTCTCTATATATAACTATAGTATAATAAAATTCATGTGTTTCTGGAGAGGTAAATGAGAAGTATTCATCATTGAAACATAATCATAAATAATCTCCATAAACTACCAGATTGTAACTAAAAACCTTTAATTTTTTTCATGTTTTAATCATAATACCCATGAATTTATAAACCATAGATGGATATTTATATCCAAAAATTTTCATGAGATTATTTATAACAGAATCTTAGGGGATGTAACACACCACACAAAATAGGCAAGTTATGAATATCACATGTGTCCAATAGAACCTAATATATAATAAATATATTTTTATTATACATGTATTTTATATAAATACTCATATATAACATAAAACATGTCATATGATTATGTAATTTTTCTACATGTTTTTAAACAATTCGATTCTAAATTAATGTTTGTGGAAATAACATATTTATATTTTGTGTATACTGTAGTTTGTTTTTTTATTTTATTTTCATTGATCATAGTTCCATCACTATATAATTTTAAACATGATACACATAATATATGTTCCTTATTCATTAATTTATAGTAGTCAATTAAGTTATATGTTGAAAATGAATAATATTTCTCCTAGAGGTAGTAGGTTGTATAGATGCACAAACAATTTTTCCATTCATTCCACAATAGGAATGAAATATTATAAATATTAATTCACCATTGTATAATAAAATTTTTAATATATATATAATATACATTCATTAAATATACTATTATTATTTTCCATGAATAAAAATATCTAAAAACACATCATATCTATCCGTAGAAGGGGTAGTCCCCTCTTACTCATATGTGACAATATCATTTTGCAACATATTTTATGGAAACAATATTGATGTCATATTATAGTTATATAAGTGTAATAATTTAAAAATATATTTTAAATCTTTTAAATCTACAATTTAATCCTTCAATGACATGTGGTGATGGAAAATGAATTGCATTGATTCGTAAATGTTTAGTCCTCTGAATACATGATCGATGGTTAAATTTACCATTTTATGGAAAATAAGATGTATATATGTTATATCTTAATATAATAACATCATTGTATATGTTATATAATTATGAAATTATATAATCATATTTGAATAATACTTAAAGTTGGGGGAATAATAAATAATATAAAAATACATATTTAATAATGAGAACTTATCATTAGACAATAGAATTTTGTTTCCACCAAAATTATTATTTGGATCAGTTCCTAATCAAACAATATTCCATAGAGATATTGGTTTGGAAAAAAGGAATTAATTTATATTGTCTTATTTTATTAAACAACATTCTTTGTATGATTGAAGAAGGGGGAAGATGGGGTTATCTTTTATAAGTGAGGGAGAAGGCACACCATATTGTTTTGGAATGAAAACATTATACCCATATTTTACACATGAAACATTTTTCAATGAAGGTTTATCAGAGAAAATTATTTTGGAAATGAATAAATATGTTGTTGAAATATGATATTTAAATTTTCTTAAGAAATTTAAACCCTTCTCTCTTTAGTTTATCCCTCGATAATCATGTTTTAAACATAATCATGGTAACCATTATTTTTCATTTTCCTATTTCATATGAACAAAAATTAAGTGAAAATAATTATATAATAATAATTATGTTCAATAAAAACATGTAATAAATATTTCCAATTTAATTTCATATAAATAGAGTAATTTAAATTCAATTTACACATGATGACATGAAATAAAATTATTTTCCAATGAAATCCTTTTCAAAAGAAAAGAAAGATTTCAAATTAATATTCAGCGTCGAATTTATTCTAATGAACTAAATTAGATTCATAATGATATAATGAAACTAGTTTTAATTTTAAAACCATCATAAATACTGATACATTTGGATTCTTTAAATGAATATATTGTTTTTAATAGAAGTTATATTGTATTTTTCTAATCATTAAAAAATTAATATTTTCATAAAAATCCAAAAAATTAACCCTCGGAAAATTTTGACATGTTGAATCCAATAGTGATATTTTTTTCAAATAAAATAAATATAAGTGGAAAATATTAATATTAATATTTGGTCACGAAAACTAAATTAAAAAACTTTTATGAGAAAAATATTTTTTTGATGCATATAAACTCGTAACCAACAATTATGTACTAATTTTTAATTATATTTAATTTTTTTAGAACCAAAATAATTATTTATGAAAATATATATATTAATATTCATACAAAAAATATTAATTTTTAGGTTCTTATTCTATTCCATAAATAATAATATTAACAGTTTGTAGCAGTTTGTTAAATATATTGGTTTCAGAACGCAATGTATCAATGAAGTTAAATTTATTTGAAATTTTTTTTTCTAAAATTGCGGGCTGTTACAGATAACTCATCCACTGATTCCTTTTAGGTATGAGTCATTATCTTCATGTAAAAATAATATAAAAACACATTCATTTTTTAGGAGTATAAGAAATTTCAAAATGAAAATTTCAATTATATTAGACCCACCAAATCTATTAGATGTATGCATCAGTGTGAGAAAGAATATAAATTAGTTTCATAAGATATTAATATGGGATTAGTTTCACATGTAATAGTTAATTTCAATGTCTTTTGATAGGGTGAGCATAACATGCAACTTGAGGTCATGTGATGTTTAGTTTATCTCACAAGGGAATAGCTGGATTTAGCTATAGGCCACATTCCCAACATTAGAATACATCCCAATGTAGTACCTAATGAATCATTGAAAATATAATAGCTAGTACCCTATTGAAATGTATCAAAGTAAGATCCATGTTCATCATTATCTTTAGTTTTTTGAATTACCTCTCACATATGTCATTTCTCTCACACATTACACCCTTGAAGGAAATGCTATCATTGAAGATATATGTATGTAGAAATATTTAACAAACTACCTATAATAACTATATTTATCCACGTTGTTCTGAATCCAAAAGAAATTTATTGTTTTTTCTTATGACATTAACACCTAAATAATTTTATGATCCACCAACATTCCCCTATTAGATATAACATAGTTTGGGAAATTAAATAAATTAATCCAAAATTCTATTTTCAAGATTATAATGAATGTTTGATTGAAGTATATTAAGTAGAAAACTATGATGTTCCTTGTGTTACTACATTAACTTACTATACAATAAATTATCATATACACATAACTTGACAAAATACTACAATAACTGATGAATGATCTGATTCATCTACTCCATAAATACAACAGGGGATATGGATAGACAAAATGGTATAACATGAAACTAGACATTTATAATCTAGAACCTATTCATCAGCTTAGGTATATCCTCTTCCTCTAACACAAAGTAATGATACTGTAATGAAAAATTAAATTTTGAATACCATCGGGCTATTAGGAGTTGATGAAACATATTGTTAATCCTAAGGAATAAGTATTTCTTCATAATGTCAAACTAATTTCCTATTTAGTAATAAAGAAAATTTCTTTGGGTTATGTTAGCCTTCTGTATAGAGATGATTGGTGGAGGAAAAGGTGACACACTTGGATAAATATATCCATTTCCCTTACGATACTCATGCAGAACCTAATGCTCCATTAATATATCATGTGACTTGTGATATTATTGAATAGAAAAGGGAATTATCCCATTGAGTAAGTATGTAGTGATATTTCCCTCTCTCTAGGGAGGGAACCCATAAAATCAACTGGAAAGACTTTTGTGTATACAAAAACCACAAGAGGAAATGGATTTCGCAATCTAGGACCAACAATAACAAGAAACAATATTTGATAACTGGAATGCAATAATTCCAGTATAACAAAAAATAGACCGCTCTCTCCATGATCTACAATCCCACTCACCCTGGAAGTCATGAGAGACTCCATCAGGAGATATAAATAAAACCAAATAATGATAATAGTCATTATTATCCTCGGTTCTAATTAACCAATCTAAGGAAAAATAAGGTCAAAGATATAAAGACCATGAAATAAGAATTCACAAATGACTACACTGCCTGAAATGATCACCCAACACTCATGAAATTTAAAACCTTACTAAAAAAAATTTCTAAATGGTTTGAAATTATACAAGATGAATGAAATAATATTTATTAATAAGATTAAAACATCATTTATTTTAGAAAATATAAAAAAATGGTATTAACCTACATGAGAAGAATTACAGAAACATATAGGATGAAATAAAAACCATACCTCACATAGTATATTTCCCTACATCATATTCCACTGGTGCATACTAGAATAAATAAGTATTCATAGTCTCATATATTACTTGTACTTTCTTCATTTCCAGAGTATCGACCTTGAAATGATATTGAGATCCACCCCTCCTTTCTATGGAAGAAATTTCTTGAGAGACCATAGTGATAGAGGATCTACCTATAATACCTTGTGGAATTCAACTATAGTAATAATTATTATTATTGTATTTCCAAATATGATTATATGTCATAAGTGCTTCTATAAAATTTGTCTTGGTATGACTAGACCTCCCACATTGATTTAATATTACCAAATTATGTACTATGCATGCCCTATAAATAGGTAATAATATAAACTATTCACCCTTACTTATCCTCTTCAAGACATATTACACACCCTAGTTTCCTCCTATAATAAATGATGCTCTATTTAATATATTTTCTGAAATATTTCTACCATAAACATAGCTACCCTGTAAACCACCGTTGTAATGGTTATTAGGCATAAAAATAATAATCATCAACAAAATATATTCCCTCAAAATGATCTCAAACATCCCAACATTAAGGTAATAATTAGAACCATGTTTTAGTGAATGTAAGTCCACATGGACTAAAAAAATTGTCATATTACAGAACATAACACCCCCATTTCTATAAGGTCTTAAAATTCACATTATTTTTCTCATATGATGCTTCAAGATAAAATATTTTTTGAATATCCTCTTGAAGTAATTCCATGAATGATAATAATGTAACCTATCTTGCATGTTGGATTCCCAAAATATTCTTCTCTGTACATCAAGCATGTATGTGGAAAACTAAACCGTAGAGTATATTGGAATTTTATATTAAATGGATGATCCTACTGATCACATCGACACTAAGAAAATGAGAAATTTAATTATTTAAAACCTAATATTTTCATTTTTTAGATTAATTAAGAGTATAAAATTACACATTGTGGAGAGAGTGTGTGTGTAAAATAACAAAAACAAAGAAAACCAAAAAAAATATTAATTTGTGGATGTGTGATTATGATGGTGATTATCAAAATTAAACAGTTGGAAAAACCAAATGAGGTTATGGAATCTAACTACACTACATTAATAAAATAGATTTTATTTATAGTTATATGTTATAAAAACTATATCAGTGATTTAAAGAGGTTGTGTTGAGCACATAACTATTTATCTATTTTTATCACATCTCATTGAAATCTCCTTAGTATTGATTTTTAATAAAATAATAAGGAAAATATTAGTTCCAAAAATGTATAAGATTATCACCCCCATTTTTCAATTTTTTGTACTTATATTGATGAACATTGTCAATGAATCCAATATCATCACCAAAATATATATATAGTAGTGTAAAATTGAAAAACATTATGAAAAAATGAGAACAATGAGAATAAATAATTCTGACATAAATGTTTTCAAAAAAGTATGAAAAATTAATTAAAAGTAATATAGTCTGATTTCCATAAAAATGAAAGCCAGTATTTATTGAAGAATGAAAGTCAATTATACTCCCAAAATACATCATAAAAATCAATGAAAAGAAAAATTAATGAAATAAAGGGAAATATTCCCTATTTATTTGGATTTCCACTCCGACATGAGCTTTTTGGTTCATCATCAATATTCTTCCATGCCCCTTTTCCACCACTCTCTTGGAATTATATTTTGATCTTACAATAATCCCCCAAAAACATTTTTTATTTAAAAATAAAATATATATCCTTTATTTTTAATTCATAGGATTATTTTAATTTGGTCTCAATTGGTTTTCATTCCATTCAAAACTCACTGACAGTCCTATAAAATTATTCCCCATTAACAAACTAAATTCATCATGTTCTCCATGTCAACATGAGTGTATAAACTACTTCCTCATTTTTATTCCCTAATATAACTATAAATTTAGTTAACTAATTTCAATGGGATGTGTTTTAACAAATTAATCAACATTTATGGATTCATCCTATACAAATAATTTTTACCCAATTAATTCACCATGTCTATTACCAAAAGATCATAATGGAATTCCTAGAAAATCATGTATCCATCATCTGATAAAAAACATGTTCACCCAACAACATTACTAAATAAAATTATTGAATTTTTTTTGTTATGATCTCTTAGAACATTCAGTTTGTATACTAGGAAGAGTAGAGGACCCAAAATCTTCTTCTTTTATTAGTAATACATAATAAGATGATAGTTCAAAAAAATGAAAATGTTATATATTTTGATCCTCAAATAAAGTTATCCTTGAAAAACTAAATTACCATAGGAATGTGAAATAATTAAAACCATTAGTCTCAATAGGTTGAGTTATATTTTATATTTCTGTTTATTGACATTGAACGTTTTGGCCATCATCAATCATGTGATTTAATGTGCTCAGTGGTCATAATTATCATCACTGGTTAGTGTTTCATCCTTAAACAGAATTTTTCTCTTGTGAATATATCATAAGGTTCTTTTCTTCTTTCAACAACCAACGATGAAATATTTTCTGTTATCAATGTGTAGCATGATAGGTTTACATTTGTTGGGGGATGATAGATTCTTCAGTATGAAGCCTTGGATATGGATCACCATCAACCAATGACATGGTTTCTAATATTAGTTTGGAATTCATATGACATACTTTACCAAGATGACCACTCTTTTGGTTTTGTAGGATAGCTCAAATAACAATATTTAAAGCTCTTGTTAAAAATCATTCCATAGTTTTCAGTTTCGATAGTATTTCTATTCTCAATGATGCTTTATCTTATGTATTAGTGGATTCACTTTTGTTTCTTCTATTTAAATCATTAAAATAAATTTAGCTATGAACTTCGTTCTAGTGTAAGAAACTCATAGTTGATTCGCACACTAGGTCATCAATCGTTTTTTAGGATCGAATCAATTTTATTCCCAAAGGTTTTGGGTCATGAGTCTTGTATGTAAAATTACCTTATGGGGAAAGCATTAATCTTATGGTCCAAACAAATTATAGGGAACCTCTGAAATTATCTCACATGTATAAATATTTATCTTATGTGTGGCCTTCTTCAAAATTTAAAATATATTTTTTGGATTCTCTTATGTAGACTATTGTTAAAAATTATACTGATCTCACATAACAATTATAAAAAACAGATGCTTATACACAACAAGAAAATAACTTAAAACACAACAATGAATGGATAATAAAAAATCAAATTAATGATAATATAAAATAATTTAATGGTAATTATAATGTTTACAAAATATTAGCTATTAAAAATATTTCACCTAATATACTATAATAATTAATAATTTCAATAATTAAATAAATGATGAAAATTATTAAAGTATTGTATAAAAAATAAATTTTATAAATTATTAAATCCCTTTTTAATGAAAATTAATTAAATGAATAATAACAATAAAATGTTTAATATATTAAAACTAAAATAAAAAATGGAAAAACAATTACATTCACAGAACACAAAATTAATTTATAATCAATTAATTATTAAAATAAAAATATTAAAAAAATTATAGTTAACATAAATATTAAATATTAATTAAAATAAATAACATTTGAATGTTTTAAAAATTCAAATAACAATTTTATCTGCAATTTCATTAGTTTAATAATCCTATAATAAATTTTAATATAATAAATAAAAATTTAAATTAATTTTAAATAGAACATTACCAACAATAATTTACAATAAGATTATTATAGAATAAACTATAAAATTAAGGCCACATCAAATTCCCACATGGTTAATACATTTATTTTTATTATCTAATTTTTTTGTTACTGTTAGGTCCACTAGGATGGATACCCTGAGAGGGGGGGGGGTGAATCAGGGTATGACTAACTAAAAATTAATGCTCGTTCTGATCCTGTTTCGCTGTTAAGCAAAACACTCTTCTCTCTTTTTCCTGCTGTACGATATAAACAGAATGTAAAGCAAGCACAGGACACAGCAATTTTACTTGGTTCACCGCTAAGGGCTACGTCCTAGGAGCATACGCCGACAGGTTTCCGGTCGTACCAAATTCCACTAATCTTCATTAGCTGTGGATTACAAGGTTCGGGCTAGATTACTTATATGCCCAGGCTCACTGCCTTTACAATGTTTAGGGTCAGCTCACTGCTTTCCCAAGGGTCACTCCCTGTTTCTCTCTCTCTGGCTCACTGCCAGTGGAGAGGATCACCTTCTTCCTCTTCCTAAGCTCACTGCTCTTGGATGGAATCCACTCACAGTTTATAGACCTGTAGGTCTCATCATTTTCATGAAAGAATGCATCTTCTCTTTTATGTAGATTCTCTGTTGAAGTTTAACTTTCACCTGTTGATGAATATCTCTTTGCACCGAAGGTATCGGGCAAACTTCCAGCTTCCACGCAGCCCGAAAAACACTGCTGGAACAAACCTTACTTGGCGCGCAAGTCAACCTCGGCGCGCAAGTATCGGCGCGCAAGTCACAACGGGCGCGCAAGTCCTCCTCAAACACTTGCGCGACTCAAGCTTCCTCAACTCCAAACTTGCGGGACTCTCTTCCTTTTACGCCCAAACCAATATTGGCGCGTAACTGCCAACAGGCGCGCAACTTCTAACACCGGCGCAAAACTTCAACCACTGGCGCACAAGTCCCACCTGCGCGACCACACACACCACTTACGCGACCACCACACCTGCGCGACGGGAGCTCTCGTCTTGAACTCCGGTGAAGAATGAGTAGGGGTGGTCCAGTATTTATAGGCAATCTGACCACCCTCCGCGACGGCGCGCAAGTCACCTGCGCGACCCAGTTTCGGCGCGCAAGTCTTCTGTCCTTTTGGACACTTGCGCGACCAACTCCCAAACTTGCGTGAACCTACTTCCTTTTCCATATTTTGATCTTCTGATCTTGAAAAACATATTGCGCGCAAGTTTCCTATACTCCAAGTCCACGGCGCCACCTTGTATCTGTTCTTTTGTACCGCCTCCAGATCATCCATTCCTTTTATCGACGTTCTTGAATCAAACATGGATCGTTGACCTCAGCTCTTAAACTCGACATTCCACCATGAAATCCTCTTTGTCAACAATCACAACTCAGATGTCCACTTTTTCAACAAACACAATAACCTCAAAAATGCTTCAATGACACCTTGAGGGATTTTTGCCCAACAGTTACATTCATTAGATTGAAATAAATCTCCAAACTGGGAAATTAAGTGGAATTACAAATTTATTTTCCTTAAAATTTTCCTTGATGGATTTGGTCATATATGGAAGAAATTAAATCCCTAATGAATAAAATTTATTCAATGAAAAATAAATTAATTTTAAAAAAAATAAGTGAAATTGAAAATTTTAATGATAATTTATCAAACCTTATTTTACATCCAAATGAAAAAAGAAACATCTATTTAACCTCAGTTGAACAAAATCAAATAATTTAAGAATGACTAATAAATAGACACACTATTCGGTGTGGTTGGGTGAAAATTTGATGGATAAATAAATAACCCCTCAAATAGTTTTCTGAATAAATAATGAAATGAATGATATAATGGGTTCAAAATAGATAACAGTTTTATTTTCATAATTCAATTGGATAATTATATTATAATTAAAATTGAAATTTAAAAGTTCAATGTAAATAATAATTTAATGAAATCATCCCATAATTTTTTATGGGATGACCATGGAAAATAGTAATGAAAATTTGAATACCATTTCATCACCCTTAAAACCCAGCAATTTCCTCATTCATTAAATACATTTACAATAATATTAATGATAATTAAATATATAAATTCAATTCAAATGTAAAAAATTCAAGATTATGGTCATATAGATTTAAAAAAATTGTTCCCACAAATAAATTAGGCACTACATGTGCAGAAATCATGTTTACCACCACAGATAATTTAAAAACAAAAATAAAAATCCTTAATTGATTGATTATTTCAAAAATTTATTTCATTAATTATTTCCAAATTAATAGATAAAATTCCACACACATGAATTTTACTAAATCCTAATTTCTGACAAGAAAAACAGTTAAAAAAATAATTTTCTATAAATTGAGCATCTACACATAACTTCAAAATTAATTTTTAGAGAGTAACAACACAAATTAGAAGTAAAATACAAATAAAAATTAGGGTCCTTAAATATTTTTTTAAAAAAACAACAACACCCTTGGTATGAATAATCTTTTACCATTATTATATAAAAAACCTGACCCCCATAATTACATCAGGTTCATTTAGTATTTCATTTTGGATGTATTTCAAAAAATATTTGAAATATGGAATATAAGTTTCCATAATTTAATGATCAATAAATAATTTAGCCTGTGATGATGGAAAAAATATTGAATCATGTTGATCAGGAATGTTTCTTTAATAGAAGTTAATGTTAATTCTCTGTCATTTTCATGAAATATCATCATTCAACCACATAGAACCGTGAATGTGTAGCAATAGATCTAGAATGAAACAATTTTGGAGACATTTATTCCAAAATAATAATGGAAAAAATATTTATATTCATGTGTTAACACCAATGAATTTATAAATTTTAAGACTTTAAATAAACTCATTCCATCAAATTTATAACCATTTTCATTCAATGTGACTATAGATATTATGAATGAAACTAAATTATTTTTAAGATAGACATCATAGAAATTTTATAAAAATATCAGAACAAATATTTCAATCATATATTTAAAAATTTCAATTAAAAAAGGATCTATATGTTTTATTTCTGCTAGAGTTTCAATAAATAAATTTTAAATATTTAGGGAAAATATATGAAACACCATAGAAAATCCTCTAAGGAAACTAGTAGTATTCCAGCGGTTTTCCCCAAAAAATTGAGATTCCAAATTCTCAAATCCACATGAAATTAATTTTGTATCATTTTCACTACAATATAGAACTATATGAAAAATTAGTTGTGAAAATGACAACTAGGAATACTCCCACCAAAATGTGTAAATAGAAGATATTATTTTAGAATTTTAATATGACTCAAATGATTGTTAATTTCTAAATAATATGTGGAAACCCACTAATCAACTGATAATTTATAGTAAATGTTAAAATATATAGAAAACGTTTTCTCACATTGACATATATAATGCATTTCATTGGGAATTAATAAATATTTTTATATAGTTTTAATCACTTGAAAACCCTGAAAATTATTAAAAAATAGCCATAACTAGTCCCAAATAATTTATAAAGAAGGAATGGTGATTATGAATCCAAAGTGGGATATATGTATGGAATTTCATCATTAATATATTGATGAATGTATGAAAAAAACAGTAGCAGAACATTCAATAAGATGAGGAATTATAAAATCTATAATCAGTAGAGTGAATGAACCATACAATGTTCAGAACTAAATTATAAAGAACTAATCATAATCAATATCAATCGTGTTATATATATCCACACGTTTGGGCACCATAAAAACTAGAATACACTTAATATCAAGAAATATGAGGTTATGTTATCATTTAGGAAAATGTATGATATAACCTACATTTGTAAGGAATCATTTACAATATATGATCAAGAAAAGTTTATCTTACTCTATATTAAGAATCTGGAAATCCACTTGCAATATAATTTTTCCATTGATGACTAATAATTCATACACCCTTCAATAAGGATGTTTGAGTGACCTACATGAAATATTAACGAAGTAATAATTTAGTTTTAAATCCTTAGGACACATCTTTTTTAAAATGGAGTATGTAATCAAATTAATATTTTATCCCCAATAAAATAAGAAGTTTAGTTTATGATTCCCTCCTATTCAAGAATAAACAAAAAACTATCAGGTTCCATTATCTTTATAGGCTAATTACATTGAAGAAAAACACTATATTTTAAAATAAGATTTATGGTATCCAATTTGTTCTTGTATTTCATCCAGCAAAAACCTTTTTGGTTAATTTGATATATAATGTAACTATATCCTTGGATTATAGAAAATTAATGTTTATGTTAATTATTCTAAACATTTTAGGAATCTCAATTAGTCACGGTCATAAATCATTTTTATTATTTCAGGAAAAAGGGTTATATGTTCATAATTTTTTATAACTAATTGATCAAACTCATCAAACATGAATCTATCAATTTTATTTCACTCTTAATAAAATCCTACTTCATCATCCTTTATTCTGAGGATTTATCATGTAAATATTCAATATATTTATTTTCATTATATAATTTTCTTCCTAGATTTATATAATTAGAGTTTTCAAGATTCTTGATTTCAGAATCATCATGGTAAATATTTTCAATATTCCATGGTTGTTCCTTTACTATCGCATGTGTTTGATTGGATGAACTATTTATTACAAAAAATAACATTTTCCTTCATATTAGGCTTATTTTTCTATGAAATCATTCCCATTTGTCTTAATTCAATGTCCATATCCATTTGACCAAACTGGACAATTAAAGTATGAATGATTTTCTATTGGGATTTAACCTTAGAGGTATTTTTCATCTGTAATCAATATAAATATTAATTGGAATTTGAATGTTCTTAATTATTTTGAAATTGTTTTGTAGGCTAATTTTGGTGTCTATGGGGATATCATGTTTTAAAACACCTCGAACTCTCTATGCATTATTAGGGTAAAATTTTAAAACAAGAGTCATACTAATTATATAATAATATCAAATGACAAGATTTCTAGATATAAATTCCACAAATTAAGAACTATCCTCAGTCTGGATAGGGAGGGATGTATTAGGGAATCCATAGTGGGAAGGAGAGAAAATAAATTAATGAAAACTCTACTCTCCATGATATGTATCGTCATAAAAAACCTCTTTAGTATTTTTTTCATCTCTATGAATAACAATATTTTATAGGATTTTACATTGAAACTTTTCTGAGAGTCTGTTAAAAACTAGTTTGAGATTATCCACTATGATGTCAGAAAAATCACCACCACAAGATAGATAAATAATATTTTTATTATATTCATTAAAAATAATACAAAAATTATCTATTAGTACATGGAGATCCCATATATGTTTATGAAATTTTCTAGTAAGTTCTCTAAACAGATCCCAAGTATTATGGAAAATATAATCCATATAAAGAAAAAAGCATGTAATTTTATATCTCAATTCAGTAATGGTGTTTATATGAATAAACTTCTGAATAAATTGGTTAAATGAATAATTCATATGTTTCCATTAGAGCCTTATATATTTTCTGAAACCATCTCATTGGCTGAATTTTCAAACAAAAAAAAGGATTTCAACCTAACACCCCCCTCATTGATCTTATAAAAAGTTTATTATTGACCGAAACTATAAAAATCACTAATAAAATAAATATATTCTTCACTAGGATAAGCAATTATGAAAGGGAAATAGAGAAAGGTAATTTATATTCAGTCTATAATTTCTTGATGTATAAGATAATCATATAAATGATAGAGTGTTTGAAATAATTATAAGATGAAAATCCCTAATCATATTCCCCAAATAATTTTTATTCAATGGTTGTGCTGACAAAAATTAACTATCCAAAACAACTCTCTAAATATCAAGATATGGGTTTTTATTTATGTTCTCTAATTAAAAATTATTTTTCTTATTCCTATGGAAATATAAATTTTTTTAATCACAGTACTAAATTGTTGATGTTTAGAATCATGTAATTATATTGTGTGCATATCATTTAATGTTAAAATTTTCTAAGAAAAAATTCTAAAGATAAATGATGTAGAATATTTTCATCATTTTTTAAGGAATGTTATAATTTAATTTAGTGTTTTTTAAATTTTTTATGATTTTATCAAACTCACATTCACTGATAATAGTGATTTTTTGAATGTTTCATCATTGATAAAAAAAATTAATAATTTAAAAAACCACAAACAAATTCTTTTTAGTCAATTATGATAATTCAATTCCATATGGATGGAATCATTTCTATGAACAAAAAAAATAAACAAAAAGTGAAAAAACAAATTATGGATGTCTGATTATGATGGTTATTATATAAATAAATGGAAGAGTAGAAAAGAAACAAATGAGTTAAGGGAATTATAATGAAATAAATTGATAAAATAAATTTTCATCAAAAATAAATGTTATCAAAACTATTTCCAGGTTGTAATGATGGCATGATGAGAACCTAACTATCGTTATGTTTTTTTTCATAGATCGGTGGACTTTCCTTAACAATAAAACCTATATAAAAATGATGATTTGTATAGTTATTTAAAGTTTACGAGTATCACTAACCTTTTATAATTTCAGGCCCTTCGGTCGATGAGAAAAGTTAATGTATAACTTATTGACATCTTCTAGTACATAGAATAGAATAAAATAAAATCCCATTTAGAAAAAAATGAGAAAAATGATACAAAATTATGCCATCATAATAGTGATGAAAAAAGTAGTTCTAAAGACTAAATGCAATGCCTGACAATCCAATTTACCAAACAATTTATGAAACTCAAGATTGGAGTTGTAAATTATATTATTTTCAAGAAATACATCTCAAATGATTATGAATAGAAAATTAAAGATAATACAAATAGATACTTTCTCTATTAATGTCCATTTACTGTCCATCCCAATCTTCCTCTATTTAATGTTGATACTAGACCCTCCAACTCTACTTCTCCCCTCAAAAAATTATATTTTGTTCTCACTATCTGTCTTTCCCACTAACATTTTCATGCTAATCTTAAAAATGTTTCTAGGAATTTAATTTCATAGTCTTAAATCTAGCTGGTAGTTTATTTTTTAAATTTATATCCATTCTTACCAATAGTAATGTTACAAAATATTTACCGTAAATCAAATTATTTACCACATGTGTTCTAGGTAGACATGAAACATGACACTCTATACTCATTCATTATTACCTAATTTCACTAGAAATATAGATGAATAAGGTCAATGAAGTGTCCCGAAACATCCTACTCGACACTGTGGTATTCTTTATATTCCAAAAAAGGTTAATAAATTAATTCAACATGTCCATTACCATATTTTCATAAATAACGTAAAAAAACCTAAACAAGTATGTATCATATTAGAAAAAATGGTCATCCCACTTATTCAATGAGGTAATTTATAAATGAAAAAGATAAAATATCTCCTAAAACTCTCATTCAATGGACTATGAATGGTTGAGGCCCCATCCACTTCATCGATTAGCACGAACAAAAAAATATTAAATCCAACAAATAAAGAACATTTTCTTCATTTCAATATTCAAATAAAAATCAATTAAATGATAAAAATTTATATAAATATTATAATGTATGAAAATTGATATTTCCTGAATGGATGAATCACAGAAACAATTTTTTTTACGTATTTTGAGCCCTCGACCACATTGGTCATGTGATTATAGGAGCTCAGCAGTCATCATAAACATTATCCTCAATTTTCTCCTCATCCAACTAACCCTAAAGCATCTGAATCAAAAGTGATATTCCAAATCCTTCAATATCCACCAATATATTCATTTTATTCTTATTCATGTATAACAAATGGTCTATGTTTATTCAAAAATATCATAAGACAAAAATGAATGCTTTGGTTAAATTGAAAAGAATAGTCATCGACATCGACAATGGTAGACTTCTCAACATTTATTTTTAATCTTTATATGTGGATCTACCACTATTATTCACATTAAATCATCAAAATTATATCATCCCTTAACCCACTTATAGTTGAATCCACTCAATATTGATTCAAAAAATATGTTGAAAATCTTTTTATGCGGATATAATCCAATTTATTTCAGTTATTTATAGGTCATCACGTGCATAAGATATAGTATAATAGCTTACCATAATTTATCTTACTTTTAAAATCTATTATGCGGATATTAACCAATTATATTAAACATATAGAAGTATTTAATACATTCTACGATCTCAAATATTAAAAATATATTGTCAGAATTATCTTACGTAGACTATTATTAAAAATATTGATCAATCCTCTAAAAAATGAAATAAGATGTCACTTTTTCCCTATAGAAATAAGGTGAAAAGGAAAATTAAATGATACAAAAAATAAACAAAAAATTAATTAAATTTAATTCATGATTATTATATTCTCAACAGAAGATAAATACTAAAAACGATTCAATTAAAATACTAAATAGAATTAATAATTTACAAAATAATGAAAATATAAAAATTATTAATGAATTGTATTAAACAAAATTATTACAAATTATTAAATTATTATTTAAATAATATTAATTAAACTTTTATCAAAAATTATGTAATTTATACATTATATGTAAAAAAAGAATAATGCGTAAATAAAGAAATAAATAAATTAACTAATAATCCAATAAATATTAAAAGAAAAAAATAAAACAATTGATAGATAAATAAAATATAAATAAATGACAAAAATTGTGAAAATTTAAATGATTAATTAATAAAAGAAAACATTTACCACTATTTTCATTAGTAAAAAAAATCTACAATATATTAACCTAAAATACATTATTATCTAAATTAATGTTGAATGAAACATAGAAATATTTTACAAAAAAATGATACATGTAAAAAATTATCAATTTAAGCCCTCATCACCTAATAAATTTAAGCCTCTATTTGAATTTATGGGATCCCATGTTAACATAGATGATATGTTGATTTTTATTCATAAATTCCATTCCTTGGTATACTCCTTGACCTTGGTTTCAAACACCCATCAGAAATAGAGTTTGAATTGTGTAGATAACAGCTTCCACCAAAGGGGGTTGTACTTGAGGATTCACATACAAAATGTATCACAAATCCTCTTATACGGGATTTAGATGATCATTTATAGGATTTAATTTCTATTAAATATAATAACATCATCCTTTTATGTTAACAAAAAGTTCCAAATAAAAATATGATTTAAATAACCCATATTAAACCCTTCAAAAAAGTAATTTAATGAAACAAATTTAATGAACGAGAGTAAAAAACCATTAAAAGGTGTAGCTTCATAAAAATAATCCATTAGGGAAGTATATAGAAATTACCTAAAAATATCAAGATTTATAAAATCCTTAACCACCCATCGTAACTAGAATTCTGATTTGGAAACTAGGAGTGTGTGCACCTTCATGCACTTACAAAATGACATCAAATTATCATAACTCTTGAATACCATAGACCTTGAACCAATCATTTGATTTTTCATCAAACATATTTAAAGCTGGTGTTTATAATATCATTTTATAATAAAACAACCCATGCGTACATAACACATCACTTGATATGACCCTCTATAAGGAGGAGATCAATTTTAAAGACTGGCATGTATCTAGAGTATCTCTAAGATATATATAATTAGAGTATATATAATGAAGAAAATTGGATAATATGGAAAAAATAAAACATAATGAAAAAGTATAATTCCAAAAGTAAATCAATAAACTATGAAATCCAAATCACCATATGACCCTTCATCACAACCATCACATCCCACTATAATGGTGATGATAACTAGAGGAAATGACAATTAAATGATGCTCTTACCTATACTAAAGTACTATATAAATAGATATAAAAATTCTTTTGGGAAAATTTAGGGTGTGAGAACCAAATTTTTATAGTACACCACCATTTATCTATACAATATCAAACACTATAGAACTGGTAGTCCTAATTTAATAAAACATTTGTTGTAATAAATTCTAAATGATTTTTTTTATAAAATATTATTTTTCTTCTATAATATCATTTCATATTATTATAACTATAAATATATAAATTACAAGAATGATAACATAAAACATGAAAATAGTTATTCCTTGAATTACTATAAGATAAACATGTTTTCAATCAAGCATAAAAAATAATATCATGTATGAAAAAAGCACATGTAGGATCTATAATATGGGAATATATACATAGACACATGTATGAAATTAATCCATGAATTCCTATAATTCCTCCTATATTCATTATTTCCAAATCCTGTTGATATCTAAATAATAACACATAGTTATTCAATTATAAATATGGGTTTCATATGTCCATACCTAAGGAACCCAATGTTCCCATTGTACTGTATTTTAAATCATTATTCTAAAAACCTTCATCACAATTCAACAAATATTTTCACCGCAAAGAATCACCACTCACATGATATAAAGATACATTAAGAGCCAAATAATCATGGATGCATTTCATCGAACATTGAATGTGGTTAAACTATTATTAAACCCCCATTAAAAACCCCTCTTCAGGTCACCTATGATGATAGACACTAAATCATTCAATTTTATAAAGCCAAAAAAAACTTACAATAACATAATGAATTTCATTAGTCATAACATTTATATAAAGACACATACATCAGTAATAGGGAAAAACTATTCCCCTCAAAAACATAGTTGAGAATTGAGGTACAAATTTCTATAGAAATGAGATCCAAATAAAAAATATTCAATTACCAATTCAAGTAACATTATATAGATCTAATATCTCAATAATGATAAAATGGAATATGGAGTAGATGAATCATTAAAATATCTGTTAATATGATAAGAAATCAGATAAAAAATAGAATGAACCTTGAAGTAATCCCCTAAAATCATTTTAGGATTGCTAAGAAAGCAATGGGAGAATACTATAGAACATTTAGCAGATATTAATTCAATACTATGAGATGTTATATGGTGTTTAGAATAAAAATAAATAGGGTAGTAATATAAATTCCAATGTTATGTGGTTCAGATCTGGGAACATTGTGAGGCATCACTGTTTAAAAAAATAGAGACCGACCATATGGTTTCACTAGTCCTTGGAAAAAAATTGAAGAATAACCTTTTTTTAGAGAGAAAACTAGTTACAATGAATATACTAAATTTATGAGGCATCCTTTTTAAATATTATGAACAATCTCACCATTTACAAGGGGGGTTACATTTAAAAATCCAATCTCAAACCATTATTAAATTGTGAAAAGGCCATCAAATCACATAAGTCCAATCACCCAATTAAAAAAGGATAGTACTAATAATTCTCCAAAACTATATTCGTTGAAAAAAATTTCCCATATTTTTTTAATTTCAACCCTTTACTACACATAATCACTCAAAACTCAAAAGAGAATGGCCCATATCAAAACCATGATTCGTTTTGATCTATAATAATTCAAAAAATAACTAATATACATATATTTGATAAATATAAGTGGATTTTATAAAAGTTTATTGACATAATTATGGTTTTTATATTTATTATTATAATGGTTATTTTTTTATATTGGAGATTCATGTGTTTTATTGGATGTTAGGAAGTAAGGTTAGGGTTCTTTATCTCAATTTTTAATCCCTTAAAACATTATTTTTAATGGGAGATTTTAATTATTTTTAATAGCACATAAAATAACCTCTAATATTTTTTTTCATGATTCCCTTATATTTTATGACGTGAAATGTTCTAATCCATTTTCATTATCTCATGGTGTTTTGAGTCAAAATTTATAAAATTTATATGGGGTTATTTTTATCAATTTTAACAACATCATGCATCAATCATACTATAATCCATGATATATTTAAAATCATATGCATTTTTTACCATATTTATATGTTTTTGAAGATCCATTTTATTTTCTCCTCTAAATGTATTTCAATAGAAAATATAGTTGGTTATGATTTTTTTCAATAATGATACCCTAATCATAAGGGTTTGTTTCCCAATATTACTTTCAAAATAATATTGTCTTTGAAAGATAATTTTTTAATGTAATTTTTATTATGTATAAAAATACAATATTCATATTTAGATATTAATGGGGTTTTTGTATACCCTATTAACATCTTTAATCATGGAATCATATTTCTACCTAAGCGTATCTTGTAGGTTAAATCATCCTTATGTGTTCCTCTCAGTATGGAACATCCATTTTTTCATGTTTATATTTATATAATTCCTTTCAATACATCCTTATCGAAGCCCTAAAAATTTTTTAATTTATATTTCTATTTCATCACCAAATTTAAAATAGTTTTTTTATTTTCATACCGTATTACTAAATAAATGATGTAAACCAAATAATTTTAGGTTTTCCATGAGAACAATTTCGTAAAATTAATTTATAATTTTTTATTATGCATTCTCTATATGTTTTCATGATTTATGAATCAAATATATCCTTTTTTATTTATAAAAAATATTTAAAATTTAAATTTCAATGTTAGGGATATGTATTTTTTTGGAATTTATTTTTTTGTAGACGTGATCAAGAAGTGGTTTACATATATGTAATTACATTTTATATGTCATATACATGATCAAGGTCATTCATGAAATAATACCATCAATCTTATTTATATGTGTGACTTATGTTATGTAATTCTCTTTCAATGGAATGATCCATCAAAACCATTATATTTCTTAATCAGTTTTTGTATATAAAAAAAATTTCTTCAAACACCATTCATCTAAAAATAAATTTTTTTATTCCTTATATCAAAGTGTGTTAAAATAGATTCTATAAATTTATTTATTGGGGAAATTTTTTTTCATATACCCATTTATTATATGGTGAAAATATCAAATGTTTTATAATCATGGTTCAATTGTATTTATATAGAGAATTATTCAATGTATTATGATACCTATTTATTTTCAGGTGTTATCTTGTTATGATTATTTATTATTTCCTTATGTGATCCCATTTGAAAAGGATATATATCCCATTTTCCATTCAATGTTTATTTAATCTATAAATAGTTAATAATTTTTATTTATTGTATTTAGAAAACCTATTTTATTTTAGTAGGTTATTTATGATATGATAAGTGGATTATTTTGATGACTCACTAAAACGTATGGATGATGATGAGTGGGATCATATATCAGCCTAAAAATTTGTTAATAGTTTTAATCACAAGAGATATGTATTCCCTAGGAAATTTTTATTGTCTTCAATATTGGACGAAAGTGTGTGACTAATGAATGTGATGTATACGATGGAATAATAATGATTTTTCACAACCATAGGTGATATTAAATTACTCATGAATTTAATGTTTCTGGAAAATAAATTTTGAGATATAATTACCATATGGAATTGTTTTTAATTATTCTAATAATTACGTTACACACTAATTACTCATAATCTTTGATTCATGTTTCTAACTAATTTTATTGATTTATTATGTTATGAAAAGATGTATTCCACGATTTATGAATATGTTCTGGGGTATATTATTATAATGCAATTTTATTGTAAAAATAATTCTATATTATGATCAATAATGATATTAAATTATTACCCGTTAGATTTACACATTTTGAGAATTTCATCTCACCGTATTCTTATGTTTCTATTTCCTTTGGATATGAAAATGATTATAACGTCTAAGAAGTATAGAATGTAAATACTTTGGCCCAATTGTGGAGAAAAGTTCACATGAATTGTTCACTAATGTTACTATACATCTCATCCTTAAATGCACAAAACCTTTAGTTCTATGGTTATTGTGACAATTTGAGAGATGAAATGATTATTCCTAAAAAAATATAGAAATTTATGTGTTTACATAGCATGTATTACAATTGATTTTATAAAAAATAGTTAATTTGTTTATGTGGTTTAGTTTTGATATTTTTCAGGACTAGAGAACACTAATTAATTCTATAGGGATATTTTTAACATATTTTTATATGTATAGGATAAAATTATTAATTTTTTGTAAAATATAGAATTTGGGATTCTCCAAAACATATTACATAATTTCTTTGATAACAGAATTTGGATACTCCTTTGGAATAGATGAATAGAGGGTAATCACCCAAATAGAGGATGGTTGTGAATTGAATCTGAAGTGCCCAGATCAGTGTGAATCACTGAGAGGGGGAGGGGGTGAATCAGTGATCCTTTAAAACTTTTTACTAATTTATTCTTAATCAATAAAACCTCTATGGCTGGTTAAAGCCTCGATCCACTCTTCATGTCTCTCTCAGCCGTTCCTCGAGTAATGTAGTAAATGTAAAGCCACGGGACACAAGGATTTACAAGGTTCGGCACCAAAGGCCTACGTCCTTGCCATGTTGGTTATACACCCCAACATGGTTTCTTCCATTATAATATGTTAGTATTACAATGGTTGATACAGAGTCCCACTGTATCTCTCCTGAGTCCCACAAGAGGGTCTTTATACTGCGTCCCACAGTGTTACCAGAGTCCCACTGGCCTGCTCCAGAATCCCACTGAAGACTTCCTCCACCCTGAGTCTCACAGGGGGCTTCTCCTGGCACCTCGAGTCACACGAGTAGCTCTTCTTCACTTTAAGCTTCTTCAAGTATCTTCAGCAGTCTGGGATAAAGACTGTTGGCCTTGCTCTGTACCTCTGCTCACTTGTGATGAAGAGGTCTTCTCGTCTTGCTCAGGCTTTATCACATTCTTCTAAGGATGACCCATCCTCTCTCTTCAACTACTGAATACTCAGACAACTGGTATCTTTAACTTCAGTCTGGTCCAGTCTCACTTCAAACCATCTTCACGCACTGAGTGCATGGAATCTCTTCATCCTCATGCACTGACTACATGGATTCTCAATTTCTTCATGATCTTCAAGTCTTGGACAACTCAAATGCACACAACCAGATTTGTCTTTGTTAACGTGTGCATGTGCATGCATGCATGCATGCACTCTCCTCTTTCTCCTCTTGGTGAAATAAACCCTCAAAGGGTGTAGTCACTTTAAGCACACACCTTTTCTTCTTTTCCTTCACACGTTTAATTCCTTTTGATTACACACATAAATTTGTGTTATACGTTGTGTGAGTATCCTCTTTTTCTTCTTCTAAGTGTGTACACACTTCAATTAGTGCACACACATAGGTTTGTCCTTCACTTGTTTTGCACACACAATTTATTCTTCATTTTGCACACACTTAAGCTTGGCCTTTCACTTCTTCTTGCACACACACAAAGTATTCTTTGTTCTTCAATGTGTGCACCCCACAAGGGATACGGCCTACTTCACTTGCACACACAAAGTGTATTCTTCAATATTTCACTCACATAAAGTGTGCCCTCGGCCTTCTTGTTCACTTTCCACCCACAAATGCCTAAGATGTGGTCTCCTTTGTTTGCACAAGGCTACGACCTTTCCTTCCCTTCTTTCACACACACCGGAATGTGTCCTTCTCCACTTATGCACACACACTGCCCACGGGTGTCTTCTTCAATCACGGGCCGCGCATGTGTCAAGAGTGCAAGGGGTAGCCGTGGGTCGCGTTTGCACACACACACAAAGTAGTGTGGTCTTCACTTGTTGCACACACAAGGGGTACAGCCTTGGGTTCTCTTGAATGAAAATAACCCGTAGGGTCCTCTTACTTCACAACTGCCATGCAAGCCACTTGGTGTTCAAGGGCACTTAAGGTGTGGTAACTCCTGAGGCGCGTAAGATGTCAAAGACACAAGCGGCGCGCAAGGCCTCAGGACACTTGGTCACGCAAGCCTCAACAAACCACGAGGGCGCGCAAGGTGCTTGCGGCCTCTCGTCTTCCTGCCGCGCAAAGGGAAGGTGCGAAGGGGATTGGGTACCCACTGTCGTGCAAGGGGAAGGCGCGCAGGGGTCACCCCTTTCTTCTTCGTGTCGCGCAAAGGTGTTGCGTGCAAGGGACTCCAGCCGCGCAAGTAAACTTGCACGGGGCTTCTTCTTCGCGAGGCAGAGACTCACGGTTCTCAAAATTTTCAGTAGAGTTTCAGCAAGCTCAATGAGAGCCTCGAGCTCTCCTTATATAGGCAGAGGGATGCCTCTGTATATCCACGTGATAAATCTCGAATCACTGAAGATTTCAGGTCTTCATGATTTTCTCCAAATCTTGTTTTCCTTCGCTGTTTCACGCGGCTTTATCTTCCTCTTTCTTTCCTCCTCGTGCATGCGACATAGAACGCATGCACGACCTCTGTTTTGGCCATCCCATGCAAAACACGAACACCACATGGCCTCGGCACCTTCGGTTTGCCTTCGGCCAAATCTCGAATTCTTCTTCTCATCGCATGCAAACTCATTTTAATGCATGGTTGTGTTTGGTATTCTCAGACGATTCCAATGGACCCTTCGACTCCTTCAAAGGTGGCTGGGAACTCGAAATAGGTCATCGGGGAGGCCTCTGGTTCGAACGGAGCTCGCGGGTGGCTTCGGGCGAGCTCAAGGAAGAAGACGGTCTCTTTGCCGTCGGATCAGATGTTAAATGACGTGCAACGGCTGAGATTATAACATCGCCGTGCAGATGAGATGAACGGTACAGATGAGCCGTGCGATCGAGCGGACGGCTGGGATTAGATCCCGCTGATTTTAGCGCATCCCACATCAAAGCGAAGCCCAGTTTCCTCGCTTCTTATCAAACACAAGCTCCCCGCCGCTTCTTCAATTGTTACTATCTCTTCTCCCTCCGCTCGGTGCCGCCCCGCACCGGGTCTTCTGCGGGCATGCTTTGCGCCCACTCACGCCTCCTGCGGGCACGCTCCTAGCGCCCACCATGCACTCCGGGTGCGCTTCATGCGCCCCTGCCGCGCGGGCGTGACACCCCTGCGTAGCCCTTCCGCCCTGTGCTTGCACCATGGTTTCCCCCATGGGCGTGCCACCTAGTGCCCACATGAGCCGTGGGGTTGAACTCGTGGGCTGGCCTTGGCTGGCCTAATTTTTGGCAAAGGGACAGAATGTTACTTTGTCAAAAAAAAAACAAAGTACTCCATATGAAAAATGCCAATTCTAAATGCCAAGCCATCTTCCTCTAAGCCATTCGTCTTCTACATTTTTCTTCTTCTTCTTATGAATTTCTCCATTCATCCTCAACATTTATTTATCACTTAGGAATGGAAATTCTTGAAGGTTCTTCATCAACTGAGCTCCTGAATCACAGAAAATCTCCAATGAGCTTCATTGATCTAATCAGAGATCAATTGGATCTTCTTCACATTCACATGAACTAAGTGTTAGTGCATGGACTTCATTAATCAACTTCATCCACTTAGAAGTTGTGGATGGATCCCATTCACTTCCTCATGCATTGTATTAACAATGCATGGCCTTCTTGAGCTTGTTGTGACATTGTATCCAGTTGATACAAGTTCTTGGAACTTAAAGATCAGTTCAACAATCGTCTGATGTTCATAGAGAATGTTTTAACCACAACATCCTATGTCACTTAGTGAATCTCCTAAGTGACATGAATCTTAGTACCATGGTCATTCTCCTTCATCACCATCACCATCACATCCTTTGTCATTCACATCTTGACATTCCTTGACATCTATTCATTCCATGACAACATCATGCCTCATTGACAAAAAATGAAACACAGTGAATTTCAATCTCCCCCTTTGTATTTGTTGTCAATACACTACTTCTGCACATATGAATGGGTCAATATGTGTGCCAATATTTCTCCCCCTTATTGGCAATCAAATGCAAAGGTTTGGTGTGGTTCTCTTCAAAAAAAAATCGCTTCCTCCCTTTGAAAATCATTGTCTTGAAAATCACAAGAGAGGGATGATGTCACATGTTCACTTGAGCAATGAACCTTTAGTAAATCAGCTCTAAGTCTACTTGGGAAAACCCGATGTAGAAAACAAGAGTGATATGACCAAGGAATTCAAAGCTGTCCATAATTCTCTACACATGTGAGATCATTCTTAGGGGTTTGAAATTTTTCAGATATAACAATGAATTTTCTAAATCCTTCACAACTTCACAAAACTCATTAGAAAGTTCTGGTGCAAAGATAAAGCTCCCCCTTTCATCCATTTGTATTCAATCCATACTCCCCCTTAATTGACAAGATAAACTCAATTAAGAAACAAGGGATGAAAGTATGATTGGAATACCTTCACTTTTCTCAAGATGGTATTAAATCTCAGAATCCCATCTTCTACAGATTGGCTCCCCCTCAAGGGGTGCTCTCAATTCTACCCAAACCACTCTCCATCTGAGAATGATCATCATCTTCAATTCCCTCTAATGTTAGCACATGTACATACAAGTGATTAGGGAATAAGATGGAACCTCCTTGGTTCATCAATGTGAACAACAAGGTTGAGAATATTCTCTCAACCGAGATGTCCCATTTTCACCATTCTTCACACTTACACATTTGATCTTCAATGATGTTTGTGCTGGTGTGGATCTCAACACCTCTTTAACTTCTTTGTGTGTGACTCCTGTATTTCTGGGTGCCTTCTGAGCACTAGAGTCTCCTGGTGAAATCTTCATTCTTTTGAAGAATCCCTTCTGAGCTGGAATGAATATCATGCATTTATCACTAGTATGTCCAGCTTGATTGCACCTCACACACAGAACTTGATCTTCATGTGAAATATTTTTCTTTCCTTCTGCCTTAGCAATTTCCAGAACTTTATCTTCAGCTCTTTGCAGATCTTTGGCAAGTTGCAACTGATTTGGCCATATGACTAGTAAGTCAATTGGAAGTGTGGCCTCAGTTCTGGATATTCCAAATGGTTCCTTCGATGCTTTCAAGCTACCTTTCTTAGGCAACTTGTTTTCAATCAATCCCTTCTGCTTCTTTTGGATTGATCGTCTGTTTGAGTCCAGTCTGCCTCTATTGAATTTAATGGCTTCTTTACAAAGATCCATGATATGTCCTTTCTTTCCACAGTGGAAGCATTTCTTCTGGGTGGTCCTTTTGGATGCATCACCCTTCTTGGATTTAGACTCCAAGGTCTTCTCTTCCTTTTTCATAATCTTCTTGGGAGCATCTTTAGCTTTCTTCTGGTTGCTTCCCAAGGATTCTTTCTGATCCAGGTTCTGTGATCTTTTCTTCTTTTGAGCTCTGGATACAGTTGAAGATTGACATGTATCTATTTGACCACTTTTGCACACATCCTAGATGTTATCAAGCAATCCGAATATGTTAGCAGTAAACAGATGTCTCTAGACCTGTGGATGTTGCTTCTTTTCTTCTGGTTTTCTCCCCCTTGGCATGGGCTTCCTTTGTGGTTTGAAATTCAGAGGATTGTACCAACAATCCTTTGCACAGTGCCCATACTTATTACAACACCAACATTGACCCACAATCTTGACTTCTTCAGTCCTTCTGATTTTAGGGTACTTTTCTGGAGCTGCTATGTTGTTTCAGGAGAGCTCTGCTTCTTCATTTTCTTCATCCATACTTGTTTGGAATTATTTTTCCATCCTTCACTTTTTGTGGAAACACAATTAGACGCATCAGTAAAAGATGGTATGGATGGTACCTTCTTTCTAGAAGATGTTGCCCTTTTATTAGAGGATGTCTTTCTTTTAGAATCATCCTTATCAAAGCTCACTTGAGTGGCAACATTTCTTCTTTTAGCTGACTGGGAGGATTCATCTTTGGGTGATTGCAGATTTTTCAATATCACCTCTAGTTCTAAGTATTTCATGTTGAGGGAGTTCTTCTCATCCTCAACAGTTCTTAGCTTTCCTTCCCAATTCTCCACCAGTTGTTTCATCTGGTCATCATCCACCTTCTTTATTTCATGCAATGAGTTGTCAAGCTCCTTCACCATTTTGACTTTGTCTTTGAGTTGAACATCTCTGACATTCATTGACACTCTGGGCAATTTTTCCAGTGCATGGAAAACTTCTTTGACCATTATCATAAAGAATTATTTCTCAGAAAGGCTTCTTTGCAATTCATCAACAGTGTCTTCATATCTTTCATTTCAAAGAGAAATGGTTTCATCTTTAGCCTTCACCATCTTTCTGAGAGTGTTGGTTATGCCAAACCTTTTAGCCAACTGATCTTCCATTGTATTGGCTTCTTCTTCTAGCTGTAATTTTTCTTCTTGAAGATCAAGGATGCCTGTAGCTATAAACATTGCCACTTACTTGGGGACTGTCTTATGAAGATATTCGATTGCACTTTAAAGATCTTTCATTGTTCCAACTTCATCACAGTAGGACATGCTTTCTTCATCTTCTTGGCCTGTTTCTTCTTTCAATTTTTTTGAGTCTTGGCAGATATCTCCATTTGAGGCTGGTCACTCATTTCCTCAAATATACACTTCATAAAGACTCACTTGGATCTTTTAGAGGTAACCTTCCCTCTGATACCAATTGAAGTGCCCAGATCAGTGTGAATCACTGAGAGGGGGAGGGGGTGAATCAGTGATCCTTTAAAACTTTTTACTAATTGATTCTTAATCAATTAAACGTCTATGGCTGGTTAAAGCCTCTATCCACTCTTCTTGTATCTCTCAGCCTTTCCTCGTGTAATGTAGTAAATGTAAAGGCACGGGACACAAGGATTTACAAGGTTCAGCACCAAAGGCCTACGTCCTTTCCATGTTTGTTATACACCCCAACATGGTTTCTTCCATTATAATATGTTAGTATTACAATGGTCGATACAGAGTCCCACTGTATCTCTCCTGAGTCCCACAGGAGGGTCTTTATACTACGTCCCACAGTGTTACCAGAGTCCCACTGGCCTGCTCTAGAATCCCACTGAAGACTTCCTCCACCCTGAGTCTCACAGGGGGCTTCTCCTGGCTCCTTGAGTCACACGAGTAGCTCTTATTCACTTTAAGCTTCTTCAAGTTTCTTCAGTAGTCTGGGATAAAGACTGCTGGCCTTGCTCTATACCTCTGCTCACTTGTGATGAACAGGTCTTCTCGTCTTGCTCGGGCTTTATCACCTTCTTCTAAGGATGACCCGGCCTCTCTCTTCAACTACTGAATACTCAGGCAACTGATATCTTTAACTTCAGTCTAGTCCAGTCTCACTTCAAATCATCTTCATGCACTGAGTGCATGTCATCTGTTCATCCTCATGCACTGACTGCATGGCTTCTCAATTTCTTCAAGATCTTCAATTCTTGGAAAACTCAAATGCACACAACCAGATTTCACTTTGTTCACGTGTGCATGTGCATTCATGCATGCATGCACTCTCCTCTTTCTCCTCTTGGTGCAATAAACCCTCAAAGGGTGTAGTCACTTTAATCACACACCTTTTCTTCTTTTCCTTCACACGTTTAATTCCTTTTGATTACACACATAAATGTGTGTTATACGTTGTGTGAGTATCCTCTTTTCCTTCTTCTAAGTGTGTACACACTTCAATTTGTGCACACACATAGGTTCGGCCTTCACTTGTTTTGCACACACAATTTATTCTTCGTTTTGCACACACTTAAGCGTGGCCTTTCACTTCTTCTTGCACACACACAATGTATTCTTTGTTCTTCAAAGTGTGCACCCCACAAGGGATACGGCCTACTTCACTTGCACACACAAAGTGTGTTCTTCAATTTTTCACTCCCACAAAGTGTTCCCTCGGACTTCTTGGTCACGTTGCACCCACAAACGCCTAAGATGTGGTCTTCTTTGTTTGCACAAGGCTACGACCATTCCTTCCCTTCTTGCACACACACCCGAATGTGTCCTTCTCCACTTATGCACCCACACTTCCCACGGGTGACTTCTTCAAGCACGGGCCGCGCATGTGTCAAGAGTGCAAGGGGTAGTCGTGGGTCGCGTTTGTACACACACACAAAGTAGTGTGGTCTTCACTTGTTGCACACACAAGGGCTACGGCCTTGGGTTCTCTTGAATTCAAATAACTCATAGGGTCCTCTTACATCACAACTGTCGCGCAAGCCACTTGGTGTTCAAGGGCGTGTAGGGTGTGGTAACTCCTGAGGCGCGCAATATGTCAAAGACACAAGCGGCGCGCAAGGCCTCGGGACACTTGGTCGCGCAAGACTCAACAAACCACGAGGGCGCGCAAGGTGCTTGCGGCCTCGCGTCTTCCTTCCGGGAAAAGGGAAGGCGCGCATGGGCTTGGGTACTCACTGTCGCGCAAGGGGAAGGTGCGCAGGGGTCACCCCATTCTTCTTCTTGTCGCGCAAAGGTGTTGCGCGCAAGGGACTACAGCCGCGCAAGTTTACTTGCGTGGGGCTTCTTCTTCGCGAGGCAGAGACTCATTGTTCTCAAAATTTTCAGTAGAGTTTCAGCAAGCTCAATGAGAGCCTCGAGCTCTCCTTATATAGGCAGAGGGATGCCTCTGTCCATCCACGTGATATATCTCGAATCACCGAAGATTTCGGATCTTCGTGATTTTCTCCAAATCTTGTTTTCCTTCGCTGTTTCACGCGGCTTTATCTTCCTCTTTCTTTCCTCCTCGTGCATGCGACTTAGAACGCATGCATGACCTCTGTTTTGGCCATCCCATGCAAAACACGAACACCACATGGCCTCGGCACCTTCGGTCTGCCTTCGGCCAAATCTTGAATTCTTCTTCTCATCGCATTCAAACTCATTTTAATGCATGGTTGTGTTTGGTATTCTCAGACGATTCCAATGGACCCTTCGACTCCTTCAAAGGTGGCTGGGAACTCGAAATAGGTCGTCGGGGAGGCCTCTGGTTCGAACGGAGCTCGCAGGTGGCATCGGGCGAGCTCAAGGAAGAAGACGGTCTCTTAGCCGTCGGATCAGATGTTAAATGACGCGCAATGGCCGAGATTATAACATCACCGCGCAGATGAGATGAACGGTACAGATGAGCCGCGCGATCGAGCGGACGGCTGGGATTAGATCCCGCTGATTTTAGCACATCCCACATCGAAGCGAAGCCCGGTTTCCTTGCGGATTATCAAACACAAGCTCCCCGCCGCTTCTTCAATTGTTACTATCTCTTCTCCCTCCGCTCGGTGCCGCCCCGCACTGGGTCTTCTGCGGGCGCGCTTTGCGCCCACTCAGGCCTCCTACGGGCGCGGTCCTAGCGCCCACCATGCACTCCGGGCGCGCATCATGTGCCCCTGCCGTGCAGGCGTGACACCCCTACGTAGCCCTGCTGCCCTGTGCTTGCACCATGGGTTCCCCCATGGGCATGGCGCCTAGTGCCCACATGAGCCGTGGGGTTGAACTCGTGGGCTGGCCTTGGCTGGCCTAATTTTTGGCCAAGGGACAGAATGTTACTTTGTCAAAAAAAAAACAAAGTACTCCATATGAAAAATGCCAATTCTAAATTCCAAGCCATCCTCCTCTAAGCCATTCTTCTTCTACATTTTTCTTCTTCTTCTTAAGAATTCCTCCATTAATCCTCAACATTTATTTATCACTTAGGAATGGAAATTCATGAAGGTTCTTCATCAACTGAGCTCCTGAATCACAGAAAATCTCCAATGAGCTTCATTGATCTAATCAGAGATCAATTGGATCTTCTTCACATTCACATGAACTAAGTGTTAGTGTATGGACTTTATTAATCCACTTCATCCACTTAGAAGTTGTGGATGGATCCCATTCACTTCCTCATGCATTGTCTTAACAATGCATGGCCTTCTAGATCTTGTTGTGACATTGTATCCAGTTGATACAAGTTCTTGGAACTTAAAGATCAATTCAACAATCGTCTGATGTTCATAGATAATGTTTCAACCACAACATCCTATGTCACTTAGTGAATCTCTTAAGTGACATGCATCTTAGTACCATGGCCATTCTCCTTCATCACTATCACCACCACATCCTTTGTCATTCACATCTTGACATTCCTTGACATCCATTCATTCCATGACAACATCATGCCTCATTGACAACAAATGCAACACAGTGCATTTCAGAATCAATCATCAATCTAGTGCAAGATGAGTGGGTCTAGGACTACATACCATTCTTAACACTCATATGATATACTATTTGGTTTATAAAATTATCATTAGATGACATTATGAAGTATAAATTATGTTAATGAAATAGATTAATAAAATAAGATAACCAAAAATAAAACAAACAATGTTGAAATGTTAGTGATTTAGGTTAAGAAAAAACAAAATGTAATAATTTCAAAAAGTATTCCATTCTGAAGATGAAACATTCTTTATCATACAATAATTCATTTGTGGTGTTAATTTTTTATCACTCATTATTAGATTATTTTGGTTTTACAAATGTGTGATTATTGAAGGAATCAAATCAAAAAAGGATTCGAAGTAATTTATAGAGATTATATTATTGATAAATCTAATGTGGTAAGATATATTTTGACAAATTTTTTTATGATGAAAAACCATAAATCAATAATCATGATTAACAAGGTGAACATAAGTGAATTCAAAAACGAACCAAATAATAAATGATTTTTTTCTTCAAGGATGATTAAGTGATGATGATGGTAAGAAATTAATGTTTTCTTTCCTTCATCACAAAACTATTACAGGAGTAACCATGTATAATTTCTTAATGGAAATGATAAAAGTTTTATCATTGGAAATTTATAGCATAGAGAAAATAATTTTTTTGGATAAGTGATTTGAATCCAAGACAAAAATAATGAAAAAATGAGTTCACCTTGAGGTACTACTAATAGTTAAAAGGCATAAATGAGGTTAACATACAAATTACCAAAATCTATTCCCTAACCCAAGGGATGATGGGGATGATAGGCATAAAAATTGTAATTATGATAGAATGAGTAAAATATTACAAAACATTAAAAAGGTATGCTATAAGAATTATGTGGAGGTAAGAACATAATATATATACTCTCGAGCTATGAGTGTTGAAATTTTATATTGTTCACCCAACTCGTTTGAACCTTTAATGCTTCCAAAGATTATAAAATTATGAAATTTATGACAGTGTTTTTTAATAATAAAATTATTATGGTCTAATTATGGTATCAAATGCTTTTGTTTTTAGGTATATACCTTTTAAAAATATTATTATCCTTCCTTTTTATGAATTTCATGTGTTTTTTGGAAATAGAATAGCTATCTCTTCATACTATTCATATTAATGAAATAGAGAGATAAAATTTCATATCTCAAATCCATTTATGATCACGTATCACTAAAATGATGACTATGAAATCTATATGAAATTTGATTCCCTTAAATATTCATTAAACCTAATCTTGTGAATTACTTAGAATAAATGGTTTTGATGAAACCCATTATTTTGATATGTATATTTTAAAGAATAAATGAGTTTCCTAGATAATACAATGTTTTAAAAGTGGAAAACTCTTTTTAAATAAAATACCGAGTCATGTATATCTTAAGTAAATCATTAAAAAATTTATAGTGTGTATTAATTAAATTTTATAGGTGAAATTATTTTATGTGGTGATAATGTAATGAAAAAATATTTAACTTTCTATCTTACTTAAATCAATTTTATGTTAATACGGTTTTCTATCCTTCAAATTGAACAAAAATGGGACCAAAAATATTAGATGAAAGTTACTAAGATATTACAAGATGAATAAAACTATTTGAATATAAAAATATATTAATAAATAAATATTTTATTATTTCAAGATAAATTATTAAGATGATTTAATGATATATCTAATTATACATTCCCAAGTAATGGAAAAAATGTCAATAAAATATATCAAATACATTTAAATGACTATTATCATAATAAATAATAAAAAAATATATGATCTATTGTATTTAAATTCATCAAATTAGATATTAGAATGGCATAATAGTTATAACTCATAATATTTTAAATTTATATTTAAAAATAATTTAATATTTTTTTAAAGTTATAATTTTTTATTAGAATATTATTTTTCAAATTTTACTATTTTAACTATATGAAATAGAATTTATATATTAATTCAAAGTATCAGTATTATCTCACAGATAATTTTTGGTATATTTAAAATATAATTAATTTTAGATGTATAGTTAAAATGGACTTTTTTATTTACAAACTTATAACATTATAATTTTATCATAAAGACCAATAAGTTAGAAAAAACATTAAATTGTTCAAAAATATTTTCATGAAATAAATATATAGTTTTTTGAAAACTCTATTTTAAATTTATAAAATATATGACTAACATTTTATGGACATATGTACTATTTAAAAAAAATAGATTTTTTCCTTATGATTAAATTAAATGTTATTTACATTTAATATGGAATTTTGATTTCATTTAATCCTATATATATTTTATTTTTTATATAATTAACCAATTTATAACAAAAAATTCACATAAATTTATAATATTAACCAAATAATAAATTCTAAATTTTAAATACACTTGTTTCTTAAAAATAACCTTTTATACTTAACTAGTCATAAAATTAGAAATTTTTTCTTATAATCTTGTAAATTTTATATGATAAAATTCATTTTGTATTTTGAATCAAAATAACCAAATTATTTAATAAGGGAAATTTTAATTTAATGCTTTAAAAGTCAATCACGTAAGCAAAAAACAACTTTCAATATTAAAACAAAAAATTTAAAAAAATAAAATTGAATGTGTAACAGACTTAGATAAAATTTGGAAAGAAATAGAACAATATTATAATATATTATCACCATTAAATAATTTAATGTGTTCAATATCCATCTCCACATGTAGCTCTTAACATAATCGAAAACTGGATATAGTTATAAAAAATATAAAAATTTATGTATAGTCATTATAACATAACTATTGAATTTATTCGAATGAGTATTATCAAATTATTTATAGACTATGATTATAATATAAATAATGTTTCCTTATAGAATGAATGAAAATAAATTAGGAGAGCTATAATAACTATGAAAAACTTATTATGATTTAATATCTTTTTTTTGTTAATATTTGTTTTATTTGAAGAATCTAAGTTTTTATTATTAAATAATGTAAAAATATATTTATAATATGAATAATATACAACCAATAAATTATTTTTAATTGGTTGTATATAATAATAAATAAAAATCAACAATTTAAAAATCTATTTTCTTATATGAATAATTTTACATATTATAAATATTAAATTATAATATTAGTGAAATTAAATTTTAAAAAATGAACATAATTTTTCTAGTATTCAAAATATTATAATCTTAATATGATTTTTTTTATTTTTCGTGAAGGGGTTATTTTTAGGTGAATAGTGAGAAATTTCTTTACAATTAAGAAGCATTTTGAGACATTATTAGTATATGTGAATGAATAGTAAAATAATGAAACATTAATATAAAAAAAAATGTGTATTTTATAGGTGAATTGATAAACATAAATTTTTTTGATTTATTTTATAAACCCATACTTGATATTTTATACCATAAGTAATAATTTTTAGGAATTGTTTATATTCATAATAGATTTTTATTTTAAAAATAAATTGTATCTCTATTATAAATTGAATAAAATTAAATTTATATAAAATTTTGATTCATTTGAACCAAATATATGATAAGGAACATCTTATTTGATACAATAAATGAATTTTTACCATAGGTAAAATATAGATAATAGAATAAAAATAAATGGTGGTAGTAATGAATTGAAGAGTGTTAGATCTAAAAAATGTATAATCATTTTTTTTGATGAATTGAGGTTGTGTAATTCTTATACATTATTAGTTATCTATATTTTGTTAATAAGATATGCAGTCACTTCCATGGAGGGATTCTTCTTATTGTTGAAGTTGTTTTGGTATTAACCAAAATTGCATCCCTTTTCACTTATAAAATAGTCACACCTCTCATCACCTTCCCTCACTCCAAAAAATAAATAATTGTGAACATTATTTTTAGAATACTATAATAAGAAATATTTCCTATCACAATTATGTACTAATATTTTCAATATTCCATAGATCAAAGTCTTAATGAACATTTTGAATGAGATATTCCTAGATGTGATGTGTAACTTCATAACCTTTAATTCTCTATCCTATTTCATTACATGATTTCCATTATCATAAAATATATTTTCACCATTTGGAAAAAATTAAATTATTATAATTAATGTATATTTCTAATTATAAGTATTGTCGAATAATTCATCATCATCTTTTCTTTATGAAATATAGGACTATCATTCATGTGTTGTGCGGAATACCACCTCCACGATGCAACATGATTAATTTTACTAAACTGAAATTCAAGGATGGTCATAAAAATGGATTTAAAATTTATATATGGTATTTATAAGATATTTTATACTACTAAATTATTAAATATATTATAAAATTTACCCATTATATGGGAAAAAATCATTATCCATGAATATGTGGGAACAACCACGCCATTCATATATTAATTTATATTTCTATTTTCATTCCCCCCATTCATGGTTAGATACAATAATGTATTTAATGGGTACATATTATGTTTGTGAAATCATTAATTCCCTTGTATGACCAGTTTTAGAAGCTATTAATGACATTATCTACAAGGAATTATTTTTATTTAATTCATTTAAAATAAGTTAACTCAAAAGAATACAAGATCATCTTTCAATGAAATGGAATTATATAAATTATATTAACATTATAATTTTATATTAAATGTATGATGTATCAGAAAAATAATAACCAGATATAGTCAATATTATTCCTTAATAGTGGGATGAAAAGATAAAAAACCATATAATCATGAATTAATAATAGAAGTTTGATGTTTGGATTGGTTTATCCAACTAATTTAACAACCCATTATATTTATATGATGAATGAATTTGATAAAAAAATATTACATTTATAATATGATATAAATATGTAAATAATAAATTTTTCTTTTATTGGTAATGTTTTATCTCTATTTAACTTATTAATTATGAAATCGATAGTTATTTATTTAGAAACATTGAACCATGTACATCAAAGATTTCTGTATCAGGGATCATAACCAATGATTCCATTAAATAAAAATTTTGGATGAATTTTTTGGAGACATCAATTCTTGTTCAATATATAATTATCAAATTTTTTAACTCTAGAAAATAACATATCACAACATGGATTTTATGAAACTAGTAAAATGAAATAATGATTTCTTACACCTGGTATTAAAAAGGAAAAACTTATATAATACATATGTGTATAAAATGATTATGAATAAGGTTTAGAGATGGTTTTCATAATGAATAAATTTATTTTTCATTTTTTGGATATTGAGGACATTTTGGGTATGTTCAAAATGAATTTGGACCAGGGTAATGTCTTCATTACACATTTAACTCTTTAATACATGTTTGGTATTATGATTGAAATTTCATTTTTATGGTTTATAAAAATAATATTTGAGATAAAAAGTAATGAATTAACCTTTAATAATTGTATATTATGTTTAATTATAGTCCGTCTATTTCAATGGATTTTTAGGGAACTACTAATAATATTGTAAGAGTTTTTGTAGTATAAATTCTTATTCATTTAAATATTTTACATGTTATGCTTCGTGATTCCATCATATGGTTCGATATTGATTTACTAAGAAAGTAATTTTCTATGAATGATTAATTTTTAATTCATGGAAAAACATTCCTAAAACATGTTCCATTCAAAAAATGTATTTTGATGCATGAGTTATAGTTTTATTAAGGGTTTATAGAAAATTAATTGTTATTCCATGATTTATGAGAGTTAACTTGAAATTATTTCATATAATTTTGGAAAATTTTACCTCTATGATTGAAATATGTGGTATTACCACATATATTTCATTTTTTCTATATAAACCTTATTCCAAATTGTTTGATTCCTATGGGAGTATATTTCCATTTCTGGATATTTATGAGCAAAGTATCCCTTATTTAACATATATAGTTTAATCATGAACTTCAATAATCCATTCTTTGGTTATCCCACCAAAATAATTTATTATATATTATTTTATAATCAATTTATAGAAAATTATGTTTTAAATAATTTTTTTACTATTATAATAATAATATTTTTTCAACAACAATTTTATTAAAATACTAAAAAATTTAATTCCTTTCACACTAACTAATTTTGTTTTCATATATTATGATTTTTCAGTATAAATTATTCCTGGATACATTATTTTATGTTATTTTTAAATGTAAAAATTTAAAAAATATTTCACTTCTCTCTAATAAAAGATATATTTGAATGTGATATTTAAATTTGAATTTCACTTCAATGTTAAAAATGTTTTATAATAGATAATTTATGTTTTTTACATCCATTACCTATATGGTTTTATAATGTATTTAACCTATGTGGGGTCATTTTTCATGATATATATATGTATAATTTGGTATATTGAACTCACTATATCAAAATTTTCTTTTCTTGGTCATTTCTTTTGTGATACCATTCGAGGAATTATTCTCTAATTGTGTTTTTACCACTATTTTAGAGTCTTTATAAGTCTCATTTATTATAAAAAAAATTTATTCTATAAAAATCATACTACTTATTTCACTCTATGGATTATGAGGTCAATATTATTGTATTACCTTTATTATGTACTCATTGATCTATATGGTGTGAATATTAAATTTTACTTAATTCAAAATTGATGATGTTCACAAAAAATGAATGTTATTATATTAATTTAGGGATGAGTATTGGTGTTTTATAAGTTTTTATTAAAATAAGGATGTTAACAGGAAGGTGAATGATATATTTTTTGTCCACCCACCTTATTTCCATTAATGGGTTATTATCACACAATCCCTTTTATTTTTATGGTGAAATTTATTGATATTTTTTATGATTACTGACTGTAATCATTGGTTGATCATCTATTGATATTACGAATTTTTTACTATTTCCATAGACATTGTTTAATTTGGCCAAATGTTACATTGGGAAGGTAATGAATGATATTATTGACTTTAATGGTGAATGAACAGGACATACTCAGGTAACAGGTAGGAGCATACACTAATATAGCCCCTTGATTCATGAATGTGTCTCATGAGGGAAAACAAGTCATCTTTTTGA
Organism: Viscum album; assembly: GCA_963277665.1. Lineage (NCBI taxonomy): Eukaryota > Viridiplantae > Streptophyta > Magnoliopsida > Santalales > Viscaceae > Viscum > Viscum album. The sequence continues at coordinate 163,805,976 of OY728128.1, forward strand.
ATATAACTATTACAATTATTTGATTGTTTCTCTATAGAAGGAACTGAAAATTTTGTTTTAATGTTATGTATTATTCATTTCATAGTCATGAGATTTGTATTATTGATATTCATTTTTTTATTTATATTGAATCATAAATAATCCCCCTAGTTCTAAGTTTATTATGAATTCATGTTGTGGAAATATTCCAATAATAATATTTTTCTTATATTTATTCAAAGAAAATATAATTTCAATGTTTCCCATTACTAATCACTTTAGGTAACACATATTTTTTTATACCATTTCAATTCAATAATGAAAATTAGTACATGTGACATGTTCAGAATTATAAATCTTGTAGAATAAGTTTTTGGGACATGTTAAAAAATCAATATAGATTTTGTAGATTCATGTATGGTTGATGAAATATTAGGTTTTACAAGGAAAATAGATTTTATTAGTTTTGAGGTATCATAATAATATAAATATCAAAACATGGAAACATACATGATATATAAGAGATAAAATATTAGTTATTTTTTTTAATTATGGACTATTATATCCTTGTATTTTCAACTATTGTCAAAGATAGTATATAATGTATCTGTTTCTGGAACTTGATAAGGGAGTGTAGCTCTGTGGAATCATAGTTGGTATTAAATGAAAGATTTATATAATTAGGGATATTAATAAGTCAATAGAGGATAATATAAATATTAATAGGTTATATCTGATAAAAATTGTAATCGTATTGATAAAAAATTGGAATAGAATTTCATTTAATGCTAAGAAAATAGTGCACATAATATTTTCATATTAAGATAATATTAAATTATTAAAAAACCAAGATAATTTTAATGGTATAGGCTAAGATTCTAATGTTTTGGTAATGTCATGATTTTTTTAATTTGGAATGAAATACCTATCTAGATATTGGAATATAGGTGTTGTTTTTGCATTGATGTACCTTGTAGTAATAACCCTAAAGACGGTGAATTAGGCATGAAATCTACCATGACCAGGTGAACAAAAAATACCCATACTACCCACATAAATATAAATTAATGGGGGTTATTCATTGTTTTATAAACTTTTATATATGAGTCTTGATGATGGATTTGAGTATGATGTTATCTAATTAAGCCAGAAGTGAAAAAAAGAAAATTACTATGTATAACTGTGGATTGAATAGAGAGAGTCATTCTCTAAACAAAAATTTTCATATAAAAAAAATAATGATGTTATATGGGAATACATTTTTAGATTTATGTTTTCATGTTCGTGTTTTGGTTATTATCATAACCATTTTTGATATAGTATTTGGTTTAAACAACATCATGAGGATGATTTTTAGAAAGTTATTTATTTGGAAACCATTATTTATTATAAAAAAGGAATAATATGTAAATGGTTAATATTTTTATTGTATTTTTGAATGATTAAAAAATAATATATTCCATGTCGTAAAGAAGATAGTGAAGTAGATGATATGGTAGATATTAATTCATGGTATTATTAGTTTTTTAAACTAGTGAAGTGATAATTATTGATGACATTTTGGTATATTCCAAATGTTATTTAGGATTATAGGAAACATATAATGATATTTCTTTATTGTATTTCCATTAATATTTTTAAACAATATATCAATTTCTTTCATTATCCTTATGAAAAAATTTTATGGAGTGGTTATGTTTTTTGAGATAACTATTTAAGAACAAGTGTTTGGGGTATGAATAATTTTTAGGTTCAGTATGTGTTTTATTAATTGATAATAAATGCTTGGGTGATATGAAAAATGGACATTATGTTTTTTCAATCTCTTTAGGATTGATTATAGTTCATGATATTTATTATGAAGTTAATAAAAAATTTTGTATTTTGATATACATAGAGTAGTGTATAATTTTACGAACTAAAGGTTTTATATAAATACCAATTAGTGAAGAAATTTAAGTTTTTGTTGTTGGTTAATGTCTGGATATTCAAATAGGTTTTCAGAAATGTATTTCATTGAAAGTATATTATTAGGGAATATGGATACATGGGTATATGACTCTATTAATAGAGAATGGGTTTTGAAAAAGGACATTTAACTTGATATATAATAAGAGATTATCAAATATGCCAAATTAAATGTTATTCCTCAAATTATGAATAAGTTATGAATACCCTATCCCACATTTGTTAATTGTTAAAACTAAATTTATGAAGAAAAAATATTTTTATGGAGATATAATTTTACACCACAATATCGTAATATATGATTGTATTTAAATAAGTTAGCTTTTATGAAATCATTTTCCACATATAACACCAAAAAAAATTATATCATGATATATAAAGATTAATTAAAAATATTTATGTTAATCCATTGATAATAGACTTTTAATTTATATGAATTAAGAGGGGTATCTAATTAATTTAATATATATAATTAAATTATTTATTAATTTTGATATGAATGATATTCGATTAGTATTTCTAAACAATATAATAATATAATTATGTACATGAAAATGTAATTTTATATAATTATTGTTTTAATTTTAGAAAATATATTCACTATTATAAAATAACTATATAATAAAATGTTAATATAAAAAAATAAACTTACAATAAATTAATTTTTAATTGTTAGAAAATAAGAATAAATATAAGTTAAAATTTCTAAAATTTATTTTCATATAGTAATGGGTTTTCACTATATTTTTTTTGAATTTTTTTGGACTAAGAAATTAGAAAATTTTTGAAATATAACTTTGAAAATGAATATTGTTTTTAGATTATGAATAAAAAAAAATTTGTGGAATTTGTGTTATTTTTTCTAAATAACGTTTTTTTATTAAAATAGTGCAAAATAGGCTTTTGACAAATAACATGACTTCTATAAAATTATTATTATATAAGTATGAATAAAATATTAATGAAAACCATAATAAAAATATATATTCATTTTATATATGAATTTATAAATATGAAAATGATGTCTTTAATTTTAAAACCCATACAAGATATTTTTGATCAAAAATAATATTATATTTGATATTATTTTTATTTAATTATCCATTTTTATTTTAAAATTAATTTTTTTAACATTGATAAATTGACTAAAATGAAATTGATATAGAATCTAATATAAGTGGAAATAAATTATAGAATAAAAAATAATACGTTTTTTTGGAATAGATGACTATGTCACTTAAGGAAAAACATGTCACTTTAGGGAAAGGCAAACAATGAATGTTAAGAATAAAAGAGTAATATACATAAAACGTTTTTCAAAGGTGTTTGAGAATGTCTTTATGAGTAGTTTATTAAACATATCTCTTATCCTAAATTTTAGTGCAAAATTTAAATCTCTTAACCAAGATAGTGAATTCCCATTATTAAAAACATTTGGGTACTTATAAAAATGTCTTCATTTTAACTTATAAAACAAGATACCATTTCCTTACATCTGTCCACAAAATTAGACAATTATTTTAGAAAAAATAAGTAATTTTTCATCCATCCTACAAACTCCAATACACTTTATGGTGGTTTTCGTTTTCTCATAATCACAAATTTCAAAGGATTTAACCATTTTGTAGTTGGGATATTCTAAGAATTGAAGTATAAATTCATAAACAATCTATCTCATTACTACTTATTTATGTTATTTTATTTTTCAAACAATTTACATTCAGAATATGAATATAAAAAATGATAATCATTTTAATTATTGATGGTCATTATAATTATGGTACAATTATTAACAATATTGCCCTTTTATATTAATAATAATAAACTTCTCTATTGGGTATTATGATGACTACTGATTAAATGAAACTAGATGTTTCATTTTACATCACTTCCATTTAAGGAAAGTAATAATATTATATTTAATATATATATGTATGATATTTATAACTTATTTTATATTTTTAACAGATAAAGTATATTATATTTTTACTCCATTATATGGAAATTTAAATCATCCTTCAATTGTAAGTGTGGACAACAAAATCCTTTGATTTATTTGTATGACATATAATATTCACTAATTTCAGACAATGGATGTTCCAATTAATTATTTTAAAAGATAAATATTTTTATTATGATTTTAGTAAAATTATGTTGTGAAAAATTTTATAAACTAATAATGATATGTTCAAAAAATGATTATTTTTAAATCAATCATCTAATATAGGAAAACTAAGAGGAAAATAATCCATTTTCCCCAAATAATGGATTTATATAAAATAAAGTCTCAATATAAATAGATAAAATAATGATATATTTCATTGATAAAAAAAATTTAAATCATTATAATTTTTTTCAAAATTATATTAAAACTAAAAACCTGATAATAAGTCATTAATCATATTGGGTTCTTGTTTAGGCCAATTAAACCCCCCACCCCCAATTGGAAGAAAACAATAATTTTTTTATCACTTATGAATATGAGAAAACAAATTTACACTATAATATGATATAAATTTGTAAATAATTATTTGTTTTTTATGGAAATTATATATCAACATTTAACTTATTAATTTAGAAATCACCCTTTATTCATTAAGAAATACCAATACATGCCAATTGTCGATTACGTCTACCAAGATTAAACCAGTGAGAAGATAACATGGTAATATATTTTTTATTAATATCTTAGAATGCCAATTAACATACCATATTCCATCTTAACATTATTTAATTTTTGAAAATAATATATACCAACATCATTTCTATGAAACTATTTCAATGAAATAAATGATACATATACCCAACATCAAAAATAGGTTACAAATAAATAATATATATTTGTTTGTATAGAATGATTATAAATGAATGTCAGATTTTTATGGTCAAGAATATGTGTTTGGGGTATTTATTTGATTAACAAAATTTAATTATTAAGGATTTTTGGTGAAAGTGTAGAATGGATTGGGACTGAGGTAAGGGATTTTGTTTGAAATTGTTATCATTTAGTGATGATTCAAATTATGAACATAATTAAATTTATGTGGTCTATATAATAACAATTAGATATATAATATCATGACTTATCTCTTAATGATTATTATTTATGTTAAATTACTTTCCCTTTCTTTAATTGGTTTTTTATAAAATTTTTACTCAATACAAAAGTGTTTTCTTAGTATGAATTCTTATTTATTGATACATGTATCAAGTTATAAACCATGACTCCTATTTTTTATTTTCTATTAATTTAATATTAATTGATTTTTATATGAGTTATTTAATTTTAAATATTGATATAAAATAATACAAATCAATTTCCAATTATCAAATTTTATATTAGTTGGGTAAATATTACAAACTTTATTTTATAATGTTATCCCCCATTGACTACAATTTTATTTAATGAAACCCATAACAAAAGTTTCATTCCTCATGGAGTATATTTCCCATAAGGGATATTGATAAATCATGTATCCATTCATATAGTTAATTATTTCATTAATGACTTCTTTCTCACATGATTGAGTTCAACTTGAATATTATTTTATTTATATATATTTTCATAATCATTTATGTTTTATGGGTTTTATTGAAAATTAATTTTTCATTACTACACTAATAAATTAAATTTTAAATAATGGTATTTTCATAATAACAAAAAAAGGGTTTTTTCATTGCACTATAATAAGCTTCATCCTCCTCCGGATTTAACGATGATTTTTTAGTAATTTAATGTATCTATTATTGGAGATTATTTTTAAAAGTATAGTTTTTTGGAAATCATTTATGTCACATTTTTAAAACTTACATTTGAATGTGATACAAATACTGGTATTTAATATCAATGTTAATAATATATTCTAAATAAATATGCAAGTTTTTATTCACTTTACATTATGATTTGAAAGGGATTTACCCTATGGGATTTTACCATTCATGAAATATATATGTAATCATTTGGGGGATTTAACCCATGGTATAAAATAATTCATTATTTTCACTTTTTTTGGAATAAAATTTGATGAATACTTTTTCAAGGATGTTTTAATCTATGAAATTATATTTATATTTTTTATATTTTACAATGGGTTATGTTCCTTTGAAACCATCCTCATTCTATCACTGGGTGGATTATTATATTTTTTAGTACTGAGTTATTTGTATACTCATTTAACATGTTGTTTTGAATATCACTTATAAAAAGTTCTTAATGGATAATGTTAACATATAAATAATGTTATTTAATTGATACGGGGAAAGGTATTTCCATTGCATATTTTGTTATTTAGTTATTGATATTTTTTTGGAAATTTGACTATGTATTTTTTGACCATCCACCTTCTTTTCTTGGATGGGTTATGATTAGGTTATCCATTTACTTTTTATTTGGAACATATTTTTTTCTCATTGATTATTGACATATTAATGAAGGTATATAATGTATTGATATACTGAATTTAAAATTAATTGTATATTGATGTTTTTTTGTCATTTAATGTTTCCATAGGGAATGGTATGAAATGGTTTTTGACCCTTGTATTGAATCTATTGGTCTTATCAGATGATGGTTTGGGTCCACATTTATATATCGCCATGATTCATCAATTTGTATCATCTTGAAATATGTTTCTTTTAGTGAATGCATGTCCCCAAGACTAGATAGTGTATTAGAACTGTGACATGAAAAAAGGTTTTTGATGAAATACATCATTTATTCCACCAAAATGAGATCATTAATATTTATATACATCTTTTTATTTATTTACATTGATATTTAATTCACATTATTTCATACTAATTATGGATTAATGTTGGGTACTGATGCATTCAATAAAATTCATTCCATGGTTACCCCATGATTTCTTTAGTTATAAATTTACTTTAATCACGACATTGAGATAAACCCTAATTATGTTCCTATTTAAATAGTTAAAGAAGAATACTGTTACATGTGAAATTTTTAGAATGATTTAACGTGTGCAGAAAATTTATTGATATTTTGATGACATTATATCGATTTAGTATATTCGTATAAAGTAAAAAAATGTCCTTTTTATACAAATAAAATTTGACTTATTAATTTTTAAATTTATTAATTAACTAAATATCAAAAACTAAAATTATAAAACAGATATAAGTTATTAAATATTCATTAAATAATTTATAATTATTTATAGTTATATCCAGGAACTTAGTTATTTTATCAGAGAGTGTATGTAAAGTGTTCGTTTATAGTACTTGGTTTGATAGGGAGAGTCTAAAGCATTAAATAAAAAATTTAGGAAAATTTATTATTTAGGTATTATAGAACATATTTCATCCCATAATCTATTATTATCCATATTTGAGCCTTATTTACATGTGAAAAAATTTTCTCTATTCATAATAAATTGAAATATATAAAATTTTCATTTATCAATAATTATAAATTAGTCATCTCATAACCCCTTCAAGACATCTTTAAAAATTACATTTCCACTAAAATATTTTCTCATTCTCATTTAATTATTAAAATATTCCATCTTATTGAGCCTCTAGGAATAAAAAACTGTCTTAAGGCCATCATTTCAAAGGATATTTCCAAGGTAAATCCTATAGTCTCAACATGAGTACATTTGTTTTCAAAACCTCATTACATTTTTTATTACCATCGAAATATAATATTATAATAAATATATAATGATAGCATTATTTTTTGTATATTTAATTTTTATATCTTTATATAATAATTATTAACCATGTTATACTTTTTCAATTATGAAAAAATAATCTTCCATTCATCGATTATGTAGACCACGACCTCAAAGAATTGTTTACATTGTCTATTTTCACCATATACTCTTTTAAATGATTATAATTTTGAAATTTTGTAAAAAAAATTATATAATAATGATTATTAATTGAGAAAATAGAATCCATTTTATTTCATTCTCCTTTGTGAAATGTATATGTTAACAATGAATTTTTTGGGATATTGTATCCCTAAAGTAAAAGGTGGATGTTTACTAAAATATATATAGATGTCAGGCATGTAATCATGAAAATGTTTCATGAAATATATATATATATATATGATATTATAAATGTAGTGTAAATTTAATATATTTATTTTATATATAAATTATTTAAGAATCCAAGGGATGAAATAATATATATATATATATATTTTGTATATATATTATTTATTTTATCCACATTATTTATTTGTTAGTTAAATAGATTAATGTGCTTGTATTAACTCATTGAAAACATTCATTGAATAACACCCAGTAGTAAATAACACAAGTGATGTGTTTTGTATCTTAAATTATTCAATAAAAACATAAATTAGAGAATGAGATCCTATTCTTTTCAGTGGGGTGGATATATATGAAACTCTATTCCTCTCATATTTATTTTTATTATTTTAAAAAAGGCTTTATAACCCCAACAGAATTCATGAATCCACATGTCATGATCAGGGATATGTGTTTCGGATGTAAAACCTTATAGGTATGGTAATTTTATTCATTTCTCCCAATAATCTTCCATAAAATGTTCTCCAATAGGGCATATAGAAATCACTTTTTTTATGAATTCATGTTTCAATATTTTATAGAATAATTTATCTATTATAAATATTGAAGATAGATATATAGGGGTTATGTTTTCTTCCACTATTTATAATAAAATTTTGTTCATATGAACCCCTTGAGTATCATTTAGAATATTTTTTCATTATTATAGTAATATTACATCACTGGTTTTCTAATAAAAATTAAATAAATCATTTTCATGAAACTAGAAAAGAATAATGACCCTTAAATGTGGTTACTGATGGTTGAATCAATTTATCATTATTCATGGGAGATACATAAACATCATATTTTACATAGTCCTCAGGGTTATCAATATGAGAATGTGTTGAGAAGAGGTAACCTGCTTATGCCTAGATGAAGTGTTTGGAACAGAGGTATTATTACCTTTTTCCATCTAGGATACCCCTATATAGACAAAGATAAAAATTGTTGACACATTAATTACCATTATGAAATTTTGTATAATTAATGTAGTACCCCTAGAAAATGGGTTTTTATAAGTTCAATAAATACTATTACCCAAATGTGTAATTGTAATATAGTATCATAAATGTCCCTGATGTTTACCTTTACTGAATGTATGAAAAAATATTGAATAACCTTATACAATGGATTTATGGAAAGTAAATACATATACACAAGGTTGTTTCATAAAGGAAATCTGTTTGTTACCATTACACAGTGGTATTGAGATACATATAGGTAATATATACCATTATGCAGAAAATTAAAAAAGATAAATTACCCTTACATGTAGAATCTATGTTAGGAAAATAATTGGGTACCCTTAAGTAGAGTAGGGGATCAATGTAAGGGTAAGAAAGAATTTGTATGCATTTTTTTAACATATATAATGTTTTAATGTTATATAAATTTTTTACAAATTATCATATAAGGTATTTAAGAAAAATAATTTACAAGTATTTTATAAACATATTAGTTAAATAGAAGTTTTATTAATCAATTAATATCTTAGGAAACAAATTTCAATAAATTTTATGTTAAATATATTTAAATAAATTTTTACTTATATTATAACAAATCCTTTGATATAGAAATAAATGGTTTATTATAAAAATATTAATATTTTATTAATATTGTTTTTTTGAATTATAATTTATCTAATAAATAGGCTATATAAAACCTTTCTACATTTGATAAAAAGTTTTAATTTTTTTATAATTTATGGAATATAATATAAATTCTTATTGATATAAATAATTTGGGGCCTCATATTGAAATGAATAAAAAATGTTTATATATTTAATAATTATAAATTTATTATGATTTGAATTCAATTAAAAATATTTTATAAATTTATCATTTTTAGAAATGTATGTAAATGGTTTCTTACTTTTCCATATTTCAATGATATTCAGTTTTAGTAATTATTGTTTGTAATATTAACAAGGTGTATTAAAATAAATGTGATAAATTTCTTCAATGATCGGGAATGAAGTTTATGCTATGATTGATATAAAATAATTTAGTTTCTATCCACCATTACTACAGTCTGTAGTTGATGAAACATGCTTTAAAATAGTGTTTTGGGAATAGTTTGAGCATATCAACTTTTCGAGTCTTCATTAATAAATTTATATCTAGGGTAACATGTCCATAGATTTGGGAAATTGAGGTCAGTCTACCTACTTTATTAGAGAAAACAATTTTCCTAGAAATGGAATGGGATTTTTTATCTATCATTCTGATCATAATCATGTAGAGTTTTGAATCTCAAATATATTTAATCTTTTACATGAAATGTTCAAGTAAATTAAATATATGATGCACTTGAAAATTGAATGAATTAATTGACTTATATTTTTTCTGATTAAAATAGACTTTGGGGTTGTGTAAATAGTTACACATTAATGTTTTCTGAAAACATTAATTTTGTTGTGGGAAATAGGATTCAAAAAATAATTTATTAGAATCATGTATACAAAAAATGAAATAAAACATGTAATGTTAAATAATAAAGATGGTATAATAGTTATCAATATAAAATTAAGTTGATTTATATAAAAATGTTGAGTCTAAAACCCACAAAATGCTAATTATGAGATACGTTCCAAAAGATAACATTTCCATTTCCATGATCATCCAACTTGGTAGTTTCATGCCATTGTTGAGTTACCTAGGATTATACATTGTTTTTTATTTAGTGAGTTTGATTTAGATTAAAATATCATAGAATCCCTAATGATTGAGATAAAAATGGAACAGTGTTTACTGAGTGCATATGATGTATTTTGATAATTTGTTATACATCCAACTATCCAAGTGTCACAAAAAATATTATCGGGATGATTGCATTCAAAATTAACTAACTATTGAGATTAATGACAAAGTTGTGTCACTGCTTAGTGAAATACAGATCTTGGCACACTAAATGATGTGATTTATAAGGTCATAATTTTTTTAGTATTAATCATAAAGATGTAGTTAATGATATTATAAACCAATTTCATTCTTATTATTAGGAATTAGATAGTCATATTCATTACAAAAATATTAAGTAATTTTTAGAAAAAAAAAAGAATTAGTTTTTGTTAAACATATTTATTATTAGGGATTTTTAAAATATTAATTTTCTAAATTATAGATTTTGACCATGGAAATCATAATAATTTTTTTGAAATAATGAAATAAAAAATAATTTATTGTGTGTTTTTAGATATTTAAATAATATTTGTTTTCATTGAATTGTTAAAAATTCTGATTTTTATAAAAAATTCTTTTCTTTTCACTAAATTAAGTAATTTAAATTTATGATAATATTTTGAATATGATTTCAAGAAATATAAGTACTATTTAATAATAATTAATAATAATAATTAAATTTTTACCAATTTTGTTTTTGTTTTTTTATTAGTTTATTTTAGTTTTTATAAAACTGGATGTTTCTGAAAACATTTTAATGTTTTTAATGATTATAAATTTTTATTATTTAAAACAACCCATAATGATGAAGTATTTAAAAGAAAATTATATAATATAAATCATTAAAAATTAATTACAATTCATATAAGTTATATTACTAGTATTGGATTTGATATAAAATCATATTTTTCTTGAAAACATTGTTACTTGAAAAGCCTCTTTTTCATCAAATATGTAGGTTTATATATTAAATTAAATTCCATCACATTTAAAAAAAATAATTTTTTAAAATGGATTCCGTATTTTGAATTTTAATTTCTTATATTATCTAATAAAATAACACATTTTGTTTTTCTAAATAAAAAGTGAAAACAATATTAATTGTTTATAGTTATTAAGGTGAAAACGAGATTACAATGATGTTAAAAAATAGATAATGGTTAAAATGTCTAAAAAACATGTCTTAAATATATTTTATTGTAATATTTATATTTTATCATGTATATTTATCAATAATTGTCTATTTTATATCCTTTTCATATAAAAACATCATACGTATACCTGGTTTTTGTGAAATATTTCATGTATTCCTCCTAGAAAACATATAAATTCCCACAACTTCTCCCATTAAATCCACCAATTCCATTTTTCTAATCCATTAAATGATCAAATATATTCCTTAAATCCATAAACACTAACAATATCTCATAATTTTATCATAAATCCATCATAATATGTAATTTGTTATTAATTTAAAGAGGTTTTCTGAACAAGTGTTTTGTCCTTAGCTAAGCCAGTTTTTTTATTTTTACTTCCACATCCATTAAATATTATTCAATGATGTAGGTATACTAAAACCACTATCTCCCACGTAATTATATTTTTTTATTATGGAATAATTTAAATCCATCACCTCTTCCATCAAATGATAAAAAAATTATCATTTGTTTTTTTGGTAGACTACCACCTTACAAACGGAAGTGATGCATTTTCCATCATTGCCACTCGTGGATTATTATATTTATTTATTTAAAATATATATATAATATATTTTAACATAATTATGAATTTTTATTTATTATATTTCATATAACTTCTTAATTTCAATTCACCAAGGGATGTAATAACATATTTGGTGTATATGGAGAACTACCTCCTTGAGAAGCGATGTGATTTTTTTCCACTAAATTATTATATATAATGTAATAAGGAATGTTAAAATTAGTATATCTTATATATATATATAATATTTATGATATTATTGAAATATAAATAAATCTAAAAAATTGTATATCATTCTATTTCTTATATTTCCAATCAGTGAATATTGATCATGTTGTTTGTGTGTATGTGTCGACTACAGACTCCATGATGTGACATGATTATTTTTTTCTCACCAAAGAACATGGATGATATATAAAATTATATTTAATTCAATAATATTTTTTATATTATATTATTATCACTTAGGAATGAAAAAACAATACCTTATATTTTCCATAATGATAGTTGGACAATTTTTAATGTTACTCATGTGTACGTATGAACAAAAAAATTCTTATTGTATCATAGATAATTTTCCATATCCATTTTTTTATTGGTTTTAAATATATAATTTATATATAAATTTGATGGAAAATTACTTATTTTCCCATTTTAACCTACCGATTAATTTTGGACCCATGTGGAAAATACAATCAAAATATCCAAAGATAAATAAAATGAATTAATAATTTTTATTAACATGGTACGAAATAATATAAAATGAATTATAAAAAAGAAAATTTTTCTTAATAAATTAAATAATATTTTTATTTTTATTTTTTAGAGTATAAATAACATACACGATGACTCAGAATGAAGCTAAGGGATTTCAAATCAATTTCATTTTCTTCAGACATATTTGATTTATGAACCTATATTAAATTACGAGGTTTAAATGAAGACACATTGAAATTTTATAAAATAAATTTCTATATTATCTTTATATTTATTGTTTTTTAATTTTATTCATTCATGAGGCTAATGTATGAAATGTTTCCAAAGTGGTAAGGGTCTCCTCATTAAAAAAATCACAATTAAATGATTTCTTTCCAACCCGATTTTTGTTCCACATAAATGTTTTTAAAATGTTTTTATGAAAGTAATTATATGGACATAGGTGTTTTATAACTGAAATTTATGAGTTAATTTCATCGTTTTCATAAAAAAATATTCTTCTTATGGAATGATTGACTTTATTTTCATCCGTCAATGGGAAAGATCTATTTTAATATACAATGTTTCAATTAATTCCCCCACTACCATACCAATTATTTAATATCTATATAAACAATATGTCATGATTTCATAAAATAAAAAATCCATTTATCAGTATTTGTTATTTATTTATTTACCAGAAAAGAGGTTTTTGATATCCAAAAGTGATTTCTCTTCATGCATACATGTTTTATTCTTGTTTTTAATGATGAAAATGTTCATGAATAAATTGTTTTATTTTTTAAAAGTAACATCTGAATTATACATGTTAAATGGGTGTGAATGATATAACATATATAATTGGGGTCCTTAGATTCCACCGTGTGACCTTGACAAAGAATATACGATGGGTGCACCCATGCAACACTCCAATACATTGATTAATGATAATTTTCATAATAAGAATTAAGGAGGAAGTTACTAGAGGTATTATGTTATGGATTTAACTCATCTCCAATTATTTAAGACAATGGTTTAAAAATAGGTTGTTAATGTGAATCAATATGTGGATAAAAATTGTTTTTATTTTCTTGATATGGCTTTCAAAATAATAATTTCAGTGAAATGATTTCTCAATTTTCAAGAGGAAATGATTTATTCCATACACTAAAACTACATTAAAGATAAAGGTATGCATTACATTGGATTTCTTGATTTTTAGTATACTATAAGTTTTCTTCATTTTATATACCTTATTAATTATTTTGTAATAATAATACTTTTTAAAATTTATTTTACATGGTTTATTGAAGAATTAGAATAAGGATGATAATATGTTGAAAGTTCAAAATATTTTTGATGAAAAAAGAATGATTTTTTGTAGTTTTATATTCCATAAAAAATAGTTAGTAATATGATGTTTCAACTTTTTAATATATTGTTTTTATGTTTTATTTTGGAAATAATTATACATACTCTTATCCAAGAAGACATTTATGAATGAATGAATGTCATTTCTAGTAAATACACACTAGAATATGTATTATTTAGGTCTAGTTCATTACATTTCAGATCGTGGAAAGGGTTTATATTACTTTATAGGGTAGTAAAATATTAACAACATACCCTTTAGATATTTCACCTTATCATTAAGTTGATGTGATATTACATTTGATAATAATCATGTGGGACCATTTAAATTTTTTTTCTTCAGAATGGGTTTACATAGAGGAATAATGGAATATGTAGTGGTAATGATCTAGGGGGAAAATAACCATCCAAATCAGCATTCTATGATTGTTGTAATTTTAATAAAATTCTTAGTTATTGTGATATATCATTGGAAACATGTTATAAATGGTAATGTTATCCCTGATAGAGATATGTTATATCAACATTAGATGTAGATGCCAAAACTATATAATTTTTTGATACAATATCCTCCACAGTTTAGGGATACCTCATAACTAGTGGTTGGTTAAGGATGGATAAATTCCCTGAATAATATATTTTATGTCATGATGTGTACAGAACATGAAAATATAACCCAAGAAATTTATCATTTTGACTATGAATCCGACCCATGATTCATATTTCCTTAATATTATAATTAATAAATGTGGTCTTAATTCATTAGAATGGGAATCAATTACTATTTTAGTTATGGATAAATATATACTAATGGGTTTTCAGCTACGTATGGAGAAATAAATTCTTCAATTTAGTCAACATTATAAAGATTCTTTTTTTGTGTATGAAGAATAATTTTCAAGATTGGCCATGTATATGACCCATTTCATTTAGTAGAGTAATAGTAAAATTAATTTATTTTACTCAGAGATAAAAACAATTTTACTATGATATTTAGAAAAATGATAATTTAAAAGTTATGAGAAATTGGTTAATTGGGATGAGAATATCGATATTGGGATTTCTATCATGAATGTTTCTCAATATGAAAATAGTTTGAAAAGATCAATTTGATGGGAATAAAATATAAACATAATAATAATTCAATAGTAAATTCCAAAAAAAAAATTAATGTGTTGTAAATGTCATTTCATGAATTGTTTTAGAGGTTTTGGAAATTTTTTCTTATGTGGAAATATTGGTTACATGGATCGTGATTATAAGAAATTTTTTTATGAATAATCAAATAATTGGGTAACCAATAGCTATCCAATTGTGAGTTTTTTTATTTCAATGATTTTGGTAATTATAATTACATGTTTCCAATGATATTGTCATTGGATGTAAATAATAATAATTATAAATAGGAAGGTGCTGTAAATTCAAATTTTACAACTATAATTGATGTTGGGATGTAGAATGAAATGGTGATAGGTAAAATATTTGTTTGTGGGAATTATCCATAGGATACATAAATCTATGGATCTTAGCATGTAATTTGTTGTGATAAAATTTCACAAAATATAGGAATACCACCATATGGAAATTGGATAGAATTGTTGGTGAAAGATCTGGTAATAAATATTAAATATTTCAAGATTTAAAAGATCCTCTCTATTGTAACTAGAGTGATTTTTTTCATTTAAATGATATTTTATCAACCCTTAGTGTATTTCTATATTATTTTGGATACAAATTGGATTTCAAATTTTCATTCCATGATAGATTAAAAAACAATGAAATCTATATTCAATGACTTCATACCATTGATAACATACCATGAGGCTAAAAAATTGATAAAATATGTCATATAAAGCTAAGTAACTCATATTTATAAAATGAAATAAATAGTAAAAATAAGTTATGATAAAATATTGAATGAATACATGGATTTATTCAGGTATTTACTTCCTAATGATTTTCCATGTGTTAATTTAGATCAAGAGGTTGAGTTTACTATTGAATATGTTATTTATGTTTGGCCTACTTCAACACCACATTATCGAATGAACCATGTATAAAATTTTCAATTTTATAATAATGTATATGGGTTTTTAGATAATTTTTTTTTCAATTATACAATTTAACCTAGGGGGATCACATTTTTTTATAAATGTTAATATGGTTCAAATAGGAATTTTTTATTAATATAGAGACTTGAATATCAACAATATTTAAAATATTGGTACATGACCTACTATAAATGATTTGAATTATCATCAACATGGTACTTAGAATTATTTTAAAGTTTGATGTAATGTCCAAATACCATCATTATAACATGATGGAGGATTAAATTCTTAAGACTTTATTTTAGACTTCATAAATGATTAATGATTTTATGGTTATTCACTTTGGGTTGATTAATTATCATGTTGTATTTATGAACCATATAAATATGGTATACCATGAGTTATTGGAAAAGTTTGTGGTTGTGTTTATTGATTATATTTTGATATATTAGGAATGGATAAAGAAAATAGAAAGTCACCAAAGGGTTATATTTAAAATATTAAAAGAAATAAACTATATTAAAATTTTGGTTTTGTGATCTATTGTTGAAAAAAAATTATTTCTGTGGAAATAATATTTCTATGTATGGAATTAATATTTACCCTTATAATAAATACTTCTTGATGAGTTTTCAATAACCAAATATATCATAGATATTCTTAGTTTTCATAGATTAGAATTTTAATAAAAATGGATTAATGAAAAATTTGATTAGTTTTCTAGCCCACTGACTACATTATGAAGAAAAGAGTATAAATTCATATTGAAAATTAAATGTAATGATTCATGTAATGAAGTAAAAAAATGATATCCGGTTGGTTTTGTTTTTTCCACGCCTTCTAATATTAGTTAATTTTACATCTATTTTAATTATTCGTTAAAATAACATGTTTATATCATAATTTAGAATGATTAGGTAATTCTATATTCTTCGTATCACTTGAAAAATCCAATGTTTAATAACCCTACACATGATCTGAAATTAGCTACTATATTTTTTTATTTCAACATTTTGAGGAATAATTTTTATTGAATATATTGTGAAATATATAGCGATAAAGATGATTTAAGATTATATAAACATTGATTTAATTGAACATGAGGTGGAGAATATGGTTGTATTTGATCAAGGATATATGATCGCACACTTCATTATCATCTATGAAAAGTGAAAATGGGGTGGATGATTTCAGTTGAAAAAATAATTCTTTGTTAATTATGTATATTTGGAATATGACCTTTGGGTAATTATTTAATGAATTTTGGAAATTAAATTTTCAATTTTCTGATATACATTGTTTTGTTTAGGGATTTTGTGCATTTGGATTTCTTATACAGATTTATGAACACTCTAAAGGACATTCATGTTCTATAGGAAAAGGTCAAATATGTTAAGATGTGTATGTTTCCTAATTTTAATATCAATATATTAGGAATTATAGGGTATTATAAAAATTATTTCGTCCTTATGATTCCAAAATTAAAAATGATTCAATGATTAGAGTTCATATTTTTCCATTTTTATTTAATTAATTTAGAAATTAGATTTATCGAGACATTCTGGTGTATTACTAGTGGGTTTGAATAAAAATAGTTATTGGTGAATTTACTATGAAATTTGTGACTTATTTATTTTTTAATGAAGAATGATAATTTTTACAGGGTACGCATATACATTTTATAGTTCTGGATTGGAAATGGGAATTTTTAGAATGGATTTCAAGGTGGATTTAAAAAATACATCTCTAGAAAACAATGTAACTTGTGTTATTATGGAATGATATAATAAATATGCTAATTTCCATTGCCTTACAGAAACTATGTCTTTAGAGAATCTTTCTATATAATATAAAAATGAGATAGATTGGTTACATGGATTTCCTCTCTATGTTTTACTATGTTGTGATCCTAGGTTCACATATAATTTTTAGAAAGGACTTTAGTTGTTGTGGGGACACTGAATTAAATTTTAGTTTTTAATATCATCCCCATTATAAAGCATAGTATGAGTGAACAATTGAAAAATTTGATAATGTATTTTTTTATTCAATGGATTATCAATGATGTTACGATCATTATATTAAATTGGTTTATATTTCTAGTAAATAATCTTAATTATAGTATGTATATGGAATCGTTCACTGATATAAATTTCAGCTATAGCCACAGATATATAGCCATAGTTTTATAGATCCATGGATTTTAATCATTATAGCAATGGTTAAATTGAAAAAAAGTGGAAATATGTTTTTCCCATAGGCGTTGTGATCATCCTTCCCTAATCTGAAACACCCTGGTGTTCTCAACGCCCTCCTTCATCGAGCTCTCCATGACCTCCTCCCCACCAATCATCGTCGATCCTACTCTGATCTGAGACCCTCTTCCTCCCTGTACATCTTTGTTCCCTCCTCCCCCTAGACCTGTCCCCACCAAACTCCAGTACTCCTCCCCCAATCCACAACGCTCTGAACACTCAACCTCTATTATGGTGGTGTTACTCATCTATCACCTAGATACCCTTCTGCCTCATCACCAGAAGATCAATTATTACTCGGGGGATCCTATCCAGAATCTCTATTCCATCCCAACTAATTCATTAGACGATCCTTAGTTTTAGATTTATGGTATGATCTCTCCCCTACCCTCCATATTCCTTTAAAATTATTTTTATATGATTTGGTTTTCTCAGTAAGGGTTTCATGAAAATGATTCCACCTAGCATGGTGGAATCATCCCACATCAAGGGTAATCAGTGTGTATCACGTATATGAGGCCATTTGAGGTGATTATTATGATGAATTTCATCATTCATCATGTGGTACATTTACCAGTTTACTTATTTAGGGTTATTGACGAATTTAGAATAAAATGAACATTAATTCAAGGATGTAAATTGAGGATTTTGTGTAGATTAAGTCTAGGATCATTTATGAGTTAGATTAATCCTATTTGTTGTGGGTTTGGTGTTATGATTCAACCTGGTTATTTTTGAATGATTTATATAGATTTCGGTTTTTGGGATTTGATGTTAAATTTGTTAATTTAATTGTGTTTATTGATGATCTTATGATCCAATTAATTATCTTCGATTAAGGTAGATGTATATGATTTTACTAAGTATCTTATTCTTTTGGAGATTATATAATCTTGTTCTATCATTATAATTAATTATTTTTATGTTCCTTTTCTTGCTTATTTTTTCCGAATAAATTTTATGGGCTCATGTCCTCCCAATATTCCCAATGGAATGCATTTCCTTTTAAATAGTTTGATGGTGGTTCCTTAGAAAAAAGAGTTTTAGTAGTAATATTAATGTATCATTAGTGGTGTGAGTATATGTCAAATATAAATAAGTTTCAATTTTGAAGCATGAATTTAAACAATTGTATAATTTAAATGGGATTTAATATAAATGTAATTGTTTCCTGAATATGTTATAATGTTATATTTCCAAATTGTACAAGGAAATATAATGAAAATTTATTGGGATTTTGTCTAAGGGAATAACATGTGTCAGATGACATATGAATACTTTTCCTTTTTTTTAAAGGGTATTTGGATTTGGAATTAATGTAAATTTGAATGGGAATGGTTTAAAAATTTTATGGACTATTTCTATTGCCGGAGAAATTCCCTATTTTTAGGAATGATTTTCTTGATTTGATCCCTATTTATGAATTTGTATGGATTTTTTTATAATGGTTAATGAATATTTTAATTGGCTTGATGATCCTATTTTTTGGTATCAAATATTTTTTAGGGTTGTTATATTATAGTTAACCCCTTATTAAAAAAAGGTGTGTGGAGAGATTTTTATTTGAAGAAAATGTAACCACTTCTATAAATATCATTGCGGTTAATCCATCTTGACAGCTGCTCTCCCTAAAAAATCATACCTATCTCCAGTTTCAGTAGGTCCAGACCTCTGTAATCGATGATGATTTTCAAATTTCTCCCATACTACAAATGTGTCAATTGAAAAAATATTACTCTTAAAAATTTAGGTTGTTAGTGTTAGGAGGTTGGGTCAATTTAGATAAATTAACTATTTTCTTCTAATATTGTGTACATTTAGATTGTTATGCAGTATTTGATAATTTTTTATTTTAGTTGTTTAATGTTATGGTTTTTTCTATTTTTTTCCTTCCTGATTTTGTTGAATGATTTGATAACTGTGTTTTTGACAGCTGATTGTAGAATCATGCAATCTGACTTTCTCTATAACATTATAATATTAGGATTTCTAGACATCCATTCATTTTCCAGATTATAAATACAATATATACCTTTAAAATGTTTTAATTTTTATGTTTTCAAGACATCACAATTATAGAATTAGTTGTTCACATTCCACTTTATTTTATTCCGAATTATATAGTGAACCACACATTATTCAGTTGTACATTTACTAAGAAGGTATCGATGACCAATAATGCATTACAGTTTTTACACTATTAATTATGAATATATTTAATTCAAATATCTAGAGAGCTTTAAACAAGTATTGTTGCTCCTGTTTAAAATATATCATGCATGATAAATATTCAAATTGTAAAAAAATTATATACTCGGGGAATTAGTTACTGAAAAAATTGAATGAGTTGATCCTATGTTGTATTATTTTATGTTAATCTCTCATTTCACATATGTGTTCACTTGACATTGGGTTGAATTCAACAAGATATTGTTTTTCTTGATGTCTTACTCTTGTTGATGATGATTCATGTGGATGATCGTATTATCATCACATGTTATATTACTGCCCTTCTCCCTAATAATATTCCCCCCACATAAATTTTTAGGTTCAATTAATGATGATTCATCACATCACTGACATTTTTTTTATGTCTCTCGTGACCAGTTTGTGTGTGTTTTGGCAACCAGAGTTGATGGAGACTCATCGCGTATGCATATGTAATAATATATATAATAATTTATCCCATTATATGTATATCCACCGATATAAGAGAGATTATATATAAGAGGCTTGATGTACGTATGTATATATGTGGAAAATGAATATGTGTGTGGGAGATTATGTGATTATGCATATGAGCATATATATAAGGATCCTCTTATGTGTGTTCAAGGCCATGTAGACACGTACATAGGGGTTAGTGCGTCCTTATGTATATGAAAAAGTTCATATGTCTGAAGGATGGATGAAGAACTTATATTTGTCGATGATAAAATTGTCATGCACCGTGTGTGGCTTAGATTATTTGAGGTAGGGTCCCTCTCCCAGCCTCATTAATTTAGGAAAATTATTTATTTTTTTACTATCAAAAGATGGAGACTGTAAGTTCACTATTGCAAATGACATCATTGAATCATCCTTGATTGTAGGTAGAATTTCCTACATCATTAATATGTGGTATTTTAAGATGAATGTATAAAACCCATGAAGGGGATATATCATTATCTAGCCATTCGAGTGATCCAATATATAATTTATTAGTGAGTCAGGAATGTGGGATGGACTATCCATTCCCTTGCTATTATATTTACATGGAGAGTGGGTATCATAGAGAGATATTGTCAATCCCAGGTCCCTATATCTAGAGGACCAAAATTGGGAATCATGAGATACTATAAAAATATCAAAACGGTTAAAATATAATGGATTTTTATTTTATGAAATCATCACCGCAATATTCTTAACTCAATTTACGAGCTATAGGTCCTGGGTTCCCTTGAAAATGTCAGTCGACTCATTGATATCGGGCGGAAATTGATAGAGTTCACTCTGTACCAACTGCTAGCTAAAATGATCATAATGGGTTACAAATTGAAGTGTTTAACAGAGTTTCTAATCATCATGTACATGAATTTTGTGCCAATGGATTTATTTTGACACAAGATCCAATCAGATGAAATTGGCACTTCAAGGGATAATTTGTTTCTTATATGACTATCACTTCTTGCTTATAAAAGTTAACTTTTAATGGGAATCAAATAACTATCGCGGGGACTGGTTCAACGATCATTTTTTATAGGTGAATGGATTTTTGAAGTCCAAATATTTGAGGTCCGATATTTTTGACAATTTCAATATGTTGAATATATCACTGATGTCATGTGGGGATGATTATTATGTCTCAAGAGAAGCCATATATTCTATGTATTTCCATAACATGTAGAGGTAAATGGTTTTCGGGGAATACATGAATTACAAGAACATAATTTCCTTCCATTTTGAACTAATAAACAACCTATATTTGATTTGATAAACCATAGAATATGTGTCTAATCAGGAGAAGGACTTACCCGATATCCATGCCACTACCAGCCACGGTCCCCTGAACTGTGGCTATAACCTATTTCCACGGTTTTTAGGAATATAGACATAGTTTAAAATCATGTCTATAGCCCAAATATATTGTTGTGTTTTGAGGCATTATTTGGAAAGTAGTTTTTGAGTGTTGTTTTTTGGATAAATTAAGAGAAAGGATGCTAAAGGATGTTGAGCTAGTAGTGTAACAATATGACTAGGTATAGTTTTTTTAGAATCATAAATGGATGGCTCAGAGTAGGGATAATTTTGATGCAGATAATTATAGGAATGATCCTTATTTTGGGGTAGGTGACCATTTTATCCTAAAGTGTCACCACAGAAAAGTGTAATCCATTTTTAAAAAAAGTTTATATATGTACATGATATATTAGAACATATTAATTTGTATATAATTATTGATAAGGTTCTTACCAATTATCTTGTCCTCTAAGCCTATATTTTGTAAAATATATATTTAATGTTTTAATGTGAAGGAAATATGTGCCTGATTGAACTAATGATTTGATCCTGAAAGTAGTTCCCTAGGAAGACAGTATTTCTTTTTAGGATTTGAAGAGTAATATTCATGAGAATATTGATATATCACTAAAAATATAGTGATTTCACATGTTATGTTTATATGAAAAAACAATACCGTTGAAGAGGAGAAAGGAGAATGAAAACATGTTATAGGGTATATATATCC
Organism: Viscum album; assembly: GCA_963277665.1. Taxonomy (NCBI): domain Eukaryota; kingdom Viridiplantae; phylum Streptophyta; class Magnoliopsida; order Santalales; family Viscaceae; genus Viscum; species Viscum album. Next base: position 163,829,488 of record OY728128.1, read on the forward strand.
CAAATTGATTAATAAGTGAATAAAATTATTATGTCCCAATTTCAAAAAGGTTGAAGAATATAAAAACATAGGTATTGATATAACAAATCTTCTTCATGTTTATTAAAAATTATTTAGATAGTTATATACATTATCAAAATATATATAATTTTTAAATAAATAGGAAATAATTTAAAAAAAATATTATACTAGATTGTTAAATTTAAAATATTAATTTAAAAATTATTTATTTTTAATTTTACCATTATATAAATAATGATATCAAAACTAACCACATGTGAAATTATTAGATTTTTCAGAAAATAATGATTTTTCTATGAAATGCTAAAAATACCGACTTTAAAGAAAATGTATTTTACATTCAATAAAATAACTAATTTAAATGTACGGTTATGTTGTGAATATTATTTCATTATAATTTTAAATTTATTACATATATTTAATCCACTTAATTAATTTCCAATTCACATTATGTTTTATTTTATGATATGTTTTTTTGGTTTTAAAAATAAATTTTTTTAGAAATCTTTTTAAATTTTCATAATATTTCTCCATTTAAAATAATTAAAACACCCCCAATGAGGAGTTATTTTATGAAATATATTTTATATATACAAAAAATATTAATTAAAATTCATATAATAAATATTAATAGTCAATGAGTTAATATATAAGCATATTTTTCTAAAAAAATACATTTCGAGGAAACCAGATTGTTTGCCGCAATAATCGGTATATATTAAAATTAAATTAACCCAATTTTATAAATTAAATATGGTAAAATCTATTAGATATTTTAAATATAAAAAATTTTTATCATCAGATAAGTTCATTTTAATATTTGTTAATAATTAATACTAAAAATAGAAAAAATATATATTTTACAGTGTTAAGGTGATTTTGTTTTTTGAGGGTTCAATAAAAGAATACTATGGTTAAAATGTCAAAAAAATAAGTATAAAATCTATTTTTTGGAAATATTTTAATTTATAATGGTTATTTAAAATAATGGTCTATTTTTTGATACACATTCCTTGTAAAAAATTTGAGTACACATTTTTCTGTTTAAAATTTCAAGTGTTCCCCTCACATCACTTATAAAAAACTACCACTCTCCTCCACTATTATCACTGAAAAATACCTTTGGATTAGATAATACCTACCAAAATATTTTTCTTAATTCCCTAGCCACAAAAATTTCCCTTCTTTTTATCATAAATACACCATATGATTAATTTTTGTTCTAAAATAATGAGGTTTTCTAAAGAAGAGGTATCGTAATTAACCGAGCATATTAAATTTGATTGTTCTTCCATATCGTTCAATCATTATTCAATTAAAAAGTATAATAATTCCAATATCTTCCATATAAAGGTATTTTATTATTTTTATGGAGTTTCCTAAATTAATCTCATCTTCCATAAAAGTTTTATTTGGATCTTCTTTTGCCTATAATGAGCACTACCACTTTGTGAACCGATGTGATTCATTTTTCGTTATCACCTATCATGTCTACTTGTAATGATATTTTGAAAACATATATATATATATTGTAAAATATTTATAATTTTATAATTATGATGTCAAATATAAATTATTAATTTTCATTCCAAGGGTTATATTTTTATGTCACTTTTGTTTACAACAGACAATCGCCTAGTGAATCAATGTAGTGAGTTTTTAAAACAACTATATAAATGGATTGTAGTACAAATTTATTTAATAAATATATTTTATATATAAGGAATTATTATTATATTAATGAAATATTTATCATTTTGGAATGATAAATTATCATTTTATTTCTTACCTTTTGACTCACCAAAAAATGAAAATATCATTCATTTGTAGTCATGGACTATCACCTACATGAAGTTTTGTGATTCTTTTTTTCATCAGAAAATAAATCGGAAGAGATTTATACGTATATTTATTATAACATCATAGTTTTTTGATATTTTTACCATTAATTAATGATAAAATAGTATTAAATTTGTACCCGTAATGTTTTTTTTTGTAAAATGAAAACGTAACACATTCCTTTTTATAATCTAATAACTCAAGGATTATAAAAAAGTTGATTTTTCATATCTGTCATGACCCGCCTTCACAAAAAAGAGGGAAGGGTCACCAGAGTGTCATGCCCTTCCTTGTTTAAGTTGAAGGAGAGATAATGACCCCCCAAAACCAACCTGAAATAGGTCCTGGAGTGGCGACCAGCACCAAGGGTATAAAATCACACACTAAATGGAAGGCATTACCCATTTTCTTTTAATAGGATCGGGAGATAAGATTATAAATCCCACAACACCAAAACTAAAAGTATAAGAAAAGTCAAGAACCATTCCCAATGCGTGTTACAAAAAAAATCTACAATGTATAAGGAGACTACAAGGAAAAATACCAAAAGAAAGTACAACAGCAACTGCGATGATTTGCCACAAGGTCTGAGATAGTACGGTCTAGCACGATTCCCAAAGTCCTCCTGGAAACTTGATAGCAGTTTTATATATGTAAGGTGAGCATACAAGTATACTCATTAGGGGGAAACCAAAGAAATTCATGCGCAAGAGGGGAGGTATACTAATGCCCTGTGATAAAAGAGATAACCTAGCACCTAGCAAGGAAACTAACCACCCAAGCCTCACCAAGGAACGTTCCCCAAATAACACGAGACAAGTAATGTATAGTAATAGAACATCGATGTTTGGGTACCACACAACACTTTCCCGCTGGTTATTGATGAGATCATGCATGTCGGACCAATCCCGCCATTCTTATCGTAGTCCCACTACCATACCCCGCTCGCACATACCTAGGCCACAACCACACATCCCTCCCGCAGACACCTGGTCCACAACCACTAACCCACATGAAAACACCTGGGCCACAACTGTCACATGTAACCATGCCTGCAAACACCTAGGCCAGAACAATCACTTCCACGCCCGAAGACACCTAAGCCTCCTCCCAAAGATACTAGGGAAACCATCTGCCATCACACACCTGGGCCAACCACCACACTACCCTGCCCGAAGATTCTTGGGATAATAATGGACTTCAGGCCATCACAGCCTGCACGAAAATACTTGGTCTATACCAGAATAAGAGTAGAAAAGAGATAATAACCAGCAACTAATATAAGTGTTGGAAAAAAACACCCTCTCCCATGAAATGGGGTTGTTTGGAACTAAGTGCTCAACTTGGGTGGGGCACGAATAAGAAACACAAAAACTACAAGTATATGTATAGGTAACAAAAACTCACCCAATCTAGTTTTTTTCAGCCAGCATAAAGAACACTATCCTAACTATTAATTCATAAGAGAAGAGAACATCACCCATTCCCAAGTCACAACTCACAGCAAACCAAATCCCCATTTGTCCCATCATTGTTTACATGTTTAGTAATAATGTTTAAATAAGTTTCTGCACCTACTTGGGAAACTAGTAAGCATAACCACAATCCAAAGAAATAGTACACCCAACAGCAATTTATGTATTCACACCCGGTTCTCTTGTAAATTCAGAACACAAAGGGATAAGTGAGATCCCCCGTTGTACTGGAACCACAGAAAACCCCAAGATACAACCCCATCAATCTAGTACCCCATCCATGAAAAACATAAGGTCATCCGAAAATGGCTCACGAAGGAAAACAACCAAACCACTACCACCAACACAAGGCATTCCCATGAAGGTATTTTTCAGATTTAAAAGATTTAACACACTCCATGGTTTCAATTCTACTAGGTTTAATCTGAGGTTATCATATAATAGGAGTTGATCCTGGTGATTCTAATTTGTTTAGCTGAATATACGTAATTAACCAAATTTCCTTACATAGAAAAAGGTTCAAACTCAAAATACAACCCATTTAAACATCGCAAGGGGTAAGGGATTATTATTTCATAGAGAAGGACCACCAACAACATTGATTTTTAGTAGGTGTAAGCCCACACAATTCAGAAATCATTAATCACGAATGAGGATAAAAATAGAGCAGTATCATCGATCAAACCCCTCCCCTTAATTCTTTAGAATCCGTTTATTATATTCATTAATGTTTGGTTCATCCAATTCTACAGAAGCTATAGCGTACCCACACCACATGATACACAGAAAGGAGAGATGAAGGTGAAACCCCTACCTGACTGATCAAGGAGACTTTTTCACCACACCCCAAGAACATGGGTTGCACGACTTGTAGGGGAGGAACATCAGGAACTCCAATGATGAGCACACGACTTTAGCCTAGGCGCACCAAAAGTCTCGAGAAGCAGGGACTTCAAGCGCACCATAGAGAAGAGATAAGTTGGTAAAAAAGGAAGGAGGGGGAAGAAAAACATCTTCTGCGATATATAGATAAAATCCTATTGTTATGGGATATGAGAAATTTGAACGCTTTGAATTCGGATCATGAATCCCCACGCGATTGGGTGGTTACACACGACGGGATAAATTGTTATTTAATGATCCCCATCGGAAAGGTTGAAACAGCTGTGATTTTAAAGAATTTAATAAAACAGGGGGGGTAATTATATGTGAAAGCACAGCTAGGTCGGTTGGGGAGGGTCTCTCCACCCTCAGTATTTTTAAATCATTGATTGAGAGCTGAAAAACGACCATGAACTACTTCTAATGGTTAAAAGGCCTAAAAGTGGGGTTACGGGTAGGGATGCCGAAGAAAATAACGCCAAGGCTGGGTGACACCGATCGGTCGTACCGATCAGTCTCACCGATCTGTCGCGCCAATAATTGGAAAGGGAAGGTTTCATGAGGGTCTGGGTCATTACATTATATACCTCTCAAACCATTCTCACCCTCGAGAATCAAAACCAAACCTGGAGGAAGGAGGGGGGATCCGAACAACCACCCCGGATGATACCTCTCACAAGTGAACCTCTCCAACATAGGAACATCTTATCTCCTAAACAAACACAAACACCATACCGCTCCTTCCCATTGCATGCAAAACAAAAAGGGATAAACTATCTGGTCCAGTGGAAGAGGGGTTTCCCTTCCTCCGTGTTACGATACAATCTGCTTTGCGCGGCACTGACTCACCTGCACGGGTTTAGGCGCATCTACTTTAATGCATCTTAACTAGGGATCAGGTCCTCCCCTCCCCATTCTTTAAGAGACTTCACACACACATCCACAGAAAAGGAAACTGCACATCCATAGCCGACAAGGTAAGCATTACACAGCAAACAAGTACTGACAAAATAGGATAAAACTCAAAACAACTTGGGGTATTGGGCTCGCATCTATGCTTCCCTCTCCCAGGTACATTCCTCAGTCCCACCATGTCTCCATAACACACGAACCAAGGGAATGGTTCACCGACAAATCACTTTATCCTTACAATCCTCTATCTTGATCGGTCGTTCTATGAATGTTGCATCGTCTTTGATATCTAGCCCTCCCCAGTCAACCATGTGTGAATCATCATGAAGATATCATCAGAGCTCGGACACATGGAATACATCGTGTTTCCTTAGTAGCAGCGGTGGTAGTGATAGCTGATAGGCCACATCACCGACCCGTCACAACACTTCAAAGGGACTGATGAACTTGGGCGAAAGATTACTTCCCTTGCCAAACCTCCGCTATCCACGCCAACGGGAGACCATCAAGAACACATGGTCCCCGACATCAAACTCCAAGGATCTCCTCCTATCATAAACATATGATTTCTTACAGTCTTGAGCTGCCTTAATCCTCTCTCGTATAAGATAAACCTTCTCTTTCGTGCTCTGAACCACCACTGGGACAAGAACTCATGTTTCCCAAACCTCAGTCCAACACACGGGTAAGCAAAATAACCTTCCGTATAGGGCATCAAACAAAGCCATTACAATGGTAGAGTGATATCTATTATTGTAGGAAAACTCTAACAGAGGCAAGTGTCTCACCCATGATCCTCTTGAGTCCAGAACACATGCCCGCAGCATATCCTCCATGGTTTGGATAGTGCGCTCTGTCTTCCCATCTATCTAGGGGTGGAAGGTAGTGTTAAGGCGTAGCTGGTTGCGAAAATTAGGCTATAAACCCTTCCGTAATCACGAGGTATATCGTGCATCCCTATCCGAGAAAATGGAACTCGGAACTCCATGCAACCACACTACCTCGTCCACATATCTCAGTGCTAGATCGTCCACTGTACTCGACTTCTTGATCGCCATAAAGTGAGCCAATTTCGTCCACCGGTCCACTACTACCCAGATGGTGTCGCAGCCTCCTTGAACATTGGGTAGTCCCATGACAAAATCCATCTAGATGTCATCCCACATCCACTCGGGGAAATCTAAGGGTTGCAACAACCCGCCTGGAACACAGTGTTCATCCTTCACCTGCTGAAACACTAGGCACTTGGCCACAAACTCCACCACTGCTTGCTTTACTCCGGGCCACCAAAATTGTTTCTTCAGGCCCTGATACATCTTGGAAACTCCCGGGTGCACTGCTAGGGGTGTGTTGTGGAACTCACTAAGAACATGGCCGCACATCGCCTCTGGGACAAACAACCTTCCTCAGAAAAGCATCTGGTTCTGACGATCCTCCTTCCACCCTTTCGGAGCATTGCCCTGGTCAACGCGGTCATGCATCACTTCAATCTCCGAGTCTCCCCACTGAGACTCCTCTGCCAGACACAACAGAGAAGATTGTACTATCATCTGACACAGGTATCCCCTACCATTATCCATCCTCACATCCAGGTAAAAGGAAGCCATCTCCTCCATTTCTTTCCAAGCGTCCGCCGATTTTCGGACCGCATCCTTCTGCCACCTCTTGCTCAAAGCATCGGCCCCTACATTACCTTTTCCATAAGTATAGGAAATATAGAAGTCGTAATCCTAAAGTAAATCCATCCACCATCACTTCCGTAAGTTTATGTACCGCTTGTAGAATATATACCTCAAGATTTTGTGATCCGTGAAGTCCACAAAGCGTTCTCCGATGAAGTAATACCGCCACAAATTTAGTGTGAAAACGACCGCTGAATGCTCCAGATCGTGGGTGTCATAATTACGCTCATTAGGGCGTAACTGCCTAGACCCATAAGAGATCACCCCTTGTCACTAAATCAATATACATCTGAGGCCCTTCCCTAAAGCATCACATAACACCTCATATATCGCCCCTTCTTCTGGTAGTCTCAGCACTGGGGCACTAACCAACTTCTCCTTCAGATAGCAGAAGGCTACTACGCCCTGCTCACTCCATGCGATACCCTGGTACTTTTTGGTCAAGGCTGTCAAAGGGGCTGCAGCTAGGGAAAATTTGGGTATGAACCTCCAATAGTAACCTGCCAGCCCGAGGAAACTACGACCCTGTACCACGTTCTTGGGTGCTACCAAGAAACAAATGCCTCACCTTTGATGGGTCCACCGCTACCCCATTTTTGGACACTACGTGCCCAAGGAAGTGAACTTATCACATCCAAAACATGAATTTCAACAACTACCCATAGAGATGGTGCCATCAAAGGACCTCTAAAACCATCCTCAGGTGCTCTGCATGGTCCTCCTCTGATCTTGAATAGATCAGGATGTCATCAATGAACATGACTACAAACTGATCCAAATACTCCCAGAAGACAAAGTTCATAAGCCCTATCAACACAGTCGGGGCGTTCATAAAACCGAAAGGCATGACTACAAACTCGAAGTGCCCATATCTGCTACTGAAGGCCATCTTCGAGATGTCACCCTCCTTTACCCTCAACTGGTGATACCCAGATCGCAGGTCGATCTTCAAGAACCACCCTTGCCCTTCATCTGGTCAAAGAGATCTTATATCCTTAGAAGAGGGTAGTTACTCTTCATCGTCACCTGATTTAGCCTCTTGTAGTGTACAAAAAACCTGATTCCAATGTCCGTATTCTTTGCGAACAAGACTGGAGCATCGCACGGTGACAAACATGGTCGAACATAACCCCCCTTCATTAGGTCGTCAATCTGTATCCGCAACTCCCGTAGCTCCGAAGGAGCCATCCGGTTGGGAGTCATTGAAATCAGACGAGCACGAGGCTGCAAGTCTATCCCAAACTCAATATCACGTCTTGGGGGTAGAGCCGTCACCTCTTCAAGGAAGAAGTTCATAATCTCACTGACGATCCCTGGTACTCCCATCATCTCAGCATCCACTAACTCTTCTGATAGCTCGGCTAACAAGGAGAGGAGGGGTTCCTCTCGCCTGCTACCCTTCTGGCCACTTTTCTCAACGATGAAAGTAACACGTCGGCCACCCATGTCTGAGAACACAACCCTTCCTCAGAAGTAGTTGATAGTGGCACACATATAGAACAGCTAGTCGATTCCTATGATGACATTGTATGACTGTATCAGTAGTAGTAGTAGTAGATCCCTGGCCGACTGATGTGGCCATATCATCAGTCGGCATCCTCTACAAATATATAACAAGTTGGTCAGACATCCGACTGGTGTGATCAGCACCAAGGGCACTAAAAGTCTCTCGGTATCTAGACCCAAAGTATGAGCCAGACCGGAAAAAAGGAGTGCGAAGCTCTGGTATCGAACAAGGTGTAAGCAAGGGTTCAAAAAAGCTGATCGTACCTCGAACGACCTCCGATCCTGCTGGAACTACTGCCTACGTGGTGTGAAACTGCCCACACCTAGCTCCCCTACCTCTCAGTTGTCAGCCGCCTCCCCAACCACACCCTGGTCGAGGCTCCTGAAGAGAATCCTGAGGTTAGCCTCCCCAAGAAACGTCTTCCATCAGAAGAGTGGGAGCTCGCGGCCCTTGCTGCTGCTGGAAGGGCCTAGTTGGAAGCTGCTGCTGAGGTGGGTGCTGGGACTATCCGCCACTTCAATACTGAACTCGGTCTGGGCACTGATTCCGTATAATTCCATGGCTCCCACAGACGATGCTCCTTGGACCTCGGCTTGAAAGGAAAGGGCGAGGACCGATGGACCAGAACTGGAACTGCTGCGCCCTGCTCCCTGCTAGTCGGAACCTAGAGGGTCCCAATGTTGGAGGTCTGGTGCTGATGGCCTTTCCCTTTGACGGTCCTAGTTGAATCCCCTATCGTGACACGCTGCCTAGCATGTGTGTTCTCTCCACCACCTATTCCTTCTTCTGTACCTCCAAGTATGTCTGCAAGGTGAAGGGTGTAACGGCTTACTAGTGGGAGGGTCGGAGCGCCTCCTCTAAAGCCTCGCCCGAGACTCCTTATCTGGAATGAGGTCTGGAGAAAAGAAGAGGAGGTCCTTGAACTTGATTCCAAGATCCCTTACTGACATACTCCCCTGCTGGAGGGAGAATAGATCCTGCCTCTTCTCAGATTCCATCATAGAAGAGAGGAATTCCCCCCGTAACTCCTTCTTGAAATTAGCCCTTGCCACCTCGACCTCTCTCCTCTCCCCTAGGTAGAGCATCCAGCACTGACGCGCTACTCCCCGCATATGGCTCATGGCTAGAGGAACCCAGTACTCGGTCGGAGCCTGGATCAAGCCGAAGGCTATCACCGGCTCCTCTAGCCAGCCCACCGTCTTCATGTTAGAGGTGCTTCCCGCATACTTCTACAGGGTCTGTTGCTGGAAGGCTCGAAGATTATTCTTCCACTGGCCGTCCTCCTCCTCTCGATCATCCCTCTGCTGATCGGCCATGTCAACCTCCTAGGACTCGATCTCCCGTACAACTCACGGTCATCTCCCGGGTGCCATAGCTACATGGTAAAAAAAGATGCCTTAACCCAAGTAGTACAGAATACTCTTCTTAAAACTTCGTAAACTTCTTATTTTTTCCAAATTCCAAAAACAACCCATAAACACGAGAACACAAGTCATTAGGTTGCATGAACATTTCCTAAGGTCTCTAACCTGTGTCCTAGCCGATCTTCCCTAGCCTAATTCACGCACCAAGGTCACCCAACACCGTTACCCTACCATCTAATGCAATCCTCAGGGTGCCTAACTCTAGAATCCATCCTATCTCTCTACCTTCCATTTATACCATTCCATCACGACCCTCCATAACCAAAGGAGGGAAGGGTCAGCAGATTTCCAGGCCCATCCTTCTATAAGTTTATGGAGAGATAATGACTCCCCGAAACCCTCCATCAATAAGTCCCGAAGTGGAGACCAGAACCAAGGGTATAAAATCACACACTAAATGGAAGGAATTACCCTTTTTCTTTTAATAGGATCGGGAGATAAGATAGTAAATCCCACAACACCAAAACTGAAAGTAAAAGTAATTCCATGAACCATTCCCAATGCATGTTAAAAAAGCGAAATCTATAATGTATAAGGAGACTACAAGGTAAAATACCAAAAGAATGAACAACAGAAACTGCGATGATCATCCACAAGGTCTGAGCTAGTAGAGTCTAGCATGATCCCCAAAGTCCTCCTGGAAACCTGAAAGCAGTTTTATATACGTAGGGTGATCATACAAGTATATTCAATTGGGAAAAACCACAGAGTCTCGAACACAAGTTGGGAGCCATACTAATGCCCTTTGAGAAAAGAGATAACCAAGCACTTTGCATGTAAACTAACCACCCAAGCCTCACATAGGAACACACCCCAAGTAACGCAAGAAAATTAATGTATAGTAATAGCACATTGATGTTTGGGTACCCCACTCCACTTTCTCACTATTTATTGAAGACATCCTACGCGTCAGACCAGTACCGCCATTCTCATCGCAGTCCCACTGCCATACCCCTCCCACACACACTGGGCCACAACAAAACATCCCGCCTATAAACAGCTGGGCCACGACCACTAACCCTCTCTCAGACACCTGGGCCACAACTATCACACGTAACCACGCCTGCAAACACCCAGGCCAGAACAACCACTGCCACACCCGAAGACACCTAGGCCTCATCCCAAAAAATTTTGGGAAACCATCTTCCCGCACACACCTGGGCCAACCACCACACTACCCTGCCCAAATATTCATTGGCTAATAATGGACTTCAGGCCATCACAGCCTACCCAAAGATACTTGGGATATCCAGGAAAGGGACTAGAAAGGAGGTAATAACTAGCCACTAATAGAAGTGTTGGGAAAACACCCTCCACCATGAAATGGGGGAGTTCGGAACTAAGTGCTCAACTTTGGTGGGGCGCGAATAAGAAACAAAAAAAACTACCTATATATGTATAAGTAACATGAACTCACCCAATATAGGTTTTTCTCCAGCCATCCTAAATAACACTATCCTTACTATTCATTCATAAGAGAAGAGAACATCACCCATGACCAAGTCACAACTCACACCCATCCAAATCTCCATTTGTCCCAACCTTGTTTCCATGTCCATTAATAATGTTTAAATAAGTTTCTACACCTAAATGGGAAACTAGTATGAATAAGCCCAAGCCAAGGAAGGAGTACACCCAACAACAATTTAAGCATTCACACCCGGTTCTCTTGTAAAGTCACAACAACAAATGGATAAGTGAGATCCGTCGAAGTACTGGAACCAAAGAAAACCCCACGATACAGCCCCATCAATCTAATCCCCCATCCATGAAAACCATAAGGTCACCTGAAAATGACTCGTGAAGGAAAAAAACCAAACCATTACCACCAACTCATGGTAGGCCCATGCAGGTATTTTCAGATTTAAAAGATTTAACACACTTTATGGTTTCAATTCCACTGTAATTAAACTGGGGTTATCATAGAAAATGATTTGATCCTAGTGCTTCCAATTTGCTTAGCCGAATATACATAATTAACCAATTTTCATTACACAACATAAGGTTCACAACTCAAAATACAATCCATTTAAAAATCACAAGGGGTAAGGGTTTATTAGTGCACATAGAAGGACCACCAACGACCATGATTTTCAGTAGGCGTAAGCTCGCAAAATTAAGAAATAATTAATCATGAAATAGGATAAAAACATAGCAGAATCATTGATCACATCCCTCCCCTTCATTATTTAGAATCCATGTATTATCTTATTTAAAGTTTGGTTCATCCAATTCTATTGAAGAAGCAGTGTACCCACCCCACATGACACACATAAAGGAGAGACGAAGGTGAAACCCCTACATGACTGATCAGGAAGACGTTTTCTCCATGTTCCAAGAATAGGGGATGTGTGACTTGTAGGGGAGGAACATTGGGAACTCCATGGAAAAGCAGACGACTTCAGCCTAAGGGAACAACAAGTCTCGGGAAGGAGGGACTTCAAGTGCCCCACAGAGAAGAGGGAATTTGGTTAAAAAGGAAGGAGGGGGAAGAAGATCTTCTTCTGTGATATATAGATAAAATCTCGTTGTTACGGGATATGAGAAATTTGAACGCTTTGAATTTGGATCGTGATTCTCCATGCGGTTGGGTTGTTACACACGACAGGATAAATTTTTATTTAATAATCCCCATCAGAAAGGTGGTAACAAGTATGATTTTAAGGAATTTAATAAAAATGAGGGGAATTATATGAGAAAGCATAGCTAGGTCAGTTGGGGAGGGTCGATCCACCCTCAAAATTTTTAAATCATTGATTGAGAGCTTAAAAACGGCCTTGAACCACTTCAAACAGTTAAAAAGGCCTAAATGTGGGGTTACGAGGAGGGCTATAGAAGAAAAGCCCGCCAAGGCTAGGTGACACCAATCGGTCGCACAGATCGCACAAATTTTATTAGATATACATGATTTTTATATAATATAAAAATATAAATATGTGGACATGTGTGTTTTATAAAATTTATTTTCATATTTCATTTAATTCTTTCAAAAATTTTAATTTTATTGAATGATTTACTTTCATTTCAGATTAAAAAATAAATGTTATATTTCATTGTATAGGAAAACAGTGACTTTTATTGCCACCAAATTCATTATATGATTTCCAGATTCCATAATAATATTGATTGTTTTATAAATTTATGTTCCCATTTATAAGTAATTAGGCATTGAATATGTGTTTTTATTCAAAAATGGTTTTTTGATATTCAATGTGACTTTCATATGAGTTTAAAAGTGTTTTCAAGAGTATTATGATGAAAACAAATGCAAGGATAAGCTTTTTTATACTTAAAATGGTAAATAATAATAAAACATGATAAATTGGTGAGAATTATATAGATTTTATGATTGGTCTTCCCAGATAGCACTAGGTGAGCCTTATATATATTATATGATGTGTTAACCCAAATAACACCAGGTGAACTGATACAAATTATTTGATGAGTGTTCCCATGTTTTCTTGGTTGATCTCGATATATATTATACACATAGTGTAAGAACATATAACTAAAATTAATTTTTTAATATTCTTATAATGAGTTATAATTAACAATATAGTTACCGGAGGGTTTATCAAATAGATTAAACTTTATTCTTGTTATTTATGAAATGAGTATAAAACAAATTATAAATATAATGATCTAACATTGCAAAATGCAGTTTTATTTTATTTATTTTTTGTTTTAAAAGTTTTATTTTTGGAAATATTGTATGTTTTTTATGTTGAAATGTTTTATTTCACACACTACCAGGTTATTAAAGATAACGATATACATTATTAAGGATTTCATGTTTTCACTAGACTAATGAGTTTCTTATTTATATTCCCCTTACTCGGTTTTTTATTACACTTGTTAATAAATTTTTCTAAGGGTTTTGAGGATGGGTGAGAACACAGAATAAGTCATGTTGAAGTTCATTATTATATTTCATGAAAATAAATAATTCTATTATTTAGATGTTCTACATTATGGGAAAATTGACACTAATTATAAGTGTATAATTTATAATTTTATATTTTTCTAATGTATGGGTTATGACCTATGAATCTAAAAAAATAAACCTAAATGATATTTGGGAAATAAAAAAAGTAATATATTGTATTAATTCATAAGAATATGTAATGTTTATTGTTTGGTAATTATAGAAATTTCATTTTAAGTCATTAATTGGAAAATATAATACATGATACTGACCAACTGATATGTCTTTAGGATAAATTATTTAATGCATAACAGTAATAATATTTACATTATTAATTGTTTTGACATTTATAACTGATATGTATTAGTATTATGGATTTATGAGTATTATCAGGTAGAAATATTTTAGTACATGAATGTGAATGTTATAGAAATCAAATTTTCCAACTCTAAATCATAGAATTAGATCCTAGTTGTGAATCAATCATTTTTTTTCTAGCAAAAAAAGATAATGAGATATGAGGGGAATTGATGAAAGATTAAGTAGATATTCAAATCTGAAGTGGCGGAAACATTTCAACCCATAGAGGTACACATTATGGATCATAAATAATAAATTGGATTGATCTTATAATTGAAAAAATGTTATTATATTCATTCTATAAAAAAATATTATTTCATTAACTTGTTTGGAAAAGTTGGGGTTTTCATTCATTAGTATTAGAAAGAGATATTCTATATATTTTAATGAAATGTTTTTTGGAATTCCTAATATAATAAAACTTTTTATATTTACTTTATGGATTATCATATATATTGATTTCTAAATAATATGTTTATGGTTGATTCTATCCCTACATTCAAATAGAAGTTTCACAATTGAAATATAAATGAGAACCTCATTTAATAAACTCTATTGACATATAATATTGTAAGCATTACCTCATGAATCATTTAATACATGGAAATCATGTTTATTGGGAAAATTGAAAAATTCATATTTATGAAGAATAGGTGCGAGGGCTTCTTGGTAATTTTATCATTCTCTTAGTGATGCATGTGACCAATGAGTATAAAATAAAACACTACTTTTTAGAACATTATAACATTTATCATTGGCTGTAGTCATTATGGGTATGTGTTTCTACTGAAACAAATTTATTAAACTTTTAAAATATATAATAATATTTATCAAAAAATAAAAAATAAATTTGGAAAATGAATTTAAGTCATTCAGTGAAATCAAGGTGGTGAATACATGGAAAATATATCAAAACACATCTAATATATTGTAAATTTTTTAAACAACCAAAAACTCATAGAACATTAAAATGTAATGGTATAACTAAAAATAGAAATCAAACCTTGATAGATATGGTATGATCACCGATGAGTCGATATAGACTACCCATCACATTTTCATGTTATACAATTGAAACCACTACATTCCTTCTAAACCAGATTCTATTGAAAGTATTTAGAATAAAATGGTATGGTATATTTATGAGAAATAATTGTGTTTTAATTATGTGATTAATTTGGGTTTTCATGAATACATTTGAGATTTAAAATATAATAAACATGACACTAGATATTCAAAAATGATTATTTATTGGTTATCGAAATGAAACCAATAGATATTATTTATATCAAGTGAGTGAAGAAAATGTGCTTGTGGAATAACATTCTATATTATTGGGAAGAAACATATATGTCAACTAGATTGGGGGCATAAAATTTATCATGGAGATATTCAAGAAAAAAATGAATCTTTTATTGAGATGAATTGTGATCTAGTTCTATTAATAGTATTGGAAGAAGACCAAACACATGTTTTATAATAAAATCATGTGTCTGGTATTATTTATTAATAATCTGATATATTTGGATTCTTTATGGATAACTTTGATGATATAATTTTAATATATTATTAACTTACATCTTATCGAGATTCCATTTGGCATTTTTATTTTGTGAAATGTTAAAGAAAAATGGAATTTTAGATGAATTGATATAAATTAACTGATATTGAATCAATATAGATCTAACTAAACGGGTGATACACATTAGATTAATGTGTATTTTCTACAAGAAAACTGATATGGATGGTACAATGTCTGTCAATATTGAACTCATGGTCCAAAAGGGTCAAAATATGTTAAACATATTGTTTATGAGAAGATATATTCACTTATTATGATGATATATCCTATAAATATTTTTATAGCTATTCTATATCATTATGGTTATGTTATATTATAAATGGATTAAACAATATTCCTTAATGGGAATTTACTAAATGATATATATATGATATTTACTAAGGGTTTAAATGTTCCATATTAGATTTCACATGCCTTTAAGAAGAATCTATCTATTTATTGAACAAATCAATCATCATAGAGATTGAATATATAGATTAATGATTCAATAAAAGTGTTTGGATTCATCAAGAATATGGAAAATTATTGTATGATCATGTCTCTTAGTGGGCGAATAGTAGTATTTTTTATACTATATGAAGAATAAATAATGGTTATTTAAAATTATGTATCGACACATTACTATATAAAGACGTGGTTGTGTAAATGTATCTTAATAAAAAAATGGGTTAAGAAGATTACGTACATTGTATGGGGATCTAAATTGAAATATAAAAGTATTTTATAAAACTTTGATAATTATTATGTATCTGTAATGTTCCAAAATTATTGATCCTAGAAAACTACCTGAAGGTGTATTTATTAGAGATCCATATGATTAATCCTTTGTAGATTTAGTTTCACTGTAAAGAGTTATAGAGGATGATTATGATTCATTATGTCTCTTCTACTTCATCTATCATGTATTACTTGTTGTGTATGTGACCTAAGGTCTCATATGTTGTGAGAATAAAAAGTAGATAGAAATCAAATCATTGTGAGATTCATTGTATTTCTATAAATAATAAAGTTAATTATGTGAGAAATAATAATGATATATTATTCTTCCTTTGAGGGGAGTATGTACTGTATGTATATAGTTATATAGAATATTGTCTCCAATCTATCGTAGATGATATGAAATTTTAATAAGGATGAAATTTTTCATTATTTTTATCATCAGTTTGTTGATAGAGTTTCTAAAAATCCTCTATTGTGGACTCTACAACAGAGAAACAAAATAAATCGTTTCATGAGACGCTATGAAAGTAGCTCTTATGTCCAAAAACGCATTTTTGAACATGGGATGGTTCTTATAATCTTTGGAGAAATTGAGCTGTAATATGAAAAAACTAGTGTTGTTTCTCCTGATAATGAACCCATGTATCATTAAAGGACCAAACACATCCATCACATGTAACATATGATATTTGAGATCATTTATAAGAGGAACATAATGATTATTTTGGTGGATAAAATTTAGAATGTAGTTGAAATTTTTATGAATCCATTACTACAACCACAACCTGAGTTCTATTTTTAATATGTTGGTGTTATACGCAAGAATAATATTCTATAAAAGTCATAAATATGTAATGTTATTATAATGAGATGAATTATCCAATTTTCATTCATTAATGACTGATGGAATTTTATTTTTCATGATCCAATGAATGATAATATTGCCTCAATAAATGGATTTTAGTAATCCTTGATTGATGATTATTAAAAAGTATTGTGGGGTATAATGTTATGAAATGGTTATTATGGATAGAATAATGTATTTATTACAAATTTTATTATATAAGATAATTATAATAGATTCATGAGGTAATAATTAGGCAATTACATATTGATCATTTAATATATATGTCATAGAATTCTATATTATCATAGATATATTTAATGGTGTATTCATATTATCAATCCATCGTACTCGAGGTAGGAGAGATGGATAGAATGAGATTGTTTATACTTTCATACCCTATATTCAAGTAATATTTTTTGAAAGTAGATAACGGAGGGTAGTTGTGTATTTTTATGATCTTATCAATATTTGGAGAACAACCATGATGGGTTTTTCATGTTATATGAAAATAAAATTCATATTCACATTGATTTAATAAAAATTAGGAAATACATGTTCGTTCAATGTTATTCACATATGATGTATAAAAATACTTGGATAAGTTACATGTGATTTGATTATCAGATAGATATTTGACATATGATGTTTTCAACCACAATTTAAATTCTTTTTCAGATAATCAACAAATTTTCAGAGGCTGATACTAAATTCTTATGTTCCATATCATGTTTTAACTCAATTTCATAGATAAATTCATCAAATAAGATACATAAAATGAATATTATGTATGTTTTAGAGGAAACGTTCTTATAGTTATATTAGTATGTATAAATGATATAACATCATTTCATTTAGTATATTGAGTTGCACTTATAATTTTCATGAAGCCTCTCAATGCATATATATATATATATAATAAGGATTCCATTGTTTTTTTATATTTTAAAGGCATTTATGGTCATAGAATAATGAATTTGGAGAAAATGGTATTTTTGGCAATGTGTTTATTTAAAATAGATATTGATGAAAACCCATATCTAAAATATTTTTTATGGATTTAGAAAAATAAGTAAATTTTCTGCTATTGTTGTTATATGATTTTAGTGAAAGTGGGACATTTATAGATGTGAACTGACATATAAATGCATGCCATTAATATATACATGAATATGATAAACTAGAAATGTATTTATATAAAATATAATGTTTTATTTATAGTGTATATTTAATAATTTAATTTGATGAATAATTATTCATGAATGCAATGTATGGAATAATATATATATATATATATATATATATATATTATTTGTTTTATCCTAATGGTTTTCCCTAAACCACATGGATCAATGGATTTTAAATTATTAATTGTGACCATTTAATGCACAATACCAAATGGGTAGTAATTCATTCTATACAATATGTATTTTAGATTCTTATGGCACTGCCTATATAACGGGAATATATTCTATTCTATAGGGTGTGGTGGATATATCTTGATTTATTCCATCGGTATATTATATTATAATATTAATAATGAAATAAATATCCCATATTTTCCATTTATGAAATATCACGATACAAACAAGGATCCATGTTTTCGATGCACTTTGTTGGTGGTAAGGTGATTTAGTTCACATTTCCCCATGATCTTCCAACAGTTCCCATTACAAAGAGTGACATGAACAAATAATGTTAACATATTCAAGGTACTATATTTCATATTATTATTTATATGTAATTATTGGTGAGGATATATCTAACGTGGTTGGGTTGTATTCCACTTTTTCTGATCATATGATGTTCATACGAAACAAATCAATGACATATCTCTTTTCACATCTAGTTTTATTCTTATTTATTAAAATCTATAATAATTTAAATAAAAAACATAAAATAATATAAAATATATAATTATGATAATTTAATAATGATATTATACTAATATAAACAAATTTCATAATCATATTAATCCATTAATTTTGGTATGTTCAAGTATGGGTCGGTCTAACCACCTACATAAACTATGCTAAAAAATAAAACCATGGATGAATATTAGAAAATAATAACTTATAATATTTTATTACAATAACAAAATTGATATATTATTTATGTTTTGGAATAGTTAAATTAATTTTATACTCATTAATTATGATACCACTATCTGTTTGTTAAAAATCAACAAAACATGTTCATTGATGATTTTTCTTAAAAATATTAACCAAAATTCCAAAATAATGAAATTATAACATTATAAATAATTATAATTAACCAATTTTAAGAAATATTAGTAAATCAAAATGAGTAAAATTTGGTAAATAGGGATGAATTTAACCATTATTTTAAAATTAGTTCAAAATGTTCCTGATTACTCACAACAAATATTTGAAATAGATAATAACTACCTAATATGAAAATTAATAATACTTATATATATTAATGTTATAAACATTTACATATATGAATACGTTTCTAAAATATATTATTAAGACCGTTTTTTTGTAATTTATATTCATGAAACATAGTGGAAGTCCTGAATTAATTTATGGGTTTCTTGTCTCAATTTTCTATTTGTTTATACATTAGTCCTAATACATAATATGTTCTCACATTATTGGTGTATCTTTTACCATTTAATATTTGTAATCATTATTCCATTATATATCATGATGTTCAATGTTTTATTAAATGTTATTCATATCATGGGATTTTACTAAAAAATATATTTTTACAGTGTTCTTTGCCTCAAATTTATCTTCCTTAGATATCATTCCAATGGTTACACTAGATATCTTGAATCTAATGTGATTTAATTTAAATAATAATAATATTTTGAAAATAAATATTATCTTTTCCATTAAATGAGTTTAAATTTATAATTTACTAAACATGAAATGGGTTTGAGACTAAAATTTTATTCAAACAAAACTGTTATAATGCCATTGTTATTTTAAAATAATAAATTTTTTAATATAAAAAGCATCAGAATAATTTTTATTATTTACTTATTTAATAATTACCCATTTATGGAAATTAATGTAGTTTTACATGTCCCAACAAAATTTCACATATAGTTGAATCATATTTAACTCATAGTGTTTATAGTTTATAAAGCCTAGTGTATTATTCTTATTCGGGAACCTTAAGTTTTACCTATTATTATTAGAGGATTACTTTCAAAATTTCCTTTTAAATGCCTCAATAATGGATTGAGATATTTCCATACTAATTTAAATTATTCAGAACCAATTAAATAATTTTTTCAAATTTTTTTATATGATCCATTTTCATCAAAGTGTGCAATGAATATCTTTTTATAATTTTCTATATGAAAACAATTATCCATTTTTATATAACATTTTATATGAAATAATCTTACATTTATTTCATGATTTCAAAAATATAATATTGTTACTTAGTTTTATAAAAAAAATCACTAAAAATACCTTAAAAAATATTGGTATTTCATATTCATTTTTTTAATAATCTTAAAAATCTGTTTTTATGACAATGTTCATTGAAATATATTATACGTGATAAAGGACATTATTCAAACTTTATAATCTATCATACTTTTATAGTGTAGCTATGTTTTATCCAAATCTTTTTTGGGAATTACATATCCCTTATATTCTATAGCCAAATAATATTTAGTGTATATCTATAATTTTTTTCTGACATTCTTCCTCTATGAATACCCTTTTTGTGTTCATTATTTGATGTGTGTTAACCTATATTCGACACCTTGATTGATTTGGGAAAATATTATGTTGTGAATATTTCCATTACCTATATGATCTAAACATCATATGATTTATTATCATGAATTATCTATATTTAACAAAAATTATAATAAATATATTTGGAAAACCATTTATTTTCCAAGGGTTAATCTTAGTATGGAAACTAATTAATTATTTGTTTTATTCAATTTTAGAGGGATGTAGAACCCATTTTATTTGTTTGGGTTATTTATGATGTGATTTTTCATATATTTTCAAATGGAACTCATAATTATGTATGATAATGTATGGTGTACTATATCTACTTCCAATTCATTGGTTAAAAGCTAAAATCACATGAGATATGTAATCATGACCATGATATTGTTTTTCTCAATCATGGGTGAAAGTGGCAGAATAACAATGGTGAAAAATATTTTGGTAAAATTATTTTATTTATTATGAAAGGGTGAATGTTTTGGAATAATTGAAGTATCATTTCCATATATTAATATTTTCTCGATGTTCGAATGATGTCATATGTTTATGCTTATTCTCATTCTTATGTGATGCTCACATTTTTCATATTTATTTATATATTTCTCCACTCTATTTCAATTAATATATATTAATATAATAAGAATTATACCATGATTTAAAATATATTATTTGGTGGTTATATGTTCCTTGTTTATCATGATTATACATATATGCTCATTTTATGATCACTAATGATATTACATTGTTATCAGTTATTTCAACCCTTACAGTAAATCTAATATCACCGTATTATTAATTTTATGTTACCCTAGTTTATGGTTTGAGTATAACTAAAGAGAAACATATTATAATTATTGTATCATCTAATAATTATGATACGATTAAGTTTAATTAAATATTATTTTATTATGTTTCTTTTCATCAAATAAATAAAACATTAGGTTCTCTAGTATGATCTACTATTTTGAGCTAGAATTATAGTTCTTTAAGAAAATTTGATAATTTCTTTATTTAGATATAGACATAATTGTAGATAAGAAAAAAATTATCCCAAAAATCATGGTCATCATTTCATGTAAATTTAATTCCACCTCATTTATTTGGTAATTCCCCTATGAACTATCACCTTGACCATAGAATGAGCCGCATATGGGAGGTGTCAGTGGAAGTTCATTGTTATTTCACCCACCTCAATATCCTCCTTGAAGTAAAACTCTGGTCACGATATCCTTCAAAAATCCATATTTTTAATACATTCCTCCGCACGGAGGTCTGATATCCCACTTATTCATTCACCATATTGGATCACATAAGACAAGATTTTTTTTATAAATCTATTTGATATTTCAGTCTCAATACATCTGATATTATCATACATATTTTTTTTAAAAAAATCCTATATCTTAGTTAATTGGATCCACCATGTGATAATGAAATTTTTTTCCTTGGGTATGAAATCATTTTTATGTATGACATAAGTGTTTCCATCATATCCCTAACTATTATCTGATCACAACTGAAGAATCTATCCCAAAATGACCACCACTAGCTCCAACACACATCTATCCATCCTCAAAGTACCTATCAATCAGTAATGTTCTATTTTTTAATTAACTATGGGTGGGGATGTAGAGGGAACAAATATCAATTAAAAAATGTGAATAGAGTTCATGAACTACCATTATATTTCTAATCATTAAATGGAGAGTCATTCAAGGGAATACCTTTTATGATTAGTTAATAATGATGTATTCTATATCAAAAACATTATAGCCATTTACATCCCTTGTATCTCGTTAATACATACAAACCATATTATAGTTCATTAATTCACCTAATGATATTGGTTCTTGATCATTGGACATGAATGTTTCTCATCAACATGAGTCTAGATTATCAAGCTCAATCAAAGAACTATCATTATATAAAAATGTAATATGCATGAAAAAAATAAAATTGGTAGGTATCTGAACTATGTAGGAAACACAATAATTTATATTTTCATAATACTAAACTACATTTTGGTCCGTCATAGATCATCCCCTGACTAGTATTTGATATTATAACTCAGAATTCACACATAGAATATTCCCATATTTATATTAAAAACATGAATCATCCTTTACTCACTAAATAAATAATGTTATATATTTTTACAGAAGGAGAGTGTACTTAATACATAATTGGTTCTCTTACTAGTCACCAATCACTTGTTGGTGGAGTATTGTGATATGATATCTTTATGCAAACTTTTTCACTTAACAAGTTGACAACTAGAGGTTTAATCAATGGAAAAAATACATCATAATTCTTCCCCGTGACCCTATATATCTATTTTTAGTGGTATATTATAATAGAAAATAATAATCTTAAATACTAAAGAAAATATTGGGATATGACATATGACTTGATATAAAAAATATCACTAAATTTCATATGATTTATGTGATATTTAATTAATCCATAGATAAATTTTGATAAAGTATTGTGTTGAATAGATAGTGTTTACATTCATGGTGAATGTACATATTATCCATCAGACCTTCATATTTACCAATAACCAGAATATGAAATTCCTAAAAACATGACACACCATCCATAAATTACAAATCCCATATTCAAAATGAAATATAACTAAAAATCATGACCTTTATATAGGTCCACTATAATAAAACATTGAATGAAACTGACCAACCTTGACCCCACAAAGAATGATAATAAAAAGTGTGTTCCTTCACAATACCAAATCCAATTGGAAATGGTTATGTGACTATAATTGAACATACATATCACACAATATAAAATGCATTAGTATATTATATCTATAAGTAATCAAAAGAATCCATTTTGGATATTAATAATAAAATACTAGTAAAATAACCAACTTAATTATATATAAATGTATATTACCTGAAAAAAATCTACAATGAGTAAGAAATTTACAATAAATCAAATAATATGGGTAAAAACATTTTATGATCATATGTGATGCCACAAAAATAAAAATAGGGTTAATGGACAACAAAAACGATCTTTGAAAAGACACGTTCATCATCTATTTTTTCCCATTTGGTTATGAATTACAACCAAAACTATAAACAATCATGTCCAATAAGATCACCCCATTAATTTTTATCATCTTCATTGGAAATTAAATGTGTTATAAAAATTAACCTAATAGGGTTAGTATATATATACCTTGGAGTAAATCCCAAAACAACATAGTGTAAAATTGAATGTACTGTTAGCTCAAGAAATATAATGGAATAATGAAAGAAAATTCAATATATTCATTGATGAATATAGATTGAATTATTGCAGATATTCCTACCATGTACAACCCAACTACATAAGGGAATCAACACTATAATTAATCTCAACAATATTAATAACAAAATTATGAAACCTACTTTACCTCTTAGAATATACAATGGGGGACTCAAACCAATCTAAAGAATATGTTTTCTATGAGGTAGTAGGGAACCGATAGGGGAAACTATGACTTTTCATATAAATATCGTTAGATAAGTTATTACTAAACTCTATGTATAGAGGAAACACACCTCAGGAGTGGGAGAATTTATAATAGTTTCAGTTGTGTGGGGGAGTAGTATTCTATTGTAACCCATCAACTACAATATCAAATGATAACACTGAATCATTTTTGTCATCCATATGAAGAATATGATATAAAAATTATATAATATATAAGTCTCTAAAATTAAATATTTATTTATAGTGTAAAATAAGAATTAAAATATAAATATTCTATTGATGGATTACTAATGCGCAAAAATCATATTCCTAAGTAAGAAGATTAAAAAAACATTATGGTTGAACGTTATCATGAAGTGTTCAATGGGGGCCTAGGATATGTTTCCATTGAGAATAGTTTAGATGTGTAATGAAATCTTTATGACATGAATTGGTCTACCAACATGGTAAGAATACTAGTGTACTTGACATGTTGGACTAGAGAATGGTAGTCGATGTATATTAGTATAATTAATTCCATGTAAATGGACATGGTAGACAACATTTCCCATGGATAATAAGAAACATGTAGGCCTAACCAGATCACATAGATAATACATTAGGGTGGTAAATACATCTACTGAGTAAAGTATATGCCATGTTCTCCCAAAACACCTTTAATTGATAACTGAATGACTATTTTGGCACATTATCCCTATACAAACTTGGAAAGGCCTCCTTCAAGAATACAATGTCTATGGACAACATACATATCATATGATATTTAACTAGCTAATGATCCATAAATTTCATTGGATGGGTTTAATATATATATTTCTAAATAACAATATAATGTTTGAAAAAAAATCCTAGAAACACCAACATCCCCAAAATCCTGTTATTATCACTATTCATGTCTATAATATTACCCAGATCACTTTTTAAGGCCTCATCATTCACTTTCATGCATCCAGTTGAATTTTTTATCCCACACCATTGAAAATTTAATTAATATTGTTTATATATATCTTCAATCACCTTCATTCAAATTCCATTTTAAAAACCACATCATGTCACTACCTAATACTACTCCATCACACATATATCTTATCATTTTCAGCATTATTCATTGTAAATCCTTAATATGTTTCATTCAATTCCTATAACAATAATTAATATATATTGGGTCCTGATTCATCTAACCAAAAACCATGTATTAGCCATGTTATGAATTTGTGATGAAAAAAGGATGTGAATTAATATTTAAATTTTTTTAGTCAAACAGAAAGTCAAAAAACCAAATGTTTTCTGTGGATTGTAAAATGATGAAGCATGTTAAGAGATGAATAAAAAGTAATATGTGAATTTATGATCCATAATTATAATAATAAATCAAATAGGATAATAAATTATAAAAAAATTTACATGTGGAAAATATAAACCCTAACTCTTGATTTGAACATTTAGGGGTGATTATCACATCTTCAGAGACTTCGGTGGTGACTTCCAATGATGATTTTTTTTCAACATCCAATATATCAAAATCTAATTATCTATGTATCTATATCGTATGATTTTTTTAATGAGGTTATCCATGCAGAGAGATAATAAGTGATATTTTTTAAAGATAACATAGTTTCACTATCATAGAAACTTTATTAATCAATTATTCATTTTGAATAATTAATCCCTGTAATAATAGTCTAACACATTGAATCTTGTATATAAATACTTATTAATAACTTTCAGGGTAAAAACCATATATTAGAATGTAACCTAAATGAAAATATACTCTATTAGTGGTTCCGTTCTAAGTGAAATTAAAATTATGCCCAACCAATGATTTTTTTAATAAAGAATTTATTATATTCAATATTTTATTTTCAATCATTGAAAATTATAATGTTATGAAAATGTCCAGGCCCCAATATATATTTTTAAATTATTATGGTTGATGAAAATAATCCTAGTAACATCATTATTCACTTAATATTGGGTTTCTATTCACCCTAACACAAGTAATTTTATATTTCAATGCTTAAATTATGATATCACTTTCAATTATGATTTATATGGTGTCCCAAATAACATAGTATAACTACCTATATAATGATATAATGGACTAAATTGTAACATATTTTATAACACCATCAAATAACTAATGTATTATATTTCGAATTATACATAATTACATAAAAATAACGTATATTAAAAAAATTAACATAGGGAAACCAATTTTCATCTACAACATCATAAATTTTATAGTTGGTTAATTATTATTTTTTCAATATCATCCTATAGATATATCATCATATATTTATTATAATTATAAAAAAACCCAAATTTCCCTCATAGAAAATTTCCAATTTTTCATTATGGTATATAATATCTGTATTTCATTACCTTAATTTTTCTATATAGAAATATTTTAAATATCTATATCTTGATCCATATATTTGTTAATATGATTCATATATTTCCAAATATTTAATTTTTTAAATATTTATTTACCAAATAATTAAATTTTATATATTATTTTAATATGAAATACTTTAATTTTAATGTTCTATTATCCACACCTTTGATATCTTTTATTTTATTAAATATGAAAATAATAAAATTATGTTAACTCATTGAAAAATTTCATTTTACCTAATTGAAAATATCGATGCATCATTAATTATGTTGATCAATAAATAAAAAAATTCCCCCATTAACACACCCAATAATAAATATGGTAATTACAAATCATTATTTACAATTTAACACGTGGAATTAATTTATTCATAGTAATTATTGATAATGTTCATCTTTATAGTTTCATTATTTTTAATTTTTGATAACTATTTTTCAGATTATTGATTTATTATTATACTCTTCATGGTTGATTGAGATATAGAAAAATTATACTAATTTATGGTAAATAGTTTC
The DNA here is from genome assembly GCA_963277665.1 of Viscum album. NCBI lineage: Eukaryota > Viridiplantae > Streptophyta > Magnoliopsida > Santalales > Viscaceae > Viscum > Viscum album. The sequence goes on from OY728128.1 coordinate 163,856,791, forward strand.
AGGTCCCATTAATTTATACTTTCAATACATTACAAAATTATTTTCTAGGAATTTTTTGTTTTCTATAAATTATTTTCTCTAAATTTAAACCTCAATAGGATGAAAATAGCATATATTTATACAAAAAATTATATGCGGCCTTTATATAATAAAATTTCTTATTTCTCAAATCATTATTTCTTCAAGGCATTTTTTATCTCTTTTACAATGTCTGTTGTGATGTTCTAAAAGATAACCCATATATTTTCCCCATCTAATTCTAATAATTATTTTAGAGTTACCTTTTGGAAATAATATATAAAAAATAACTTTTTTCACTAAATTGTTAATAATTTATATTCCTCAAAATTTCCTCAATAATTTTTCCCAACACATTACACAATACCCTAATTCATCATACCCAAATATTGTGAGACAATTTCATGACCAATCAAAAACCTTATGAGGTCTAAGAATCGTAATCATATAAATAATATTGGTTCATATGAGATGATGATTCAATTCAAGAATTGATGACAACAAAACGAAATAATATATTGTGTCCCACAATATACCCATTATAATAAATTATTAATCCATTCCAAACCAATATCAAACTTTTGATAAAAATAATTTCAAAAGTTTTAAAATTACATTTGGAAAATGGTAAATATATTTGTAATAAATTTTATCATTATTTATTATCCCACATGATTTGAACATGATCATTGAAATTAGTGAAAATTGATTTTGATTTCAACAACTATCCATTTCATCTATACCCAAATCATAATATTCTATGTGAATTTGTACTTACTATAAGTAACTAGTAAAAAAATACTCTTTATATATATACCTCATCCTGCTAGTACATGATTACATTATTTATTAATAATCCATATTCATTAAAAAAATTTTAGAGAAATTTATTATACCTGTAAATATTAATCTATTAATTTTTATCTTGCAATTAAAATCCTACTTAAATTGTTTCAACTTTGTAAGAATTTTTTTAAATAATATTTTTATTGAAGTTGGAATATCTAAATATTATTGATATTTTATTTCTTATGTTTTATAAAATGTAACAACTATAAATATAATTTAAAACTAATACTAAATACTGTACCATCCATTATAATATAACATAGGTAATAAAAATCTATACGAAATAATATTCATGAGTTTAATGTATCTTTTTCTTATATTTTTTATTTTTCCTTGAACATATTCTCCACATTGATTCGGTATTATGATAAATATATTCTCTTAAATAACTTTACCTAAAATATTGGGATATTATTATCAATATTTTCATGGTGGAGAGGTATTCTCTTTCAAAATTCTAAAGTAGTGATTGTGAGATAAATTATTTTGACCTACCCTTTTCACCAGCTCTATATTTCATTTTATCCTTTCCATAAAGTATTGGAGTATTACAATAAGTTATATTTTATTTGTAATTAACTTCAATATGAAAGATACAATATCCTAAATATCATCTTTGATTTCCATCTTCTTATAATGGATTAATTCACATTGATGAAACTTTCATACTGTTACATTACTACCCTTGATGTGTATACTCCTATAATTCCATTATTAGTTATTAAAAAAAAATTCTTAGTCATTCTTTATAAAAAATACAAAACACAAAATTATGATTGTTGTTCTTCTTTATGAAAATGATATCAACCTCATTATAGGATTTTATATGTAGTCCTTATCATTCCAATAAACAATAAATTTATTTTGTAGGCATTTTTTATATATCAAATGAAGCTGTAGTGAATGAATTTTTTTGGGATATTTTTCTACATTATAGAATTAATATACTATTAATGAATAATAAATTTCTATTTAGTGATATTATTAATCTCATTTTTAATTTCATAGTAAAAAACTCAGTATGTTAACTTTAGTATTAAATTTTATAATATAAGAACCCCAATATCCTTGTGAAGGATTCATTAATCTTTTTCATATCACCATAATTACTTATATCGATACAATTAAATGTGAAAAATATTTCCAATTTCATAAATTCATCTGTCATTTACCTTGGAACAATTATTTTAGGCTCACATTCCTGAAATTTTTTTTGTAACCATAACTACAATTTTTTTTCATCATATGATTTTACCTTATATACCCACATTGATCTGGACCCCAACCACATTCTTTGGATTCCAAAATTTTGTATTTTTTGATATTAGATTTCTTTAATTGATTAAAAAATTTCTTATTTTTTATTTTTATTAAACGGTTCACAATTATAAACATATAAGCTATATTTATTTTTTTCTCTTATTTAGATAATTTTTTATATAAGAGCCTTCCTCACATTGTCAATAATTTTTAGTGCATCTTCTATATCATTATTATATTATTTTTCTAAAGTTATTAAATTCTTTTGATCAACTATAAAAATTATATTATCTTTAAATAAATGAATTGAAAAATATTATATTCATCAAAGGAATATAATTTTTTAAACAGAAGGATATTATTTTCATATAATTTTTAATGTTGGCTTCCAATATTGTTTCAATCCATTCCAATGGCCTCATATTCATTATTATATTCTATTTAAAATATAGAATGAATAATTTTTGAATGATGTATATTCTATGAAAAATGAAATCCTATAAATGGAAATTTTCATTGATAAAAAAAATTTCCTCCTAATTTTTTTTGAATAAGTATACCATCCTCTTTTAAATATAAAATTTTCAATCGAATATTAATAAAATTAATCTTTTAGGTTTTTTTTAAAAATTCAATATGATAATTTTCTGTTGAACAAATGAACATCCTTTATTTTTGGAATATCATACACCATAAATGCACATTAAAGATAAAATAGTTATATTACATTAAAAAATTTATATTATATCGATAATTGCTTCATATTTTAAGAGTATTATTGTTTGATCATAATCAGTAATAAACTTCTCACTTAATAAATGAAAACACAAATTCTTCCCATTTATCATAAAACTTCAACCCCAAATTTGATAAAATCATCTAAATGATATATGTGTTTAAGGTCATGATTTAAAATCAATTCCTCAAAATGTAAAGTGTTACTGAAAAACCTTTTTTATGTTAATTAACATTGAACAACACATCCATCAAATTTATGGATGATTGGTATCCCATGAACATGTTGTACATTTTATCAATCAAGAATCCCCATAATGTAATTATATATTTATATAAGTATCATTATCTATAATATATATATTAATTATATCGGATATAATTATATTTCATAAAGTTCAACAATGAGTGATAATTATAAGTAAATAAATTATTAGTCGAAAAAATATCTTATCATTTTATTTTTTTAATATCCACAAATATTTTATGTCATAGATGGTTATGCCATTTTTTATTAGAGTATCAATCTCATTATCTATATTTTTGAGAAAAATACACAACCAAATTATTTCAATAAATTTTATATTTATTGGGAAAAATGATAAATTTTAGATAGAGAGAACCAAAGAATGTTTATTTTTATATTAATTTTCCTTTTGATCAATCCACTATTCAGAAAGGAATGAATTATCTTAAATCATTAGAAATGTATTATGATAACAAAATATAATGAGAAAAAAAATAATCATTTACTTCATCCACCACAAATGTTTATGATAATAAATGTCAAAAAGATAAGTGAAACTTTTCATGATAGAATGACCAGATCATAACTAACAAGGATTTATAGGATATTACCCACCTTAGTAGATCACTACCTTTATAATGATATGACATGCTAAGATCCAAAACTTTTTTTTCCAACTATCAAAAACTTATATTAGAATACTACTGGCTAGACATAATTCCATCGAAATGATAATATTGAATAAAACTTTTTTATATAGTGTCAATGATTATATCCTCTTACAATATCTGTGATTCAATTGGGTACCTCTTTTTTTTTTACTATACTGTCTAATTTCTAGATGTTAATAATTTTCAAATAATAATTGAACAACTATAATTTCCTCCATATATTTATTATGATCATTTTATTTAGGAAAAAATATATATGTTTCATTATACCAACTATAATTTAAAGAAATACCACCATATAGAAATAATTAAGATATCTATATTATGTTTCATATCTTCCTAAAAATACATGACATTTCACATCATGATTCACATATTAAGGATGTATTTGATCGTGTTTTCCATTGAAAATGTATGAGTATGTTCCTAATAAATAAATAAAAACTTCATTTATATTACCATAATATATCAACATTCAATACATATCACTTATTTCTGGTTCTTATATGTAATTTGAATATGTTAATATCCTTAGAATATTTTTCACATCAAATTCCTAAAGATAGTTCTCAATGAAATCAGAATCCATATAGTATGTGATAATATTCATTATGAAATATTTCATATGGTCTAGAAGAACCAATATAATGTGAGATATATGATTCATTATTAGCATACACGGGTATCCCATAATAATTGACACTTAATGATGCATTGTTTACAGTTTTTGATTTAAATAAAGGGAGATCAAGAGGTATATCCCCCCAATAAAAATGATTCATGCTAGTATGTCAAATAATATGCCTATTAATAGATATTTTATTGGGTTATTATACCAGTTTTCATTATTAATATGTATCTTGAATAGAGGTCATTTATGTATTTAAAAATAATGATGTCATATTATCTTGTAGAGTAAGAGAATACCCGGGACACCATAATTAATGTGGAATATGCTAAATAGTCATGAAAATATTAACCTTTTATATAAATGTCAAAATATATCTCAAAACATTTATTCTTATAGAACTATCAAACTAAATCTAGGGCCATGTTGTTTTGTAGACAAGTTCTTTTTTGAAAGACAATGAAAAATACATAAATAAAAATGCTTGATATCATATCAATGCATTATGTTTGTTCAATATTTCTTATAAACATATTTCTTTATTGGTTCCATTTTTTTAAATTGATCAAGATAGTATTATTTCGTTACAATAACCTTTTTACATTTTTGAAATAATCCATGAGATTCACAAACAAAGTGTATTCAAAATGACTATATATTATAATAAAATTAAAAAAAATTATTCCTTTGTTTCCAAAATTATATTAACTATAGTAAAATATCATATTACAAATTCAATCACAATATATCAATGTTCATAATATTTTTTTATACTACAAAATGTTTTATTGTTCATATGATAATAAATAGATATTTTTTATTCAAACATTAGTAAATTCTAGAAAATATATATTTATTTATATAATTGGAGTATTTAATTAAATATACTTATTAGAAATATGTAAATGAAATATTTTATGGGAGGATATGGGTTTATTTTAATGAACCAATTTAAATGATATTTTTTGTTTAATAAAATTTACAAAGTCCTAATTTATAAATTTAATAAATGTTATTAGTATTAAAATCAGTCATACGATATAATAATTATCAATATATTTTTAAATTTTGTTTGATGAATAACATAGAAGAAATAATAATATATGGGCCCTTTTAAAATTATAATTATTTAAACCAATGTATAAATTCATAAATTATTTCATTTCACCACTTATGGATGTGGTGACACTATAATAACCAAATATAGATTTCAATCATGCTATAAAGAGAAAACTCCGGGCTCCGACTATCAAGAATATTAAGACAAGATAAGAGAATATTATTCAGTTTGATGGTGAATGATCCGAAGAACATGAAATTTTTTATCAAAATATGAAAATATCAACAATTCCATTTGGATATTCCTAAATTAGATGTAGATATCTATAGGAATTATCACTCGACATCTCCATCTAAATGACAAAGTGAAAAGGGAAACAATATAAATATTATCGAGGAATATTATCACCAATAAGGAGACTCCTATTCAAATAATTTTTATTATATATTTTATTTTTAGTTATATGTTATTTTCATGTGTGTTCATCTCATTATTCAAATTTATCTTTTAATTCTAATAAAAACTCAAATTTTTCACAAGCCTAATGCACTCTCCATTCATTAAGAAGCTTCAAATACTTCATGATCATTATATTTTTCTATTTATTTTTATATTGATATCACCCATTTAAATATTTCAATATAGTGAAAAATTATTAATTTAATTCTCTATGATGTATTTTTAGGTCATTTAAAAATAATTTTCCACAAATATCTAATCTATGTTTTAGTTGTAATGATTGTATATATTTTACACTATGTTTATTGAAAATATAGAATAAAAACTGATTTTATTGAACCAAATATATCTCATGAAATAAATCTTCATCAATGGAACCATTATCCAATCTATAAATAAAATAATATATTTAAAATTGATCTTCTATAATTTTATATTTTATTCATCCACTGTTCAATAATCTCAATGTCCTGATGAAATCAATTGAAAAACATCCATTTTTCTATGGAACTAAATGGATTTTAAAAAATATTGGTTCTTCATTTCAATGGTATAATGGATTCATTTTAATCTATGGTCTATTGTTCTTTCTATATCCACATTTTATACCTCAAAATACTTATTTATAAGAAACATTATTTTACCTGAATCATCATCTCATTTTAATAATTTATCATTTAACAAATAATTTAATATATTTATAATAAATTAATATTTTCATGGTTCTCACAGAACACAAAAATGATTTTTTCATCTAAAATAATATTACTTATTATTACCTTCTTAATGGTTAATACTTCCAATTTTCAACTATAATAATTTACTTTCATATAAATTTACATTTCCAATATATTTTAAAAAATATTTAAGGAGAAAAAAATTTAGGAAAACATATAAAAAATTTAATCTATGAATAAAGAGTCATTATTATTAAATCACTAATTATATCCAAGAAATGTCAAAAGTTGTTTTCCATCTAACTTGAAGACCCTAAAAATTTATCAAACATTCTAAAGCATCCTTCAATTTTCCCAAACTTTTTCATGAATCCAAAAAGAATCACTCTTAAAATATTAGTATAGTTTCAAATAAGTTTAATCACAAATTTATTAGTTTGAAAATTTCTATCACTATACACATCATTGGGGTTGAAAATATAGTTAATTACATTCAGTATTGTTGTGTCGTGATAAATAAGTTAATATAGGGGTATCAAATAAATTTATGGAATTAGTTTTTGAATATATAGGGGGAAGCTACTATGGATGAATTGATGGTTGAATTATTCTATGAATATTGTGGAGAAACACGATATGTAGTTATGTTAATTTTTCAATCTTATATGTTGTGTTATGAAATATTAATGTGAAATAGATTGATGGTTTGAGAGAAAATAATTTCATAAAGAAAAATTACTTTTTGAAAATGTTATAATTATTATAAGGATATTATAACATAAAAAAATCTCATTATTTTATTTTATTTAAGGGATAAGGGCTATAATAAGATTTATAAATTTCCAAATGGAAATTAATTATTTAAAAATAGATATCGATTTTCATATGTTATCCTAAATATTGGAATAAAAGGGTAAAATAAAATAAAAATATATTGTGGATTAATTTTTATTACTTATTATAAACATAGGGAAATGAAAATTTGGTATTATTAAAAAATACCACATTTTTAATATATATTTTATTTATAAATAATGAAAAATCTTAAAATATAACATAGAAAAAAATATCTATAATAGAGAACTAAATAATCTATCTATTTTGAAAAATCTGTGAAAATTCAAAAAATTATTTTGAATTTATAATTGAATTTTGAAAAATATATTTGAAACTATATAATAATGGAAGTAATCCATTATGGTAGAATGTAGAATGCATATATCATTTTCTATTAATGTGACAATTTTTTCATCCTCTCAACATAGATGTCTGATGTTAAAATATTTCCAAATTAAATATATTGATTGTGAATTAAAATATAATGGAGGTGATATTAACATTAAATTTACAACATTGATTGACAATTTCAAATTTTTAGGTAGAATTTGATTGATTTTTTAATTTATATAAGGTGATATATTATGAAATAGAGAAATGATAATTATCAAAATTAATCAATTCCCTTCATACAGAATTTGTATTCAGAATATATTTATGGTATATCAAACATTTTCTATTTGTGATAAAGTGATTAAATATAATTAATAGTAATATTTGAGTATTCGAATTATCATGGGTGATATATAGTTTCTCAATTGGATCAACAATATTTACATTTAAAATAAAATATAATAGAATTCCAAAATAATATTTGTCACCAGTCAATGTAATTTTAATTTTATATGGATAAAATTTTATTAATATACTCCAAAGGAAATTAATATTCCTATAATAAAAAATTGATGTAAACTAAGAAATACTTTGACGTAGTTAAAATAATTGAATGTATTTTTAGAAATACATAATGGTATTATAATGAGTGAAACACTATAAAAAATATCCCCCAGCATTATTGATCTTCCTTATTTTTGATTTATTGAAGTTGAACATAATATTGATGTTCTGTATGTTATGAAATATTATTGCGATATTATAATGGGCATATATATGTATAATTTATTTGTATAGTTTTATTATTTTTTATTAAATCCTAGAAACCCTCAACATTTACCATGATTTAGTAGGTAGTAATGAAGTGGATGACTTCAAAACCACACCTCTAATTGGTTATGGATTGGAAAGGATAATCAAGTATATATAATAAAAAAAAATGGGACACATTGTCCCAAATAAATATATATTAGGGAAAAAGTATGAGTTACACTAATAAACAACATCACACATATAATATATAAATCATCACAATATATAAACGTAATTTCATAATGTGATGAAAAAAAGAAAATATAATGAAAATATACATTGAAGTCACCATGGACTCTAATATAAACAGAATTACTACAAGAGGTAGTGATTCCATGTTAGATTTCAAACATACTGTTTTAGTATAAAGAAATAGCATATCTATATATGGCGTGATCATACGTGTATAATCAAATGATCCAAAACCCAAACCGCACATGAAAAGATGATGTAGTGAATCTAAATCGTAGCGAATAAGCAGAATAATCAAACGCATTACTTATATAGGTAAAACTATATCCAATTATCATTATGTATTAGTTACCATGAAGTTCATATATGTAAGAAATGAAATATAGAAATGAATACATATATGGAAGGTACCCCAATACATGTACCCATTGATTTCTCATTCTCATACCCCAACACCAAATGTTCTATTCATTAATCAATTATAATAGTAATCCACTATCTCATACACATAAATCTCAACCAAATATCACCATATCCATTGTAAAGTAACATGTATAGAATATATCACATCCCATATAACACTGATGATAATGAAAATTTAAACGGACATGTAATAAAAAATAATATATTTTATTATACAAAAAAATGGAAAGAAAAAAATAATTTCATAGAGGTATAAAGTAATTAGGACCTAGTGCGTCATCCTAAGAGATCATAACATAGATATCGGTAAATTAACCCAAACATGATTAAACATTTAGGGGGTTACCCTAATTTCCCTATGAAGCAAGGCTATCAACAATAATGTTTACTTCGAGATAGGTATGCTTCAGGTTTTATAGAACAATGTAATTATTTATTCTCGAGATGATATTAATAATTGAACATGAAAATAATGTTTTCATTGAATATTATTTTAAATAAATGTCATGTATGTTCCATTATTATATTGAGAAATATTAAATGTTATACAAATGTTTATTCCATTGAGATGAACATTACCCTCCACAGAAAGAGTGTTACCATGTCCATTGGAAATGTTGAAAAAATTAACGACATATCCTATGGTGTCGCCAACAATAACACAACCTCAAATGACGCCATGATTACAAGATCCATCTATATTCTTCTTGATACCATGACAATGAGGAATCCATCAAACCAATTTACATAGTGAATACATCCTCTAAAAACCAGTCGCACATCTCCTGTCATTCTTGACTTTAATGGATATTTTCATCAGACCCACTATTTCTTTCACACACAAGTATAGTGAAAATGACCTTCATCATAGAGAATTTGTAAACATACCATATACCAAAAAATTATATCCAAAATACACAAAAAAATCCTAAAACATTTAAAATGATAGTGAGGTTGGGGTGTAGTATTCATTTTTTTCCTTCAATAACATATAGGTTGGAAAAAACACATAGGACCTAAATCATTTGGACACCAATTTCTCTCTTGAATAGGGTGGTGTTGAATATCAAGTCAATGAATATAAATAATATTATACAACACAACTATTCTTGGGTAGTGTACATAGATTTAGAGCGAACTAAAATTATAATCCAACATGGCACATGGATGCTACTAATAAGGTATAAAAAACTAATTACCTATAAAAATATAAGAATCATGTTTAATCATCAATAATCATTTATATTTAGTGAATAATATTTTTTCATTTTTTGATAATAGAAATAAAAATTATGGTTTAATTATTCTATTTCTTCATAAGGAAAAATTATTTTATAAATCAAAATTCTAATTCATTATTTCAATTCTATCCTATTTTTGAGTAATTCCAAAAACCACATTGTTCATTTTCAATATATCATTAACACCACGATTGAAAAAAATCCAATGAGGTAATTTATAATTTATTTATAATTCACTAATATATTTTTTCATTCATGTGGCCTGAAATACTACATGGAAAAAAAGTCATGGTGAAAAGGCCATCTTTAAATTACAACACGAATTCACCAAAAATTACCATAATGAAAACTATCCATTAAAATGGAAACATCAAGAAATATAAGAAACCCGATTTCTAAAACCATATTGACCAATTAATCAACACTGCAATAAAAAATTACAAAATATACTTGCACATCTCTCAAAATACATATTCCATCCCAATATAACATCCTATTAATATATATACAACAAGGTACCCCCTATCTTTAAATGTTATAAACATCCCTATCATAATATCCCAAATAAAAAAGTATCCACAAAAATACAAAAAGAGTACTAACAAAAAAAATGCAAAATTTATTTTCAATACTACATTAATCACACAATAATTAAGGGGAGTCAAATGATAATGTTCTAGGAATTTAATTATTATAGAATATATGGATGTTAACACAAAATCACTAAACATTAAATTAACAAAAAACAATAATTATCCTTTATCCTATTGAATTAAATGATTAATTATGATTAGTATTTAAATAAAATAAATAAAATAGTTTACAATATCTTGAAATCAACCTTAATATTGTTTCAAGAAATATATTCATGTTAAAATATTTTTATGAAGAATAATAATTAATTAAATATTCAATATTAATTTTATAATTTATCCTAACTTATTTATGTTGGTTAAACAATTTCAATGATATAACCATTCCCGAAGAACACTATAATGCGTGAAAAAAACCACCCCTTATAACAATTATTAAGAGGCATTTTATCATATCAAAAACCATATAAATTCACTAATTTCTATTCCATAATTGATTATTACTTCCTTTTTATATTATTATATCTGTTATGTTTATTACACGATTACCTATAGAAAATTCTATATGTTGGTCCCACACTTATATATAAAATAAGAAAGAACTAAGGAATCCCATAACTCAATAAAAAGAATTAACAACTCAATGAGATAGTATAAAAGAAAAATCATAGATACCTAACAACCGATAAATCAAATAATCCTTTGATCCCCATGGATATTATTCAACCATTGATCTGATATAAACATCTAATATAATCCGCAACAAATTTAAAAGAAATTACTGTAACATTGATCGAAAATATTGAATGGGATAGAATAGAACCATTAAAGAAAATGAAAGATATCATCTTACCATCATTAGTCAATCATTGGAATGTAGGGGTTAAAGATAAGAAACTGATATCAAAAAAATATTAATGAGGTCCTTTGCATGACTAGGGTATGAATAAAAAGGGATGAAATATGATACAATCTATATGGAATCCATATTTATATATGATTGTTAAAATAGAGGACCATGATGTGAGCCTCTTCACTCATGTACCATTTCATCCTAAACCAAAAATCAACCACGTCATCCCTTCTCATACACTTGAAATCACACAATACATCATTGAATATATATGAAAAAATGTGACCTTATATAAGATACATCCCAACAACAAAAAATTAATGATTGAATGAAATAACAGAATCAAATATTATAATTAAAATAAATAATTGAAAATAATAATATGATATTAGGTTAACAAAAAAATATAAAAAATAAATTGAAAAATAAAATATTCTTTTAAATATTTATTCTAACGTAATATTAAATGTTTTAATTATTTTACACATTATTAACAATATTCTTACATTTTTCAATTAAAAACATTATTTTGAGATTAAAAAAACCATTAATTAAGATATCTATATTATGTTTCATATCTTCTTAAAAATACATGACATTTCACATCATGATTCGTATATTAAGGATTTAGTTGATCATGTTTTCCAATGAAAATTTATGAGTAGGTTCCTAATAAATAGATAACTTATTCATTTATATTACCATAATATATCAACATAAAATACATATCACTTATTTATTGTTCTTATATGTAATTTGAATGTGTTAATATCCTTAGAATATTTTTCACATTAAATAACTAAAGATAGTTCAAAATGAATTCAGAATCCATAGAGTCTATGATAATATTCTTTATGAAATATGTAATATAGTCTAGATGGACCAATCTAATGTGACATAGATGATTCATTATTATCAGACAGGGGTAGCCCATAATAATTGACAGTACTTTTTTCATTGTTTACAGTTTTTGACTTAAATAAAGGGAGATCAAGAGGACTATCCCAAATAGAAATGATTCATGATTGTAGGTCAAATAATATTCCTATTAATATATAAGTTATTGTGTTCTTATACATGATTTCATTATTAATATATATCCAAAACAGAGGTCATTTATGTATTAAAAAATAATGATGTCATATTATCTTGTAGAGTAAGGAAACACATGGTACACCAAAATTGATGTGGAATTTGTTAAATATTCATGAAAGGATTACACTTTTATATTAATGATACAATATATCTCAAAACATTTTTTCTTATGTAACTATCAAATTAAATCTAGGGCCATGTTGTTTTGTAGAAATGTTATTTTTTGAAAGACAATGAAAAATACATAAATAAAAATGTCTGATGTCATATCAACGTATTATGTTTGTTCAAGATTCCTTATAAACATATTTCTTTATTAGTGCCATTTTTTTAGTTGATAAAGATATTATTATTTCATTATGATAACCTATTTACATTTGTGAAATATTCCATGAGATTCACAAACAAAGTGTATTCAAAATCACTATATATTATAATTAATTTAAAAAAGAATTTATTCCTTGGTTTTAAAAATTGTATTAATTTAAGTAAAATATGATATTACAAATTCAATCAGAAGATATAAATGTTCATAATATTTTTGTTTTATAATACCAAATGTTTTATTGTTCATATGATAATAAATAGTCATTTTATATTCAAACATTAATAAATGTTGGAAAATATATATTCATTTATATATTTGTAATATTTAATTAAATATACTTATTAAAAATAAGTAAATGAAACATTTTATGGGATGATATTGGTTAATTTTAATGAACTAATTTAAATGATATTTTTTATTAAATAATATCTAAAAAATCATAATTTATAAATTTAATAAATGATATTATTATAAAAATCTGTCATAGGATATAATAATAATCAATATATTTTTATATTTTTCTGATTAATAACATAGAAGAAATAGTAATATATGGGCCCTTTTACAATAATAATTCTTTAAACCAATGTATAAATTCCTAAATTATTTCATTTTACCACTTATGGATGTGGTGACTCTATAAAAACCAAATCTAGATTTCACCCATGCTTTAAAGAGAAAACTCTATGCTACGACTATCAGGAATATTAACATAGGATAAGAGAGTATTATTGAGTTTGATGGTGAATGATCAAAAGTGAATGATATTTTTAATCAAAATATAAAAATATCAATAATTCCATTTGGAGATTCATAAAGTACTGTAGATACATCTATAGGAATTATCACCTGATATCTCCATCTTAATGACAATGTGACAAGGGAAACAATAAAAATATTATCAAGGAATATTATAACCGATAAAGTGACTACTATTTAAATAATTTTAATTATATATTTTATTATTAGTTATATGTACTTTTCATGTGCATTCATTTCATTATTCAAATTTATCTTTTAATTCTAATAAAAACTTAAATTTTTTCACAGGCCAAATGCTCTATCGATTTAAAAACAAGATTCAAATACTTCATGATCATTATATTTTACTATTTATTTTTATATTGATATCATCCATTAAAATATTTCACTACAGTGAAAAAATATTAATTTAATACACTATGATATATTTTTGGGTCATTTAAAAATAAATTTTCACAAATATCTAATCCATGTTTTAGTTATAATGATTGTATAAATTTTACACTATTTTTATTGAAAATATAGAATACAAATTGATTTTATTGAACCCAATATATCTCATTAAATAAATCTTAATCAATGGACCCATTTTCCAATCTATAAATAAAACAACATATTTAAAATCGATCTTCTATAATTTTGTATTTTATTCTTTCACAGTTCAATAATCTCAATGTCCTAATGAAATCACTTGAAAAACATCCATTTTTTATGAAACTAAATGGATTTTAAAAGATATTGGTTCTTCATTTGAATGGTATGATGGATTCATTTTAATCTATGGTCTATTTTTCTTTCTATATCCACATTTTATACCTCAAAATACTTATTTATAAGAAACATTGTTTTACGTGAATCATCATCTCATTTTAATTCTTTTTCATTTAACATATCACTTTATATGTTTATAATAAATTAATATTTTCATTGTTCCTATAGAACAAAACAATGGTTTTATCATCTAAAAAATATTATTTCTTATTACCTTATTCATGGTAAACACTTCCAATTTTCAACTATAATAATTTACTTTCATATAAATATACATTTCCAATATATTTTAATAAATATTTAAGGAGAATAAAATATAGGAAAAAATATAAAAAAATTAATCTATAAATAAAGTTTCATTAAAATTAAATCACTAATTATATCCATGAAATGTCAAAATTTGTTTTCCATCTAACTACAAGACTCTAAAAATTTATCAAACGTCCTAAAGTACCCTTCAATTTGTCAAATTTATTTCATGAATCCAAAAAAAATCACTCTTAAAATATTAATATAGTTCCAAATAACTTTATTCTCTAATTTATTATTTTGAAAATTTCTATAACTCTACACATCATTGGGGATGAAAATATTGTGAATTACATTTAGTAATGTTGTTTCATGATAAAGAAGTTAATATAGGAGTATCAAATCAAATTACAGAATTAATTTTTGAATATTTAGGGGGAATCAACTATGAATGAATTGATGGTTGAATGATTGTATCATTATAGTGGAGAAACACTATATGTAGTCATGTTAATTTTTCAATTTTTTATGTATTATTATGATATATTTATGTGAAATAGATTGATGGTTTGAGAGAAAATAATTTCATAAAGAAAAATTATTTTTTGAAAATTTTATAATTATTATAAGGATATTATAACATAATTTTTTTTATAATTTTATTTTATTTAATTGATAAGGGCTATAATAAGATTCATAAATTTCCAAATGAAAATTAATTATTAAAAAATAGATATTCATTTTCATTTTTTATCCTAAATATCAAAATAATAGGGTAAAATAAAATAAAAATATATTATAGATTCATTTTTATTACCTATGATAAACTTAAGGAAATGAAAATTTGGTATTACTAAAAAATACCACATTTTTAATATTTATTTTATTTATAAATAATGAAAAATAACAAAATATCCCAAAGAAAAAAATATATATAATGGAGAACTATTTAATCTATCTATTTTGAATGATCTGTGAAAATTCAAATAAATTATTTAGAATTTATAATTTAATTTTGAAAAATATATTTGAAACTGTATAAATATGGATGTAATCCATTGTGGTAGAATGTAGAAAGCATATATCATTTTCTATTATGTTGACAATTTTGTTATCCTCTCAACATGGTTGTATGACGTTTAAATATTTCTAAATTAAATATGTTGATTTTGAATGAAAACATAATAGAGGTGATATTAATATTAAATTTACCACATTTATTGAAAATATAAAATATTTAGGTATAATTTGATAGATTTTTTAATTTATATAAGGTGAAATAATACCAAATAGGGAAATGATAATTATCAAAATTAATCAATTCCCTTTATACAGAATTTGTATTCAGGATATATTTATGCTATATCAAACTTTTTCAATTTGTGATGGAGGGATTAAATATAATTAATAGTAATATTATAGTATTCAAATTTTCCTGGGTGATATATATTTTTTTTAAACAGGATCACCAATATTTAAATTTAAAATAAAATATAATAGAATTCAAAAATCATATTTATCACCATTCAATGTAATTTTCATTTTATATGGAGAAAATTTTATTAGTATACTCCAAAGGAAATGAATAGTCCTATAATAAAAAATCGATGTAAACTGAGAAATACATTGACGTACTAAAAATAATTGAATTTATTTTTAGAAATACATAATGGTCTTTTAATGAGTGAAACACTAGGAAAAATTTTATCCCAACAATATTGATCTTCCTTATTTTTGATTTATTGAATTTGAACATAATATTGATATCCTGTATGTTATGAAATATTATTGTGATATTATAACGGGGATATATATATATATAATTTATTTTTAATGTTTAATTATTGTGTTATTAAATCCTAGAAACCCTCAACATTTACCAAGATTTTTTAGGTAGAAATGAAGTCGATGACTTCTAAACCACACCTCTAATTTGATATGGATAAGAATGGAGCATCAAGGGTATATAATAAAAAAATATGGGACACATTGTCCTAAATAAATATATATTAGGGAATATATATGAGATACAGTAATCAACAGCATCACACATACAATATATATATCATCTCAATATATAATCGTAATTTAATAATGTGATGAAAAAAATAAAATATATTGAAAAATACTTTAAAGTCGCCATGGACTCTAATATAAACAGAATTAATACAAGAGGTAGTGATTCCATGTTATATTGCAAATATACTATTGTAGTAGAGATAAATAGCATATTTATATATGGGTTGATCATAACAATATAATCAAATGATCCAAACCCAAACCACACATGAAAAGATGATGCATTGAATCTAAATCGTAGTGAATAAGCTAAATAATCAAACTGATTACTTATATAGGTAAAACTATATCCAATTATCATTAATTTTCAGTTACCATGTAGTGTATATATGTATGAAACGATATATAGAAATGAATACATATATGGAAGGTACCCCCATACATGTACCCATTGCTAGGTCATTCTCATATCCCAACGCCAAATGTTATATACATTAATCAATTATAATAGTAACCCACCATCTCATGCACATAAATCTCAACCACATATCACCATATCCATAATAAAGTAACAAGTATAGAATCTATCACATTTCATATAACCCTGATGATAAAGAAAAATTAATCGGACTTGTAATAAAAAATATTTTATTTTATTATGTAGAAAAATAAAAAAAGAACAATTTCATAGAGGTATAAAGTAATTAAGACCTAGTTAATCATCCTAAGAGATCATAACATACATTTGGGGAAATTAACCCAAACATGATTAAAAACTTAGGGGGTTCCTCTAATTTCCCTTTGAGGCAAGTCTATCAACAATAATGTTTACATCAAGATATGTTTACTTCAGGTTTTGGAGAACAATGTAATTATTTATTCTCAGGATGATATAAATAATTGAACATGAGAAGAATGTGTTCATTTAATATTGTTTTAAATAAATTATGTGTAAGTCTCATTATTATAGAGTGAAATATTATATGTTATACAATTATATATTCCATTGAGAAGATCCTTACCCCCCACCGAAAGAGTGTTACCAGGTCCATAAGAAATGTTGAATACAATAAGGACATATCCTATGGTTTCACAAATAATACCACATCCTCAAATGTTGTCAAGATTACATGATCCATCTATATTATTCTTGATACCATGTCAATGAGGAATCCATCCAACCCATTTATATAGTGAATGCATCCTCTAAAAACCTGTTGCACATCTCATGTCATTCTTGACTTTATTGGATATTTTCATCTGACCCACTATTGCTTTCACACACAAGTATATTGAAAATGAGCTCCATCATAGATAAATTGGAAACATTCCATATACCAAAAAAATTATGACCCAAATACACAAACAAATCCTAATACATTTAAAAGGATAGTGAGGTTGGGGTATAGTATTCATTTTGTCCATTAAATAACATATAGGATGGAAAAATCACTTAGGACCTAAATCATTTGGACACCAATTTCTCTCTTGAATAGGGTGGTGTGGAATATGAAGTCAATGAATATAAAGAATATTATACCACACAACCATTCTTGGGTATTGTACATAGATTTAGAGTGAACTAAAATTATAATCCAACTTTGCACATGGATGCTACTACTAAGGTATAAAAAACTAATTACCTACAAAAATATAAGAATCCAGATTAATCATTAATAATCATTTATATTTAGTGAATAATTTGTTTTTCATTTTTTCATAATAAAATTAAAAATTTTGGTTTAATGATTCCATTTCTTCATAAGCAACAATTATTTTATAAATGAAAATTAGAATTCATTATTTCAAATCTATCCTATTTTTGAGTTATTCTAAGAACCAGATGGATCATTTTATATATATCATTAACACCACCATTGTAAAACAATCCAATGAGGTAATTTATAATTTATTTATAATTCAATAATATATTTTTTCATGAATGTGTCCTGAAATACTACATCTAATAATAAGTCATGGTGAAAAGGCCTTTTATAAATTACTACACGAAGTCACCAAAAATTACCATTAGCAAAACCATCCATAAAAATGGAAACATCATGAAAAATAAGAAAACCGATTTCTAAAACCATATTTAACAATTAATCAACATTGAAATAAAAAATCCCATAATATACTTTCACATCTCTCAAAATACATATTCCATACCAATATAACATCCTATTAATGTATATACAACAAGGTACCCCTTATCATTAAATGTTACAAACATCCCTATCATAATATCCCAAATAACAAATTATCCACAAAAATAAAAAAAGAGTACCAACAAAAAAATCCAAAATTTATTTTCAATACTAATTTAATCAGAAGAAAATTAAGGGGAATCAAATGATAATGTTCTAGGGATTTAATTCCTAGAGAGTATATGGATGTTAACACAAAATCACTATACATTAAATAAAAAAACAATAATTATACTTTTCATATTGAATTAAATGATTAATTATGATTTGGATTAAAAAAAACTATATAAAATAGTTCACAATATCTTGAAATCAACCTTAATATTGTTTCAAGGAATATATTCATGTTAAAATATTTCTATGAATAATAATAATTAATTCAATATTCATTATTAATTTTATAATTTATCCTACCATATTTATGTTGGTTAAACAATTTCAATAATATAACCATTTCTAAGGAACACTATAATGCATGAAAAAAAATCCACCCCTTATAACAATTATTAAGAGGCATTTGATCATATCAAAAACCATATAAATTCACTAATTCCCATTCCACCATTAATTATTACATCCTTTTTATATTATTATATCTGTTATGTTTATTACACTATTACCTATAGAAAATTTTATCAGTTGGTCCCACACATCCATGTAAAATAAGAATGAACTAAGGAATCCCATAACTCAATATAAATAATTAACAATTCAACGAGATAGTATAAAAAAAAATTTACATACCTAACAACTGATAACTCACATAATCCTTTGATCCCCATGGATATTATTCAACCATTGATCTGAAATAAACATCTAATATAATCCGCAATAAATTTAAAAGAAATTAATGTTACATAGATCAAAAAGAGTGAATGGGATAGAATATAACCATTAAATAAAATGAAAGATATCATCTTACCATCGTTAGTCAATCATTGGACTATAGGGGTTAAAGATAAGAAACTGAGATAAAAAAATATTAATGATGTCCTTAGGATGCCTAGGGTTTGAAAAAAGGGTTGAAATATGATAAAATATAGATGGAATCCATATTTATATATGATGGTTAAAATAGAGGACCATGATGTGAGCCTCTTCACTCATGTACCATTTCATCCTAAACCAAAAATCAACCACATCATCCCTTCTCATACACTTCAAATCACACAAAACTTCATTGAATATATATGAAAAAATGTGACCTTATATAAGATACCTCCCAACAACATAAAATGAATGATTGAAGGAAATAACATAATCAAATATCAAAATTCAAATAAATAATAAAATAATAATTATATGATACTAGGTTAACAAAAAAAATATAAAAAATAAATTTGAAAATAAAATATTCTTTTAAATATTTATTCTAATGTAATATTAAATGTTTTAATTATTTTACACATTATTAACAATATTATTACATTTTTCAATTAAAAACATTATTTTGAGATGAAAAACACCATTAATTACAATAAATAGTGTGGAAAACCATAACGAAATAAAATGCACATAAAATTCCAACAAATTAAATAAATTTCACTTCTATGTATTCCATTGAATTTTTTTATTCATAATGAATATAAAAAATAATTGATCATCCAACCTATGATCTAAATAAATCCAAAACAAATGTAAATAAAAATTATTGACATTGCTTAAAATAATAATCGATCCCTTGTAAATGAAATAAAAATCCAGATTTTAATTTTAATTCTATTTCTATATAAAAGATTGAAATTTATGTGGTAGAAATGTAATTAATACTTTATACTGAGACACATAAATTTGTCAACCTCCCAATCGTTCCAAAAATCAATGATCCATTTTCACATTATCGATTCAACTAAAATAATTTTTTTATTTTTTTTAATTTTCCATTGAATCTTATTTTTTTAATTATTTTCCTCACATCAATTAACTTATTTTTTATTAATCACTTTATTATTTTTTATTTTGACCTTTTCCTAGCCATTTATGTGTAATTATCTATGAAGAAGAAGACCTTAGAAATGTAAATAGGGTTTCAAAACACACCCAATTCTTAAATTATGAACGATTCACCATGGAATACAAATTTTACACTATTATGTATTTATAAATGACCTATATTTTTATATTTTGAGTGAAACCCTGGAGATTTTTGTTAAAAAACGTTAGTCCCTAGTGATTACTTGAAAACGTATCTCACATTCAACAGTAGCATTATTCTTACAAACTTCATATATGGGTGAGGTAAGTAATTTTATTTTATGTTCTACTATGATACTCTCAAAGCCTTTAAAAAATTTCATTGTTTAACAAAAAACATATGGATATATACTGTTTATATTCATGGTGAATGTACATATTTTCCACCGAACCTTCATATTTACATGTAACCAGAATATTAAATTCCTAAACACATGACACAATGTCCCTAAATTACAAATGACATATTCAAAATGAAATATAACTGAAAACCATGACCATTATATAGGTCCACTAGAATACAAATTTGAATGAAACTGACCAACCATAACCCCACCATGAACGATAATAAGAAGTGTGTTCCTTCACAATACCACATCCAATTGGAAATGGGTAGGTGACTATAATTGAGCATACATATCACACAATATAGAAGGAATTAGTATATTATATCTATAAATGATAAAAATACTCCATTTTGGATATTAATAATAAAATACTAGTAAAATAACCAACTGGATTATGTATAAATTTATATTACATGAAAAAAACAATAATGTGTAAGATGTTTATAATAAATCCAAAAATATGGGTAAAAACAATTTAT
The DNA here is from genome assembly GCA_963277665.1 of Viscum album. Lineage (NCBI taxonomy): Eukaryota > Viridiplantae > Streptophyta > Magnoliopsida > Santalales > Viscaceae > Viscum > Viscum album. The sequence goes on from OY728128.1 coordinate 163,878,911, forward strand.
GAAATCATATGGGATGCCGAAAAAATGAAAATAGGAGTAATGGACCTAAAAAATCCACCCCTTATAACAATTATTAAGAGGCATTTTATCATATAAAAACCATATAAATTCACTAATTCCCATTCCACAATTATTTATTACATCCTTTTTATATTATTATATATGTTATGTTTATTACACGATTACCTATAGAAAAGTTTATATGTTGGTCCCACACTGCCATGTAAAATAATAAAGAACTAAGGAATCCCATAACTCAATATAAAGAATTAACAATTCAATGAGATAGTATAAAAAATCATAGATACCTATCAACCGATAACTCACATAATCCTTTGATCCCCATGGATATTATTAAACCATTGATCTGAAATAAACATCTAATATAATCCACAAAAATTTTAAAGGAAATTAATGTTACATAGATCGAAAAGAGTGAATGGGGTAGAATAGAACCATTAAAGAAAATGAAAGATATCATCTTACCATCGTTAATCAATCATTGGAATATAGGGGTTAAAGATAATAAACTAAGATCAAAAAAATATTAATGAGGTCCTTCGGATGTCTAGGGTTTGAATCAAAAGGGATAAAATATGATACAATCTAGATGGAATACATATTTATATGTGATGGTTAAAATAGAAGACCATGATGTGAGCCTCATCACACATGTAACATTTCATCCTAAACCAAAAATAATACATGTCATCCCTTCTAATACACCTCCAATCACACAAAACATTATTGAAAAAACATGAAAAAATGCGACCTTACATAAGATACCTCCCAAAAACATAAAATTAATGATTTAATGAAATAATATAATCAAATATCAAAATTTAAATAAATAATATAGAAAAAATAATAGGATACTAAGTTAATAAAAAAATATAAAAAATAAATTGAAAAATAAAACATTCATTTAAATATTAATTCTAACGTAATATTAATTTATTTAATTATTTTACACATTATTAACAATATTCTTACATTTTTCAATTAAAAACATTATTTTGAGATGAAAAACATAATTAATTATAATAAATAATTTATAAAATCATAACGAAATAAAATGAACATAAAATTCCAACATATTAAATAAATTTCACTTCTATGTATTCCATTGAATTTTTAATTCATAATGAATATTAAAAAATAATTGATCATCCTACCTATGATATAAATTAAAACAAAATAAATGAAAATAAAAATAATTGAAATTGCTTAAAATAATCATGGATCCCATGTAAATGAAATAAACATCTAGATTTTAATTCTAATATGATTTCTTTATAAAAGAGTGAAATATATGTGGTAGAAATGTAATTAATAATTTATACTGAGACACATAAATTTTTCACCCTTCCTATCATTCCAAAAATCAATGATCCATTTTCACATTATTGATTAACCTGAAATGGTTATTTTTTATTTTACTTTTCCCTTGAATATTCTTTTCTTAATTATTTCCCTCACCTCAATGAACTTATTTTTTATTAGGCACTTTATTATTTTTAATTTTGACTTTTTTTCTTAGCCATTTATGTGTAATTATCAATCAAGAGTAAGATACTAAAATGTAAATAGGGTTTCAAAACATACCGAATTATTAAATATTCAATGATTCACCATGGAATATCAATTTTACACTATTATGTAGTTACAATGGACCTATATTATTATATTTTGAGTCAGACCCTGGAGGTGTTTGTTAAAAAACGTTAGTCCCTAAGGATTACTAGGAAAAGAATCTCACATTCAACAGTAGCATTAATCTTACAAACATCATATATAGGTGTGGTAAGTGATTTTATTTTATGTTCTTCTACGATACTCTCAAAGCCTTTGAAATATATCATTGTTTAACAAAAAAATGGATAGGACAATTATCCACATCTTGTAATGTGATAAGAAACTCATCTAAATCAGTATTATTATATTGATAATATTCAAATTCATCACCCAAATTAATATAAAAATTGGTATACTCATCCTTAGAAAGAGTACTATAATTAATATTAAATGTAGAAGATTGAGAATAATTTCTTTCCTCGTTTTTGTTTTAATAGGTAACCTATTCAAGTTTGGGTGTATGATAGGTCTATAAAGATTGAATATATTTAGAAATATATTTAGGAAGAAAACTTAGTCATTAATTTTCCACTTAATTTTCTTTTGAAATTTGATTCCTAATTTGGTTCTCAATTCTCCCCAAAGATTCCAACTCAAGTGTAGAATCATATTACCAATGAATTGCTTCATAATGTTTGATGTAATATTTAGTGATAAATCATCAATGGATTGTTGATTATTCATCTTAACATCAGATCTAATCAAAAAATACATAAAATAAATCGACATATATATCACTTCTAGTGGAGATTCATTGTATTCATAAATTTCCTATTAATCCTCATTAGCGTAAAGGGGGAGATAATCACATGAGACATTAATGAAAGGCCCAAATGTGGATAAGATTATCCTACGTATATTTGATGGAACATTATATCACAATATATGTGTAGAATAAGGATTTATTTTTGAAAAGATTGTTTTCCTACATTAACTAATTGGTTATAAACCCTATCATAAAGAAAAGGACGTGACCATCCCTCTAGATACAAGTAATTTAAAGTTAGTTTATCTCCCTAAGATATAAATATTTGAACATGGATTAGGGTATAAGATTAATAATTAATCCTAGATCACACATTCACCTAATATCATCTCACAAACTAATTCTAAAATGAAAATATTAAAATGGTCTTTCTATTTGGATGAAATGTTCCTCTAAACATCGAAACTACACTACTCATTTAAATTTACAATTGATCTCATTCTTTAATAACTTTTCCCAATTAATTTTTAGTAAACATGATATGTGATGGGATTTTGTTAAAATATTCAACAAATGTCTGGGTATCATTGAATCTCCTTAACATTTTAAAAAAAAATTAGTTAATAATATTTGTTATTATTTTTAATAAATTATTGATAATTGTTAGTAAGGGGGAAAATCATAATATGAGGTGTATTATTGTTCTCTTCCTCAATGAAAAAATTCATATTTTCAACCTTGACTAACTCCCACTTAATTTTCCATTTGTATGTGGTTTTCTCCAAAAAAGGTATATCATTTTTATTAAAATCATCATATATGTCAGAATATTGAGATTCCTGATTTAAAAAAAAAATTATTTCATGTTTCATACTGAGATTTTATTTCATTATCCACATATTATTTTTCAACAGGGTAATTAATTTTAAAACCTCAAATCGATTATATCACTACAATATTTTTGATTAGGATTGAATCAATTGTGTTATGAAGTTTTATATGAAATATCGCTCTTAAATTCCTTTCTATCTTAACTATTTGAAGTTATTGAATATGAATCCTATTGTCTATTTAAATTTTAATTATCCAATGTTACCTAGATACTACTCCAACATACCATTAATTTCACCTTGATAAATTGAATATTCATTCCCATGTTGGTTTCCAAAATATAATTTTGGATTTATTTGGTAATTTGGGTTAATATACTATATGATTAGATCATGTTATTTCAAATAATGTATTTGGGTAAACTTTAAACCATAATTTTATTGATTTTTTAATGGTTTAATTGAACCCCAATTTCTATCCATATAACCAACAAAAATTGTATTCTTCTCATGCAGTCTAGGAAGAAAATAATTGGGTAAATATCAATGTAGATGTCAAAACATAAAACTATTAAAACATTTCACTGTTATAGTTTTCAATTAAAAATAAAAACATTATTATTAGTTTTATACAATGAATGATTATTTTTCTAGTGCATCTGTATTGGGATATGTGATCATAGTATAAATTTTTTTTAAGATTTCCATAATTAAAATCAGATAAGTTACAACCACATGATTGGTCCACAATGTTCATATTTAATTTGGTGATAGAATTATAAAAAAGATAAAATAGTTGGTGGGTAGATAAATAATTATTATGAACCATCATATGAAGATGAAGAACCCAAACCCATACATTAGGACACAACTCCTCATCATCATTGAGATAACATGTTATCTTATGTCAAAAAATGATGGTAGTCCTATTGGGTCCCAATTTCGATACAACGGAATTAAATAGATCATCCCATGGTTTAATGATTTATTAATCAAGGTTTTGAAGCCATGTACTAGACCTCTCCTAATGGATGGATGATAACACCCTCAATATTAAAACCTCCACAATCAGACCTCATCGATGAAATTATAGGACATAACTAAAAAAAATATCTCATAAAATCAAATAAATTATTTGTAGGGAGATTCTCAAATGAAATGGTTTTAAATATATTTGATTAAATAATATAATAATTCATAGACCAAGGAGAAACCATAATACAAGTGGTATTAAATGAAAAAATTGGTAGTTGAAACATTATACATCATGGTTTATCAGGGGAAATAATATAGGGATGAAAAAAATTACATATTATAATTGAAATTAAAAGGTCATTCATTTACTAGATTATCAATTTTAAATTTTTCTCTTAGCAGAAGAGTAGTTTCTATTGATTTAATTAATAGTAGTTTAATTTTCATCATTATACAATCTTCAATTCATGTAGTTTCATTGTGAACATGTTTTTTTGCACAATATATATATATTTTTTTAATTTTTTAATTATATTTTATTTATCTTAATTTTTTTCAAATTTTTCGTGATTTGTATAATATAGTTATATTTAATTTTATGAATGTTTTTTAATTAGTAACATGTGAATTTCCCAAATACTATTCTATCACATGATGGATTCTATCATTGAGAATGTTTAAATTTAACAATTACATTTTCCTACATACTAATTATAACTAGAATATGGTATTCTTGGTTATCGATTCCATAAGGAATGGATAAATTATTCTTATTTACAAAAAAATGAATCAATGAAAAGAAAAACAATTGAAATGTTGTGATGTGAAATTATGGTGAAAATAATAGATGTGGTGTGTAATATAGTGGAAAAGGAAAATTCTAGAGAGATAAGAAATTTTTTTGAAATTAATTTCATTATACTATTATAAAAAAATATTATGTTTTCCATTCCAAATCATGTAAATAAAACTATTCAGTTATTTGAAAAAAATTTGAGATTCATAAATATGTTACTCCAGGGAGAATTTTTAGTTTGGTGAAAATTCAATAGATTAGATATCTATATCATAACATTATATTTATTTTTTTCATTATGGGGAAGATATTATCTTCATTTTGTGACTTTCATTACTTCTGTTGATGATCATAAGTATAAAGGATTCACTTCAATCACCCACCTGTTCTTGAGTAGTGAGAAATGATTCTCATAAGGTAAAGAAAATGATCACAAAACATAATATTTTTCTAATTTTTTAATTATTTGAAAGTATAAGATTTACCTAGTTCATCAAATTTGAAATTCAATAATCTATTTAGTTATTAATTCTTATGAAAAAAATAAATCTAGAGAGAAATAGTAATAAGAAAAATGTTACATCTATGTGGGGACAAATACTTCCTCAAGCTCTAACCTCGGATCTAGTTCCACTCTCATCTATATCAAATGCAACATATTTTTATTCTGAGATGTAAATATAGTGAAATAATTGATGATACTAATTTTTCTCTATTATACTGTATATCATATAATTTTTTAAAGAAAATCTCACATGCCTCACAATTGTGTGCCCATGATTATATCTCAATAACAACTTTTACTATCACTGGAATGGGGAACTTTGACATACTCATCATTAGATTTTGGTGAAGTCCCAGTGAAGTAAATTTTTTTTATCCCAACAACATGTGATATCCCTCATAATTCCCATGATAAATTCTCCCTTTCATTGTGATAAAATTTCTAATTACTTTATAGAAATTATAATTAGTTGAAGCATTAAACATTTCTAGCATTGTAATTTAATTATCCCTTCGAAAATTATCCCACGGGTGGTAATGGAGTAACATTATTAGCCTTTTTAGTGCTGAACATTGTGAAGATATAGTCAGGTCAATTTTTTTGGGATTAGATGTAACAATTTTACATCAACCACATATTATATATATATGTATATAAATTATTTCATACATTAAAGATATTATTATAATTTTTATAATTTATATAGTCTTAATAATAATAATAATAATAATAATATATAATCTATTGTATGTTTTCAAAAACATGAGTACCAAGATTAGAAGGGTTCTGTTCATTAGTGGTGGTAGTTATAATGACTTCATTTTCCATAGGGTCATCTTCTGTAGTTTTCAGGCTCCATACAGGGTTACAAGGAATTTCAATTTGAAAAAACCTCAAGGAGAGGAAGATTAATTCCCTAGTTATAGTGGATCATTTTGTTATCTTACTCAAAAAATACATTTTAGTTTCTTCTATAAGTAGAACATTATAACATTCTAAAAAATTAATTGATTTATTCTTCTGTTTTAGAGGATACATTGGGATCTTGGTTATATCTCACTAGGTGGGTTGACATATTCTTCTTGTCTCTATATGTTGTCATCAATCATCATTAAAGAGGCTCTTCGATCGTATGATTGTTGTTTCTCAGCTCTACCTCCTCTATATGCAGATCTATTGATATATTGAATTGAAATATCTATCTGTTATAGGCCACCTAGATCTAGTACAAGAAGGATAGATTACCCGTGGTGCACTATGTTATCTCCCATGAAAAAGTGGTTCCCCGAGTATTATTGTCTCTCAAATGGTGTGGTTGTTAAAACGGTAACACAATATAGGTACTATGTATGGATTCATGAGCACTTCCATTGAATATTTATGGTTCTCAGTTTTTAAAACACGGTATGTCCTCATGGAAAGTAAAGATTGAGTGTGGTGTTTTAATGGTAAGTTATAGTTTCATGAACAATCTATTTATGTTTATATATATTCACTAGTTAGATATTAGTAAGTCGTATTCTATGATATAATGTTATGTGATTTTTCAGTCAAAACAAAAAATCATTATTTCTAATCAATATGGTTTTTTCATTAATTATATTTTTCTATTTAAATCTATAGTTTTCAAAAAATAAAAAATTAAATTGAAAAAATGAATTAAATTTCAAATTCATCTTTTAAAAATTATCTTTGGATTGATTGGGTATATAATTATAAAAACTTAATATGTCATTGAATGGTGATAAATGTTAGGTTTAATAATATTTGAATATTATTTTTTACTACATAAAAATTAAATTTCTATCATGAATTACTTTTAAAATTTCATTTGTTCTTACTAATTTGAAATAATCAAAATATGGGTTTCATATGATTTTTATATTTGAAATTAGTATAAAAACAACGTTATTATAAAATTGTAATTTTTATAAAAGAAAATTTTTGTTGTGTTTTTACACTTTAATTTTATATTAAATTAAGACTTTAATTGTATTAAATTTTGAAAAATAGATTCCAAATTTTTAATAATTGTAAAAGACCATGGTGATTGGGTTAATTTTATTTTTGATCAATATATATGGTAACCATAATAATATTTTTTTTCCAATGTTAAATGTAAATCAGATAAATAAAGTTACAAATATATTTATAAGTTAAAAAAATGATCCAACAATGCATTTATTTTATTTTATGAGTCTATTTCATCAATAGTAATATTTAATTTGGTAATATAGAATTAATTTCTCATTTGAATGTTATTTTAACCTTTATAATATTTTATATAATGAAAATTAAATAATTTCACTCTATTTTTTAATAACAATGATAGTTTCAATGTGGGGGAAAACTTTATTGATGTTCAGCTAAATATATTACATTATAAAATATTAATCTTCATAATATTTTTTTGTATTTTTAGAAAATAAATAATTGACATACATTTTTACACAATGTAAATAATGTAATTACTAAATTAATGGAAAAAATAATATTAATAATGTTAAAATTTGTATAATATTAAATAGTTAATTTGACCCACGTTTTTTATAGATAAAAAATACATATATTAGATATTTTTATGTTTTTCTGAATAAATATGTTTTCTTGTTGTTAATAAATTTTTCTTAATTAAATATTTTTAACTTGAAATAAATAATATTTAATAAAGTCAATTATTTTAATTAATTACATAATATTAATAAAAATATACGATTATAAAATGGATGATATATTGTCAATAAAATCCAAAATTTAATTTTTATATATATTTTTCATTTTATTGAAGCATTATTAACCCTTAAGGGTTAGAAAACATTAATATTACTGTCATTATATAAAGGGTTATTGAATCATTAAAAAAATAAGTGTCAATATATTATAAAATCATTTTGAAATTTTATTAGATGATTGGATTTCGACTCAAATTAATATTAAATTATAATTATATCAATTTCAATCTATTTTGATACAAAAATTATTTTTTATTATTTAATATTTTAATAAATTCCATGAATGTGAATACCCTCTCTTATAAAAGTGTAACCCTACATATCATTTATTCACACCTCAAAATAGATATTCTTCTCCCGATAAATGAATAAATCCATTCCTATTATCCCATTCCATATTATATTGTCCTTACTGTAGGAAGAATAAAAATATTATAGGTCTTAAGTTTCTTGTCGTTGGAGACATTCCAATGAAGTGGTAAAATTTTTAACCACATGTTTTATTTTATTTCATTCATTAACATTCATAGAATATTCTTCAACCATAGAAAACTAATAAAATAAGTATCATCAACATACTGATATGTTACATTTTTAAATATAATAACTGATATCCATCTCAATCCTCTATAAAATGGGAGAGGAATCCATAATTCGTGTATACGGTGGATTACTACCTTTAAAACTGATATAATTTGTTTTCCACCACCATCAATCAAGACAGGTTTTAACATTGTATTTAATATAAGTATATTATATTGATTATATTTAAATAATTATTAAAACTTAATATATCATTTAATATCACACCATTCCATGCATTGTAAATTTATATCATCATTTTAGGATACGGGTGGACTACCACCCCAATGACATGATGCGATTAATATTAAATCACCACATCACATTTGTAATATATATAAGAATCATATAATTATAATTATATAATGATAAATATATATGGATAAAATTATACATTCCTTATTTCCATAATGATATTAGAAAAATGGAAACATCACCCATGCATATATACAACCTACCATCTCCATGATTGCAACATAGTTCAATTTTTATAACAAAATAAAAGGGTTGTATTTAAAATAATTAATGATGTTTAATAATAATATTTAAGTTATTATTATTATTATATAGGTGATCAAGTTTTGATATATTTAACCATACTAAACCTACCAAATCCATTCTTGACTTATGATAAGAATATTTTCAAAACATCCGACCTAAATTTAATTGATTATGTACATTAATTTATCATAGTAAGAGGTAGGAGAATAATAAAAATGAACCACAAAATTTTTATTAATAAATTAAATAATAAACATATATTTGTTATTTTTTATGATAATGAATTAATGTGATGAGTCAAACTCAAGGTATCAGACTTTCATATAAAAAATAAAATTCTAATGTTTCCCATAAAATTCATATTTTATTTCATGACTGTATATTTAAAATTATATAATGTTTATTCATATATAGATATATATGTATTATAAATTTTTTTTTTACTTTAAATAAATGTTTTTATAATATAATGATTTATTTATTTTATAAAAAATATTTCAATTTTAAAAACATAAAATAAACATATCATTTTAAAGTATAAAATGAGAATGTATTTTTCCACAACCCTATCCAGTATATTACATTTGGGTTTATTTATAATATTTTTCATAAACATTATAGCTAACCATGTTTACCTTATTCTAGGTATTTTGGTATTGAAAATTGATTTATAAGGGAATGAATATTTAAATATCCAAATACATGTTTTCTTAATGGTTGAAATAATGTTTTTATGATAAAATATTTTATTACTCAGTTTTCATTCTTGGTAATTGTTTATGTTTATAGGGGTTAATGCAAAAAACTGAGTATAAGTAATCCCATAATGTAACACAAATGAATTGGTTAAATTGATAGAGTTAACATTTTATGTTTCTATAAATAGATTACGGTCATTACATCTATGGTTATTTTTAATCTCTCCATAATTTTTATTTCATGTTTAAGAATATTTTTTACTCCATGTAAAACAATGATGGTTATTACATGTGTTTGTAAGAGTGTCCTTAAAATTACTATTTAAATTAACAACCTGATATGTTTAATTATATGGGTATTTATTGAAATATTTTGATTTGAAAAGGTAAATGAATTTATTTTCTATATTGTAAGGATGATAATTAAAATATTGTGAAAATTTATTATGATATATTGATTATTTTAAAGAAACATTTACGAGGATTATTTTTGTTTTGGGATTTTTTATGAAATATCGAATGAAAATATTTTATCTGATAAAGTTATTTATTTGGTATGAAATTGTATATTTTTATGCCAATGTTTTTCAAGAAATTAGAAATTTTTATATGTATTCATGGGCTAAATATTTATTTAATTTCTCAGTTTCCCATATGTGATTTTGGTTCTCATCCAACAGTTAATAATATTTATAAAATATTTTATGTATCAGTGAGGGAAATGAAGAATTAAAGTTTAAATTCAAGAATATTTATTATGAAAATAAATGAGGTTTTATATTAAATTTTTTTATATTTTGAAAAATAATGGATAATAATAAGATTTTTATGTATTGTAAAACATTTTTTTTGTTTAATATTACTCAAATAATTCTATAAAAATCATCTACTAAAAGATATTTTGTTTTAAATTAAACATATTAGTATTTTATAGACACTAGATTATGTGATTTTTAATGCTGCGTTCTTAAAGTCGGTATTAGATAAAGGTTTAGATAAAATCACGGTACAAGATAATATTAATAGAATAACCTATAATAATATTACTATATGGTTAAATTGATATGATATATCTTTTTATTATTACCATGGTATTTAATCTAAATTATTTTTCAGTTTTAATAGGTTTGAAAATGAAGGAAGAAACTATGGTGATGATATCCTTCTAAATCAACAACATTTGATGGATTGAATTAAAAAAAAGTTGTTTGTTATAGTGACAGATTAATTGGAAATAAAACTATAATGTGGTATACATTATATAGAGTATCCAAATATACCAGTGAGGAGAATTATTATAGTTGATCATTTTATGAGACACCATTCTCTATAATTATGTGGATCTTCTAACCTAGTTATTTTTGAGGGATTTATTAAATGCCTATAATATATATTCAATGGAATTGGATGTTCAAATCATAAAAGGATATTATTTTCCTATTTAATATTTTTATGTGGTTGTTGACTGTGGTGTTCAATAGCAATGAATATTACGGAATGATTTTTCATTTATTCCTCTATATAGGCCTAATTTAGGATTATTTTCCATGAGAAATATTTTCAGAAAATAGTTTGAATTAGAATAGAAAAGATATTTTTAGAATTCTGAAAAATGGTGGTAGTTTTAGTGGCCACATAAAAATAATTGTTCACATTACTAGAAAGAGACAAATAAGATTTTATCTATTATATCAATATTAATATTAAATAGTTTTAGTTATGATTTGATCATAAATATATTAGGGTACTCAATTCATGATAATTTAAATGATATGAGAATATTTTGTGATGTGTGTATAATGTGGAAATTGGAATTAATAATGATAATTTGTTAAACCAAAAACATGATAAAACGCGATTCAATTTTTAGGAAAAATAGATGAATGGAAAGAAAATATGTTAGTAAGAAAATTTTATTTTTATTTTGTGAGTGTTGCAGTAAAAAGTACACTGTGGAATGAATTTTGTAGTCTAGTAAGTGATACAAATGTGATATCATTAGAGAACATGGTTCATAATTTAAATTTAAAAACATTTTATTCTGTTAAGTTCAATTTTTATAAAAAGGTAGTATGATGGCTTAAATATATCCTAATTAATTATTTTTTACATGATTTTCTAGTAAGAAACTTAAATGTGGGATGTAGCCTAGTGATAAATAGAAATGAGAGGGGAAATAATTTTTTTAACCACATAAGTATTTATTTTTTAATATAACTATGTTGTATCAGGTAAATTTTATGTACATTTATGCTATTCTAATAAATTGATTGATTCTAGGTATGTAGATTGGTTGATTTCAATGAAAATATCTTGTAAATTTATTATTCCACATCAAGAGATGAATCCAAAACTTATGGAAGGTTACATGGGGATTTATTAAGGTAAAAATAATTATTAATATCTTTCATTCATATTATGTGGATAAATATTACAAAAAATATTGTTTTCATGCCCTAAGAATATTTTAATGTTAATATATCTATGGATTTGATTTTATTCCATGATAAGATAGATTTTAGTTATAATGAATTAATTTCTCATAATGTGTTTCTTTTTTACGATGAAACAAATAAATAACCAATAAATATTTTCCCCACCAATACTAATGTATTTGATGAGTGGAGAAGACATAATTTTTTTACATAGATTCATAGTCTTCCACGAGTGTCAGGATATTCATAGTGGTTAAGAGAAATTTTTTCAAGGTTTTCTTGCCCTGTATCTAAGATGACATTAAATAGTGTTTTATTTTTCTAGAAAAACAATGTGATGCCCAATTCTTGGAAATAAATAATATTTGTGAATGTTATAGTTGGGACCTTTCATACTTGAAATGAAAATATTGTTAAATATAATGATGATTTTTAAAAGGGAATTGGTTTTTTCGTAATGAGAAATTTCATGGAAATTACTTTTCATATATAGAAACTATAAAATAATGAGTAAAATTTTTTACATATAATTTTGTGTTTTCTATTGTGTTTTTCATTAAAAATCAGAGGAATAATTTATAAGGATCCAATTGTGAAATATATACTAATCATAACTTATTGAAATATATATTCAATAAGTAATATATAAACAAGAGACATAGGTGATGAATGGAATTTACAATGTTTTATGACTATATGATTCACTTTCATCCAAGGAAAAAAATAGTTTAACTAATTCATTGAGTCATAAAATATAAAGCATCAATAATGATGTTACTTATGGAACCAGGCCCTTTGGTTAATGATTTGATGAATATTGGAAAAGAATATTTGGATGATGAATGTTAGAAGATTTTGTTTTAGGATTATTTATAGTTATCTTATTTTGAAATAATTATGAAATATAAGAAATTATACAAAAAGTTACATTAAAGGTGTATTTGAAAAAAAAGTGTATTTTTCATGATTGGAACAATGAAAAGTAATGTTTTTTGAGATTTGGAATGAGATTAGTTTTCCATGTTTTCTCTATATGAAGAGAGAATGGATCATCTAAGTTCAAATTTACCCATTTTACATTCTCCCTTGATGCATATGTTTGTAAAAATATCTTCTAATGTATTACTCACTGTGTGGAATAAAAAGTGATATTTCTAATGTCCCTGTGAAATGTTTGAATGTTATATAGGATAATGAAAAAATACAATTACCAAAGGCGATTAATGATAATTTTTATATATAAATGTTTATGTAATAAATTATATCAATTTATTTCATGGTTGGATTATCAAATAATAATCAAAGTAAAAAATGTAGTTTGAGTTATTATTGATAGATTAACTAAATCTAAAAATTACATATCCATTAGAGTTCCTTTTTTTATTGACCATTTTATTGAATGTAACTCATAAAGGTCATTATATTACATGGTCATCCTCACTCTAATATATATAACTATTATCCTAGTGGCCCTCAAATGTTTTTGTAATTTCTTCGATATTTATTTTGTAGTAAATTAAATTTCATCAAAACACTTCATATGTAATGGTATTGAATGTAAGAGATAAAAATGAATATGACATGGGAAATTTTTTTTTCTTATTCATCGTATTACCAGGGATTTTGTCTTAAATATATTTTCTTATTTGAGATTTTTATAATAATTATTTTCATTCATGTATATATATGGATCCATATTAAGAAATATATGGAACGGCGTGTCAAAATATTTTTTTTCATGATGTAGGTGAAAAGAATTTTAAGGGACTAGATTTGGATTGGGAAATTATTGATAAAGTGAATTTAATTACTAAATATATAAAAATATCTCAGCGAGGGAAGAATGTTTCTAATTATATTATGAGGAAATTTATTTCTTCCATGGTAGGTGATCATGTTTTTTATAATGTATCTCTATATAAAAGTATAATTAATTTTGGAAAAAATGGCATGTTTTGTCCACAACTCATTCAACAATAGGTAATTTTGGAGAAAGTATGATCAACTTTCTACAAAGGGGACTCACCACCATGTTAATTCTATGTAAAAACTATTTTACATCATTTTATGATATAAAATTTTGTTCTAGATTCATCTCATTTTTCATTCTAGATATTGTTCAGTTAGAAGATAATAATTTTATGGATAAAAAATATTCATAATGTTAATAATATTGATTGGGTATTTAGAAAAAATATGATTCCCTATGTTTTGGTTTTTTGGAGGAACCATATAGTTTACTAAGGAACCTTAGAACATTAAAATTCTATGAGGGTATAATTCCCCCACATATTTGATAAGTGAATAGAAATTTGAGGATCCAGTTTCCATAAAGGGGAATCATGTTACAATCCAAATAATTTTAGAATAAATATTTGTCATATCATATAAATATTAATTAAATTCATGTTGTTGAGTTATATTTATTTTTTGAAGGAAAATATAAATTACTGATCAAGGAATCCAGGATTACAAAGACAATCAGTGAACGAGTTCACCCAACAATGATCACCCCAATATTTCCCAAAACGATCCAAACGACTGGCCATCGAATTACCATCTCTTTTGATAAAAGTAAATTTTCATGCATCGAATCCATTAGTAAGGGACCAGATCATCCTCAAGATGGGTCCATAAGGCTGTGAATCCTCATATTTTGTTGAGAGAGAGTTCACCACTTTGATGCAGTCAGATTCTACCAGAATCGTGGGCCAAAATTTTCAACGGGAAAAAATGAAACCCCTGGATGATGGTTGGGGCCTCTACCACCATAGGGAACCATGAGTTAGGCACTACCCAACACTATGTTTCCATAATCTGTCCAAAACTATTTTGAGCAATGAGCCCAATACCGACCCTTGAATTAGCATAGACAGAAGCATCTGTATAAGTCATGAAGAAACCCTCATGGGGGGTGTCATGAACTGTCCTCGGGGCTCGTGCCGTGACTACCCCAAGCCCGCCTTCCATAGGCCAGGGGATGGAAACTGCACAAAAGGTGTAAATCCCTAAACTGGGAAGGCATTTCTTTTATAAAAGTAAACAAACACAATTGAGTACGCAGAAGAAAGTGAAACACTAAGTAGAACTAAATAAAAAAGAGTGTGCTGGAAAGTAAATGGGCAAGTATACACACCCAACTGAACAAAAAGTACAAAAACTGTAAATCTAGTACAACTGTAGTGAGGTAAACAGAAACTACTGAGTCCTCCTCTAGTAATCCAACTTGAAGGTTGGGTATAGATGGACTCCTCAGCACCCCAGGTCTGTCCGTCCTCTCCGAGTACGCCTCACCTAGTGGTCCACCTCCGAGTACCATCTAGCTCTACAACTGTCGGCATTGATCAATGATGTCTATTTTCTGCAACCAACACAATGAGGTGCGCGTAATCCCAAGTAGGGGTGAGTATAACAATACTCAGTAGGGACCTCGAGACCCTCAAGGTCTCACAATATCCACCAAGGATAATCAAAAGAAGAAGAAAGATACAATCACGAAGTATCATCCAACACTACATAGGTATATACCCATACATATACCTAAGTTATCAATCTTAGTCTGGCTCAAACTCTCCATCCCAAGAACAATCCAATTCCACAAATTAATTAAGGTCAATAACCACGATGATAATGGTTGAAAGACAAGACTCGGCTCACACAAGTATGCCACAATTGTAGAGAGATATAGATGATCAGATGTAGCCAGTGGATCATCTAAGTTGCCAGACCCACACAGGATACAGGACCAGCTAAGCGGTCGGACCCACACAGGATACAGGCCAACTATCTCATCTAAGCTGTCAGACCCACAATGGATACATGCCAACTATCTCGTCAAAGCTGTCGGACACACACATGATACAGTCCAGCAATGTCGTCTAAGATGTCGGACCCACACAAGATTCATTCCACCTATATCGTCTAAGCTGTCGAACCCACACAGGATACAGGCCAACTATTCTATAGTAACAGAGATGATCAGATGTAGTCACTGATTCATCTATGATGTCAGACCCACATAGGATACAAGAATAGCTACTCTGTCAAAACTTTCTAACCCACATAGGATTCTGGTACAGTTGTCCTCGTTGTCAAACCCACGGAGGAATCCAGTATGGTAGTCATCATCATAGTCGCAACCAGCTCTAGGGTTCCTGCACACAGCACGCTTAATTCTGGGAGGTTCTGCTCCTCGAGCAAAGGGTTTGTTACATCAACTATTATGAAGTCTGGATTTGATGTATCCTGAAGTTCCGTCTCATCAAAAGGAACCCAACGCAATAGACGATGCGTCAATCGGACTCTCGTTCTGAGAGTTATTGGCTTTTTCGTTCAAGGTCCCAGTTGGATTTATGATCGATCCAAACCCAGCCATTTTCCAAATTCATCCAAAACTCACTTGGAGTATAATTTATTCATGTTTAAGAGAAACGAGTCCACCTATCATGCCTAGTGGGATAGCGGGTCGGCCCGACCTGGTTCAGTGGTTCCGACCCAGCTGGGGGTTGTCCTGACACGGTTTGGCGGGTCCAACCCGGCTGGGGGGGTACACCCGACCGTGTGGGGTGCGGCCCACCCACGGACCTGGCCTGTGGAGGTGGCCGGTTAGGTTCTCCAAGAAGCGCCGAGCGGCACCGCCACTCCCTGGCCGACTGACTATAGCCTGCCGATTCTGTCTGATGCAATCAACCCACATAGCAGGCCATTGTCTCTCCCATGCGGCGCTGCAATTGCCTTCAACCTGGATGACAGGTGGCTGGCCGGTTCGCGCACCAAGCGGTCCACGGCTGCGGGGTCACGGTCTTCTCTACAGTGCGGCCCGAAGCAGCGTAGCGGTCCTCTAGCTCGGCCGACAGGCAACAGGCCAATTCGGTTCGACAGAGCGGCCCGTGGTTGCGGGCCACAGATTCCTCCCCGTGGCCGGAAAAATGGCGCCGGTCCTCTACAGCCACGTCCCGGCCTGACCGTGGCCTTCAGTTGCCGCCACCTTCTGCCACCGCCGCCTCTTCCGACCGTCGCGGTCTACATGGCCATGGCCTCCTTCATCTGGCACGGTGCGATGGCACCATGCCCTTCTGGCTCTGCCTCCGTCATCAATAATACCAACAAGTATGGGGGAGGTTCATGCCATGTTCATTTAGCTCGATCCCTCCTTGTTATGATGCTAACAGTTGGAAATTCACATTCCGAAATTAGAACGATGAAGTTCGGAATTATAGACAACTCAAAACTACCCCTACCTTGATTTTTGTTCCATGTTGACGAAGTCGCGGGATAGCAGCGTCGATTCGTCGACATCGGGAAAGAAGAAGGCGATGATGGCATCGACGTTCTTCATCGACGAGGGTATGGCTGGAAGACTCAAGAGTGATTGGCCACACCCTCATATGCATGAGTATAACCTGTACTTCCTGGGTTTCCTTTTTCACTGACTAAGGAAAACCTCATCCCAACATTTTAGATAACCCACAACCTTTTTTCCTATTATAGTCAATCTGTGTATGAAATGTGTTTGCCCATTCCATACCCATTTAACTTCGTAAGGCCTCGACACAGCTACCAAGAGGTTCCAACAGAAACTCTCGCCTCAAGGGTCAGATCACACCGTTGGCGTAAGTGTGATTATCTAGTCTCCTCCAAAAGGAGTCTCTAGACGTGAGGGTCAAGTAAAAGGATTAACTAAAAACTCTAGGTATGGGACATGATTCGTGGAAGAATGGAATGGATCATATCTATGTCTATGGATACGGTAGGTAGTAGTATAAATAGGATGTACCTCGAATCATTCCTGGAGCCCTTGGGTCACAATCCTTGACTATATGCAACTACTCTCTTCTCATGCACCCCAGCACCCTGAGCATGAAGGGTACTATAAGTTTGGTGGTTGTAACAAGTTGAAATGTACCTCACCTTATGCGGGTCTCCAAGATCTGCTTCCACATCTGCTGCCCAACAGGTTCATTTGTCCTTAAAACTTCCTCATCTCAAAACATTTTACACACTCAATTCTTTTACACTAGCACCAACTTCATGCTTTCCAACTGCTAACATTCACTAGATGTATCTGCTGAGCCAATGAAAATTCAACCATAAGGGTTCTCTCTAGCACCCTAACATAAGTACAAAAGCATAGAAAAAAAAGTGATGTCTCAGGTATCCTTAAACAAACCTCCTTCAGAGGTCCGAGCTCTAAGGAACTGATCGTATCATATTCATCTAGTACTAGAGAAGATTGGTATGCCTCGATGAATACTCATCTACCGATATTTCGTCCTTCCAAAGCTGTATAAGCTCTAGAAAACTCTCATCCACATCCTCAATCCAGTCCTGAGCATCATGTGGGTCGAGATCACCTTGGAAATTGAGGGATATTTGGCACTGAAACGCCTGTATGAAACTAAGCCTACAAGGGTCCTCTATCGGTACCGCCATCAGTAACTACTAACCGAAAGGAAGTGATATAGCTTTGACAATAGTGTCTCAACTAGGCGGAAAACTCTAGGAATCTCCTCCAGCCAGTCCTCTACTTCCTGGAAATCTGCTTCACCCCATAACCTCGGAGGCCTCTGCTTCTGGAACTCGTGAAATGCTAGCTATCAGCATACACCGTCTGCTAGTACAGCTGGTTGCATCTGTTTTCCAATGATTTGTGGTGCTTCTTGTACACCACCCAAAGGAGCCAACATAGTTAGAGGGCCCTAAATTGGAGCCTCATCGCTCGGTGGGCAGTCATCATGTACTCTCTCATAAACCCTATTTGGATTTATGTGTAGCGGCATCCTGATAAGGAACAAATACACCACTATCAATAAGTTATACCTGGTGAGCTCACTCAAATAGTTTACAAAGAAGACTCCTGAAAAAACACTCACAATTAGAGTTTTCATGCACTGAGTTGGAAATCAGAAGTCAGAGTCCATGTGTATGGATACGTCAGTCACTGCGCCAACATTGGACTCCTAGGACTGAAAACCACACTCAATACTCATAAAACTATTGCTTCACAGTAAGACAGATCAGTGTCCTTTGTTTTGCGATAGAACCAACTCCTTTGATACCAATTTTTCATGACCCGTCCTCAGTGCCAGTGAAGTGACTACCCCAAGCCCGCCTTCCATAGGACACCAGCTGGAGACTAGAAACAAAGGAGTAAATGCCTAAGCTGGGAAGGCATTACCTTTATTAAAGTAAACTAACAGAATAGAGTACACAATATAAAGTGAAACACTATGTTGAACTAAATTCAAAAGAGTGTGCTGGAATGTAAATGGGCCAGTATACAAACTGAACTGAACAACAAGTTCAACAACTGTAAAACAAGTACAGTTGCAGAAAGGTAAACAACAACTACTCTGTCGTCCTCCAGGAATACCACCTGAAGGGTGGGTACAAATGGCCTCCTAAGCATCCCATGTCCATCTGTCCGCTCTGAGTACGTCTCGCCAAGTGATACACCTCGTGGTACCGTCCACCTCTACAACTCTCTGCCTCGAGCAGTGCTGTCAGTCATCTGCAACCAACACAACGCGGTGCGGGCATATCCCATGTAGGGGTGAGTATAATGATACTCTGTAAGGATATTGAGACCCTCAATGTCTCACAATATCCACTAAGGATATTCAAAAGAAGAAGAAAGGTACAATCATGATGTATCAACCAATCCTACTTATGTATATGCCCATACATATTCCTAAGTTATCAATCTCATTTCGGCTCCAACTCTCGAGCCCAAAGCACAAATCAATTCCATTAATTATGTAAGGTCAATCACAAAGATTATAATGGATGAAATAAAAGACTAATCTCACACAGGTATGCCTCAATTTTATAGAGATATAGATGATCAAATGTAGCCACTGGTTCATCTATGTTGTCGGACCCACACATGATACATGACCGGGTAAGCTGTCGGAACCACACAGGATACATCCCATCTATCTCGTCTAAGCTGTCATACCCACACAAGATACATGAAAAATATCTCATCAAAGCTATCAGACCTACATAGGATGCAGTCCAACTATCTTGTCTAAGCTGTCAGACCCACAGAGGATACAGTCCAGCTATCTTGTCTAAGTTGTCAGACCCACACAGGATACATGCAAGCTATTCTAGAGCGATAGAGATGATCATATTTAGTCACCGATACATCTAAGGTGTCGGACCCACACAGGATAAAGGATCAGCTACTCATTCAAAACTGTCGAACCCGCACAGGATTCCGATATAGTTGTCATCGTCGTCGAACCCATAAAGAATTCCAGTACGATACACATCGTCGCAGTCGCAGCCAGCTCTAGGGTTCCCACACAAAGCATGCTCGACTCCGGGAGGGTTCTCTACTCAAGAAAAGGGGTAGATACATCACCTATCATGAAGTCCTGAGTTGATGTATCCCGAAGTTCTGTCTCATCAAAAGGAACCCAACACGATAGACGACACGTCAATCAGACACCCTGTCTGAGAGTTATTGGCTTTTCCATTCAAGGGTCCAAGTTGATTTATGCTCGATCCAAACCCAGACATTTTCCAAATCATCCAAAACTCACTTGGAGTATCAGAAAAAGATCTCCTCGACTCAAGGGTCCTAGCTCCACAGACGACGCATCGATCAGACGCACAGTCTAGAAGTTATTCAAATTTAAGCGAAATGGGCCCGGGCCATCAAGCCCAGTGGGATTACGAGTCGGCTCGACCTGGTTCGATGGGTCCGACCTGGATGGGGGTCGGCCTGACCCAGTTTGGCAGGTCCGACCTGGCTGGGGGGGGGTCGGTCCTGCCCATAGAGTGGCGCTTCCACTCCATGCCCGACCAACGGAAGCCGACCGGTTCTGTCCGGTGCGAGCGGCCTGCAGAGCGGGCCGCTGTCTCTCCCACGCAGCGCCAAGCTACACCATGGTTTCCTTCAGCCTGGCCAGATGGCGGCTGGCCAGTTCTCCCACTGAGCAACCCGCAACTACAGCCCGCGGTCTTCTCCACAGCGCAGTTCCAAATGGCGCCGTGGTCCTCCAGCACGGCCTGCAGGTGGCCGGATGGTTCGGTTCGTCCAAGCGGCCCACAGTTCAGGGCCGTAGTTTCATCCTCATTGTCGGTGCAACGATACCGGTCCACCACCACCACGGCCCATCCTAGCCATAACCTTCAGTTTCCGCCACCTTCAGTCGTCGCTGCCTTTTATGACCACCCCATTCTACATGGTTGTGGCCTCCCTCATCTGGCTCGGTGCAACGACACTGTTCCCTTTCGGCTCTTCCTCCATCGTCAATAAAACCAACAAGTATGGGGGAGAATCGGGCCATGTTCGTGCGGCCCAAACCCTCTTCTCTATGATGTTATAAGTTGGCAATTCACTTTCCGAAATTTGAACGACGATGTTCGGAATTATAGACAACTCAAAAAAACCCCAACCACTAATGTTTTTACTTGTTGATGAAGTCGCGGGACGGCGACATCGATTCGTCGTCATCAGGAAAGAAGAAGCTGATGATGGAATCTACATTCTTCATGGATGGTTCTCCCTTATTTGTTCCAGAAGGAGAAGGAATAATTCATCCAAGGAGGATTCTGAGGAAGAAGTTGAAGAAGGAAGGATGTCGTCGGCATTCTTCGCGTTTTTCATTGGATAGTTTGTTCCACCATGTTATCCCAGGTTATTCCTCCTCTCTCAAGATCCACCAATGTAATGTGCCATCCTAAAATAATAACAGGATGTCTATTATTTTATTGATGGCATGTAATTCGAAAATGGATCTTTGAATTATTTGGGCTCCACATAATTAAATTACAGTGTTGGAAGAATTAAATTTGGAGGTAAGAAACCAGGGGTTAACTCGAATTCAAGAGGGAGTTCAAGGGTTTAGAAGAAAAGTGGTCCTCACCTGAAATATCATCCCAAGGGAGGTTATGCTCGGGTGGGCCCCACCCCCATATCCTCTCATGGAAGGTTATGGTGTGGTGGACCCCACCCTTATCCTTCACATGGAGGTTTAAACCAGGACAAAATAAAATAAAGTCACACTTTATTTTATTTAAATTATTCTTCAAAACCCAGAAAAAATAACATCCACTCACCTTAGAACGCAACTACGGTAAAGGTCTCCTTAAGAGAATACTATCTCTATGAGTAAAATAGTGCCCTCAGATTTTAGTTTCGAGCACTGGTTCAAAAAATATTAAAATCCCAAATGTTCCTTTACAGAACGTACCTGAAAAAAAGTTCAGAAAATTATTAACAGCCACTCTCGACCCACTGCGGTCGAAGTTAGGCATTTCCTATGTGAAAAATGCCCCAAAGAACCCAATGGTACCCTCGTATTTCCAATCCGAATTACCATTTAAATGTTATGAATTTTACAATCAAATAATCGTCACTTAATTATTTTATTTGAGGCCAAAAACTAACTTTCTCTGGTGGCCCTCGCCGACCCAAGTTAGTATCTACATAAAGAAAACATACCATCACGAGTTCAGCGGCAGTATAAGATTTTTAATCCGAGTTACCTCTTTTGAGTTATAAGAATTTGAAAAATAAAATAATATTATTTAATTATTTTATTTACGGTTATGCCATTTTCAGGTTTTCTCAAAGGAGGTTCACGCCGACTAAACTTGAGTCACGCCTAGGGTAAACCCACCATCCTGAGTGCAACAGTGGCCTTATATTTTTGATCTGAGTATCCAGTTTAGAGTTATTCAACTTTTTCATGAAAAATGCATACATGAGTTAATTTAAGATTAACCAAACTTCCATGGATCAATCAAGGCACTCCAGGATTCCGAATAATGCACCGTCAGAAACTACAGACTCTTAAAATTCCCAAGAAATTCAGAAACAAATTTTTTACAGAATTTATTGGTCTTTATAGGGGGGGAGGGGTGACCAAAAAGTAGTTGCAGGTCGAGTGTGGCTCAAAGAATTCCACACATCACTTTTCTTCCAACCATTCCTCCACTCCAAAGCTCTATCCACCCATAGGTGATCAGGGGTCCCCTATATCTGAAAAATTCATTCATTCCGTCAAGTACAAACCAACTAAGAAAATGTTCATATCAGCCCTACCACTCTCGGTTCCAGAGAAGAAACCCATTTAGTTTGTTTTGGGACCAACCCAATTGAAAGATCAATGAAAATACCAAAATATGGCCTCCAAAATGTCCACACCCGTTACACCCCATTACAGGAAATTATTTCAGGAAAATGGGATTCCACATCATGGAGGCATAAAGGAAAAATGTTGTCCTATACCAAATGTCACTACACCAGAAAGTCACGGGTTGGAATAATAGCAGCCCAAACCTGCCACCAATAAATTTTCACCTTAGGGGGAGCGGTGAGGGACCAGAGGCTCTTCCAGGGATTATTGGTAAAGAACTAGTCCAAACCATGAACCCTCATTTTTTAACCTGAAAGAACATAATATCTCTCATGAGGTTCCCCAGTCCAGCAAATCTGGTCAATACCCATTCCTGGTGTGAGAGGGATACTTAGGATGACTTGATGATCCACCACATTAAACCAACAACAAAGCTTCTCCTGATCCCACTCCCCAAGCGACTCATCGAGTAGGTCATGTACCCTTGCATCTTCAAATCCATGAACAACCGGTGAGGAAACATAATGATTTACGACATCTTCTATCCATGTATCATTCCAAATGTTATTATTATTCCCATCAGCAATTTTCCAACACATCCCAAATCAATAAGAGATTTTTCTCCCCAAATTCTCCTCCACATAAAACTCAGTCGTGGACCAAGTTGGGCATGCAAGAAGTCAGAGAGAGGGAAGTACTTAGCTCACATCACCTTTTAGAATAGGGCATTTGGGTTGGATAGAAGGCATCATCCTTGCTTTGCCAAAAGATCATCGTTAAACCATTTGAGTTTTAAAAATCCGAGGACGCCATAGAATTTTGAAACACACAGCTTCTCACAAGGCATCAAATGTGAATTATGTTTTCCCTAAGTGAACCCCTCTAAAAATTGGCCAACTGGGAGTGGATTTGGTCAATGGGAGTTTCTGGGAATTTAAACAGTGACATAGCATAAGAAGGGATTTCATGGGAAACTGACTTCACGAAAACTTTCTATCTCGCATTGTAAATCATCCTACTGGACCAAAGGAAAATTAGTTTATCCACCATACCCACAATCAGTTTGAAAACATGTTTCTTCGACCTACCCACTAGGTTCGGGATGCCAAGGTACTTAGGATGCTTATCAACTAGGTGAAACCAACACATTCGCTGCAAATCCTCACTCTTATCTTGTAGGACACCTTTACTGAAAGATAACTCTGATTCTGAAGCATTAAAATGTTTCCCAGAGGCCTTTTTGTACAAATTGATGATATTCAGCACTGAAATGCACTCTTGTGGTGTAGAACACTTGAAAAGGAGACTATCATCTGAAAATAAGAGATAAGAGATAGGGGCTATTTCTACATTCTGTAGAACCATGGATAACTCCTTGATCCTCTACCTTCAGGAAGAGATGAGAAAATACATCTGCCATAAGAATGAATATGTAAGGTGACAGGGGGTCCCCTTGTCAATAGCCTCTTGATGGTTTAATGCTCGCTAAAGGTACCCCATTAATATTGATTCCGTAGGAGACATACGTAACATAATTAATGACATTAGATATCCATTTCGTCCTAAAGTCCAACCTAGAAACAAGAAGTTCATGAAAATTCTATTCAACTCTATCACAACCTATCATCATATCTAGTTTCATTTCCATGGTTCCATGCTTGGATGAGGAGAAAGTTTTCATAGAGTGGAATAATTCGAAGGAAATTGCAACATTTTCAGTAATAGATCTCTTTGGAACGAAAGCACTTTGGTTATCTGAGACATGCAGCGAGAGAAAATCCCTAAGTCTGGCCACCATCATTCTTGAATGAACCTCATAAAAATTACATATCCATTAGAAATTCCATGCCTTTAACAATCATTAAATATTTGGTTATATGACATTTTTTGGCCATTTCAATTTGATTATGACCTTCATAATATTTTATGTATGGAAAATTAAACAATTACACCCAATTGTTTTAATAACTATAATAATTTTGAATTGGGGATAAATAGAGGATGTGTTTTATCGTAATTGATATTTGTAATAATAAAATATTTTTATTCGTCATTGTAATTTATTTTTTATCTTTTGTGAAGTTATAATTACCATATTATTTTACACTATGATGCCACAATAATTTTTCAATTAGTGGAAAAATAAAACCAATGATATTAAAAATATAAAAAGTATTATAAAATTAAATAACGTATTTGAAAATTTATTTATATTTATAAAAATGTCAAATTAAATGTCAGTGGATGCACTGGATTCAAATTTCACAGTAGTTTTTTTATTAAATTCAATGTAATTGATTAGTTCTCAAGTGACATTAATGATATTTTACAATACAATTTTTTTCATTAAATGATTTAAAAATAATATATAAAACTTAAAGAATGTAATATGGTTATTATTATAATATATCGTCTATTTGTAATTATTTTTCCATTATATCATAACATTATTAACCATTAATGTGTAGAAAACATTAATATTTCTGTAATTGTCAAAGTGTGAACGAAGGGTCAAAACAATTTGATAATGGAAAAATTATGATCCAAACAAGTAAATTTTTTATTATAAAATAGGATTTATAATAATTATTATCCTATTTTTGATCATATCAATTTTAAACTTTTAGGAAAAAAATTTTATGTCATAATAATTTCACATATTAATATATCCCAAAAGTTTCCCCCTTCAATTATAAAATGATACTTATTATTCTCATTTATTCACATATAAAAAAATTAATGGAAAATAAATACTATAAATTTTTATTAAATTCTATATAAAATATATTATAGGCCATATTTTATAATGATTAGAAGTTATAGAGGTCTCATGTTGTTAACAGAAATATTGTTTCCATTGAATATATATATTTTTTAACAACATGTTTTAGTTTTATTTATTATTCCACCTCCTTAGAATTTTCTCAAAAAATAATCAAATAATAGATAATCTATACTATATATACTAATATATTATTATATTAATTGAATAATATACTTCCATATCATACCTCTTTCAAATAATAGAGGAATTCATCTCTTATTTGTACGATGGACTACCATCTCACGATTTCATGTCTTTCAATTTCACCATCTCTAATGACTAGTTATAATGATTGATTTTATATATATCAATATATGTTATTAATCAAATATTTATCATTCTCATATATAATATATCATTTAATTTTTAATCTTTCAACACACTATACATTTATAAATTTGTTTGGGCTTACATGTGGACTATCACTTCCATGTAGCAATGTGATTCGTTTTTCATCATCAATTCACATGGATGATATAAATATAAATATATTATGATATTTACGGTATTAATTTAATTATTAATGGATAAAATTATAGTTACCTTCATCCTTTATGGATCGATGAAAAATGTAAACCTTGGTGATGTGTACATACGACCTACCATTTCAATGATTTTATAATTGTCCATTTATCATAAAAATAACTAAAATTTTAATTTAATGATATAATATATGTTTAAAAATGGTAATTATTATCATATTATAATTCTCTATATTATGAATCAATTTCATCTTTGACCCTTCCCAACCAACCAAAGTCATTTTCGACATATGAAATGAAGATCATAAAAACATATGGCGTGTTTATAATTGATTGTTTAATTAATTATTTAATGGAATGTGATAAAATAAAAAAGAATAATAATCCTGAATAAGGTTCTAAATAAAGTGAAAAATAATAATTTTATTATATATTAAGATAAAAATCATGAGGATTCAGAATCATGTTAAGGTATAAAATTTTTCAAATCATTTATTGTGTTTCCGGTAAAATCTAATTTTTTTAAATTTCAATATTTCTAAAATTATTTTATAGATATATTTAAATTGATATAAATTAACTATTAATGGAAATTTATTTCTCTTGTTAATTTCATTAAGTGTTTCTGAAAAAGAAAAAAAATTATGTATTTTATGTGGTACATTTTTCTATTTCATTTAATTGGATAATGGAAATATTATATTTAATATTATATGTCAACAATTGATTTAACCACCACCATAAAAAATATTTTATATTTGAATATTAGTGTAATATATAATGTTATATTTAATGGGAATCCATATTTACCCTTTTAGGTATTTTTTAATTGAAAATTTTTTTAGAATGGAATTGATATTTCAATATCCGCAAAAGGAATTCTTTTTATAGAAAATAATCATTATATGATGCAATTATTTATTTATTATATTATGGGTCAGGGGATTTTCTTTCCTAATGAGTGGTTACTTTATAAAATAAGGATGGGTGAGGACATTATAGCTCCCCAATTCATTGATTAATGAGAGGGAGTAACTTAATTATGTTTCTCTTAAGAGATTGTAGGAATATTATTTGATATTAATTCCAAGTATATCCATGATTGTTATTATATGTGTAACTGTTATTATTACTCCATGTATAACATAAATAGTTATACCATTTTTATGAAATAGATATATGAAAAATATTACGAATTTTACAAATATTATTTAGCAATTTATGCTATCTATTTTTATGGGTATATTATTATTTCACAACGTAAGGGAATGTGCATACTACACTTTAAGGTTTAAAAGTATTAATTTGTGAAAATATTATTATGATTATTCATGATTTTAAAGAAAATATTATTTTTTATTACCTTTAATATTTTGTATAATTTTTTCAATTCAAAAAATTTTTAATAGAAGGTGATTTACATTTTAGGAAAATTTTAATTTTGGGCCCAAATTTTATTTTGGAAAAGTAAATTTTCATATGTATTGATGGAAAAATGGTTTCATTATTTATTTTTATCCCTTATTTATCATTTTATTCACATCCAATGGTTATAAAAAAATTCATAGTTTTTGAATTCGGAATGAAAGTAGGAACTTCATATTGGAAGTCATAAATATTTATCATGAAAATAAATCATGTTTTATGTTAGAAGATTCATATTTTAAAAAAATAGATATCAACCAATAATATCCAATTTTTAAAATATGGTCTTTAATGTAAGATTTATTCCATATTTCTCTAAAACTATATGCATAAAAGATATTTTGGAACAAAAGAAAATGAATTAATGTATTAGTACAAAAGATTATTTGATGTTTAATGTTGGGTCCTTACATTTGAAATATTTTTTTGTAGGAGAGAGAAATTGAAAATTACCATGTACATCCAATATTTTAACCTATAGATTAGTTATTTATTTTATGAACATAATTTTTGATTTATTTCATCAATGACCTTAGTATTCCATGATTATATTTTCTAACATATGTTACTAGATATTCATTTTTCTAATGTAATCAATATAAAATGAGTAAACAAGATAATGTTATATTTCAGGGATAATGTAATTATTAGCATAATGAAAAACCAAGTTGGATAAGATCCTATGTATAGAACCTTATAGTAATGTTCACCCCAATTTCATAATTTTTGAATAATTATCAGAATCGCATTTATCACAAGAATGAAACCTAGAACAAGAAACTTGCTACCAATTTAATCAGGTGACAACATATACCCTCATTTTGTATATATTCTAATAAATTTATTGCTATGAAGATGATTAATATAATAAAAGAAATACTTTCTATTATCTAGATCTTAGGGTAATATTTTTTTTTCTTTATTTCCAATCACATCGAAAGAGAGTGTTTCCAATGGTGGTTTATCATTAATAATAAAGTAGAGAAGGATGAAATAAACACTTTGTAATTATTAGATTTTAATAATGTATACTTCATCGTGAATATTAATTGAAATATTAATAAAAATGTGAATGAAAAATCATGGTACTAAAACAGGTGGTTGAGTTCATTGGAACATAGAAAGAAAACATCTCAACAATTGCAAGGCATGGCTCATGTTATACATCCAAATACAAAATAAGATCCCCAATTTCATTTGTGACAAACAAAATTCTTAAAATGGAGTCATACATAGGAGATTTTAGAATCTATGATGGTGGTGTTCAATGTGCGTTGAAGGTGGAGATAAAAATTTAGTATTTTCTTTATTTTTTTGAGATGAAAATACATGAGTAGTATCATAGAATCTGGAATGATAATCCACAACATGGAATGAATAACCAACTAAATATGTTTCCAAAATGTTGGAGGAATTTCTTGGGAAATTAACTCATGATATTTGGAATTTATTTTAACTATATTAGGGAATTCCATATTAACGAAAATAGTACAGGTAGTTCCATGAAACATATTCACACAATATAAGATAAGAATGCCCCATTTTTTTCAACCTAAACTTGAATTCATCAAATGAAAATAATTTGTTTATTATAAATATAATTCCTTAACCCTAGATATATTAACCAGAAT
The DNA here is from genome assembly GCA_963277665.1 of Viscum album. NCBI lineage: Eukaryota > Viridiplantae > Streptophyta > Magnoliopsida > Santalales > Viscaceae > Viscum > Viscum album. The sequence goes on from OY728128.1 coordinate 163,908,761, forward strand.
ACTTCCAAATAACCCCCGAAATAGTGAGAGCATGTAAGTGTATATTCTTTCAACATAGATGAGGTGTATCATGGTATTTAAGTAGTGAATTGAAAAATTATTCTCCAATATAGATATGTAAATATATTTTATAATTTAGGTTCATCACGTTCATCTATATCATACATGATTCTAACAATATTGGTTCACCACAAAAAAATGGTTTGATATTGAAATATCAATGAAGACCCATTAGTCACAATGTTCGAATTTTTGATAGATAACTATTTTTGGATTAATTTTTATAGGAAGATATTTCATGTAAATGATGTTATTCGATGCTTGGAAAGACTATATGCAATATTGGGTATGGATTAGCTATCATTACATAGAGAGAATATCTTTTTTAGACAATAAGTTTAAATTATATATATATCCATCCACCATGTCATCAAATATAAGATCTAGGATGATACTAGGCTTCCAATGGGATACAATTCCCATATATGGGTCCTAAAACAGATTAATAATGGATATTTATCTCAAATTATTGAGGAAGAAGACCACATTGATGATATTACAATATTGTGTGAATATAATGATGAATTTTGGGATAAAAATACATATATTTTCTTTTTTTGGGAGGTTGAGTATTCAATCTAACTCAAACATGGATCCATGACAATATAAAAAATATTTTAATGGATGTATTAAATTATGTTGGAAAAATTTATAATGTTGTTAAAAATATCATAGACATGGTTTTTTTACATCATTTTTTTCATCATAGGTTTAATCCATACTATTTCTTATAATAGATGGCAGATTGAGGAATATTTTCACTATTTATCATGAGTTTTGTTAAATAATGATCGTGAACAAGTATCATTTACCCTAGATCGATGATCTACTAAATCAACATAGTGTAGCTCAAATATATATAAAATATTGAACATTGTTCTATATACCTTTAGCAATGGGATAAAATGTATGGTATTTCAATAGTAACATTCCATAAAATATATGAAAACAATTTCTCTAGAGTGATTCCATTTGTATATATAAAATCCCCCATAATTATAATTTATATAAAAAATATTTCACTAGAGATTACCATAAAAAAATTTGGATTTTTTAAAAAGAATGATGAACTTCTATTTTTATTCATTGATAACACTCCCCTTTTTAGGGTTTAAGGGGAAAAATTACATTCCCTATATGCTTTGTGGTAGTACATGACCCGAAGGTCTAGAGGAAATGATCCAGATTATAACTGCTAAGAACATCTCCTCATAACATCTAAATCATGATGTATGCTCTCTACATTTGCATTACTATTCGGATAGGCTTCACATGCAATCACAAGCTGGTCTAAATAGAAAATTTCCATATCCTCTCATTCTTCCAAATCTGTTATCTTTGCCCTGGTGAATGCACCTGGCTCCGAATTCTCATCTGGATCCTACTCCTAATAGAATCTACCTGGTCCTTTTAAGCACAATTCCATGTGTCCCAAAGGCCTTGAGGTTGCCAAACTTTATTGAGTTTGTCAAAATAACATTAGTTGTCCAAAAAGCCTAATTGGCATGAATTCCTTGTGTGGCCTGAAGGCCCGAAGGACCTAGAAAGTGGAACGTACCAAACATAATCATTGAGTGTTTTTTCTCTAGTTACCTAGATAATATATACTATTTGTGAGTAATTTTTCAGGGATATAACCCCAATAATAATTCAAATATTGTTGAGAGTAAATATCCTTCAAAAAGAGTAATGCTAAGAAAGAGGAATGGAATTAAATAAGATGTTAGTCCCTACACATATAATTACATTACCATATAGTAGTTAATTGTTTTTAATAGAAAATGATACTTTTGAAATGTATTAGGATTCCTTATTGTGAATAATGATAAGGAAATTTATGATTTATTTGACACATTAATCTTACCTTAGTTAAAATACTTGATGCAGGATCTGAGGTGTCAACACTATCTTTTCATTATATATTCTGTAGCATTATACCTATAGTGAAAAGTAAATTATTTACACAAAAAATGTGAGTTTTAAATGTATATTATCATATAAGGGGTTAATTATTAACTTAATGTCATGTTTGGAGTCGAAATAATATTATGATTAAACAATTCCTTGCTACTCCAAGAAGGAAAACATAGTGGATGATGATCTATGTACAAAAGGACATTGTATCTTATCCATAATGGGATTGAAAAATACACAATACCCTTATATTTTTGATGAATTAATCTTGAAATCAAATTTTTGGGAATGAAATAATATCCATCATAGATAACTTTTCATCTATCCATTAATGTTAATATCAAATATATCAATTAAGATGATGCGTACCAAGAGAAAATGGTTGTGGGTATTCTGGAGTTTCAATTTGATAAATATTTTTTTTAATGATTCCATGCTAGATTTTTTTCCTATAGAATTATATATAAATCAAAAAATTTGGGGTTTTTCACATTCATATTCCTTCCTTATTCATCCAGGTAGATGAAGATGTATAGGGATCAAAATAAAAACCTCAATTAAGATAAAATAAAAATTGAGATAATAGAATAAAAATTTTGATGAATGTTATTCTAGAAATTTATTGGTAAATAATGAAATTATAATTTTATAGTTATAACATTACACATTGTATTATGAAAGTTGGAAAACATTACCGGGTATTTTTTGTGGGACTCAACAATATATCAAAAGTTTATAATTCCATTTTGGTTATTATATATAACCTTATAAATCCAACACATTTTATTTCTATAAAAGATGATTTATCTCTTAACCAAAATTCCATGATAAATATTTGATAATATATATTGATATATGAAATGAAACTATCAATTTCATATAATCCGGATTCAATGTTTACCATGTAGTTTTTGAGAAGCCGTCAGAAAGCATTAGAGAAAGTATTAACATAAAGAATACATATCAATATCATAAATATGATCATTCAATCTGGTACAATAAAATCTTTATAATTTGTAGAGATCATAAAAAATGGATTTTTTTAATGATATTGGTATCAAAACATCGCCTTGTGTATTTCACATTTAACAACAACATGTCTTAGAATATTCAAATTGATTCATATGAGGCTCTGTATGGGAATTTTTATTTTAAATCTAAGATAAATGGATAGATTTGGAGAGAGGAAGATGATTTTTTCTGGAATTATCCAGGTAATTATGAAGGGTTTTCTAACTAATCATTGTTATATGATGGTGGAATAATTTCAATAGAGTTATATATATGATCAAAAAAATATCTAGAATTTGAAGATGGTGATAAGGGGTTTCTACAGATATATACTTGGAAGTATGTTATATGATTTGTTAAGAAGGTTATGTTGATCACTATGTATTCTAGACCCTTTAAGATCATATATTGTTTCTTGTTTGTACCTTACCACATCAGACATCATCCAGACTACTCTGGTGTATGTGATATGTTTCAAGTATCACTATTGAGGAAGTAAATACCAATTCCATCATAATGACTGTAATCCAAAGACAAGAAATTTGATTGTTATATCTCGTATGAGGAATACTAGCAGAGATAATAGATCTAAGAGAGAAGTTATTTTGTAATAAAAGAAACTCATCTGGTAAAATTTCAACTGATGAATTAATTATTAAACGAATCATTATGGGAAAATGGGGACATAAGTAGACAAAAGAATGCTTAATTATTTTATTATCAAAAATAAAAATTTGATGATGGAATAGAATTTTTGGAGAATAGAATTTAATTATTCCAAATTTATGTTAATAATTATTCTGAGAACATAATATGTATTTGTCTTAAACACAAAACCATGACAAAATACCACAATTTATTAAAAAAATAAAATTATCAAATAAGAGTATTATATTTAAATTGTTAGCGATTATGTAATTAATTTGGATAAACGAGTTGATGAAATATTCAAAAAAAATTACAAAATAAGGTCATTTAATGCATGAAAATAAACATTAAGAAACACATGTTTATTTACTCATTAATTTCACCCATATAATATATTAAAATTTTACACTATTAGAAATTTTTTTACAATATATTTTATATTTTTAATATTTATACCCATATTTTATAAAATATAAATTAAATTTTCATATATAAAATCTATATTACTAGGATTAATTTAAATATCCTTATAATGTTAAAAACATAATTTTAAAAGGGTTTATTTGTTAATACTTTCTGATTATTATGTAATAAAATAAATTATTCTATTGTCATCAATGGTTATAATATATATATTATACTAATTTGAAAATATAATAACGCACATACTGTATATAATCAATAGTAAATTAGATGAAGAATACTCAATGGGTAAAATAATATTTTATCTGTAAATATGGTTTTTTGCATATTAAATATTTAAAATTAAAAAGTAATTTTTTTGTTATTTAAAATATTATTAGATAATATGGAGATGAAATTAAGGAAAATAACATCAAAATCATGTATTTTTTTATGATTATATTTATTTTTGTAAATATACATTACATTGTTGAAAAATAGTTATTATGATGGTTTCAAAAATGTTAATATATTAAAGAATCAAGTTATAAAATTATTGAAAAATGTTTCAAACATGTGTTAAGATTATGGTTATATTTTTTCTCAACCTTGTATCATGAAAAAATAAATATATCAAGATTTTAGAGACACCGCCCTCTTAAATTGTAAATATATCTTTACTAAACTATTCAATATATATTAGGGTTCAAATTTTTTTAGTTATAAATGGGGATCACATAAAAAAAATTTATTCATCATCTCCAATCCATTAAATCTCAAAGAATGATTTATTAATATCTATTAAACTCTATCCTCATGTATTTAATTACATGTTTTTTAGGAAAATTATATGGTAAGGTTCCATAAGGAGTAACCCAATTGATAACACCCAATGGGGGTTGTAATATTTTCTACCAACCACTCTTATTTTTTTTTATTATACCACCTCAATCCTACTATTGAATAAATGTAAGATTACATAAGTATTACAAATATCATGAAATATTATTTTAAAAGAGGGAAATAATTTATTTTTACCATTCCATCCATCTGAATAAATAATCTCACTTACGTTATATGTTGAAAACCTATTCTAAATGAGATAAGATACATTTTATATAAACACCAAACAAGGAAAGTAAAAATATTTAAGGTAATTAATAAACATGAAAAAAACATTATTAATATTCTGAGAATATAAAACAATTATTACCTAATTAATATTCTTTTTAAATGAACATGTCACATGTGTATATGTGCAAACGTCTGCCCCTATGAAAGTCAATTATAATATTTTTTAACTGGTTTTTTATATCAATGATAAAAAAGAATATAAATTAGTAGTTATATTTGAAAATAGTAATTAAATAATGATTTCGTTAATATTAGGGAATGATAACATTAATATTTTAGTCCAAAATTATGACCCCAATATATATTAATTAAAAAGAACTAAAACATACTCATCAAAGAATTCGATATTAAGACTCATAAAAAAATATATAATATAAAAAAATTAATAAATTATAATTATCCACAAATTAAAAAATCTAGTACCTTTTATGACATATGAATTATGTAAATTTGATTAGGAATGATAAAAAAATGTTCTTAAGAAACTATTTATAAATGAAAAACATTAATCACAATATATATTTGATATATATAATAACTAACTATTAAAACTATAGACAATAACTATAGGTTATGTCTATGATATGTCTTAGAAATGAAATTTTTTCTCAAATTGGTGTGTAATAAGTGTTTTTTGTTATATGTGATGTTATAGTTCTATATACTATGAATGAATATGATGTGTGGTGTTGTTTTGACTCAAATATATTCAATGGGTCATGATTACTTCACATCCAATAAAATAATTAATTACTGAATTTTTCTTATACTCTATGAAATTGTTATATTTTACTTACACCATATCTTATTGGTAAATCATTATTCACACCAAATACGTCTTCCTTGATGAATGGTATGTTCCATAAAAATGTTATTCTCTTAATAATTATTCCAATATCATTTTATGGACTGATCCTCCAAATAATTTTTTTTAATATAAAAAATTGTTCTCTTTTATGTTGAAGAAAATAATTTTTTTTTTCAACTCCAATTATTATTATATTCCATTTTATTAATTTTAAAATAATTGATTCATTATTTATTTGATGATGTGGGTCTTCTATAAAGAATATTAGAATATTTGAAAGGGTTTTCGTTCCCATGATTTTATATAATTCCCTTATACTTTCCAATTTCATACATATTTATGGTAAATTTTTTGAATTTAATTATCAGAATTTTATATCGCTTAATTTGTGGATAAATTTTATTTTCATATTTAAATATTTTTTAGAATATAATAGAAAAATCACATTTCATTAGTATCATATAATGAAATGTTTTCTTAGATAACCACTTTTCATGTTTTCTGTTCCATCATTAAAAGAATCAACTTTTCTTGAGTGATGTACCAAAACCCACCCAATATGTACCTTAAATAAAAAAAATTATGTGATCTTGTTTTAGGTATTATATGATCGTATTTTTATTTATAAATATTTTTATGTGAAACAATTTGGAAACGTTATGAAACATATTTTCTTATAACAAGAACATTATAATAAGATTAATTCCTTGATTTTATGAGGTAATCTATTGAGACTAATGGGTTGATGTGATGAATTTGTGATAATTTTATATAAGAGGTTAGAGTTTATTTGATTATATGAAAATTTTTAAATTTTAAATACATAACACATATTAAAAATCATATTAATTATGAGGTGATGGTTTTTGGATATTAATCGAAAAAATTATTTAGTGGGTTCGGAATTTTTAGATATTATGGATGTATTTAATGATAAATATAGTTTAAGGAAGGAGGATGACACAATAAACCATATTATTATTCCCTGGATGTTTATTAGAGAGTATGTTCTACACCGTAAACCAAAAATAATGTGACAACGTTGAAAATGTTTATTGCTGGTGGAACTAGAGAATTAGAGGTGTATCCACCCAAAATTATAAACACACCAAAGTGAGAATAAACCTAGTGTGAATATTCTCAAGTGGTGTCCATTCCATGGAGATTCTAAATTTTGTGGTGGGTTGAAAAATGGTATAAATGGAATGACACCATAGATTTATTTATCACAATGATGAGGTGGAATCAGAGTTACCCACACTATAGTGATACTCCATGATGCAATTCTATAAATTTTTTATTTTAGGTGTCCCTAAAGAATTTCATACATCCACACCATAGATAATACTCCATGAGATAGTCATGTGATAATATCAAGGTATAAATCCAATATTTGGATTATTCATAGAGATTTATTAACAAGTTTTTATTGTCATTGGATATTTTTCAACCTCTATGCCATAGTACATAACCCAAATTGTAAGATATACATGAAATTAAAAATTGTATTGTTTTAACCACTATTCAATACTTCAATGGTTGTTCTAATTCCATTATTTTTTAATTATTGGATGATTTAAAGAACTGTACTAACATTATTTTATCTAAGTCAGGTGTTGGGTATTTTTCCAATAATAATCACCAATTAAAATATGATGTTAATTATTGGAAAATGATCCAATGGATCAGTTTGATAATTTACTCGAGTGAAGTTGATTATTTTAATTTTAAGCTAAATTAAATTTTCAATTAAGAAGGTAAATCTTTTGTGGAATTAATATGAATAAAAAATTAATGAAATATATTAAATGATTGAGTGATAAATAATATATCATGGTTAGGTGTAATATAACAAATATTCCATGGTGATCCAAGGTACATGAACTTAATAAAAATATTTATTTGATTGTATGAACACTTCTGAATACAAATTTAAGAAATTTTTTTTTGTGCATGATTAAAAGTTATTAATTAAGGTTTAAGATAGTTCAAGATGATTTAATGTGGATTATTTCAGAAATAAAATTTATTTCAAAGAATTATATTCAGTTTTACAACAATCTGTTGTTACCCAAAAATTTATCATTGTTATCTGTGGAAATAACAGGTATATGGGATGAATCCAAACATAGTGGGGGAAATGAAAACATGATTTTCAAGGTTATACCTTTCTTATTTTATGTCACACTATGAATCTAGTGGGTAGTGTGTTCCAAGAGGTATATATATGACACTATGGACCATGATTCTCAATTTGAGAGGTGACCTTTTTATGTTAGTTGTGTTCCTCTCTATTGCTATCCATTTGGGTGTCTTATAAAATACATAAATAAATAATAATAGCTTTTTTAGGATATGTTATATTTAGTATAAAAATGATTCAATAACTGATTCACCCCCTCTCAGTGTACTTTTATTGATCATATTATATTTTTTTAGTGGTATCATTGGATTTAATATTCATTTCTTATTTAAATTTGACATCACTCACTCTCTATCAATTTGTAGAAGAACTCATTTATTTATATTTTCTATAATGTAAAATTAAAATTAATTGAATGTTAATGTGATTCATAATTTTTATGGGAAAATCAATCATAAATGTAATGATGATATATTTCTATACTTGTTTTCTATATGTTATTATATTTATGAAGTCTCAAAAGATGGGTTTTTCCTTTAAATAAAAGTGTTTCAATGACAATTTCAGATAATGGGTATCTATAAAGAGATTATTGTGAATATAATTTCATTCTGTAATCAAAAATTAAAATTTTGTTTTTTAAAGTCAACAAAATAAAAAATATATATATATACTGTCTAAAATTAAGAATATCTATGGTGGAAATACCATTATGAAGAGAAATAAATTCAAATTTTTTTGAATTATATATTATCACATCCACATGTGTGATTATGAAATTTTTTAAACTTTCATTTTAAGGTTGAATCATATTATGGTCAAAACCAAAGCCAATGTTTGGATGTAGAATGATGATTATATTATTGAAAATATTTTACATATGATATCAAATACATTTTATTATAACATATTTTATTTATAGTAACGAGATTCTTTTGTTAATCCTATAGTAGACCTACCTAGTATTTTAATATCATATGAAATATTAATGTTTGTTCTCTCGAGAAGATGGTTATAGCTGAAAACTAAATCAATTTAAAATCCAAAAATATTGAAATTCTGATGATGATGATGTTTTCATTTGAAGAAGAATCATTCTATTCAGATTTAGATAATGATTTGGACGAGAATTTTTTTTTGATTCAATGAATATTATTTCAATAAACATGAGAAGTTGGAATGTAATATTCAAGATAAATAGTTACCTATAATATTATATGTTTTGAATTTTTGTACTATACAAAAAAATTTAATAATTGAAAATATGATAAAATTAAACATTATCATGTTATACAAATAGTACCCTAATAGAAGAAAGAGAATACGATTATTTGATCATAAAATGATATGTGTAAGAAGATGTCTAAATTTCATAGAGAATAAGTCTTGATTAAAGATACTCTAAATAATGAAAAAGAAGATGAAGATGAGTTTTTATCTAGTGGTCAAGAAACCCTAATAGAACCCATTACTAAATATAATGATGAAAATATTTCAAGTTATGAATTTAGTTTTGGAATTTTATATTATAAAGATGTTGATATTTAAATATTCATGGAGAGATAATTAAATGAATTTGTCTAAAAGAATAAAACTATTGAAGGAGATCAAAAAATTAATGAATATTGTATAATTAGGAAACAGAAAATAATATGTCCTTTTTTTATAAGAACAAAAGATGAATTATGAATTTTAAGGTTTGAATAAGTTTGGTTATGATGAGAATAAAACCAACATCTACCTGGGATAAATATTAAATAAAAAAAATGGGGTGTGATCTTTTACAACTAAAATTGATTTAAATAAATGATAGTTTGATGAAGAATTGATAAAATGATTAGAATACTCTTTCTAATGTGTCGAATTGTCAAGGATGCGTATAGGTAAAGAAGAATAATTTTTTTTATTAATATTGAGAACTGTTCTGAAAAATGTGGTAAAAAATATTTTTAGATAATGAAATTAATGAATAACAAGGTTGTGGAAATATTGTTTGACATTCCAAAATCATGAAATTATGGAAGAAAAAAATGAGTGAAAAAATATTATAATTGGGACGTAAAAAAATATAAAAATAATATTTAAGTGATATTAAATGAGTCGGGATTTTATCAATATTTCATTTCACCCAAATAATAAAAAATTGGCTACTCTAGGAAGGAATAATTACTGTTGTAAAAATCATGATAAAATGTTAGTTTCAAAAGTAAATATTAATTAATTTTTCTTTCAAATATATGAGGATTTTGGAACATGTAAATGATTTATATATTCAATTTACAACATTTTAATCAGAGTAGAAGTTGTGATAATGTCACAAACTAGATATAGATTCCATTAAGACTGACATTGAACCCAGTCCATGATAATGTTTGATGGGCTTTCCTTATACTCATAGGCTGTAAAATGTGCCAAGTTATGATAAATAATGGTTTTGGAATTGTTTACCTGAGTTTAGAAACATTAGAAAACCCAAACAATAAGTAAACTGAATCTGAAAATTACTAACCAAACAATCCATAAATAAGATTTAGAACTGAATACAAGGTTTTAATCATGATAGAAGAAAAAAATCTAAGAAATTAGTATAAAAACATTCCAATGACTCCCACACGACAAGGTTTCAGCACCCACGAGCCTTCTCCAAAACACCGCACAATGGAAAGAAACTATCAATGCGAACCACCATTTCCAAAGACCTATCCCATACCTATGTGAAACATGATCTAGTCTACAAACCCCAGACGATGTCAGTAGGGAGTGAGCCTATTACCAATTGGATACCACCCAATAGTTCCATGTTATAATCATTAGAAGACAAAAATATTTCTTGATTTTATAAACAATAAATGGTGGCAACAATTTCTTAACTGCATCTTTTAATGGAAAATGGTTTTCAAAAGAATAACCTTATATAGTAAAGACATTTAAATGTGTCATGTAATATGCTTAATTTTCAATCCAAACAAACCATAATCTAATGATAAATACAAAATATTAAACAAGCATTAGATACCAGAACTCCCATAGGCACAAGCTAGCTATGGGCCCTTGGTACCTTGTATTTTGGTGTAAAAGTAACCAAAATAAAAATTTGTTCACATGAAAAATGCCAATAGTATGGAACATACCCATAATCTTAAGGTCCACAATCACCATCAATGTAGTTTCTTTTGTGTTTTCGAGGTCAATCTTGCTAATTGAAATAGGGCCAAACCACTTCGGATTAGTAACACACTAGTACAAATCCACCCACTGAGATACCTTATTATCCCTCATTATTCTCAAACAAGTTCAAAATGCCTTCAAATTCCATTTACATATTGAAACCCTTGTTCTAGTCATACACACCCAAAATAGTATCCAAATATTCTTTTCACTATTAATATAACTTTGTAATGCAATAAGAATATCATGAAAACAATTCCACAAATCAAAACAAAACATTTCCCATAAAATCCATTTAAACACACTATTTTAAAACAAAATACATACTAATTAAACCCCAAACTACATGTTTTAGCATAAAAACATTTTAATAAAACCATTCAATGAATTATAAAACAACCCCCATTACTATAAAATGGATTTCACTTGAAACCCCCCATTTCACAATAATGTTCCACTTAAAAATCAACCACATAACAAATGACACCAAAATTTGTTTTTTCACAAAAATAATAAAAGAGGAACATTCCAAAAATCTAAAACCAAAAAATCTAACTCATCCAAAAATTATTATATGAGGAAATACCTACCAAATGTGTCAAAACCCTAAAATCATCATTTGATACTTGAATTTCGACACTACCACACCACAAGAGATTGAAAATGAACAAAAAACCACATAATTAGACCATGAAACTCCAAAAAAACTATAGTTACGAATCCTTACCTGATGGAAATTTAGTAATTCATTAAATGTGGGAGAAACCCTAAATAAATGGAAGGAACTAAGAAGTAAACTCACTTATGTGATAATGATAGAAGTTTCTCAAAAAAATACATCCTCAAAATTGAGTTCCATGGATGATTGAAAAATATTTGAGGCTTTCAATGGTTTCTAGGAACCTTATGGGGATGAACCGAGTGGATTAGGGCTGTTTATATAAGGAAAAAATTACTATTACAATGTAATTTTATTGAGTTGGACAAGGCTTCACAGATTTCATCCACGATTTGGTAAACCATGCATACAAACCATGCAGCCTAGTCTTGCCACTAAAAAATGTGCCACTTTGTCCCAATTACATGGAATCTAATGGGGTAACATAGGTGAAAATATAGACCATGAATAGGAGAGATATATACCATTAAAGGAAGGAATGTATGTGATAAATTACCCCACCATGAAAGACATTACCCCTGGAAAGTCAACCTAAAGATTTATCGGAAATAAATAATTGGAAATGTCTCCCAACCCAGGACTTATATTCCCATATTTTGTGTAAATAATTCCAATGATACCATAGTTCATGAACAAGTGGAATATACATTCCCCAAATCACCTTCCCTTTGAAATAAACTGTAACACCCGGGACTTTTATGAGAAATATTATGTTTTTATGTTATATAAGGCATCAGATGAATCTTTCATTGCGCACAACACTAGCTTGGCTTGCTTTACACACAATCGCGACCTTCCTCGATAGCTTGCGTCGTACGCAATACCGAGTTTCACTAAACAACGATATGCTATTAAAATATTATTAAAACTAGTCGTTATTAATAGTAATACCCACATTTTTAAATTTTTTAATTTTTATTTTTCAAAATTGACATCATTTATGGTTTTGGAATATCGAAATTAGCCTATGGTGAAATTTTTGTATTTTTCTGAAAACTTTCAATTTTTGATGAATAGTGAAAACACTCGGTTACTACTTAAAAACCGAACTTTATTTAAATAATTATTTATTTTAATTAAATTTATTTTAGATCAAAATTTATACATAATACCAATATATGTTCAATGAAATTCACTCGAATTATTTTATAATAATTTTAGATATATAAAAATATTATTGAACTTTTGATCGTCTTTTACCCATCTCCTTGGAGAATTTGAAAATTTACATAAAACTTAATTTTACCACTTCTGTGAGTGGAATTTAAAAAATAAGAGATACACGGTTGATTTTAGTAAGTAAAATGTGGTTCAATGAGATGAAAATAATTTTTGGTGAATAGTAACTTCTTACTTTTTTTACCACGGTTAAAATTAAATAGGGTAATTAATGGTAAAAATGTTATTATTATTACCCTAAAACATTTCCTAATTCTATTGGATAAGTTTAATTCGACCAAAAAACCATAGGAATAAAATATGACCATTTAGGCCCACTTGTATTAGATTAGGACATTTGTTATTAATTTATTTAAAGAAGGGTTAAAATAGTTAAAATCAATGTTTAATAAGTAAATCATTTTTAATATAGGGTTATACATAAGATAAATTCGACTATAAATATTCATTAGAAAGAGAAAAATATTTTATACATAATGATATTTTATTTTTAATTTTTAGACGTTAAATAATTTTATTTATTTATGACACAATGATGATGAAGTAATTATCTTATTAATGAAATATTGACATAATTGATGTTCTAAATACCCAAATAATTGTAATATGAGACTTTTTATGAATTAAAATAATTTTATAAGTTAATATGACATTTTAGTATTGATTTAATTACTTTTTTCAAACTAATCTTTCTGTTATGATTTTCACAAAAATCAATTACTAAATAGTGTCAAAATTGACATAAAATAGTTTTTAAATAAAATATTATATTATTAATTGTTCTTTTATTCCTAAAAATACAAGGATCGGAAAAATAACATAGATAAGGTTATATATATTAATAATAAACAACTTGGTGTTCTTTTGTATTGTTATAGTAATTTTATTAACCATATAGTGTAAGAACACAAGAAGACATGGTAAAAGTAAAACTATTTAACTTGAAGTTAAATCTAAATGATAAGGATAAAATAGGAACCTAAACTTGTCTAAATTCTATTGGATGAGAGGATTTCTACCCATCTTCACCTTATCTTAGACAAAAATAAATTTTGAGCTATTTAAAACCGAATATGTCTTTATAATAAAATAATATTTTTAGTTTTTCCAAAGGTGCCCCTCTCCTCCCTTATAAAAGGGCACATCCTCCCTCTCTTCCTCACACCACTTGGAGCCTTAAAGCTCGTCCATCCCCTTCCAAATTCAATTCTACACTTCCCAAGAAACATCCTAGAGGTCCTTTTATTGTTCAAAGACCAATTTTATTGCCCTAAAAGGACGTTTCAAAGAAGCGCTTCAAAGAAGAGGTAATGTCTGTTACCGATTCTTTCAACATTATTTTTCTTCCACTTATTCTTCTTTAGTTTTTTAATTATGAATTAATAAAATAAATTTCCCTCATATACTGATATGTTATTATAATTATGAAACAATCCTATTTCACCATCTATCCACCCTACGGAAAACGAAATCACCGCGCGTGCGTACGTACAGAATACCGTTTCCACGCCGTGGTGGAATCTATTTTCCATCACCACCATACTTGGATGGGTATAATGGTGTGAGGAATGAATATATATGATTATTTTAAAGTGATATTGATTCTTAAATAGTATACATACACTCCAATACAATTCCACGTTCATGGGAATGATATCATCGCTCGTACTTACGTATGGAATACCGTCTCCCCGATGTGATGCGACTCGTTCTACATGATTTTCATTGAATAATGACTACATAAATAAATTTAGTGAATAAATATGAAATATATTACACTATTACTATTCTTTAAATGAGTTATCTATAACCTAAAAGAATAATATGAATTTATTCAATTAAACATGCATAAGAACAAAAAGTAATAAACACCAGAATAACAAGTAACAATGAACTATTACTAATAAGAAGCTAAGAATATGACCATATATGATATCATAACAATGAGTATGATTCTGTATTAAGTCAATGACTTTATTTAAATCATTATACCTGAGGTTCGGACACTTATGAAGCATATTGGACCTAAGGTAATGGAAATATCACAATCTCATTTTTATCCGCGATTGTTTATACTTTGGATTTTACTAGGGTGTATTTTATCTTCCACATCCGTGTTTCTGCAATATGTAATATTATTTCCATCCACATACAATAGTTTAAATCCAATTTTACCCTTAGGTGAGTTTTTAGTAAAATATATTAAAGGAATCTTTTGTCGTTTTTCGTACGAGGTACTTTTTGACATTCCCGACAAAAGTACGAGAAGAATGTTTTTTTAACTTACACGGAATAAATGGATTTTTAAAACATTATTTCGAAGAATCTTCCTTACAAGTTTTCATGTTTATTTTTAATCAACTTATTTTAGTTTAAAATAGTATGACATGTTAAGAAATGAAAAATGTTTTGGAATTATAAAGGATATTTTCCTCAAAAATGGTGTTCAAGTGTTTTATCAAAATTATTTTCTATCTAAGAAAATATAGGGTTCTGTTTCAATCCATATTATTACATTGATTTGATTTTGTTGTGATAGAATTATTTTTATGAATTCCTTTATCTTATATGAATTGTTTTATTATGTCATGATGTTTAAAAATCCCATTTTTATTACACGGGTTATGCAATGATGTATGATTTATGATTTTGTGGCACACGTAAGAATGGTATAATTATGAGATGGGTGTCACCTATATCTCCCTCCAATGAATTGGGTAAAGATTTTACATCTAATGAGATATACATGGCTGGAACGGCAGGTTAAACCGGTTCAGTGAAACACGACTGAAACGAGGAGTGAACTCGGTTCAGAAATGGACTTTGTCCACTAAGATAGTCTTGGAAATGAGTCTTGACTAATAAGAAATGATTCTCTATGATTATTTGTGTATGAAACAAAGATTCATGTTTTAAGTTATTATTATTGTGATTACATTTAACTGCCATGATTTATCCCATGTTATGAAATTATCATCTCTTTTGCAGGGTATGATTTCCAAAAATGTTATATTCTTATGAATATGATGAGATTGATATTTCTTTTGTTTACCATTACTGAGAATTTAAGCTCACCCATTTGTATGTTTTCTTTCCCCAGGTAAGGAAGAAGGTTATTAAGTAGGATATGCCAAAAGGGACTCTAGATGTGATGAAATAAATGGGAGGCAATGTAGATGCTTTATGAACCAGTTGTTTATTTTTCCCAGTTTCAAAAGACACTATACTGATACAGACCATTCATGGTTTTGTTATATTTTGTAATAAGTATGCTTTAATTTTAGAGTATTAAACATGTATGTAATGTATGAGTAATTATATTTGGTATCAGAGGAATGTTATAGTCAACCTTTGGAATCTAGGATGTGAATGTCTTAGTAAGAACCATAAGGATAAGTCTAAGAAAAGAACACAATCTTAGTGTTTTAGAAATGTCCATGAATTACCTAGGATAAGACCTTAAGTGTGAAATTTTATTCTTGATTATGTGGTTTTCCTATTATAATTAGTGTTTCTCACACTATTCTTCTTTGTTTTAGTCAATGGCTGGAACCCGAAGGAACCGTGTTAATGTGGAATGCGACGGGAAATGCAATTATTGTCCCCCTGCGCAACCAAACGTTATGGCAGCTAGAATGAAAAATCTTTTATCCAGACTCACAAAACTTTCTCAAGATATGAATCATGCAGGAAATCCAAATGAGCAAAGGAAGGAGTAACATACTGTTGAATCCTTTATGAGGCAGCGTCCACCATTATTCAGCGGGTCTACTGATCCAATAGTTGCTGAACAATGGATTATTTACTAGGGAAAAGATATTTTCCATTCTTCAATGTTCTGAACATGATAAAGTCATATTATTAGTGTATTGTTTGGAAGGTGATGCTGATCAATGGTGAAATCTTATCAAGAATACGAGGAAAATATATGAAATTGAGTCCATGGAATGGGACAAGTTCAAGAAATTATTTTTCAATAAGTACTTCCCTCGTATTCTTCAAACAAAGATGTAGAAAGAGTTTCTTGAACTAAAGAAAAAGGATGATGAATCTCTTGGTACCTACGAAGAAAATTTTACAAGACATGCAAGGTATGCTTCTGGTATTATTATCCAACCCGAGAGTAAGATCGATCGATTCTTTAGTTGCTTAAAACAAAGTCTTCGAAGGGCGTTAGCCATAAGGGACTTCAATATCTATGAGGAAATCGTTCGATGTGCTCTCAAATTTGAGATGGAGAATGGAGTAACCCATCAGTCATATGGGTTTGATAAGAAGAGGAAAATGGAATTCAAAGGAAAATATAAAGAGCACACAGAAAACAAGATGACGTTTCCCTTATGCTCAATGTGTGGAAATAAACATGGAGGGAGTTTTCTTAAAGGGACAAGTAAAAGTTTCAAATGTGGAAAGGAAGGTCATTAGGCATTTGAATTCCGCAATAATGGGAAGAATATGCCTAGTGATGCGAACAAAGAAAAGGCTACACATAGTGTACCTCTTACACTTTAATGTTACAAGTGAAAGAAGATGGTGAATTATGCCAATCAATTCCCAAATACATGGGTTGATGATGATGGTCGACATCAACAAACTCTTAAGGCTAAAGACAAAGGAAATTTACATGTAATTTGTATCAGCGATGTGGAGTACGATAACGAAGTGGTTAAAGGTACACTTACCATCCACTCTAAAGTATCATATGTTTTATTTGATTCTGGATCCACCCACTCTTTTATTTCTGAATAATTTTCTAAGGATATCACCGTATTACCTCAACAATAAGATGTTGAGTTAGCTGTGACAACCCCTAATGGCACAACAATCACATCAAAAGTTTATAATTCTTCTCTGATTGAAGTTTGTGGGAATGTGATTCCTGAAAATATTGTGATCCGTCCTATAGTGGAATTTGATGTGGTTTTTGGCATGGATTTTCTTTCTCTATATGGAGGTCATATCAATTTCCAAATAAGGGAAGTCACATTTCATATTCCAGATCAATCTATGATCGTTTATCGATGCAAGGATGAACATAACCTTCCAGTGGATATTTCTTCCATCTTATGGGTCTTGATTCCAATAAATGAACGTTATTTATCTCAAATGGTTGGTGAGAAACTCATGATTAATAACATGCCCATTGTACGGGATTTTGACGATGTCTTTTAGGAGGAGTTACCAGGTCTTCCACCAAATAGTGAAGTTGAGTTTTCAATAGAACTCGTACTAGGTGATTTACCTATTTCAAAGACACCTTATAGAATGGCCCCAATTGAGTTGCAGGAATTGAAGGAGAAACTCCAAGAGAATCTTGATAAGGGGTTCATACGCCCTAGTGCGTCACCTTGTGGAGAACCTATTTTGTTTGTTAAGAAGAAAGATCGATCAATGAGACTCTGCATTGATTATCGAGAACTTAACAAGATCACTATCAAGAACAAATATCCTCTCCCATGCATTGATGACTTATTTGACAAACTACGCAGAGCTCAATACTTTTCCAAGATTGACCTTTATTCAGGGTATCATCAATTAAGGTTTAAAAGAGAGGATATACCATAGAATGCTTTCCGTACAAGGTATGGACACTATGAATTTATAGTGATTCCATTTGGTCTTACTAATGCCCCTGATATCTTCATGGATCTAATGAATAGAGTCTTTAGAGATTATCTTGATTACTTTGTGGTAGTCTTTATAGAAGATATAATTTTCCATTCAAAGAGCAAGGAAGAACAAGAAGATCACGTGAGAATTATATTGAAGACCCTGAAAAATGAGAAGCTCTATTCCAAATTTACCAAGTGTGATTTTTGGCTTCAAAAAGTTGCATTTTTGGGTCACATAATCTCAAAATAGGGGATATCTGTGGATCTAGCAAAAACAGAGGTTATCGAAAGATGGTCGAGACCAACAACAGTAACTGAGTTCTGATGTTTCATTGGTTTGGTTGGATATTATCGGCGTTTTGTGAATGATTTCTCATGATTATCTAATCCACTCACCATGTTGACTCGGAAAGGAGTTAGGTTTTTTTTGGACGGAGGAATGTGACGAGAATTTAAAGGAGTTGAAAAGAAGGTTATCCAGTGCACCTGTACTCATAATTCCTTGTAGTGGAGAAAGGTTTGTGATCTATAGTGATGCATCCAAGAAGTGATTGGGGTGTGTTCTCATGAAGAATGATATGGTGATAGCTTATGCCTCATGACAGTTGAAAATACATGAGAAAAATTACCCAACTCATGATTTGGAGTTAGCTGTGGTAAACTTTACATTAATGATTTGGAGGCATTTTCTTTATGGAGAATGGTGTGACATTTATACAGATCATAAAATTTTAGAGTACATTTTCACACAAAAGGTGCTGAATATGCGCCAAAGAAGATGGTTGGAGGTGATTAAGGATTACGACTGCTCAATTCATTACCACCCTGGGAAAGTAAACAAGGTGGTAGATGCATTAAGTCAACAAGACCATGCCAGTTTATCCATAATGAGGATCGCAAAAGATCCAATATTTATGGATTTACAAAGGATGGATCTTGGAATTATAATGAAAGGGGAAAATCGTATCTTTCTCAAATGAATGTTCAACCATCTATACATGTGAAGATTAAAGAGGCACAGAAAGAAGATGTAGAGTTACAAAAGAAGGTGATAAATGTTCCTGAATTCAACCTTGATTGTGATGCGATAATAATGTTCAGGAATCGGGTTTGTGTTCCTCCCATCCCTGAATTAAAGAAGGAGCTGCTGGATGAGGCTCAAAGTTCTTTGTTATCTATTCATCCTAGAAGCACGAAGATGTATAGGGACCTGAAAGAGTACTTCTGGTGGGATGGAATGAAAAGAGATGTTGCAGAATATGTCTCTCGATGCTTGGTTTGTCAGCAAGTTAAATATGAGAGACATAATTCTAAGGGAATGTTACAACCATTACCCATACCTGAATGGAAATTGGAAAACATCACTATGGACGTTGTCACCGGACATCCTAAAACATCCAATAGCAATAATGCTATCTGGGTAATAGTTTATCGTCTTAAAAAGTCTCCACACTTCATTTCTATTAGAGTGGATTTCTCTCTGGATCAGCTTGCCAGGATATATTTAAAGGAAGTGGGAAAATATCATGGATTACCACTTTCTATTATATCTGATCGGGATCTGAGGTTTATATCAATGTTTTGGCGAAGTATTCAGTATACTCTGGATACAGAGTTGAGTTTCAGCACTTCTCATCATCCTCAGAGAGACGGTCAGTCTGAGAGGACAATTCAAACTCTAGAAGATATGTTGAGAGCTTGCTCTATGGATTTCAAAGGTGGTTAGGATCAACACCTAACTTTGGTGGAATTTTCTAATAATAATAGCTTTCACTCTAGTATTCAGATGGATCCTTATGAACCTCTCTATAGAAAGAAATGCAGGACTCCAACTTGCAGGGATGAAGTTGGGGAAAGAAAGCTATTAGGACCTTATCATGTTGATGAGATGGAATAAAAGGTCCAATATATTCAACAACACATAAGAGCAACTTAGAGTCAACAAAAAAGTTATGAAAACAACCGAAGAAAAGACTTAGAGTTTGAAGTGGGTGATAAATTGTTCTTATGAATAACTCCTTGGAAGAGAGTAATTAGATTTGGAAAGAAGGGAAATTTGATCCCTAGGTATATCGGTCCTTTCGAAATACTGGATCGTGTTGGGAAGGTATATTAATGATTGACGCTTCCACCGAATCTCTCTCAAGTTCACGATCTGTTCCATGTATCTCTCCTGAGAATGTACATACCTAATCATTCATATGTACTCAGCTCAGAAGTTGTACCGCTGGAACAAGATCATTCTTATGAAGAGTAGCCGATAGAGATTCTCGATCTTAGTGAAAAATCATACAGAACAAGACTACTCGCTTGGTGAATGTTTTATGGAGGAACCCCCAATTAGAAGAAGCTACATGGGATCTTGAGGATATGATGAGGGAGAGGTATCCTCATCTTTTTGTTAAAATGTGACGAATTTCGAGGGCAGAATTCATTATAAGGGGGGTAGAATGTAACACCTGAGACTTTTATGGGAAATATTTTGTTTTTATGTAATATAAATCATCAGATGAATCTTTCACTACACACAACACTAATGTGGCTTGCTTTACACACAATCATGACCTTCCTCGATAGATTGTGTCGTACGCAATACCGAGTTTTACTAAACAACAATATGCTATTAAATTATTATTAAAACTAGACATTATGAATAGTAATACCCACTTTTTTAAATTTTTTATATTTTATTTTTCAAAATTGACTTCATTTTTGGTTTCAGAATATCGAAATTAGGCTAGGGTGAAATTTTGGTATTATTCTGAAAACATTCAATTTTTGATAAATAGTGAAAACACTGGGTTACTATTTAAAACCCGACTTTTTATTTAAATAATTATTTACTTTAATTAAATTTATTTTACGTCAAAATTGATTCATAATACCTATATATGTTCAATGAAATTAATTGGAGTCATTTTATAATAATTTTATATATATAAAAATTTTATTGAACGTTTGACCGTCTTTTACCCACATCCTAGGAGAATTTTCAAATTTACATAAAACACAATTTTACCACTTCAATGAGTGGATTTTAAAAATCCAAGAGACACAGTTGATTTCAGAAAGTATAATGTGGTTCAATGAGATGAAAATAATTTTTGGTGAATAGTAACTTTTTCCTTTTTTTACCACGGTTAAAAGTAAATAGGGTAATTAAGGGTAAAAATGTTATTATTATTACCCTAACACAAGTCCTAATTCTATTGGATAAGTGTAATTCGACCAAAAACAACATTAGGAATAAAATATGACCATTTAGGCCCACTTGGATTAGATTTGTACATTTTTTATTAATTTATTTAAAGAAGGGTTAAAATAGTTAAAATCAATGTTTAATAAGTAAATAATTTTTAATATAGGTTTATACATAAGATAAATTCGAATATAAATATTTATTATAAATAGAAAAATATTTATTACATAATGATAATTTATTTTTAATTTTTAGACATTAAATAATTTAATTTATTTATTGCATAATGATGATGAAGTAATTATCTTATTAATGAAATATTGACATAATTGATGTTATAAATACCCAAATAAATGTAATATGAGACTTTTAATGAATTAAAATAATTTTATATGTTAATATGACTTGTTATTATGGATTTAATTCACTTTTTTCTAACTAATCTTTCTGTTAAGATTATCACAAAAATCAATTACTAAATAGTGTCCAAATTGACATAGAATAGTTTTTAAAAGAAATATTATATTATTTATTGTTATTTTATTCCTAAAAAACTAATGTTCAGTAAAATGACTCATATAAGGTTATATATATTAATAATAAACATCTTGGGGTTCTTTAGGCTTGTTATAGTAAGTTTATTAATCTTATAGTGTAAGAACACAAGAAGTCATGGTAAAAGTAAAATTATTTAACATAATGTTAAATCTAAATGATAAGGTGAAAATAGGAACCTAAATTTTCCTAAATTATATTGGATGAGAGGCTTTCGACCCATACCCACCTTAGCTTCGAAATAAATCAATTTGGATATATTTATAACCGAATATGACTTTATAAAAAAATAATATTTTTAGTTTTTCCAAAGGTGCCCCTATCCTCCCTTATAAAAGGGCACATCATCCCTCTCTTCCTCACACCACTTGGAGCCTTCAATCTCGGACAACCCCTTCCAAATTATCTCCTACACTTCCCTAGAAACATCCTAGAGTTCCTAGTCTTCTTAAAAAGAAAATTTATTTCCCTAAAAGGAGGTCTCAAAGAAGCACTTCAAAGAATAGGTAATGTCCGTTACCGATTTTTTCAACTTTATTTCTTCTTCCACTTATTCTTCTGTAGTTGTTTCATTATGAATTTATAACATCAATATCACTCATATACTCATATTTTATTATAATTATGAAACAACCCTATTTCACCATATATCCACCCTACAGAAAACGAAATCACCGCGCGTGCGTACGTACGAAATATCGTCTCCACACCGTAGTGTAATCTATTTTCCACCACCACCTTAGTTGGATTGGTATAATGGTGTAGAGAATGAATATATATGATTATTGTAAAATTGATTATTAAATAGTATACATACACTCCAATACAATTCCATTATCATTAGGACGATATCATCGCTCGTGCGTACGTATGGAATACCATCTCCACGATGTGATGCGACTCGTTCTAAATAATTTTCATTGCATAATGATTACATAAACGAATTGATCGAATAAATATGATATATATTACACTAATACCATTCTAGAAATGAGGTATCTATAACCTAAAATAAGAATAAGAATTTATTCGAGAAAACACGCATAAGAACAAAAAGCAATAAACACCCGAATAACAAGTAACAATGAAATATTACTAATAAGAAAATCAGACCAAAGGTTAGGGAAATATCACAATCTCATTTTTATCTGAGATTGTTTATACTTTGGAATTTACTGGGGTGTATTTTACAGTCCACATCCATGTTTCCTCAATATGTAATATTATTTCCATCCATCTACAATTGTTTAAATCCAATTTTACCCATCGGTGAGTTTTTAATAAAAGATATGAAAGGAATCTTTTGTCGTTTTTCATACGAGGTACTTTTTTACATTCCCGACAAAAGTATGAGAAGTATGTTTTTTCAACTTATACGACATGAATTGATTTTTAAAACATTATTTCCAAGAATATTCCTTACAAGGTTTCATGTTTATTTTTAATCAACTTATTTTAGCTTAAAATAGTGTGACATATTAAGAAAGGAAATTTTTTTTGAAGTAGAAAGGATATTTTCCTCAAGAATGGAGTTCAATTGTTTTATCAAAATTATTTTCCATCTAAGAAAATATAGGGTTATTTTTATATCCCTATTATTACATTGATTTGATTATGTCGTGATGGAATTATTTTAATGAATTCCTTTATCTTATATGAATTGTTTTTTGATGTCATGATGTTTAATAATCCCATTTTTATTACATTGGTTATGAAATGATGTATGATTTATGATTGTGTGGTACACATAAGAATGGTATTATTACGAGATGGGTGGGACCAATATCTCCCTCTAATTCATTGGGTAAAGATTTTATATCTCATGAGATATACATGGCTGGAACAACAGGTTAAACGAGTTCAGTGAAACAAGACTTAAAGGAGTAGTGAACTCGGCTCAGAAATGGACTTTTTCCACTAAGATAGTCTTGGCAATGAGTATTGACTAATAAGAAATGATTCTATATGATTATGTGTGAAGGACACAAATATTCATGTTTTATGTTATGATTATTGTGATTACATTTCACTGCCATGATTTATCCCATGTTATTAAATTATGATCTCTTTTGAAGGGTAAGATTTCCAAAATGTTATATTCTTATGAATATGATGTGATTGATATTTCTTTTGTTTACCCTTACTGAGCATTTGAGCTCACCCTTTTGTATGTTTTCATTCCCCAGGTCATGAAGAATGTTATTATGTAGGATATTCCAAAAGGGACTCTAGATATGATGAAATAAATGGGAGGCAATGTAGATGCTTTATGAACTAGTTGTTTATGTTTCCCAGTTTCTAAAGACACTATACTGATACTGTCCATTCATGGTTTTGTTATATGTTGTAATAAGTATACTTTAATTTTGAATAATTAACCATGTATGTAAAGTACGGGTCGTTATATCAACTATTTGCACTAGCAGCTAAAAAACAGAAAAAGCAGGCTCTATCTCCAATTCATCACAATCCAGCACATGAGACAGATTAAGATTATACATATTTAGCTGGGATTCAAGGAATATTTCATGAATATATGCCAACTGATATGGAAAAGATAACATGTATTCCAAAATTCCAATCTGTTTGGTAATCTCAAAAAGTCTGACATTTCTCAGTGATAGACATCCCTACATTCCCAAATGTTAATGTCCCAGATGAGGGGCAACCCTCATGAATACCCGATCACACAAAAACCCTATAGGTCTTGATGACTCAAAAAAAGTATATGTGGAATATCTGAGATATCAATAACCACTTCATGATAATTGTTTCCTTCTTAGATGTCTCTTGCTCAAGGCTCGACCACAATAATGGGGTCTCACCTACCTCAGCCCAAAGCAGACGGGTCCAAAAAGGCCAACCGTAGATAGAATCAAAAGGATCCATTCAAATATATGATTGGAATATGTTTTTATAATTTATTTCAACCAAAAAAAATGTATACCCCAGAACCCTCAAATTTTAAGACACATGCGTGGAGCTTGTACTCCATAATGTTGTTCACCTACTCTGTCTAACCATCGCTTTGAAGATGGCATGTAGTGATCATTTTAATCAGAGTTCAAATGGACTTCTAAAGTCATTCAAAAAAACCTAGAAGTGAAATAGGGGTCTCTATATACAAAAAATACTTATGTAACACCATGAAGCATTACTGCCTTCAAAAGACACCATCATCCCAACTCATCCATTTTAGTGGTGTCACTAATTGTAATGAAGTGGGATGATTTGGTCAGAAAATTAATTTCAAAACAATTGGTATTCTTAGCCCATGATGTTCAATGAAATCCAATATTGAAATCCATGTTGACAACATCCCATCTCCAGTTTGTAATAGGTAAAGACTAGAGCAAATAATATTATTTTTAATTCCCTGATTTCACTTGCTAGCATGCGTAGAATCTTAACATTAAGTCCTCTTTTTATCATCTCATACCTGGACACCAAAACTAACAATGAACATCATTTTACATATTGGTAGCTCTATTATAGACTTCCCATGGATATTAGTGGCTATGCTCCATCAACACCTTCCTTAGAAACAATGTAACCACTGAACGGCCCCTGAAGCACAAGATACCCTTGATTGATGAAGACCTATCATAAGACGTATCCCCATCGTAAATAAATGTCTTCATAGACTAACATATCTCATCACTAGGATTTTAGGGCAGAATCAACTCTAAATTAGTGGGTGTCAACTAAACACCTGCTAAGAATGCACCTGCATTGTTTCCGTTAGTATCCACGTGTATCTGATTAAAGACCGCCCATCTAAGTCCAATAATCACTAGGCTTCCGCAATGTATGTTGAAGAACTCTCCTGCTCAAGGAAATAACAACCTTATTACACTTGTTGGGAGTATAGAGTATATTGAAGTCAAATCCCTATAGGCACACCATCCAATGGTGCTACCTCATATTATGATCTTTCTGTGAAAAAAAACGTAGGTTGGGCTCTTGTGATATGAGTATAACACAAACATCCCCCCAATGACATAATGATTCCATGTTTTCAAATCATGAATAACCACTTCCAACCCTAAACCATGAGTTGGGTAATTATTTTCATATGGCCAGAGATGGTAAGAGCCATATGCCACCACGTGGTCACCATACATAAGAACACACCAAAGAACAATACTTAAAGCACCATAATACACCACATAGTTCTTTCTAGATTCTAAAAGGATCCACAAGGGGGTGGTATTCATCCTCCGAATCTACTAATCAATGGATTCCTGAAATTATGGGGGCCATACAAACTTCACCCCTTTCTAGATGAGTGTGGACATGGGTGAAGCAAGATGGGAGAAGTCCTAAAAAACTACATGTTGTAACCTTCAAGGCCTAGAAAAGTCCTAATCTCAAACACGTTCATCTGTTAATCCAATAACATCAATGCACTGATCTTCCAGGGGTCAATTGAAACCACCTCCTCTTAGAAAAAATATCCTAGAAACTTCACTTCCTTCATCTAGAAAGTGGACATGAACAACTTTTCATAATTTTGATAGTCCCGAAATGTTCCCAACACAATCTGAAAATGATGCCTATGCACTTCTCAAGATTCCAAGAAAACTGGAATTTCATCCACAAATACCACAATGAAGGAGTCTATATACGATTGGAACACCCTTTTCATGAGTTCCCTAAATACCCCAGGAGTGTTGGTCAACCCAAAACACATGACCATGTACTGAAAGTGGTCGTACATGCTTCATAAAGATGTCTTAGTGATATTTTACCCATTCACCATAAGTTTGTGGTAGCCATAATAAATGTATATATTAGAAATCACTTCACAATGTTCAACTGATCATACAAATCATCTATTTTGGGGAAAATGTTTCCAAAAAAGGACATGAGTGACCCAAGGAGGGACGCTCGGGTGAATGAATCCTTTGGTTTCCAAATCTTCTAGTTGTATCATTTATTCAATTATATCATTGGGGTCTATACAATACAAGGGAAGATATATATTCCATGTTACCAATGTCAAATCTATCAAGAACTCCATGTCCTACTCTGGGGGAAAGAAAAAAAATAATAATTCGAGAATAACTCTGAGAACTAATTCACTACCGAAGGTAACCCAATCTCTAAAGCCTGATCACAATTATTTAGAGAGAGCGATGATAACTAGAATAAAAGATTTTTGAACTATCTAGTTGGAGGTCTCATACTACCTGGATGATGATCCCATTCCCCATGACAAACTTGATGAATGCCAACATGTGTCATGAAACTCACCCGCCAGCTTTTTCAGTTGATGTGTGCCCAAAAGTGAACTGACCAATCCATTTCATGGATTATATAAAAAATATACCTATACAAGGAAAACACATCCCACTCTATATCTACCCAAGAAAAAATATGTGAAATTGACATGCACTGAGTCCATTGTCCATTTCATACCCCGCGACGTCAGCAACTCCATTATAGTAAAAAACAAATCAATTGAAAAATTCAGCATTCTCACAAAACAAGCATAGATAAATGTAATAGATAAACCATTATCTAAAAGAGAAGAAGATATGGAAAAGAAATAAAAATGGTACCTCAGACATTGAAAGGCTCGACATTTGATCCCACTAGTTCCTTATACACCACCTAAAGGTTCTTAGTCTCTTTATAAGAACGAGCTCTTTCCCATGGCTCATCCCTAAACCAACTATACCAAGAAGATGATCCTACAATTCCACCATGGACGCCAAACTGAGATCTGCCATCATCGACAGATCTGACTGAGCTAGAATCCCCATAAAGGCCACATACCCTACCCTACTCTGGAGAGGATGTGAAATCCTACAAAAACACTGCATGTTTCCCATAACTCCACACTAATAACAAGGCATCGGAGAAGAAGTGCATTCCGGTCAGGTGTACCATACCTTCCTGCACTAGTGGCACACAATGGACCTAGTGTCCGTAGACACTGACGATAACTACATGGTTGGTTGACATGAAATACCACCTCCCATCATCCCCTATTCCTCTCACTTCCTTTTCTTCATGGAAGAACTGCAATTACCCATCACTGACACTGTCGTAGAGAGACCATACCTACTCATGCGGTCAATATTCACTATACAAGCCTAATCAACCACCACAACATCAGTATTCAGCTTACACAAGAAGACCTAGTAATAGATCTATGGAAAAAACCCCATCTCAAACTTTTGAGCCTTCATATGCTCATTAGAGACCATTTTTAGAGAACATAGAACTATCTCAACCAAACAGTTGGAATACGCCATCATTGAATGATCCATATAATTCATCTCAATATTCAATCATGATCTGGTATATTCTAAGACATGTAGGCTGTACAAGTCATTGAAGGTAGCCTTGATGTCCATCTAGCTAATCTGTTCATGCTTCCCAGTATGAAGCATAGATTCCCACCACTTGCAGATGAGACCCTATGATTAGAAAAGAGGTAAAATTCAGCACAAACTCCTCAGGTCTGTTATGAAACTTGAACACAAACTCGATATTCTTGATCCATCCTCTATGTATTAGTATATTGTGATACATCCAAATGTTTGAGGGTTATTATTTATGAACTCTTGGTCTTGTTCATTCTTAGGATGAGAGTCCTCCTCTCTATCTAGATTAGGAGGGAGAGATACTCTCTATACCAGGGTTTCGACAACCTTAACCACAACATCTACATTCCATTGATAAATTGGTGAGGGAGAACTCTCTCTAATGTCCTCCCATGGGTGCATGAGATCATTCAAAGGAGGCAATGTCCTACATAATGGAACAGTCAAAAAAATCATCAGTATCAAAATTATGAAAAATCTCCTCAATTACATCAAATATAACTATGTCAAACACATAAATACAATGAAATAAAAAAAACACATCACCCCACTCCGATGTCTACATGTAGTCTGTAACCCATGCATGGCTCCTATAAAATAATCCCAACAGACAACCCCATCATCCCATTGAAACTCAAGGTTTTTCACAAGAGGCACTGGCCAGGAACCCTATGGTTAAATAAAAAACTAATCCCTGATAGTCCAAGAACTTTTCTAACCAGACTCATCCTAAAATAATGATATGACCCAAAAATATTAACCAACCTCTAATATCATTATTTCACAAACCCAATCTGGTATCCTTTTAAAATAAAAGCTAAACAGCTCCATAGAATGACCGGAAGGAAATTTCCTATCCCCATGGGCTATAACTGGTTCTTATTTATGTTAAAAAATGGATCATTAATAGTTTTTTCCAATTTTATAAGCATTAAAAAACACAACACAATAAATAATCTTAATCTGAAAATTACCAACCATACAATCCTTAAATAAAATTCATAACTGAATACAAGGTTTTAAACATGACAATAGAGATTCATACAAGATCATGTCTACTTACACCAAAAGGAGTATGTAGGGTGCGATACTAATCCCCATAGGATACCACCAAAAGGTAACATGTGATAATCATTAAAAAAAATTCAAGTTTTTGTAAAACCATAAATGTTTGAAATAATTTTTAAAGTAAAAAATTTAAAGGAAAACAGTTTACAAAGGGGTATCCTTAAATAATGAATAAATTTAATTGAAACAAGTTAGATAATGAATTTTATATCCAAACCAACTATAATACAATCTTAAATACCAAAATGTCAATGATCCCTATATATTGGAACACCCCTAAGGACTATCTTGATGTGGGCATAAGGTACCTCGTATCTCAGTGTAAAAGAAACCATTAAATATATATGTTCTCATGCACAAGCCAGTATGAGGGAAAATACCAATAACTTAGTTGTCCCTAATAATTATCATTATAATTTTTTAGTGTTTTCAATGTCAATATTTCTAAGTGAAATTTGGACAAAACCATTCTGGTTCACTATTATACAAGTACAATTTCACCCACCTTGATACCCGGGTTTCCATCAATGTTATCAAAAAAAGTCACGCATGCTATAACATTCCATTTCGACATAAAACCCCCATTTATTGTCATAGAGACTCAAAATTGTTTCGAATAATTCTTTTCACAATTTCTATAACTCAATACTCTATATATAATTTCAATTAAATAATTATAAATGGTATAACATAACATTTCACATAAAATCCATTTAAATTACTATTATAAATCCTAATGTCTAACAATACAACCCCAAAAAACAATTGACCACAATTTTTATTAATAAAACCATTCCATGAATTATAAAACATCTTCAATTGGTACAACATGGATTTCACATGAAAAAACTCATTTTAACACTAAAATGCCACATAAAAATAAATTGCATAACAATTGATACCAAAAATTTTTTTCATAAAAAAAAATGAACATTCTAAAAGTATAAATATAAAATTTAAACTAATCCAATAATTAGTACACATTGAATCCACTACCAAATCATTCAAAAACATTAAATATTTGTGTGATACTTCAACCGCACAACCGACGAACTACAAAGAGGTTATAATGAAAGTAAATCCACAATATTGGACCATGAAACATAGTAAAATCATGGATAAGAATCTCTTGCTTCTGTAAATTTTTATCTTCATAAAAAGTGGGAGAAACCTATGTAAATGTAGCAAACTAAGAAGAAAACACACCTACTTGAGAATGTTTATAGTTTCTCAACCAAATACCCCCTCAAAAAATGAGTTCCAAGGAGGCTTAAGAGAGATCAAAGGTTTTGATTGGATGATAGGTATAAAATGGAGAATAAATGGGTGGATTGGGTTTTATTTTGAAAAGTAAAATTAGAAATTACAAAAAAAAATTAGTGAGTTGGGGAAGGCTGCACTGGTTTTTTCATGGATTGGTAAACCCTTCACACAAAACGTACGACCTTGTTTTGGAACGCAATACTGTGCCACTTTGTTCCAGTTTTAGGGGTCTATGGAGGAAACCTAATGGAAATTAGGTCCATGAATAAGATATAAGAATAAATGGAAATAAATGAATCAATATGCCAGATGATCAATGGTTAAGGGTGAGTAATTCCTCTCAAATGATTGATGTTCTGAAACCAGTTAATAATTCTAGATAGAAACCATAGAACTAATTTGATGTATATAAAGAAATTTTTGTATGTT
Organism: Viscum album; assembly: GCA_963277665.1. Lineage (NCBI taxonomy): Eukaryota > Viridiplantae > Streptophyta > Magnoliopsida > Santalales > Viscaceae > Viscum > Viscum album. The sequence continues at coordinate 163,940,368 of OY728128.1, forward strand.
TTATTAAACCTACCTATCATGATAAGGTTTAACTTTTCATATTTTTGTAAAAAATATAATTTTTCATAGTCAAAATCAATTTAATAATATAAAAAAATGAATGGTTGATAACATAATTCCGGTTGTTTGAAGTAAATAATACATTGATGAAAGCCTATGGATCATGGATAATAGATGATCATTACATATAAAATGATATTTAAAATTATAAAAAATTTCTAAAATATTTAGATATTTTTTAGTGACCATTTATAATGATGTTTTTTCTAATTACATGTGGTTTCTCAGAAATCAAATAGAAAGGAATGTCAAAATCCAAAGCACTATTTTTTTATATGGAATGGAAGAAAAATTCATAAGTGTTTGAATGATATTTTTTGAAGGAATATATGTGAAATTAAATCCTGAAGGATTATTTTTTATTAATACTGATGATTTAACAATTTTGATAAATTTTAAATGGTCTAAAAAAACTTTTATCATGTGGGTAATTCTAGGAAATCTTGTTATATAATTACAAGATAGTAAAATGAATTGTGGTATTATTGACTTGTCCATTATTGAATATGATGAATATTTTTTCAAATTGAGGATAAAATTAATGATGAATTCATTTTTTGAGAATATAAAGTGGTTGGAAATGATTAGCATTCCAAAATGGATGATTGTTTACTCTTCAAACAAGATGGTATTGACATAATTAACTAAACCATTAGAGAAGGTTTATTAATACTCGTGAAGGCCCATAAAAATTTAATAATCCATTAGAGATAAGTATGTTAATAATTTAATTTATTATATCTTTCATATTAGTTGTGTTATGTTAATAGAATAGAAAATAGTGTCCTTAATACTATTTAAAAGAGTTAGAAGAATAATATAAAATAAATCATTATTTTCACTCAATAAGATTCAAAAAAATAATAATAGAACTGTGTTTCTTAATAGAAGAATAAATATCATTCATTGTAACATGGAATATTATATTAATTAAGTTATCCATACAAACCATAATATAATATTTTTTTTGAATCTAATAATTTTTATTTTTTAGGGATGTAATGGATAATGTTAGATGAGCATGATAGAAATTTTCATTTTTTTTCAAACCTGATATTGGTATAATGGTTTATATAAAAAATTATTATTACAAAGGTCAAATTTAGATATTTTACCCTAAGATATATATTTATAAAATAATTTCTAATTAATATTATTTTTTTATAATCCCTTATTTTTTTCAAGGGGAAATATGTAGCGACCCTAACCCATGTATCTCGAAGTTTGTGTCTAATTTTATTCATTAGAATACGATATAAATAATAAAATCTTGATGACTATAATAATTTATTAGTATTAGTAAACTAGATATAAAATTGAGATTTTTATTACAATTTAAATCATAAAAAATGTATATTTTGTTTTAGAAATCCATTATTCAATATAGAATATCCTTGCACACAAATAACAACAAGATACCTCATATCATTGGGAAAATAAAACATAAGAAATAGGTTAGATCTGATGCTTAGTAAGGGTATGTATACAATAATAATTATAAATAATTATGGAATAATCAATATATAAATGTGAATAACTATAATAATTTTGATATAATCATTAATTTGGGCATAATAAGGAAAGGATAAATTATGATCAAATAATTCTATATAAATTATCAATTGAGAATGAAAACATAACCATGAATATTCGAAATAACTAAATAATCACATTTAATATCAATAAAAATATAAATTATTATGGAATTCATGATATCGATATATAAAACTCACATTAGAGGTCATGTTCCATGCCATATAAATAAATATATAAGACTTTGCCCAAAACCAAATAACATTTAACTCATGTGACCAAGAAATTATTCAAGGTGATATAAGGGGAATTTTTATCCCATAATCAGTATATTTCATCACACATATTAAAATGATGAAGAATAATAAACAAATACATCATTATTGAAAAACTAAATATGAAATGTTAGTACATTCCACAATCAATAAATGTAATTATAAAACATCTAGAGTGAAATGGTGAATGGTAATAAAATTGTACATCCCAAGTCAAATTAGTCATAAATAATTATTATAAATAATAATTATGACATCATTACAACATATCCTTAATGTATCATAATTAAAATTTAGCGTTGATGTCATTGATGAATAGAAATAAAATGAAAATATCCTCAAAAATACTATTGAAAACAATAACCTTTTCATTTTGAATATCACCTTCTAAAACAAAAATATCGAAAATAATTTTTAAAATAATATTCATTTACTATAACCATTTAGATCTTGAGAAATAATAATTATAACATTGATGGGTTATAAAATTGTAAATATTCTTTTATTTCTTACATGATTTAATAACTATTCCTTTCACAATTTAAATAACATAAAAACAAGATTTTTTTTGAAATCGAAATGAGGATATATTTAAAAATATTTAGAAATAAGTAAAAATGTATTTAATAAATTATTTTAAGAAGTGACAAAATAATTTATTTTTAATAAACAGTTTTTGAGGGAAAATAAGTTACATTTCATGAGAGATATATAGTATGATATCCTTATAAACATTTTACCAATCATTATATGTACAAATTAGTGTAATAATTTCTCTATTACAATAAAAAAGTTCATGAATAAACTTTTTAAGGATGTACCAGGATATTTAGATATAAATGATAAATAAATCCCCATAGGGAGACTGAAAAAAAAAACAACCCTAAATAATGAGGGATTATAAAAATAAACCATTATTACTTTGGTATGTTATGAATTAATATCTCTAATAAATATATAAATTCCCAATAAACATAAAATAACATTAAAAGAAATATATTAATGATATAACATATCAATATGGGATGTATTTACACCACACAATAGTAATATGTGGGTAATATTTCTTATGTCTCATGGAAGTAAATGTGATACAAGTAACCCTTACCAGTTGTTTAGACTTACTTAAAATATGTAAAAAACTACCCAAAATTAAATTTATTATAATTAAAAATATTTTAAAGATAAATATTTTTATATTTAATACATTATTTTGTTTACTAATAGTCAATGATCTCTCCATTGTTATAAATTGTTTTTTAAGATCACCGTTTTATGTGATAATTTTTTCATTGTTCATGTATGTTGGTTTTTATTAATTTTTTTCCTCTAAAATTGATCATATATAAATAATATATAGAATATTATAATTTTAATAAGTATTATTTATATTAATTATACATATATTTATTGTAATGTATACATTTTATATATAATAAATGGGTTACAATTTTAAATGTGACAGTATGTCATACGTACGCATGAATGATGCTTCCATTTTTATTGACTGATGGAGAGAGAAAAAATAAATATTAATTAACTTTAAAATAACCAATATTAGTTTATATATTAATATTTTATTAATATAATATATCATTATAACCATCCATGTAAAAATAAAATGAAAACTATGTAATATAGCTAGTTCGAGGCGGTAGTCCACACATATTAACAAGAGACAAAATTGTATGCCAATGGATATTAAGGTAAGAAGTTAGATGTAAAATTTTATTTCAAAAATTATCATTATTTCATAATTATGGTATATATTAAATAACATTTATCTTTACAACCTTAAAATTAAAGAGTTGCTGAAAAATGAATCACATACCTTCAGGAGGATGTAGTCTATCGTACACATAAGGGAAATTATCATTACTCTTAGAGAATTGAATGTAATAATGTGTATATAATTTGATAAAAATGATGAATTTTAATAATTTTATATGTATCGTATAAATATTTTAAATACATCATTATATACATCCTTGAATGGTGGATATGAGAAATGATTTTTCTTAGTTCATCAGGTGTTAGTCTGCTGCACACACGAATGACCATTCCCTAAACCATTTGACCAAATAGGTGATGGATATAGGTCATTTAAATAACACTAATACATACAAGAATATGTACAATAAAGTTGTTGTTATATCATAATGTTTTAATAGTAAATGTATTATTTGGGGGAAGAAATAAAATAAAACACTCTCTTTGGGACTCTACCTCTTCTTCAAAAAACTCCATTTGGAAGGAACCAAATCCATCCCCAGTTTACCTTATAGAAAAAATAAATCTTCTAGGATGAGGGGATGGAATTTTTATTGTTACATGCGTAGTGAAATTCTAAAACAATTGGGTTTGGAAGTTTGATGATGTGGGAGAGTGGGTGGCCTTTTATAATTTTGGTTAGTGGGACACTTGTAAATTTGGAAAAAAAGGCATGTCATCATTTTTTAAATGAAAAAAAGGATCCAAAATGGGATATTATATATCCTATAAAATGTATGGTATAAATATGGCTGTCTAATTGTTTTTTGATACATTTTATGTCATGTTTAACCCTTTCCTTTATAATTTAACCCCACAGTAATCTCATTTTTACCTTAACTATGGTGATTAAATCGTATAGTTGTCACTATTCATTTTTTTAAAAAAATATGTTCAATTTTTTTGATAATATATATTATGGTAACACCAAAAATATAATCTATTTTTATTATTTAAATTCAAATAAGTGGAATAATTCAATTATAACATTATTCCTATAGACACAATGAAATGGTGTGGTTTTAAAGAGAAAATTAGCATTAGTATAAAATGTTTTAATATAATAAATAAAAAAATACAGTTCAATGACATAAATTAGTTATAATGTAATTTTTTTTTAAAAAATTACCCTTAAACCAATTTAATATATAATTTAAATTTTTCAATAATTAAAATTGATAAGAATTTAGTAAAGGCCTATATTTTTTGCACTTCATCATAAAAGTAAACCTTTCTGAAAAACCAAAAATCTCACATTCAGATTGTTTTGATACTATTTTCTACAAACTGGAATTTATTTTCTGAAATAAATTTTCTATAATTTATAATAATTATTTCAATTATATGTCGAAATAAAATCTAAACAATGGTTTAGATAAATATTGTTATTTAGAAAACATTTCTCTTACTATCAAATTATTAATTTAAAATTTATAATCAATATATAACTATTTAATTTATCTTATCCATTTTTAAAACATACTATTGTTATATATTAGTTACTAGTATTCATTCATCCAATGGAACAACTAGGTTAAAATGGAAATGATTAAACAATAATATTTTAATAGAGTATCACATTTTGTTCAAACCCAATATTATGTCCATTGCACGAAATCTGGGAGATATAGTTTGTTTTAAAACAAATATATCATAAGTTATTAGTGTAAAGAATCGATATATCCTTGTAATTATTCTAATTAAACATGAATTTTATGAGTCCGTGAAAATTTACGGCGCATGATTCTGAGGCCGGGTGTACCCGAAATCAATTTCTGATGTTTTGTTTGGGTACATTCAGTAAACGCATGAGTTGGTTTTTATAATTTTTGAACCAGTTATCAGAATTGAAATTCGAGGGCACCTTTGAACTTGTAGCGCCGGTATTAGCTTAAGGAGACTTTCTCCTCGATGACAATGGGTCAAGAATAAAATATAGTTTTTTGGTTTTTCGTTGATATTAATAAAATTAAATGATCTACACATTATTCTATTTTTTTCATCCACCATGTGGATGTTGGGAGGTAGGACCCACTAGAACTATAACCTCCATGTTGAGGTTGGATGTGGGGACCACCGTGCCATAACCTCTCATGAGAGGTTATGGTGGTGGGGACCACCACACCTCAACCTCCCATGAAAGGTTAATGTGGTGGGGACCACCCGAGACCACAAAACCTCCAAATTTGAATATTAAGGATCAGGACCACCCAAATTCTATTAAATGGGAGGATAGAAAAACCTCTCAACCGCCCTCTTTAATGTATAGGAGCCTCTTGATCTTCTTCCACATTATTGTTTCCAACACACCAAATTAATTGTTCCAAATAATCCTCATTAATTTTTAATGTACCTACAAAGTGTGTAGTTTTTCTTTTTTAATTCATTCTAATGAAATAATAGATATTATAATATATTATTTGGAACAAATTTTCACTTGGGTATTTTTAGAGGAGGATTATTGTGAGATGATAGAAAACCTCTCGTCAATGAAGAACGAATAATGAATAACGAAGAACACCGAAAACAATCGCCTTCGACCTTCATCCTCGGATCCTACCAATGTGGGATGTCTTCAAACGAACTTCCCTCCATAATGTCATGAACGAGATGATGTTGGAGATCGGTATTGGAAGTGTGCGGTGGATGCGACGAACGATGATCTCCTCCGTCTTCTTTCCATGATTGCATCGACGAACAACGAACAAAGGTAAGGGTTTAATTTCATTTAAAGTTAAATGTTCTTCCCTTCATCCAAACGAAGAACGATGATGATTTCTTTTTGTGGGTGGATCGTTGTAGTTCATTCTAAAGGACCGATTACTATCAACCTAAATGAGAAGGGTGCGGGAAAAACTAACATTACTCGACACTCTTCATCGATCTCTTTTGTGGTGTCATTCAGCATGGCGACGAAACAACGAGGCGACGAAGGCGGTAAAGAAAAAGGCAGCGCTACCTATGGGCTATGTGTCCTGCACCGCCCTGCGGTGTACCACACTACCCCTGGAAATACCTGCCCCATCCAATCCCCTGTCGGTCGGCCCTTCCACCACCCGGCCTGCTCGGCCACCTCCAGGCCTACCCCGCCACCTCTCTGCTATCCCGGCCCCCTCTCGGACGAACCACCTCCCATGCCACAAGGTCCTTTCGAGCTGGCCCACGCCCACCCTCGTGGGGCCCTGGCCGAAATGGCGCAGTTGTGCCCACTATGCCGAGCCGTGTGGGGCTACGACCTTGCAGCGCACCATGCCGAACACACCACGAGCCTGGGCTGGACTGCCTGCGTGGCCAGCTGGGATGGGCCCAACGGACTGGGCCAAACCCAATGGACCGGCCTACCCAATGGGCCCAGAAGAACCCAATAGGGCAGGGCAGCACGACCCGATCCAGGTCAGCCTAGACTATGTCAGGTCAGTCCCACAGGGTTAGATAGGACCCGGACCTACTACCGACCTGTTACTTTCTTTGGCAATATCATTGGCACCAGACATCCATTTTATGAACCATCAGTGGAGCTAGTAATCTTGGAGCTCGATGGTCCCTTTGATTATACACCACTAGAGTTTAGCATATAGTTGAGATACAGTCAAGTTGGATCATGCTCAAATCCAACCAGGCCCCCAGGACAAAAAGGAAAATAACTGTTACACAGGGCGACCGATTGATGCGCCATCTGTTGCTTTGATATCCCTATGATGAGGTAGACCATTGGGATATTTCTTCATGGGACTTCATAGATGTTGATGTATCAACACTTGTCTTGAGAAGTGGACCCTCTCGGAATTAAGGGTGGTTTTGTGGAAACCCTGTGGCTGGCTACGCTCTGTCTACTATTCCTGGATCCTGTATGGGTTCGACAGGTCTGACTACTGTTCCTGGATCTTGTGTGGGTTCGACAGCTCTGAAAACTATTCCTAGATCCTGTGTTGGTTCAATAGCTCGGACTACTCTTCCTATATCCTATGTGGGTTTGACATCCTTGACTACTATTCCTAGATCCATTGTGGGTTTGACAGCTCTGACTACTGTTCCTGGATCCTGTGTGGGTTCGACAGCTCTGACTACTGTTCCTGGATCATGTGTAGGTTCGAAAGCTCTGAATACTATTCCTGGATACTGTGTGGGTTCGAATTCTCTGAATAATGTTCCTTGATCCTGTGTGGGTTCAACAGTCTTGATTTTTGTTCCTGGATCCTATGTGGGTTTGGAAGAATAGATGAATTAGTGACTACATCTAATCATCTCTAACTCTCAACAAAATTTGTATACCTGTGTGAGATGAGTCAGTAACTTTTTTTTTCATCATAACTGAGATGGATTACATGATAACATATGTATATGTATGGGAATATACATATGTGGGGTTATCTGTTGAATTCATACTTTGTAAATTATCCTTATTGGATTTTGTGTGAGCTTGAGGGTCTTGGGGTCCCTATTGAGTATCGTTATACTCACCCCTACATGGGTTATTCTCACACCTCGTTGTGTTGGATGCAGATGACAGACAACACTTACTGAGCTTGAGAGCTCCAAGACGAGATGGTAGCCGGAGGTGGACCATACGGTGTGACGATACACAGAGGAGACAGACGGACCTGGAGTGCTGAGGAGGTGACCTGTACATACCCTTAATATAGTAACCTCAGAGTATGACCCAATGGAAACATTTATTTTCATTAGATTTACCTTCCATTTCCTTTTACTTTACAATTGGTATTGTATTTCCAGCCCCCCTTTTACGTTCAGTATATTTTGTTATATAGTTTTACATTGTGTTTTTCTTCCATCATGTACTCTGTTGTCTGCATTTTCATGTTATAAAGCCATTGTTGTCCCAGTTTTAGGGATTTACCCCTTTCGTGCTAGTCTCCAGCCCCTGACATACAGATGGAGGGCTTGGGGTAGTCATGGAATGGGCCTTGTTGGACAGGTCCTGAAAAATTGGTATCAGAGGAGTCAGTTATACCATATAACTTAAGACTATGATCTTTTCTATGAATCAATAGTGTTAATATTATTGAGTGTGGTTTTCAGTTCAGGGAGTCCAGTGTTGGTGTGAGATCTGATGTATCCATACACCAGGACCCTGACTTCAGATTTCCGACTTAGTGTAGGAAAAAAGTAATTGTGTGTCTGTTTTGAAGAGTTTTCTTTGAATTCATTGAGTCATATCACTAGGTAATTTTTTATGACCATGGCACACCTGTTTCTTTTTAGGATGCCTCCACGCAGACAGCCATCTAGGGTTCCAAGGGTTGTATGAGATGAAAGCTGACCGAGCGATGAGGCCTCGTTGTTGGGCTCCATCACAGAGGAGGCACAAGAGGTACCACTACCAGTTAGTCCACCGATGCAACGAGACCCAGTAGTAAAGTGTGCGTGTCACCTGAGCACGTTGAACGAGTTCCAGCGCCAGAGGCTGCCCAGGATCAGGGGTGAGACAGACCCCAAAGGCAGTTGAGGATTGGCTGGAGCTGGTGGGGAGAGTCTTTAGACTGGTAGGGACACCAACCAAATTTATGGTGATCCTTTCCACAAGTATCCTTTAGGCAGTAGAAGAAATATGGTGGAGCCTAATGCTTCAGATTCATCATGAGGCGACACTACACTAGGCAGACTTCGAGAGCCTGTTTCGGGTGGAGTATGTCCCAGCCACCCTACATGCAGTGAAAATACAAGAGCTACTTCATCATCAATAGGGTAGAATGATAGTGGAACTGTACACAACAAGGTTCAAGGACCACTCGTGCGACACCACATATATGGTGTGGGACCCATTCATCTATGCCCAAACCTTTGAGCAGGGGATCAGGAAAGAGATCAGGGCTTCAATGATCTCCCTCATCATCTAGAAGCAGGCAGGGGTGTTGGAGAGAGCCCTCTTAGTGAAGAGTTTCCTTGCTGAGCAGTCACCAGAAGTGAGACCCACCACCATACATCACTTAGCAGAGTCTTCTGAAACTGGAAGAAGTCAGTTTTCGCAGTGGTCTAAGTGGATCAGGTCGTTCAGTGGACGACCTCAGGACACGGGTTCTGTTGTGCAAGACACACAAGACATAGCCTGTCATATGAGGAACAAGCAGTGTTTCACAAGCGTTGGGTAGGGTCACGTGGGTAATGACTATCTGACCCTCCCTTTGGATGATCAACAGACAGTTGAGGGACCTCCCATGTAGAGGAAGAGGTTTTATTGAGGCGGTCCGTAGAGAGCAGGAAGGTGTGGCAGATGTTATTGTCGTGCAGCTGGAGGTGTATGATGTTTAGAGGAGTTACCTCCACCACTGCCAGGAAGTCCACCCTGACCGCAGGGAGTAGGTGGAAAGGTGAGAGTTCAAGTCTAGGAAGCTAAGGCTTACGATCACGGTTCCCCAAAGATTATTCGAGGTAAGATCTATGTCTACTCCACCATATCTACAGTTCTTATATGCACAGGTTCTAGTCTCTATTTCATTTCCACTACACTCTGTCAGAGCTCAGATTTTCTGATGGAGCAGTTGGATCAATCCTATGGCCAGTGAATCCTACAGGATAACATTAGATGATGACGTACTAGTGTCGGCGGTGTGAGCTTAATCTAGGAGGTGAGAGATTTGGCTGATATCTCCTAGTAGAGGTGTCGAGGCATTACGACGTCATCATGGGTATGATTTAGTTATCTACAGTGCATGCTCAGATAGACTATATTAATCGCAAAGTGTGATGTGTCCACACGGATGGGACCAGGTTTACCTTCACTAGTGATAAGGGAGCCTTTACAACACAGGAAGGACTTACCCAAAGGAGGGTGAAACCGATCACTCATAAGTTGGATAGCCTTACCCTCGGAGCAGTTGATGTGGAGAGTCCGACTTATCCTATAGTGGTGGACCAGTATGCGGATTTTTTCCCAGATGATGTCATAGGTCTACCACCTCACTGAGAGGTGGACTTATACATTGACCTATACCCTTTATGGCATGGATATCTACACCAGTGTATCATATGGCTCATGCGGTGCTTCGTGACCTGCAGGTACAACTAGAGGACTTTCAGCGAAAGGGATTCATTCATCCGATTGTTTCTCCCTGGGCAGCCACGATTCTGTTCACCAAGAATGCGGATAGGATATTGAGGATTTGTGTTGACTACTGTCACCTGAACTAGGTGACTGTGAAGAACAAGTACCCACTTTTGAGGATTGACGACCACGTTGACCAGATGAAGGGAGAATGTTGGTTCTCAAAGATAGACCTCATATCAGGCTATCACTAGCTCGGAGTTCGAGAAAAGGATGGGAATAATACAACCTTCAGATGCTGGTACGACCACTAAGAGTTCTTGGTTATGATTTTCGGCTTAACCAATTCTCCAGCAGTGTTCATGGGACTCTTGAACTGGATTTTCCAGCCATACCTCAATCACATTGTCGTAGTCTTCATTGAACACATTCTGATCTACTCGACTACTGAGGAGGAGCATTCCTACCATTTGCAGGTAAAACTGGACACACTTAGAGAGCTTACCATTTTCAAGTACCTCCTCAATTTTCACTGGATCCACTGCAACTACATCTTATGAGAGGAAATGTCTCAAAAAATGAACCTCTCGGAACCAAAACCGGAACTTTTGGAGCTTACCAAAAAGATGGTGCTCTCGGAGTGTGTCCTAATGTAAGAGCGAGCAGTGATCACATATGATTCTCGACAACTGAGACAACATTAGTAGAACTATGCTACCAAAGTATTTGAGTTAGCAGCAGTGGTCTTCTCCTTGAATATGTGGCGATACTATCAGATGGGTGAGTGTTTTACCATGTACTATGATCACAATAGTCTCAGGTATATCTTCACTCAGAAGGACGTGAACCTGAGACATTGACATTGGCTTGAGTTCCTCCAAGAACATGACTTTGAGATAGTCTATACTCATGGTAAGGGGAACGTTGTTGTAGATTCAATCAGTAGGATGTCTGGTATACCGCTGTTAGGTGATGGGACATAGCAGCTAGCGACTTTGCAGATATTCATTGTGGATAGATATGGAGCTGCTTTCCTACAGTCTCTCATAGTCACACCCCCAATACTTCAGCAATTCAGGGAGGCGCAGTGTGGGGACACAGACTGCGAGACATGATGTGCTCATATATCCATAGGGAAGGCACCTGATGGATTTTTTGAAGGTTGAGTGCATGTCATCCTATTCGGAGGATGTACTGTGGCGCCAGTGTCACTTCAGGAGGAAGTGTTTATGGAGTTCCACACATCCCCTCTAGCAGTACAACCACGAGTGGCGATGATATATCGGGATCTCTAGAGATAGCAGTGGTGTCCGAGGATGAAGAAGGCAGTTGTAGAGTTTGTCTCTCGGTGCCTCACTTGTCAGCAAGTGAAGGCAGAGCAACAGGTACCCACAGGCTTGGTTTACCCATTAGAGGTCCGATAGTGGATGTGTGATGGGATATCCATGTACTTCGTTACAGGACATCCACGCACATCCAGGGTCACAACTCACAATTTTCTTCCTAGTTATGGAAGGTGTTCAGTAGAGATCGTGGGACGCCTCTATGCGTAAGAAATTGTGCAGCTACATGGAGTACCTTCTTCTATTGTCTCCGATCATGACGCAAAGTTTTCTTCCTAGCTATGGAAGGGGTTGTAGGGAGAATTTAGGACACGACTTCATCTGAGCACCGTCTTCCATCCTCAGATGGATGGCCAGACTAAGTGGACCATTCAGACCCTTGAAGACATGATCTGTTCTTGTATCCTTGTCTTCAGTCGTAGCTGGGAGGATCACTTACCTTTGGTGGGGTTTTCATACAACTACAACTATCACTCCACCATTAGGATGGTGCATTTTGAGGCGTTATACGTACGACCTTGCAGATCAACCTTGTGATTGATTGACCCTAGGGATTCAGTACTTGTAGGCCCTGAGATGCTATGGGCTACCATCGAGAAGTGTCATATCATCCAGGAGCAGAAGAAGAGTGCACAGAGCAAGTATAAGTCATATTCTGACAGGAGACAGAGGCCTCTGGAGTTCGAATATGGTGACCACGTCTTTTTACGAGTCTCACCTCAACATGGACTATGAGAATTTTTACAAGGAGGCAAGTAATCTCCGAGATTCATCTAACATTTATAGGTCCTCAGTAGAGTAGGTGAAGTGGCTTACTGCCTAGAACTTCCCTTTCAGTTACACTAGGTGCATGATATTTTTCACGTATCCTAGCTGAAGAGATACATGCATGATCTTACTCACATAATCGACCATGGAGAGAAGGACTTCGACGATGGGTTGTCTATTACGGAGGTTCCAATGGAGATTGAGGATCAATAGGAGTGAGTCCTACGTGGATGATTGATACCTCTGGTGCTCATTCACTGGCAGTATGGGAACCTCCAGGAGAGCACATGGGAGTGGGAGGATCATATGCGTGCTCAGTACCCCCACTTGTTCAGTTAGTTATGAGTTGTGGATTACGGGGACATAGAGCCCTAATGTGGGGACAATGTATTGATATGGAATTTCCATGTAATTTTTTTAATTAAATGGAAATTTTATGAGTTCTTGAAAATTTATAGAGCATGATTCTGAGGCCTGGTGTGCCCAGAATCAATTTCTAATGTTTTTTTGGGTACGTTTAGTAAACGTATGAGTGGGATTTTATAATTTTAGAACTGGTGCTTGGAATTGAAATATGAGGGCACCGTTGAACTCACAGGACCGATATTTTCTTAAGGATAATATCACCTCGATGACAGTGGGTTGAGAATAAAAGATAGTTTTTGGGTTTTTTGTGGAAATTAATGAAATAAAATGAGCTGCACATTAATTTATTTTTTTATGATCCACCATGTGGATGATGGGAGGTAGAACCTAATGGAACTATAACCTCCATGTGGATGTTGGAAGTGAGGACCACCAGGCCATAACCTCCCATGAGAGGTTATGGTGGTGGGGACCACCACACCTCATCCTCCCATGAGAGGTTAATGTGGTGGGGACCACCCAAGACCACATAAACTCCTAATTTGAATATTATGGGCGGGGACCACATGACCCCTATTAAATGGGCGGAGAGGAAAATCTCTCAACCACCCTCATAAATGTGTAGAACCCACTTGAGATTCTTCCACATTAAGGTTGCCAACACACCAAATTACTGGTGCCAAATCATCCTCTTTAATTCTTTATGTGACAACTAAGTGTTTTGTTTTTATTTTTGAATTCTTTCCAATGAAATAATAGATATTAAAAACTATTATTTTGAACTACTTTTCACTTGGGTATTTTGAGCGGAGGATTATTGGGCAAGGAGAGAAAAGTTATCACCAATGAGGAAATAATAATGAAGAATGAAGAACGCCGGAAACAATATCCTTAGACCTTCATCCACGGATCCTACCAACGTGGGACAACTGCAACCGACCATCCCTCTAGAATGTCCACAATGAGCCCACACAAGAGCACGAGACTGGATGTGTGCAGCGGACACAACGAAAGACGATCTCCTCCGTCTTATTTCCGCGAAGTCATTGCCGAACAACGAACAAAGGTAGGGGTTTAATTTCATTTAATGTATCATGTTCTTCCATTATTAAAAATGAAGAATGAGGATGTTTTTTTGTGGGTGGATTGTTGTGGTTCGTTCTAAAGGACCGATTGTTATCCCCCAAAATGTGGAGGTTGCGGGCCAAACTAGCATGGCCTAACACCCTCTGTCGATCTCTCTTGTGATGTCCTTCGGCATGGAACCAAAACGAAGATTCGATGAAGAAGGAAAAGACAAATGATGCGATACCCAAGGCCTCTATGACCTGCGATGCCTTACGGCATCTTGCACCACCACGGTCTGAACCAGCCCCGACCAAGTCCCCTCCGGCCTGGTCGGCCTCCTCCCGGCCGCCCGCTGGCCTGTCATCGTCCTCCCAGGCCCCCTCCCAGCCTTCCCAGATGCCTCTCGGCCACATCCCAGCCACCTCTCAGCTTTCCCGGTCGCCTCTTGGTGTGCCCGGCCACCACTTGACTAAACAGGCACCCTTGCTGAATCACCAAGCCACACCGACCTCCCGGCCGAACCAGTGCCCTGGCTGTGCCGACTTTCCTAGTCGGCCTGTCGCCACCCTTCTGGCACCTTCGCCGAATCGGCCTTGGACGAGCCCTTCGGGTTGAGTCGTGTTCGGCCGTTCCCTCGCAACACTCTGGGCCGAACCGGGCCCAAGCCTGGGCCAGACCACCCTCGAGTCCTACTGTGCTATGCCCAGTGGGCTAGGCCAAACCCAACGGGCCGACCACCCAACGGGCCAGGCCAGACCCCACAGGTCATGCTGGGTCAACCTGAACTAGGTTGGACCATACTAAGTCAGTTTGGGTCGATCCAACCAGGTAAGACCGGACCCGTACCTACTACCGACCCCTTACTTTCGTTGGCCATATCTTTGGCATCGGATGTCCGTTTGACAAACTGTCAGCAGCGCTGGTAATCGTGGAGCTTGACAGTTCCATTGAGTATACCCCGCTAGAGTTTGGGGTATATTTGAGATACGGACAGGTTGGATTGTGCACAAATCCAATGGGGCCCATGAGACTAAAAGGCTAATAAATCTCAGACCGGGCATATGATTGACTCACCGTCTGTTGAGTTGATATCCCTATGACGAGGCAGACCTTCAAGATATTTCTCTGTGGGACTTAGTGGACGTTGATGTATCAAAACTTTTAATGAGGAGTGGACCCTCCCAGAATCAAGCGTTCTTGTGCGGAAACCATGTGGCTAGCTACGCTATGTCTACTGTTCCTGAATCCTACGTGGGTTCGACAACTCTGACTACTGTTCCAGGATCATATGTTTGATCGAAATCTCTGAATACTATTCCTGAATCTTGTGTGGGTTCGATAGCTTTGAATACTCTTCCTGAATCTTGTGTGGGTTCGACAGCTCTAACTACTATTCCTGGATCCTATATGGGTTCGACAGATATGACTACTGTTCCTAGATCCTGTGTGGGTTCAACAGCTCGGAATAATGTTCCTGGATCTTGTGTGAGTTTGATAATTCTGATTTCTGTTCCTAGATCATACATGGTTTCAACAGAATAAATGAATTAGTGGCTATATGTAATCATATTTAACTCCCAAAAAAAGTTTTATACCTATTTGAGTTGAGTTAGTAACTTTTTTTTCCTCACGATTGACATGAATTACTTGATAACATAGTAATATGTATGGGCATATAACTATGCGGGGTTATCTGTTGAATTCATACTTTTTGATTTATCCTTGTAGGATTTTTTGAGACCTTGAGGGTCTCGGGGTCCCTACTTAGTATCATTAAACTCACCCCTACACGGGCTACGTCTGTACCTCGTTGTGTTGGATGTAGCTGACTGAAAGCGCTAACTATGGCTGAGAGCACCAGGACTGGATAGTACCCGGAAGTGGACCATACTGTGTGACGATACACGGAGGAGACGAAAAGACCTGGAGTGCTGATGAGGCGATATGTACCTACCCATTAGTTAGGAACCTCAGAGGATGACCCAACATCAACTTTTATTTTCTTCAGTTGTACTTTCTGTTTCCTTATACATTACAGGTGGGATTGTATTTCTGTCCCCCCTTTTACTAACAGTACACATGGTTATACAGTTTTACATAGTGTTTTGCTTCCATCTTGTATTCTTTTGTGTGAATTTTCAGGTTATAAAGGCAATGCCTTCCCAATTTTAGGGATTTAAAACTTTGGTGCAAGTATCCAATCCCTTGTCTATGGAAGGCGGGAAAAGGGTAGCCACGGCACTTGCCCTAGGGGACGGGTCGTGAAAATTAGTGTGGTACATTATATTTTGATATTGTTGATTCATTTCATATATCCTATCAAATATAATGTTCTTTTAAAATCATGTGATGTAATTGTCACCGCATTAAATAAATTAAATCCTCACACTTTAATGATGATATCAATAATTCAGGGCTTAAAATTTAGAAAAAATATTATTGAAATACCACTTTATGAGAAGTTTTGATTAAAAATCCTCACGATTGTTTTAGAAATGGAAATTAAAATCCAAATAGAACAGTAGATAATGACATTTCCATGCAGGTGAACATTGGTATAAATTGTATATATAGACATAGAGGAAAAGGGTAACTAATAATAGAGAGTGATATAGGTCAATTTTAACAAAAAATTAAATGATAATGCTAATTTTATTGAAATAGAAAACAGAAATAAGTGCTTATTAAAAAGACCATCAATTTTAAAAAAAATGATGCACTACATTAATTGTTTTTCAATATCCCTATCATAATGTTGAGGAATTATATTACAAACTATAATGAGAATATGTGAAAATATATTTACATCATATATTTCTATTTCATAGGAAAAATTCCAACTTTTTGTTGTGATATTACACATTTTCCCATTCATTTAATACAATAAGAAATGAATATCCAGTTTGAATATTTTCTTCATAAATAACTATAATTATGTCTTAATAGATGAAACAATCCATTAATGTGTATATAGCCATTTCTCCTATATTTATTCAATAAAATGGCTTTCCCACGTTATAAAATAACACCCAAAAATAATTTCAATCCACTCTATATACAATTCAAATTATGAATAATAAAAAATATGTCTTTCTAAATTCAAATACCTAATTTATTAAGGAATTTCATTAAATTAAAATTATACTCCCTAGATAATAAAAATGGGATCTAATTTTCACATTAAAAAAAATTAATAGCATGATCACCATAATACATTAATGAAAACATGTATTCTTCAAAATATTAACTATTAATCTATTGATTATATTCCATAAATCAATACATGTATTGAACTCATATAAAGAAAACATAAACCTAAAACACAAAAAAAAATTACCATAGTTCATAAAATTATCCCCTAAAAATCTCATTATTATCTTAACAACAAGTATATATTATGCAGTATCCGCCCTAAATAATGTTTTTTCCAATGAGGATTGATTTTTAGCTGAATCACTTTTCTGGTTCATCAGTATCAGTCAACATATTCCCAAAAATACATTAAATAATAAGGCATTAATACAATACTTATAAATTTAATATTTATTTAAATGATAAATAATGAATTGAAGTACTCATATATAATAATTAATGAATCCAAATAAAAAACTTTAATCACTATACTTATTTTGTGGTAATAGAATAAGAATAACCATGAACCCTTATCTTATGTTTGTGTGAATACCCATTATAATTAGGGAACTCATTTTCATTGTTCCCCATATCCTTATAGTTGATGCATAAATGTTTTTAAATTGAATTCCTTAACATTCGATTAAATGTACAATAGTGTTTCTCTCTACACTTTTAGAAAACTGTCATTTCCTTTAATCATGTACCTAATTTTTTTCATTTCATTATTTTTATATGTATTAAATAGTTCACTCCAATTTTATCCTTATCCATTTTTCTATGTAATATAATTATTCACTTGAATACCTTCAAATCCATAATACATATAAAATTATTCCTCTTACTTTATTATACATGATATTATGTCCTCTCATGATTATAATGTTTGGGATATTAGTTCCCACTGAAATATTGGCATAATCACATAAATAAAATGACCATTCATAATCTATGGATTATTTTCATTGAAACTATTCCTATTAGTTCAACTATCCTAAATTTATAATCAACGGAATACATTAGATTAAATATTAACATTTTTAAACTCCGTTTATAATCCAAAAACTAGTAAAATAGTTAAACCTTTTTGAAAACTTTAAGCATAACAAATCACTTAATCAAAAAAGAAATATTTCTTTTAGGGACATATTTATTTTAAAATAAATCATTATGGATGGTAAATAAAATTTACATTATCCTATGAACATCCCCAAGATTTTCAAACATGGTTAACTATAAGTATAATTTTCATGCTCTAGGTGACAATTATTTAAAGCCCAATGCGACATTATTTGAATTATTACACATAGGTAGATATTTGTAAGCACTACGCCCGCTATTATTATATTGAAATTAGATATATTTATGGTGAAAACAATATAATCTATTTCTATTCAAAATTTTATGATTTATTAAATAAATATCATAAATATTTATCATGGGGATATGTTTCATAATATATGTAATCCTAAATATAGTTCTTATCGGTTCTACTAAACTTCGTCTGATACCAACTATAGCGAACTTGACCTAGTAGTCCAAAATTTGAGTCTATATTATTACATTTTCATTTTATATAAAAAATAAAATTCAAAAGGACCACATAGTTAAGTAGTCTAGGTAAACTATATAAATACTTGAAATTATTGTTACATTATAAAATATAAAATACCAATAATATTTTTCAGTGACAATTCCATTATTCCTCCTAGATAATAGCTATATATTTATCATAATTGATTTTATAGTAACTGGGGGAAAATAAAACATAAGAATGGTTTATCATAGATGGACCTTAAGGGTAATCATAATGTTTATTTATTGACTAAATAAGGCATAATCAATATTTCAAGGTAAGTAAATGAAACACGAGGCATTTATTCAATTACTTGAGCATAATTTGGATGGAATAAATGGTGATCCAATAATTGAATATAAATAATCAAATTAGCGTGAATAAATAACCATAAAAATTATTACTAATTGATTAATCACATTAAATATCAATAAATTAATGCAAAATTATGCAATTCATAATATGAAACATCTAAAACAGACAATCTAGGCCTTGTTCCAAGACATCTAAAAAAATGTGTAAGGCTTCAAGAAAATAACTATTCTTGTTTCTATCATGATACTTTCTGAAGAATTTATGTGATATAGCAGCCCTCACTCATCAATTATTATGTCTAATGCATTATATAAATGAATTTGATGATCCTAATCAATATAATCATTCATATCAAAATAATAACATTTGATATGTAAATACATTACCTAATCAATAATCATAATCATAAGACATACGGAACGAAATGGTGGATTATAATATAGGTATACAATCCCAATAAATAAGATTTATAATCATCAAGAAAAATTATATGGATGACATCAGTATAACATATTAACAAGGTATCATAATAAAAATATTTGGATGGTGTCAATTACCGATACCAATTCCATGAAAGTTTCCTCAAAAAATATTTTTGAGAAAAATTACATTTTCATTTCAAAAATATCATTTAAAATAATGTTTTGAAAACATTTTTAAATTACTATTCATTGAAAATAACCATTCAATACCTATAAAATAAGAAATAAATCATTGACAGTTCATGATGGTGAAATATTCTGTTCATTCGGTACATGTTAAAACAAATATTCCTTTCACATCGTTGACAAAAATCCAAAAAAAGCATTATTTTGAAAATCAATTGAATATTAATTTTATATAATTTTTTAAAAATTTAAATATATATAAAAATTTGTTTAATAAATTATATTTAAAAGGATATTTTTTTTAATTTTTTTTAAAACCTGGATTTTCATGTAATATTTTTATCCATGAAATATATAAATAATTTCAGTTTTTTGTAAAAAAAATTATTAATAATTTTATGTACCCAAGAGTTGAAACATAATATTATTTCTTGAAAAAGATAAAAAATAACCAAATTTTTTAAATATATATTCATTATATGAAAAAATATTAAATAATTACCCACCAAGATAAATAAATAAATACAGTCTTGAAAAATTATGAGATTGTTAAATCAACCCTTAACATTATGGTAACAATTGATTCACAATGCCCATGTTAGAAATGGCACAAATTTAAAATTTAAATAACATTAATAGGGATACAAAAAAAATATGACATATCAAAATTTGGATTATGTTGGCCACATAAAGGAAATAAGTGGTGATTATGACACGTGTCCTATTTTTGTAAAAGCCAGATGAGAAACCCTTACTATTTATTTAAACTGCCTTCATGTACTATTATCCTCCTTTATAATAAATAATGTATTAATAAATTTTTTTATAACCATAAAAATATATCTCATTCCATATTTGATCTACTTGTAGTCATTTACCTTCTTTTTATTAACATTTCATGGTTAAAATAACAGTTTCATGTGATCATTGTTTCATCATTCGTGTATGTATTGTTTTAATATTTTTTTCCTTATAATTTAAAAAATGATACATAATATCCATTATTTTAAACATGATATAAAAATAATATATAATCATTATATATGTATTTAAAGTATAAAATAAATGTTAGAGACATAAAATGGAATACACTGTATATAGAGAGAGTAGTTCTATGTAAAAATGAATGATATTGCATTTTTTATGGATATTGATAGGGAAAAAATTTTCAATTAATCTTTTTCTCCAAATTTAAATATAATTAATCCCACATTTTTTATTTAATGTTAAATTATATGATTTTATGTTTTTGTACCATTTTTTAAAGTAATTGGAATAATGGAATATTTTTTATTTTACATATTTTTGTTTATTTGAATGTTACATCCCTTTAATAATATTTAATGAAAAAAATTTAACAAGTATTCACAAATAGCTATCTATATTCAATAGGGATCATTTCATTCTTCTGGACAAAAAGGACATGTCACCATTTGAAGGCCCAAATATAGCTTAGAAATCGGGACTTGAAAAATGTGTACAGATCAGTCAAATTTGGATGTTTGGACCTTATATCCAAAAACGGATTGACCAAAGAATCATAAATATAACATTGAGAAATAGATAATCTGTGGGAACAAATTATTTAATTATGGTACCCTGTGATTTTTCATTCGGGATATTTAATAATTCATGGGAATGTGGAGTATTGGAATATGGAGAGTCACGTATTCAGGATAACATATTCAGAGTAAAACTATAATAAATCCAACATCAACTGTCCCTTCCTTATGAAATGTGAGGTTAGGTGTAGTTAAATATTAAGAACTAATTTAAATAAGGTCACATTTACCAATTCACCCCATTTTTATTCATACAACAAGGTTACATTCAAAATAAATATATTGATCAAAAATTTTCACCTCTTTTTCATATAAAAGAGTGTGTAATTATCATTTAATGTGGTCGACTGTAATGGCCCAAACCTCTCCGGCCCATTAATTTGTGAAAATGTGGTGTTTGAGGTGTTTTGGGAGGTCAAGGTGACTTATCCCCAACACTTTTCCAATTTCCAATTCAGTGTTTCCAGAACAATGTGGTCTATCTGTAAACTCTAATGGTAGGTGTAAAGTAATGAAAGGTGTACAGTAACGGTAGGTGTATAGAAATTCTAGGTGTATAGTGATTCCAGAACGGTGAGGTCTATCGGTAACCTCTAACGGTAGGTGTACTGTAACTGTAGGGGTACAAAAACGGTAGTTGTACACTGTTTCCAGAATGGTGAGGTCTATCGGTAACCTCTAATGGTAGGTGTCAATAATGGTAGGTGTACAGTGTTTCCAGAATAGTGAGTTCTAATGGTATCCACTATCGGTAACCTCTAACGGTAGGTGTACAGTAACGGTAGGTGTATAGTAACGGTTGGTGTACAATGTTTCCAAAATGGTGAGGTCTACCGGTAAACTTGTTTGGTAACCTCTAACGGTAGGTGTACAGTACTGGTAGGTGTGCGGTAACAGTAGGTGAACAATGTTTCAAGCTTCCTATAGATTCTCCCTTTTGACATTGGCTTGGACGTAAAATATATTTCAAGCCTTCTTTTAAGGACTCATAAGGCCAATTAGATGGTCGTAAATCCTATATTAATTATTCCTATGGATCAGGATGTTTTTACTTGGTCAAACCGTTTGGGATTATGCAATCCGCTTTTAATGGGAAATTACGTGCATCTTAAACTGATAACCCATTAAATCATCAAAAGGGAAAATATATCTTCCTCCATTATTGTTCATCTTTTTTCTCGGCTATGAGATGCTAGAACCTATCAATCCTTCTTGTAGGAGTTGCACAATCAAACTTTACTCCTCGGACATGTACATCTCTATTTTGATGCAACCAAACTGTATTGATCAATCTTTGATATAAGGTATGTTTTATCATCATTACTTTGGGGAATATATTCTCTTATTTCTCCTTTACATGGTATAGAATTTAATCTCCATGTTTCTAATGGGGTTTTTCTTAGTGATTGGTTGGTACGGTCGTACTGTGGCATCCTCGGGTGGATGCAGTTTTCACGAGAGGAGGATTGTGACCCATTGTGGGGTTAAATAATTTCATGAACTATTTGAGGTAGGGGATTCATTATTTCTCTCTTATTCTACATGCAACTATATCATTAGCATGTTTAATCCTACTAGATGACAATGGAATTGACATAATAAATATTTTAACCGGATAAATAAATTGATATCGATGGTATGTTATTGCCTCATGTTTTTCTAGGCAGTGGGATATATATTCTTGCTTTGATTAGTTGTTTGTTCTTGATGGAAATCGGTAAACAACATAAATAGGGATTAATTGATAATTGTAAGGCTAAAGATACAGAGGCATGTAAATGAATCTGGTTCATGTTGTAATTAGATGTTAATCAAATTGGCGCAGTAAGCATGATTAATTATTTGTGATCGCTTACTGATTAGGTTTCCCGAATTTGAAACATATGAATAATAAATCTATTAATTCAAGATGGATTAAAGAAGTGATTGTTTGATATTCCATTAAAGGTTTCTGAGTTACCTTCTTTATAATTAAAAGGCCAAGATCCAAATTAACGGTATTTTTTCCCTCTCCTTGTGCTGTGATGTGATCATGGATGGATGTTGTGAAATGTGGGGGCATTGTGGCTTTTGGTTGTGGTAGGAGACGATGCCTATAGTGGTGAGATGAAATGGATTTTGTATGTGGGTGTCAGGGAGGACACAAGGGATGATGGAATGGGATGGATGTGATTGTGGGATGCATGCGGTTTATGTGTTTTTTTATCTGCTTTAATTTTACCACTGCTCAAGGTAGCTATTCTTACTGACCCTTCTTCTAAAAAAGGTGAAGACACGCGGGGTTTGCCACATGATTTCAGTGTTTGGATTCTGAAGGAAGGATGTGTATATGCTCTTGATATAAGCGGAAGAGACTCGACGGGAAGTAAATCTACTCACCGTGTTGATCCCCCTTGAGTTTAGTAGCATAGATATTTTTTCTAGAACACCTGGGAATGCGGGAAAGTATTTCTAAAATGAGTAATTGAATAAATGGTGTTAACCCATCGGGATGGAGTTGCTGGAACATAATGATGATGGTGTAGTTTTGATGGAACAGTGGACTTGGGTGCGATGATAATGAACTTTAATGTGGAATAGTTCATGGTTAATTAATGTTTACAGAATTAATTAATGTAAAGTGGAACATATAAAAAAGGAATGATGTAATGTAATAAAGCTCTTTAAATGGTTGTGTTCTTATAGGATAACTAGTATTAAACGTAGCATCCTTGATTATGAGAGACGTTAGTTGCAGTTGTGTCTAATACTAGGTTATGACTATAGTGTGGTTGTGAGATATAGTATATCATATACTTTTTGTGTTCCTATATGATACTCCACATTGTCAGAAAGGGAAACTAACACCCCGTGTATTCTGAGCCCTGGGGGGTGTTTTCCCCAACATTCTGATGGAAAGATGAATGGCGGACTAACCCCTTTGGCCCAGCTCTCTTTTATAGGAAGTTACTTGTGCTGGTAAGCACATTGGTTAGTTTTCCCCATATATGTGTGTAGAGGGCTATAATGGCTTGTGGTTATTCACACACATATATTCTGGATATAGTATCCTATGGACTACTATAGGTGTAACGTGTATAGGCTGTGATGGCTTGATGATCCTTACTTAGTGTATGGGATATAATGACTTGAGGTATAATACCCGAGGTATGATACATTTTATGCGAGCTGTGGTGGCTCCCGGAAACTACTTGGATACATTGGTTTGTGGACATGGTTTTTTTTTGCACATGGTGCATACTGTGGTGCTTCGCCCAATTGTCTCTGGGAAAGACTTTTTGGAGAGAGATTCTCAGGACGTGCAACGTTGTGGAAAATCAGAAAACTAGTGGGGAAGTAGTACAAGGGTACCATTGATATTATTTTTTATAGTATATATTCGTGTATGAGTTACTTGGTGAGGGTAGCTATTTTGAGGATGGGAACGTAGTATACCTGATTGGGTAATGAGTTAGTTTCACTTCATGTTCACTGTGCTTTAGCATGGTTTCTTTATTTTTACATGAGAGGCTTCAGGGAGGATCCTACTAAGTATACTGTTATACTCACCCTATGTATATATAAACTATTTTTCATTTCACTTGGAGCAGGTTGGAGATCAAGCTGTTTCTGCTAGGTTGGGGATGTAGGAGTTGTTCGGGCTGGTGGTTGCTCTTGTTTTTACGTTTTTTGGGTACTTATAGTTTTTCCCATCCAGTTGTAGTACTTTTTCATGACATTACATATGTGAACATGGGTTTTCTTTTATATTTCAGTCCAGAGAGGGAGTTGGTTGGTGCATATCTTATATCTCTCTCCCTCATGTGTTCTCTTAGAGGGTAATTCCTACCATTCGTGTATTTACTAAACCCTTGGTGCTAGCTGCGAACCTGGGGTGTACTGGAGTTGGGACTCCGGGGTCATTATCTGCCTTCTCACATTCCCGACCTAAGAGGGGTACACTATGTGGGGAGGGGATCATGACAGAGTGGTACCAGTGATCTGGTTGAGGGATAGGATGGAGTTTGGAGTTTGGCACATGTGAGGTTGCATGGGTTGGTAAGGCAATGGTGTCATTCATGATTATCAAGTAAGTTAAACACTGGATACCGGCTGAGACGTAGGAGTTTAGGGCCCCCTATGATTTGATGTATGAAACTTTTTGTTTACTATGGCTACTAAACATGGTGGTACTAGTTGCAGGGTAGAGACCTAGGAAAGGACCATGCATCATTCTTCTTTGTGACTGTGTTTGAATGTGTAGACCTTGGGATAGGCTCACCTAGAATGAATAAAAGGAAAATAATTAATTAATAAATGTAGAGTCTTCCATATTCATGGTTTAGGAGCTCTAATAGTTTTTTATTTTACAGGTATGGCTCCAGGTCGATGTCGTCATTAGGTTTGCGCATAAAATGTCCAGCAGGCTGTTACAGTAGATCGCTGCTGGAAGAGGTTGACGATGAAGAAACTTGGAGGAAGACACTCTAAGAGTTTCAGCCCCATAGTCTACAGAAGTACGATATGACATCCCACCTTTTTATCACATAAACATTCATTAAATTATACAAAATTGAGGATCTTTAAGGTTTAGTGTCTTGGAAACTAGGAACTTAATACATGAAAACAACATAAAACATTCTTCTTAAACACTTGAAAGGATTATTCATTGTTCATCCTAACTTCATTACAATAACTCATAACCTGGGAGCATACATCAAAGGAATGGGTGAGCAGAAGTCCCAGTAAGGGAAACAAGGGAAATGTTTTACATGGGAACATGAGATACATCAATAAAGACATGAAAAAGAACTTTAAGGCATGAGAAAGAAATCATGTGGCATATCATAATAAAAATAACGTATTTCATAACTTGTAGATGTGGCTACAAAATTTAACATAGAAAATCATGAACATATCACCAAGGTCTATCCCCAAGGTATCATTTGAAAATTACCAAGTTAAACCCAAAGGTATCATTAAAATTTTAATCTCTAGTGGTTACATCATTACCCAATGCAATTGGGCGCTATCAGGGTGCAACCTTAAATTTGCAATCTCTAGTGGTTACATCATTACCCAATGAAATGGGGCGTTATCAGGATGAACCCTTAAATTTTCCTTTTTTATCATGTGATCCACATATATCATCATAAATATTTCATAAATAACCCATATAACATAAACGAAATGGATTTCATTTCATAATCATAACATTTTAAAAACTGCTTAAAAGACATGATCTTTATGTCACTTTAAACACAAAGAAAAGGAAAGATGGTCTCATGTATGTAAATCCAAAAATTTAAAATAGAAGATTTTGTTATATATGTGAATATCCCTTTCGAAAAAATATCTTTGAGTATTCACTTAATAAAATAAATGAGTTTGTGAAAAAGAGAGAGACATTTTGAGACCGAAATTCACCAGCATAATGGCTATGTTGTAGGGTTTTAGAAAACTTTGAAAATAGTTGGTACATGGGTCACCCACTCATAAATGATTCAGAAAATAGTAGGGTGACAGAATATAAAATATTTAAGAACATGGTAATGTAATTTGAAAGATATAACATATGAAATGAAGAACATTAATGGAAGACAAAAATAAGATTTCTCTTATGAAAATTCGGCAGCCTTACGACATCACTTAAACTTAAAAAAACTGACGAGATAAAACAGGGTATCTCATCATATGAACATAAAATATCAGTATGATAGATATAGAGATCATAACCCAAAAAAATAAAAAGTAACTTGAAATAATTGACAAGAAAATAGAACATGAAAATGAGAAGGGTGAAAAAATCCCTTAAAAATTAGGCAGCCTAACGGCGCCACATAAACATTCATAAAAAATAATTATGAGAGTAAGAGGGGATTCATCATATTAACATGAAATGTACAGTAATAGGAATATAAAATAACATCCTCCAACATAAGAACATGTAGAATAAAAGAAATGACTTAAAAAAGAGTATTTGAAAAGAAAGAGAGAGGTTAGATCCCTTACCTTAAAACATAACTCTTAAAACTCGAAGGTTGGGACCTTGAGGTGATTGAGGCACCTTGGGAGGACTCCTTGGGAGGTAATGGGACTAGATCTTTGTTGGGGGAGAGTTGGGAGTGAAAATAATAGGAGTAAAGGGTGGGTATTTATAGGGAAAGTGAGGGGACGAGGCATTAATGGCCCAGGGACACCTCATTGGCGGTATTGGAAAAACCATGGGCTTGCCCATGGTTTTGGACCATGGAATTGGCCACATGGGACACCTCATACCTTATCTTAGTATTCATAAGTCGACCATATTGATCACATACTAAATACATCATTTAATGATGTCATCAAACACCAGTAACTTAAAAACTGTATTTTTACTATTTATCGAAAATTCAACTTTCTTAGAAAAATCCCAAAATTGATCCATTACCAAATATCGATGCTCTGATTTCAAAAATGAACACCATTTTATAAAAATAATTTTCTACATATTTTTAATTGAATTTTTAAATAAATATACTATTCACTGAAAATTCATTTTTTTCAGAAAAATCCCCAAAAATTACCTTAACATTATATAGATCTTCTGAGTTCAAAAATAAAATCTATTTAATAAAAATAGTTTTTAAAATATTTTTAATTTCATTTTTAATTAAAAAAACACTATTCGCCCGAAAAAACTAATACTTGACTAATAATTTCTGAAACAGTTATTTACCTATTTTATTGAATCACATTACTTAATCAATGTTCCTAGATTATATTAATACTTTCTTTAAGTGAGATTATTAATCCATTTGGTCACATTACTAATTCTAAGCATAAAATCACTATTCATAATTTACTATTCATGAAAAATTAAGTCTATCGTATTAGACACTAAATTTCGTACTGAACATAATTGTAGAAGACCATATTTTTAATATAATTACACATTTGAAATTATTTAAGGTCTACATAAACATTATTAAAAAAATCCTTTCTTTAAAATTCAAAAAAAATAAGCATACTATATTTATCCGGACATTTGAAAATTCACAAACTTCACCATAAGAAGAACTCACAATTTTATTTATAAAAAAGGATTATGGTATTATTACATAGCCCCTTTTAACCCCAGCATAGGACCTAAGTGTAAGGTGTGCTAAGGTGAGAGAATCAGAGGGCGGCTCGGCCAACATCGCATGAGTAGTAATTTCTATCAGTTTTAACTTCTCACAAAGGTGATTCTGTTCTAGATTCACATGATGAAGTCAAAACTCAACAGTCTAATTTTAATTATACTCATGTTTTAAAATGGAATAGTTTTGTTGAGTATGAAAAGTAAAATAACACACAAAATTAGGAAACAAGATTTATTCAAAACTTCAGGACGTTAAATTCTTCCCCCCTTTCGAAATTGCATCCTCGCGATTTTTAAAAATTGGGCTTGGAAATTTCATTGAAAGTCCCACAACAGAAAAAGAGTCAATAACACTATTACTTTAAAAGAAAGAAAAGGAAGTACAAAGGCCACCCGAGTTAACCCATACTTGGATTCGATGTAGGAAAACATGGACTTGGAAGAGAAAACAAAGGGTCACGTTCTGAGGGAGAGTGATAGAAAACATGATTAGGAGAATGTTAACAACAAGAAAATAACAAACATATAATGGGTTAAACGGTATTTGATTTCCCAATAGGAAACGTTAATAGAAAACGTTTTTGTTTTATGTTCATTTTCATAGTTTTTAGGAATTCATTTAATACATAGAATAAAAACACAAGGAAAAATATTTAACTTCAAGTATAGTTTCATCCGTTAATAAGTTTCTACCAAAACTAAT
This sequence comes from Viscum album, assembly GCA_963277665.1. Lineage (NCBI taxonomy): Eukaryota > Viridiplantae > Streptophyta > Magnoliopsida > Santalales > Viscaceae > Viscum > Viscum album. The sequence goes on from OY728128.1 coordinate 163,969,552, forward strand.
CTTTTCTCCAAACGATGAGCATTAAAAAAACACTTGGTCTCATCAAAATCTTAAAAATCTTCTTCTAGAGAATCACATAATCCACCAAAGATTGACTATATATTTCTTCTCTCTTTCAACATTATCTAAAAAACAAAAAGGGTAATATAAAACAAATCATTCAAAATAATGAACCCCATAGGAAGGGAAACTAATTTTAAATCTTCAAAATTCCATGGTACTACCCAAATTTCATCATAGACCATTCCATAAATAGCTATCCTAAAAATTCCATAAAATAACCCAAACTAAGATTGAAACCAAAATACAAGAAATATTTGATTACATAGTCTTCCAAAATAAACTTCATCGTTCATCTCCAAACAACATCAACCACTCTTAAGATCTTATAACAAAAGTAGCTAACCTAATCATATTTTCCCCAAGATAGGATAATTATTTTCATAAGTGACCTATATTACCATAAGTTCACCTTAAATTTGTTGATTCATCAAAATATAATTTAACCTTTATTCCTCAAATAAAATAACAAATTAATCTATTTACCTCGATCATATAGGGTTCCCAAAATAGTGAACGTCTTCCAAAATTATAATAATTTTTTTAATCCCCTAATCATCTTTTTTTTCAGGAAAAACAGCTTTACTACATCAACATGTGGTATATAACAATATATGTTTTCCATAATGATATAAAACCATATTAGGTAGTGACTCAATGTTCTTAGATTGCATTAAGGATATTCTCATAGAGTATGAACTAAAATAAAAATTACGTAGACACTTATTGTGAATAAGTCACATGTACTTTAGTCATCATGATCTACCTCAACATAGGACTTTCATTGTTCCCTTGTCCATGAATATTTTTGATGCTCATCATGCTTCTCTTCCATTCCAAGAGAGCATTTCCTGGGACAATGTCTGATTTCTCCACATTTATGACATTGGAAAGTATAAGGTACATTAGATCAAACCTTATCTCTATTCATCACATTATCCATTGTTTAAAGCAATTGGATACTTTATGCCCTATCACCCAACACTTAAAACATATCCCAGTTCCATTGTGACATTCTCCTAGGTTCCCCATTCCACACTTTTTGCACAAAGGAAATTGGTTCTTCTATCCCTTATCATCTTCATCAGATGAACATCCTTGATACATCGTCTTCTTCTTCCTTAATGAATTTGGGAATTCAACTAGGTAGCAATTATTAATTGTGATTTTTGATAGCTGGTTTGGCATAAACACAATATGTTCAACATGATCTCTCATCATCTCTATCACATTAATAAGACAATCATCAAATTTCATATAACATTTGTTGTTGGGACATGTTCTTCCATTTCCCACCATTAACAATGAAATGAAAGTATAATTAGGGGGCTAAAATACTTAGCCAATAATCATGAAAAGGAAACTTTAAGCATAGAAGGATAAACATGTAGAAGAAAAGTATATCTTAACTTGGGATACCATAGGTTCCAATCAAGGTTATACATGGTCATATATTCTTATGTGAATCTTTATTTTATTTTATCTTTGTTTCTTTAATAATTTTTCATACTAAGCTTATGAATTTACCAAAGCATATCCCTCGGTAGTGTCGTAACCAAGAGTGCAGCAAGGCCTGTTTTTGTATACCAGTTCTCGTTCGAGTCTAGCTCAATGCAGTGTTTTCGGGTTTTTACCCCTATGTACATCTATGAAAAAGCCACCTCTACCTACTTGTATCCAGACATGTATGCATTTTCTTAATAAACCACTTACTCAGTACTCACCAAAATACTATGAAGATTTCCTATATTTAAACTTTTCTATAGGGTTCTTCCAAAAGTTTTCATAGCCTAATTTCCACAAATAACTAAACCATCCTTTGATACCAACTATAGCATCCCGCCTTTTTATCACATAAACTTTCATTACATTATACAAAACTGAGGATATTTATGGTTTAGTGTCTTGGAAACCAGGAACTTAATACATGAAAACAACATAAAACATTCTTCTTAAACACATGAAAGGCTTATTCATTGTTTAACCTAAGTTCATTACATCATCTCATAACCTGGGATAATACATCAATGGAAAGGGTGAGAAGAAGGCCAAGTAAGGGAAACAAGGGAAACATTTTACATGTGGACATGAGATATATCAATAAATTCATGAAAAAGAACTTTAAGGCACAATAAAGAAATCATGAGGCATATAATAATAAAAATAACGTATTTCATAACTTGAAGATGTGTCTACAACATTTAATATTGAAAATCAAGAACATATCACCAAGGTCCATCCCCAAGGTTTCATTTTAAAATTACCAAGGTAATCCCAATGGTATCGTTAAAATTTTAATCTCTAGTGGTTACATTGTTACCCAATTCAATGGGTCACTATCAGGGCACACCCTTAAATTTGTAACCTATAGTGGTTACATCACTACCCAATGCAATGGGGTGCTATTAGGGTGCACCCTTAAATTTTCCATTGTTATTATGTGAGCCACATATATTATCATTAAAAATTTCATAAATAACCCATATAAAATAAAATAAATGGGTTTCATTTCATAATCATAACGTTTTAAAAACTTCTTTAAAGACATGATCTTGACGTCACTTTAAACCCACGGAAAAGGAAAGAGGGTGACATGTATGTAAATACCAGAATTTAAAATAGAAAATTCTGTTATATATGTGAATAACCATTTAGAATAATGATCTTTGAGTATTCACTTAATAATATAAAATAATTTTAGAAAAAGATAGGGACATTTTGAGACAGAAATTCGGCAGCATAACAGCTATGTTGTAGTGTTTTAGAAAAAATTGAAAAGAGAGGGGACATGGGTCAGCCACTAATAAATGATTCATTAAATAGAAGGGGGATATAATTTTAATTATTTAAGAATATGGTAATGAAATTTCAAATATATTCCATATGAAATGATGAACATGAAAGGAAGACAAAAATAAGATTTCTCTTATGAAAATTCGGCAACCTAACAGCGTCACATAAACTTCAAAAAAAATAATTGACGAGATAAAATAAGGTATCTAATCATATGAAAATAAATGATTAGTTTGATAGATATAGATATAATACCCCAACATAATAAAAAGTAACTTTAAAGACATGATAAGAAAATATAACATGAAAATGAGAAGGGTGAATGAATCCCTTAAAAATTTGGCAGCCAAACGACACCACTTAAACATTCATCAAACGAAATGATGAAAGTTATCGAGGATTCATCATATTAAGATGAGAAGGGAAGTAATAGGAATATAAAAGAACATTACCCAACATAAGAACATGGAGCATAAAAGAAATTACATAAAATATAGTATTTGAAAAGAAAGAGAGAGGTTGGATCCCTAACCTTAAAATGTTACTCTTAAAACTCGACGTTTGGGACCTTGAGGGGATTGAGGAACCTTGGGAGGACTCCTTGGGAGGTAATGGGACTAGAGATTCATTGGGGGAGTGTTGGGAGTAAAAAATAATAGAGGAAAGGGTGGGTATTTATATGGAAAGTGAGGGGACAAGGCATTAATGGCCAAAGGACACCTCATTGGTGGTATTGGAAAAACCATGGGTTTTCCCATGGTATTTGGCAATGGTATTGGTCTAATGGGACACCTCATACCTTATCTTACTATTTATAAGTCTACCATACTGATTACATACTTAATACATCATTTAATGATGTCATTAACCACACATAACATAAAAACTGTATTTTCACAATTCATTGAAAATTCAACTTTCTCAGAAAAATCCCAAAATTTCACCTCAACCAAATATCGATGCTCTGATTTCAAAAAAGAACTCCATTTTTTAAAAATAATTTTCTAAATATTTTTAATTTAAATTATAAATATATACACTATTCACTGAAAATTCATTTTTTTCAGAAAAATCCCCAAAAATTACCTTAACATAATATAGATGCTCTGAGTTCAAAAATGAAATCCATTTTATAAAAATAATTTTCTAAATAATTTTAATTTAATTTTTAATAAAAAAAACACTATTCCCCCGAAAAAACTAATACTTGACTAATAATTTCTAAAACTGTTATTTACCTATTTTATTGAATCACATTACTTAATCAAGGTTCCTAGATTATATTAATACTTTCTTTAAGTGAGATTACTAATCCATTTAGTCACATTACTAATCCTAAGCACTAAATCAATATTAATAATTTATTATTCATCAAAAATTATGTCAATCTTGTTAGACTCTAAATTTCATACTGAACATAATTTTAGAAGACCATTTTTTGAAAATCATTACACATTTTTAATTATTTAAGTTTTACATAATCATTTTTAAAAAAATCATCTCTCTAAAATTCCTAAAAATTAAGAATACTATATTTATACGGACATTTGAAAATTCACAAACTTCATCATAAGAATAAATCACAATTTTATTTATAATAAAGGATTATGGTCTCCTTACATAGCCCCTTATAACCCCAGCATAGGACCTAAGTGTAAGGTGTGCTAAGGTGAGAGAATCTGAGGGCGGCTTGACCAACATCCCACGAGTAGTAATTTATATCATTTTGAACTTCTCACGAAGGCTATTCCATTCTAGGTCCACATGATGATGTTCAGCTTGGGTTTGGTCCAGAGCAAAGCCCAATGGTGCTACCTCCTTCCCAAGTTCTGTTAGATGGGATTTGTTCGGTCCAAGACTACTGGATGAGGCCATAGAATCCTCTTTCTATATTAATTAACCAAATCTCTTGTATTTAGAGACAATAGTCACAAAATTCAATTTAAACAGTCATACTGACTAACGGTCATATAATAGTAAAAATTCAACAGTATCATTTTAATTATACTAATTTTATAAAATGAAACAGTTTTGTTGAGTATGAAAAGTAAAATAACACAAAAAATTAGGAAACAAGATTTAATCGAAATTTCGGGTCGTTACATATGAGGGCTCTGTTTTAGATGCAGTCATAGAAGACTGGTTAGAGGAGGTCGAGATCGGCTTCAGTTCGATTCGTGCTTGGAAGGAGAACGGGGTGTCCTTGGTTTTGACTATTCTACTTGGAGCAGCGAGGAATTGGTGGTTCTAGTTCCTCAAGGATCATGAGGAGTCATAGATCTCTATGGAAGAGTTTAGAGACAAGTTTAGAGTGGAGTCTTTTTCTTCGACTGTGAAGGGGTCCAGTCGCCAGGATTTTCTTACCCTTCTACAGGGGTGCTCTAGTGTTCAAGAATTTTTAATCCATTTTGGGAACCCTATATGAGATGCTTCAAACCTGCTACCATATGAGAAGGCATAGGCGAGGCATTGCGAGGGGGAATTACTTCCAAAGATCTAGTGCCAGGTCACCCCATTTAAGATGAAAACATATCTTGAGGTACTGGAGAGGGTAGAGGATGTCGAGAAGACTTTGACCAACACTGGATCATCACGAGAGGGGAATTGGCATGATTCTTAATAAAGCAGAGCTCTTGTCTGGGGTTATCGGTTTTCAGGGAAAAAGAGTTTTCTTTCAATCGGGGGTAGGTCCCAGCCCTTCACATCACGTTTCTCCAGAGGCAACAACTCTCAGGCCTATGCAAAGGGATCAGGCGCTTGTTTTTCCTGTGTTGGTCGTGGTCATCAGTAGCGGGAGTGCACCACCTATTAGAGCGGCCATCGTGCAGCATGTGCTATACTCCAGGTTCCTCCATTGAGAAAGTTCCAGTCGAGGCAACAACAGCTGGTAGCACCAGCATTAGATCAATAGAGGGTAGATGTGGTAGGTAGAGGACAGCCCCTTGATGCTCCCCATCCTCAGAGAGAAGATCACAACCATGGTCGTGGTCGTCATTAGGGTCAGGGAGGCCATGGAGGAGGTCATGGTCATCTTCATGCACTAGCATTGCCAGCTCCTGGCGAGCCAGATGTCATTCGAGGTACCAATTTACTGTTTTATAACTTGGTGTATGCCATGTTTGATTCAGGAGAGACACACTCCTTCATATCACCTACCCTTTTCCATGCTTTGGGACTTGATGTAGAGATGCTTCCAGTGCCCTGGGGGTTGACTACGCCAGTTGGAGGTCGATCTGACTTGTTTGAAGTATATAGAGACTGTGTGCGAGTGTTCGGGAAACACTACTCTTGGGGAGATTTCCTATGTTTGCGAATACAACCATATGATGTCATACTCCGCATGGATTGGTTGTATTTTTTTCATGCTATCGTGGATTGCTTCAGTAAGAAAGTCATATTCATTAGTACAGATGGAGGGCCAGTGGTGTTTGTTGGTGAGAGAGATCCTTTGACGTGTCATAGGTGCATTCCATTGTTATCATCCATGATGGATGAGAGGATTTTGAGTTCCTCAGAGGTTCAACAGTTGGAATTTCATAGGGTCGTAGAGGAGTACCCTGATGTATTTCCATAAGAGGTTGTAGCATTACCCCCTCGACGAGAGATCGGGTTTGGGATCCAGCTACAGCCAGGAGCATCTCATATCTCATTGTATCCATATAGGATGTCACCTTCTTAGTTACGAGAGGGACGTATACATCTTGATGGTTTGTAATAGAATGGTTTTGTTCGGCCAAGTTTTTCTCCATGGGGTGCACCAGTTTTGTTCTTGAAGAAGGCTGAGGGATGTTTGCGGTTGTCTTTAGATTATCTATTATTGAACAAATTGACAATAAAGAATTCCTATCCTGTTCTGTGGATTGATGATTTTTTCGATCAACTGAATGGTGAAAGTTGGTTCTCAAAGATTGACTTGTGTTCAGGATATCATCAAGTGCGTGTGAAGGATGAGGATATCCTAATGACTTCTTTCCATTGTCGTCATGGGCATTAAGAGTTTTTGGTAATGCCGTTTGGAGTGATGAATTATCTATATGTATTCTTGGGATTGATGAAATTTGTGTTCCGTGAGATCTTGTAAAAGTTCATGGTAGTTTTCATTGATGACATCCTAGTGTACTCCACATCTGAGGAGGAGCATGCCGTGCATTTACAAGCCATTTTGGGTGTTCTTCTCCAACCTTAGTTGATTGGGAAGTTGTCGAAGTGTGATTTTTGGGCTCTATAAGTCCTTTTATTTGGGGATGTTGTCTCCAAACTGGAATTAGATATGGATCCATTGAAGATAGAAATAGTTGTGTCCTGGGAAATCCCCAAGACAGTGTCAGAGGTGCAAAGTTTCCTTGGTATCACAGGCTACTACAAGAGGTTCGTAGCTGCTTTCTCATGAGTTTCGACTCTATTGACAGCTTTGACCAGAAAGGATCAGGAATTTATATGGATTGATCAGTGTCAGGAAGCATTTTAGTATCTAAATGAGAAGTTAGTAAGTGCTCTATTCCATTTTCTTCTAGCAGAGGGAGTTCAGTTTGATGTTTTCTACGATGCTTCACATCTGCAGTTATGCTCTAATCTCATGCAGCAGAGATCAGTTGTTTCTTATGGGACGCTGCAGTTGCTTCCCCATTAACGCAACTATGCCACCCTTGATCTTGATTTGGAAGCCATGGTGTTCGTGCTGAAGTTGTGGAGACATTACCTCTTTGGTGACCACTTTTTGCATTTCACCGATCATAAGAGTTTGAGGTATGTTTTCTCCCAGCGTGACGTGAACTTACGACAGCATCAGTGGATGGAGTTCTTACAGGAATATGACTTCGATATATCATATACACATGGAAAGGGGAATGTTGTAGCAGATGAACTGAGTCGGAAGTCACGTAGTGATGCTGTGCATGAATCCAGTGATTCCTGGAGAGTAATGGAAAAATTGTCATCATTACATCTTGATATGGGAGACATTGGGTGTAGAGGTTGTTTTTTTCCAGATGAAGGTATATTGAACCCTGGTGCAGAATGTGGAAGAGTCCCAGTTGGGAGATCTAGAGGTTGAGGCCTGGAGAGACCGAGTTTTCTGTGGTTATGCCCGTGATGGCCGGTTGGAGAATGAAAAAAACCGAGTATTGTATCATGGAAGGATTTTTGTTCCCTTCATGATATGTGTGACAGTTCTCAAAGAGTTCCATAGTTATCCTTTAGCATTACATCCTCGCGTGACAAAGATATACTGATCCTTGAGGTGCCAGTTTTGGTGTCCTGGTCCAAAGCATGCGGTTTTAGAGTTTTTGTCTCGATGTTTGGTCTGCTAGAAGGTGAAGGTCGGACACCGTGTTCTGGGTGGTCTTCTCCATCCATTAGAGATTTCTTAGTGTAAGTGGGAGGAAATCTTAATGGACTTTGTAACTATTTTACCTCGAGCTTCGAGATAACATGATGCTATTTGGCTCGTAGTGGATCGTTTAACAAAATTGGTGCACTTCATAACAATCAAGGAGTTAAGCTTAGTGATTGTTTTATCGAGGAAGTATCTAGAGGAGGTGATGTGACATCGTGGAGTATCTAGGATGATTATTCCTGATCAAGATCCTAGTTTGATCTCCAGGGTGTGGAGAGGTCTCTAACATGATTTCGGTTCTCAACTATTCCATAACATTGCTTTTCATCCTCAAACAGATGGCTATACAGAGCGAACCATCCAGACTCTTGAAGACATGTTATGCTCTTGTGTTCTTGATTTTGAAGGCTCCTGTGTTAGGCACTTACCCTTGGTGGAGTTCTCTTACAACAATATTTTTCACTCCACCATCAGTATGGCACCTTTTTAAGCCTTTTATGGTCGACCATGTTGTTCTCTGTTTTTCTGGACTAGGGTCAGAGAGTCTACAATTCATAGACCGGAACAGGTGTAGAATACAACAGAGATAGTTTAGGTGATTTTTTAGAGGATGAGGATAGCACAAGATCGTTAGAAATCATATGCTGATCAAAGAAGAAGGCCCTTAGAGTTTAATGTTGGGGATCATGTGTTTCTGAAGGTGACTCCCCATCGTGGGCAGTGATGGTTTGGTCATGGAAGTAATATTTTTACCTTGATTTTTGGTCCTTTTGAGGTGTTATCTTATGTTGAAGTTTTTGCGTATCGAGTAACACGTCCCCCCTAGATGAGTCGGATACATGATGTTTTCCATGTATCACAGCTCCATCATTATCTTCATGATGACTCTCAAATTATCGATTGGGGAGAGATCGATGGTTTTGATAATGAAACCTTCTAGGAGCGACCAATAGAGATCCAAGACCGTAAGTAGAAGGTTTTGTGTGGGCGTTCCATCCCCTTAGTTTGTGTCTTCTGGCATCAATGTGGCATGGAGGAGAGTACCTGGGAACATGACTCACAGATATGTGCTCAATACCAATAGTTGTTTGATGTTTAACCCTTTTCATGTAATAATGTTCATGTTGTGGTTAGAACATTCATGTTTTATTTAAAAATTTTACTTTTGTTGCTTTTGTGGCTCTCTCTCTTTTGAGAGGTATCTTCATGGGTGGATGTTCAGACTCCATTTCTTTTTTTTCTCTCTTTAGGTGGTTTTTGAATTCTCGAGGTCGAGAATGTTTTGAGAGGTATCTAATGTAATGGCCCGGACCTCTCTGGTCCTTTAGTTTGTGAAAATGTGGTGTTTGAGGGGTTTCGGGAGGTCAATGTGACTTATCCCCAAAAATTTTCCAAATTTCCAATTCAGTGTTTCCAAAACGGCGAGGGCTATCGGTAACCACTATCGGTAACCTCTAACGGTAGGTGTACAGTAATGGTAGGTGTACAGTAACGGTAGGAGTATTGTAATGGTGGGTGTACAGTAATGGTAGGTGTACAATGTTTCAAGAATGGTGAGGTCTATCAGTAACCTCTCTCGGTAACCTCTAATGGTAGGTGTACAGTAACGGTAGGTGTACAGTACTCCCAGAATGGTGAGATATATCAGTAACCTCTATCGGTAACCTCTAACGGTAGGTGTATAGTAACAGTAGGTGTATTGTAACGATAGGTGTATAGTAACGGTAGGTTTCTAGTGTCTCCAGAATGGTGTGGTCTATCTGTAACCTCTAACGGTAGTTGTATTGTAACTATAGGTGTACGTTAATGGTAGGTGTACAATGTTTCCAGCTTCCTACAGTTTTTCCCCATTGACATTTCCTTTGACGTAAAATACATTTAGATCCTTATTTTAAGGACTCTTAAGGCCTATTCATAGGCCATAAAGCCTATATTAATTTTTCGTATGGATTGGGATGTTTTTACATGGCGAAACCACATGGTTGAATGTGATCTGCTTTTAATGGAGAATTAAGTGTATCTTAAACCGTCGCCCCATAAAATGTTCAAAAGGGACAAGATATCTTCCTTCCTTGTTGTTACTCATTGTTCATGGCTATGAGACACTATAAACTTTCAGTCATTCCCCATAGGAGTTGTACAATCAAACATTACTACTTGGATTGGTTCCGCTCTCTTTTGATACAGCCAAGTCGTATCGATCAATCTTCAATATAAGCTATGTTTTATCATCATTACATTTGGTAACATCTTCTCCTATTTGTCCTTTCCATGTTATAGCATGTAATCTCCATGCTTCTATTGGCGTTTTTATTAGGGTTTGGTTGGTGCGGTCATACCGTGGCATCCTCGGGTGAATGCAGTTGTTGCGAGAGGAGGATCGTGACCCATTGTGTAGTTAAATAATTTCAAGAACTGTTTGAGTTAGGGGATTCATTGCTTCTCTCATATTTTACATGAAATTGTATCGTTAGCATGTTTAATCCCATGATATGACAATGGAATTGACATAATATATATTTTGACCAGATAAATAAATTTATATCGATCATATGTTATTGCCTCGTGTTTGGATTGATAGTGTGATATCTATGTTTTCATTGATTAGAAATTCGTTCTTTATGGAAATAGATAAAGAACAAAAATTGGGATGAATTGATAATTTTTTGGCTAAAGATAAAGAGGAATGTAAACAAATCTGGTTCTTGTTGTAATTTGTTGTTAATAAAATTGGTGCAGTAAGCATGTATTATTATTTGTGATAGCTTATTGATTAGGTTTCCCGAATTTGGAACCTAGTAATAATAAATCCATTAATTCAAGATGGATTAATGAACTGATTGTTTGATAATTACATAAAGGGTTCTCTGTTACCCTCTTGATTGTTAAAGGGCCAAGAGCCCAATTAATGTGATGTTTGTTTTCCTGCTGCTTGTGTTGTGATGTGATCTTGGATGGCTACTGTGATATGTGGGGGCATGGAGGCATTTGGTTGTGGCTGTAGATGATGCTTAGAGTGGAGAGAAGCATTGGTTTATGCATGTGGGTGTCAGGTAGGAAACCATGGATGATAGAATGATATGGATGTGATTGTTGGATGCTTACTGTTTCTTTGGTTTTTTATCTCGTTTATTTTTCCCACTACTCATGGCAGGTGGTCTTACCGACCCTTCTTCAGAAAGAGGAAAAGACACATGGGGTATGCCATGTGTTTTCCATGTTTAGCTTCTCAAGGAAGGATGGGTATATACTATTTCTATAAGAACCAAAGACTCTACAGGTATTATATCTACTCACCATGATGATCCCCCTTGTGTTTGGTACCATAGAATGTTTTTCTATAATTCCTTAGAATGTTGGAAAGTATTTCTGTAATGAATAATTGAATAAATTGTGTTAACCCATGGGGATGTAGTTGCTGCAACATAATGACGAGGTTGTAATTTTAAAGGAACAATGGAATTGGGTGTGATGATAATGAACTTTAATGTGGAATTTTTCATGGTGAATTAATGTTTAAATAATTTATTAACGTAAATTGGAACTAATACAAAATGTAATGAAGTAATATAATAAATATCTTCAAATGGTTTTGTTCTTATAGGATACGTAGTCTTAGATGTAGCAGCCTGCTTTTTGAGAGATGTTAGATGCAGTTGTCTCTAAGAATAGGTTATGCCCATACTGTGGTTGTGATATATAGTATATCCTATAGTTTTTGTGTTTATATATGCTACTCCAGCCAATCAGTAAGGGAAACTGACACCTCGGGGATTCTGAGCCCTGGGGGGGGGGAGTTTTCCCCAATATTTTGGTGGGAGGATGAATGACCGACTACCCCATTGGCCCCACTCTCTTCTCTTGGTAGTTACTTGTGCTGGCAAGAAAATTGGTTATTTTTCCCCATATATGTGTGTAGAGGGTTTTAAAGGCTTTTGTTTATTCACAGACATATATTCTGGATATAGTATCCTATGAACTACTATAGGTGTAACATGTATAGGATGTGATGGCTAGAGGAACCTTACTCAGTGAATGGGATGTAATGGCTTGAGGTATAATACCCGACATTTGATACACGTTATGTGAAATGTGGTGGCTCCAAGAAACTACCTAGATACTTTGGTGTGTGGATGTGGTGGTTTTGTTGCATGAGGTGCATTTTGTGGTGCTTCGCCTAGGTGTCTGCTGGCAAGCCTTTTTAGAGAGAGATGCTCAGGACATGCGATGTTGGGGAAAAGTGGAAAACTAGTGGGGAAGTAGTAGTGGGGTACCCTTGATATTTTTTATTATATGATATATTCTCGTATGCATTACTTGGTGAGAGTAGCCATGGTGAGGCTAGGAATGTAGTATAAATGTTTAGGTGATGAGTTAGTTTCACTTGTTGGTCACTGTGCTTTAGCATGCTTTCTTTATTTTTTGCATAAGAGGCATTGGGTAGGATCCTACTAAGTATATTGTTATACTCACCCTATGTATATATAAACTATTTTTCAGGTCACTTAGAGAAGGGTGGAGATCATGCTGGTCTCTACTAGCTTGGGGTTGGAGCAGCTGTTCGGGGTGGTGGTTGCTGTTGTTTTTTCTTTTTGGGGGTACTTGTAGTTTTCCATTCCCGTTGTAATACTTTTGCATGACATTACATATGTGCACATGGGTTTTCTTTTATATTTCAGTTCTGTGATGGAGTTGGTGGGTGTCTATATTATCTCTCTATTTCTTATATGTTCTCTTAGAGTGTAATACCTCACATTCGTGTGGTTAATGTACCCTAGGTGCTAGTCGCCAACCTGGGGCCTACTGGAGGCTGGACTCGGGGGTCATTATCTCCCTTCTCACATTGCCGACCCAGGAGGGGTACACTTTGTCGGGATGGTGTCGTGACATCGACTATGTTGGTGTGTTCATTGTTTTCCATTTTATATTATTTAGTCTTGTATTTTATTTTATTTTTGTTCTATAATTTGATTTCATGGTTTAATTTATGTGTTCCCATTTCTCTCTTATTCATTTTCTCTTCTGTTTTATTCCAAAGTTTCCTTATTTTAAATGAACTCTTATGCTCATGATCATGTGTTACTACCTGGAGGATGTTCTCGGGGGAGTAATACAATGTTGATTCAGATCCTTTAAACATTAATCAATAATGTTTTTCTGTTGGATTATAGTTATACTAAGGGATATCTTAGTGGGAAAGGTGTTGTTGTGTGAATACTTTCCACCCGAGGTATAAATTTTTCTTATGAAATATTTTCCCTCGATCGTGGAGGTGGATGTATGGTCCCTCAATGATTATTGAGAGCATAATTTATTCAAAACCATATATATTTGAGGATTTTAATATATACTATGGAGTGTATTTAGTATTAAAATTCATATCTAATTAAGATACAATGATGGTTCACTCAGGGTGATTCAATTGGGAATGTCACCTTTCCTATTAACATCATTTTGTTTGCATTAATTCTATTTTCATTGAATTTTCAAACATAGTTTTTATATTTCATTCTAAAACTTCTATTTCAATTAAATTTTTTTATAAATGAAATCATATATTAACTATTTCTTTGAAATTAGTTAGTGATTGGTCGAGACATCTACTCAAGAGAACGACCTTGTTCTTCCAATATGCTGTACTTAGTTATAAATAATATTTGAATGTACATCAACGAAATTCATCAAATTGAATCCATTTATTTAGAAAAATGTGGTCACCCATCATTATTTATTAATTTTTTTGAAAATAATATCACAATAACTCATTTAAAAATCATAAACTAAAAAAATCTAAAAAATATCATTGTTCGCAATGTCTTCAAAATATATTTTTTCTACATGGAATGACAAATCTCAGTTGCTGGATAATTTATACGATGATCATTATGATCAGTATAAAATGATTTTTGATAAATTGAGAAACCATAAGATCCAAATCTAATGGGTTTTCAATTTGAAAACACATCCTAGGAGTAATGTGAAACTATTCCAGAACATGAACTAGAGTGAGTAGTGGAAGAGATTTCAATTATAATTTTTTATTGAAAGAACCTAAGGTAGGTGAGGAGGAGCTACTAAAGGACATAATCACATAATCACATACTCGTCCATTAATCTAGGATGTCCCTAATATAAAAAATCAAGATGATTCAATTATAGTAGATGATCAATTTTTTAATAAATCATTTCATCAATTTGTTCAAGATAACCTAAAAATTGATCTTCCCATACTTGAAAATGAAAAACCATCACCTCTATACCTCAATCGTTAATTGGAATAAAATGATGTTGATGCTCAAGAAGAGATTGTGTTGCTAATGGTCATGACTGAAGAGATCAATTACCAAGCATACATACATGAAAGGTAATATTTCATTTTTTAATTATTCATATTTTAATGTTATTCTAGATAAATTTTTTTCTGACCTCTCTTTCTCTTAAATTTATGAAACATCACAATTGAATCATACCTTGGATTATATAGAAGATACTACACCAATGGTGGTGATTAGATAAGTTGATTTATATAAGCATGTAGGATCGAATTGTGTATATATGTTTCTCGATTACATTATAAGGGAGAATTGTATGTTTTCAACCAATTGTTTTTATCCCTATAGAAATCATTCATCAACGAAGAGAAAAAATAATAATTCACAAAAAATATTTAGTTCTTATTAAATAAAATATATCTTTTTTTATGAACTGATAATATAGATCAAATATATTAACATAATCAATTTTACTTAATGAAATATTCTACTTTAATGCGTATAGAATCTAAATCATAGAGTGTATGAGAATAAAAAAGTGTAAGAAATTTAATCTTTATGTCTATAAATAAATGAATAGGAATAAAATAAAAATTTTACCTTTAATAAGTAAAAAACATATGTTTTAACATAAATAGATGGGTATCCAAAAACCTGGACAATGTTCCCTTGATATATACATTCAAGAATGACTTTCTAATCCACACTAGGGTAAGACCATGATATGATGATTAGTATTTGCCATTCAATACCCACAACCCCTCTATTATGTAGTTAATGATCACCTCTATCTTCCTATCCTCAGAATCCATCGATTGTAAGTAGCATCAACCAGATGCACACATGTAGGTTAAAAAAATTGTTCCTAGAATAAAAACATTGTTTACAACCTTTGAATGAGGTCATTTGAGCAATGATTTCACAATATATCGCTTCAACATAGAACTTCAAGAATTCAATTCATTAATAAAATATCTCAATAAACTATCACACTTGAATGATTTCAAATGGCTGGGTATTTATCAGCAAAACCTATAATGGTCGACAATTTACATCTAACTGTCAAATTTTTCTGAAATTTCGGTGGGACCTTTATACATGATATTCATGCAACCGTTAATTGGTAAAAACATTGATCGAGCTGTATTATGTAATAAACTATAAGATGATTTGACTATATCATTTCTTATAATGTAATAAGGAAAGCATTATCATATTTTGGATTTGATAAAATGGAACATTACATTAATGAAATTCGTTGACTATAAGATAAATAAATAATCAGATACTAAAAATATTGATTGTCAGATCCTGATTTCTAATGAAATTGGAGATTAATTAAAGATTAAATAGTAGTATGACTTATAATGAAATTGGATTCTCATTTCAAGGGAAATCCGATTATGATTACTTAGGAAATTGTAGTGATATTATTTTTGGAAATTGAAGTATGATTTCTGAAGAAATAAGAGTCTGATTTTAGAAGAAATTGGAGTCTGATTTTAGAAGAAATCAAAGTCTGTATATCTTAATGATATTTTGGATTAGGGAACAAATGTATGGCTTGTTCAAAAAACTGTAGATAAGAAAGTAAATACCATGGCTAAAAATTTAACAAGATCTAGAATATTTAATTCCCTAGAGAAATAAATTTATCTAAAAAAAATATGTTTTTGATTTTCAAAACATAAAGGAATGGAAAACACATAAGGGAACTTTTTGACTCTATAATACTCCACAATTTGGAAATCACAATAAACATTTAATAAATTAATATTTAGGATTATAATTGACTCGTAAAATAAATACTTATAAACTTTTTTCTATAAATTATAATTAATATGACTAACTCCCCCTATGGTTATGAAATCCCCTTAGGATTGTATTATTATCTTTGATTTTGTCGATCTTTTAATAATGATTCCTCCAATATATTAGGATTTATTTTTTCTGTAAAATCCCCCTTTCATGTACATCCACCCCTATGTTTAATATTCTTTTAAAACATTATTTCATTATATTTTTTGTTTTTAAAAAGGAATGGGATAATATATGTTGTACCTGAATGGTTATAAAACATACAACATGAAAAAATTGTATAAAAAATAATTAAAATATCATTGTGTAATAAAATTTGTGTTAAGAAAAAATATCTGGAAAAAAAATTATTTATCCTTCATCATTTTCGGAATCCACCTTTTCATCATAGTTATCATCTTCTTCAACCCCTTATAAACCTCTTGGAATTTGAATAGTAAGAAATATTGATCCTATGTTTTCTTGTTATGATTTTTTATCCTTTAATCCTGAGACTTAAAAAATTATTAATGACATTTATGATTCTTACCCAACTCATTTGTGATTTTTCTCCCTTTTCAGATTGATTGAAATGGAGTTCCTATTTCCATTCAGATATCTATATTCTTGTTGGAAGAAATATTTTTTTTCATCTATTATCTCCAAAAAAACATGCTAAGGGGTTTTCGAATTGTTCATTAGATTTACCAATGACATCCATGATGGAGTCATTGAAGTCATCCAAAACCTTAAGTTCATCTAAAAATATTTTCAACTAGCTGGTCATCTATTGACGAGATTTTCTATGAGCATCATATTTGTTGAGGAAGACCATGACCTCATCGTTGTGTTTGAAGAAGTTTTCCATAAGTAATTTTTAGAAATTTCCTTTTAATTAATTATTTCTAAAATTAGTTCACATCTGGAATCTATACATTGAATGATTGGAATGGATTTTACAAGAATCTTCAGGGAGTGGGCTGGAAAATCATAACCAATTGAAAAGGAAGATACCAAAATAAAAACATTTCATAGTGAATTAACTATATTATGATCATTATATTTGTTATTTTATGTATTAACAATATCCTTCATGGTTTTTGAAAAAAAAAATCATAGTTGTATCATCAACCACTTACATAAATTTCTCTTCATTAGATATTTCCCTGTCAATTTTATAAATTTATTTCCCACTATCACAAACAAGTTCTATTCTATCACCATAATCATAAATTTCATTATCATCATCCTTTTGATCAACATTATCAGCTTTGCCATCAACATGAAGAGAACTATTATCATCATCACCACTTTCACCATCTGAAGTAATTCTATTGATTCCTCATGAACAACATCATCTTTTTGAAGAAAAAAATTCCTTCTGAAATAATCATGTTCGTGAAATATTTTTTTTATTGAAATACGTCTAGATTGAAATTTATTATCTGTTTCATGAACATGTCTAATCAGACATTCACTTTCCTCTTCTTGTTGTTGATTTTCTTCTTCTTATATCATTACTTGAACTGAATCAATTTACTTTACTTTATCTTGCACCAGAGTCTCAATTGTTATTGGTGCCGGAGGAACCTTGGGTTATTGGGAGAATAATTATGGTACTGGAATTTTATTACAGTATTTCTCAATATCATTCAGTAATACTTGGATAATTTCTTCTTCTAACATTTTCTTCCTATGATTCTTCACATTTTCTTCTTTTTCAAGATCTCCATATGCTGAAGATTGTATGGTCTTAGAATTAGCTAGATCAATTGCGAAAATAGGATCTCCATATTTTATCTTTCTCTATTTTTCTCTCCACATAGAAATAATTTCATTTGAGGAGGTTTTTTATGAGTATAGGTGGTATATACGATGGTTCATAAGGTTGATCTAGTCTCCCAGATCCTGCCCCAATATGTTATGATTCATGAACATGTCTTTATTTGGGCTTCGACATTAAGCATTCATGAACTTGTTATTCATTGATAGCTAGGTCATCAATCATGAATGTATTATCTAGAAACCCCAGCTTCATTTTCCATAGAGTGTTATCACACAAAAAAACGATTCTTAAGTTCATAGTCTTCGAAATGGTAGAATCATGCAATTTTTAAACATATAATTAAGAGATTTGACCAATTTGTTGGATACATTAAAAATGATATTTAATCATTCCATTATTTATGTTTCTAATTTTGAGGAAAATATACAGAATTTATTTAATCATTATAAAACTAACTATAAAATCAATCTTCATGATGTCTAAGGACGTTAGAGTATCCTTGTCCCCTTTTCACCGAATCCGAAATCCTTGCATCGAATGGGAAACAATCCTATGGTTTTTTAAATTATGAGAAATCATAGGCCTTTTCAACCCTTGATGTACTAATCATTACATTTCCTATCCTTATTAAAATAACCATCTTTTTTCTAGAAACCCATGTGATCAAAAACATGATTCCATCTCATAAGGCATTTCAAGAATATTGGAAGCTTTCTTGTAGGATTAAAAATACATTCCTCAATAAAATATGAAATGAATCATATCTTCTCCTCATTTTTCAAAAAAATAATCTATATTATAAAATTTAATAACAAGATATGCATAAACAAGATAATGATTCTTTTCATTCTCAATACAAATACTTTTCCATCCATATGGTTTGATGTTATTATTTATCAAAGAATCATACTTGTTAAAGAAATTATGATCTACTAACTTTTCTCTAAATATTTTATATTCATTGAGATTCTTATTTTAATTCATTGGATTATGAGTAGAAACATCCAGTGATATTAAAAACTGTAAGGAAGAAAGGATGAATCAGATCGGAAGATTTAAAGGGAGGCATGACTGGGTACAATATCTGTGAAAACTGATCTGGGGAGTGAAGGGATTACCTTTATATAGACATTGAGAATATATTTCAACATCTTGGGTCAATACAATTGTTGGGATTGTTTTCATCAGATCTAATAGCTAATATTAATGTCGATGAAGTGTTTGTAGGTTTTGAAATTTTGTGGTTTTATGGAAATTATCAGATTTAAGGAATGATGAATCCAATAAAAAATTTATTAAAACATGTTTTGAAATACCATGAAATAGAAATGTAACTATAATTATTGATGTAAAAAAATGTAGCTTCTGGAGATTTCAGAATACTTTTTTAGTCTTTACAATGTTATTATTAGAAACATAGGTTCTAAAAAGTTTTTTTAGTGAATAAATATTTTTATGTTCAGGAAATAAATTTAATAAGGTTCCAAAATTTTTGTTTAGGTAAAATATTGTTCTCCCCAATGAAATATAGTATCTTAATGTATAGAGAAGATTTAAAAATATATTATATGAATGATTACCTTACAGTTATAACTCCTATATTTTGTTTAATATATTCATATATGTTGGAAGGTATAGACTTTTTAAACATATTAGCATGTTGTTCTTTAATTCTGATTAATTTTAAAATAATATATCATTTATGTGGTTGATCCCTAAAAATGTGACACCTTATATCAATTTTATTATCATTTGAGTGATCTAAAGTGTTTTTTATTAAGAAAATTCCTTAGTATTATAAAATATTATCTTTGTTTTTTAAAAAAAATTACACCATATCCTTTGATTGTGTGTTACATCCACACCACATCCGCACTACAACAACCAATAGCTTCATATTTAGATTCTGTAGTGGAATGTACATCTTGGAGATGTTCTTATTATTAGAAATAAAATAATGAATCTTTTATATATTTAAAAGTTCATGAAGTTCTTTTTTCTCTATATTATCTGTCCACCAAATTTTGAATGAAGAAATTTTTTAGTTAATAATCATTTCCCAGAATAGTAAAATCTTCCAAAATCCATAGTTCACTTTAAATAGAAAAAAAAACTGTTATCATTTCTTTTAAATGATATTCTCTTAGATTTCTTTGGTATCATGAACATAATCATAATGAAAACATGAAATCTATCTAATTAGATTTTATGTATAATATACCTCCTATGATTCCTCAAAAAGATTTTTGAACCCCTAGTTTTCCATCTACATCAAGATTAAGTGTATTCGATGTTTCGATTGGAGTACATGTACTTCGAGTATATTCATTACCATAATTTTTATGTAAATATTTTATATACTTATGTTGAGATATGTGAGTTAGTTTTGGTTTCTGAGAAATTTTAATACCAATAAAACCCGTTAACTCACCAATCACACTCAATTAAAACATTTATTCTATAATATTTACAAATGAATGGATTAAGGATTGTTCTGTTGATCTGAATATAATGTAATCAACATAAATTTTCATAAAAAACATTATGGTTTTATTTGTTAATAAAAAGGGTTTGATCACCAGTTCTCTTTAAATAATTTTTTTGTAACAAAAATCCTATAATTCTATCATTCGAGGCTCTATGGGCTTGTTTTTGTCCATATAAAGCATTGTTATGTTAGTAATCATGTTTAGGATGTTTGGGTTTTAAAAAAAGACGTTGTACCACATCAACATCCTGTTGAACAAATACGTTAAGGAATTCACTCATTACATCCATTTGAAAAAGTATGAAATTGAATAATTCTTCAATGGAATATAGAATATGAATTGATTAAATTATATCCACTTGAGCATAGTTTTCATCATAGTCTATTCCTTCTTATTGATTACAAACATTATCAACTAATCTGGAATTATTTCTTACAATGATTCCATTTTCATCACACTTAATTCTGAAAACCAACATTACTCCAATTATAGATGTTTCATTTGGTCTATCAACCAAGGTCCAGCCATTGTTCCTTTTGAGATCATTTAGTCACCATGCATAGACATAATTCAATCATCGTCACTTAAATATCCATCATTAATTTTAGTTTATAATTGGGAATGAAATTCTCGATGACCTAATTCATTTCATAGAGAACATATAGTCCATAAAATTTGATTTACATCACCAATGATATTATCATGGGGATGATTCATAAGAAAAAACTAGTTTCGGTTTTTTAATACATGTTCATCAACATAAGGTAGAAAATATTAAATAGTAAATACTTTATAAAAATTTTCTTTAGTATTTTACAAATTAGAAGATTCTTCCTTCAATGATTGATAGTCTGTTTTTGAAAACACAACCAAAGATGTATGTTGGGTTTTTTTGAAAAAAAAATGATATGTTTCATCTAATATAACATGTTCTATTTATTCAATAGTATAATATTTTTTGTTAAAAACTATATATTCCTTAGATGTTCTTGTATAGCCTTAGAAGTTTCCTTTATCAGATTTGGGTATGAATTTTTGTATGTTATCATTAGTATTCAAGATAAATAGTTTTCATCCAAATACAGTGAAGTAAGAATATTTAGGTTTTCAACAAGTCAATAACACAAAGGTATTTTATTATGAAATGATCTAATTAAAATTTTAATTATAGTATAGAAAGTAGTAGTTAAATATTAATCCAGAAATGGTTTAACAATAGTGTACACATTGAACATGGTAATTTTTATCTCTTGAAGAATAAAATTTCTTCATTCAACAACACCATATTGTTGAGGATTTGTTGGAGCAGAGGTGTCATGAGTAGTGACTTTCATACTATAAAAGGTTTATAAATATGAAATTTTAAATTCTCTTCCATGATCACTACCAATAGTTATGAATGAATGTTTTTTTTCATTTTTAACTTTGGATAAACAATATTTAAAATATTAAAAGGCTTCTTATTTCATTTCTTGCAAATAGAACCCTATAAATATAGTGTAATAATCAACTAAATAAAAAATATCGTATTTTCCTCCATACAAACAGTTTGTGTTAGACTAAGAAGATCCTTATGTAGTAGTGGTAATTCATCAAAAGATGGAAATTCACTATTTGATATAATGAATGAATTATGTTATCATCCATATTGGAAAGTATCATAGGCTTTTGAAGAATCAAATATAAGATCTAGTATATCCTTATAAAGTCATTTCATTGATTTTTTTCATAGGTTTCATTGATTATAGTGTCCTAGCCTTCTATTCCATAACAATGAATGATCATTCATTGTTCGCAATGTCTTCAAAATATATTTTTTCTACATGGAATGACAAATCTCAGTTGCTGGATAATTTATACGATGATCATTATGATCAGTATAAAATGATTTTTGATAAATTGAGAAACCATAAGATCCAAATCTAATGGGTTTTCAATTTGAAAACACATCCGAGGAGTAATGTGAAACTATTCCAGAACATGAACTAGAGTGAGTAGTGGAAGAGATTTCAATTATAATTTTTTATTGAAAGAACCTAAGGTAGGTGAGGAGGAGCTACTAAAGGACATAATCACATAATCACATACTCGTCCATTAATCTAGGATGTCCCTAATATAAAAAATCAAGATGATTCAATTATAGTAGATGATCAATTTTTTAATAAATCATTTCATCAATTTGTTCAAGATAACCTAAAAATTGATCTTCCCATACCTGAAAATGAAAAACCATCACCTCTATACCTCAATCGTTAATTGGAATAAAATGATGTTGATGCTCAAGAAGAGATTGTGTTGCTAATGGTCATGACTGAAGAGATCAATTACCAAGCATACATACATGAAAGGTAATATTTCATTTTTTAATTATTCATATTTTAATGTTATTCTAGATAAATTTTTTTCTGACCTCTCTTTCTCTTAAATTTATGAAACATCACAATTGAATCATACCTTGGATTATATAGAAGATACTACACCAATGGTGGTGATTAGATAAGTTGATTTATATAAGCATGTAGGATCGAATTGTGTATATATGTTTCTCGATTACATTATAAGGGAGAATTGTATGTTTTCAACCAATTGTTTTTATCCCTATAGAAATCATTCATCAACGAAGAGAAAAAATAATAATTCACAAAAAATATTTAGTTCTTATTAAATAAAATATATCTTTTTTTATGAACTGATAATATAGATCAAATATATTAACATAATCAATTTTACTTAATGAAATATTCTACTTTAATGCGTATAGAATCTAAATCATAGAGTGTATGAGAATAAAAAAGTGTAAGAAATTTAATCTTTATGTCTATAAATAAATGAATAGGAATAAAATAAAAATTTTACCTTTAATAAGTAAAAAACATATGTTTTAACATAAATAGATGGGTATCCAAAAACCTGGACAATGTTCCCTTGATATATACATTCAAGAATGACTTTCTAATCCACACTAGGGTAAGACCATGATATGATGATTAGTATTTGCCATTCAATACCCACAACCCCTCTATTATGTAGTTAATGATCACCTCTATCTTCCTATCCTCAGAATCCATCGATTGTAAGTAGCATCAACCAGATGCACACATGTAGGTTAAAAAAATTGTTCCTAGAATAAAAACATTGTTTACAACCTTTGAATGAGGTCATTTGAGCAATGATTTCACAATATATCGCTTCAACATAGAACTTCAAGAATTCAATTCATTAATAAAATATCTCAATAAACTATCACACTTGAATGATTTCAAATGGCTGGGTATTTATCAGCAAAACCTATAATGGTCGACAATTTACATCTAACTGTCAAATTTTTCTGAAATTTCGGTGGGACCTTTATACATGATATTCATGCAACCGTTAATTGGTAAAAACATTGATCGAGCTGTATTATGTAATAAACTATAAGATGATTTGACTATATCATTTCTTATAATGTAATAAGGAAAGCATTATCATATTTTGGATTTGATAAAATGGAACATTACATTAATGAAATTCGTTGACTATAAGATAAATAAATAATCAGATACTAAAAATATTGATTGTCAGATCCTGATTTCTAATGAAATTGGAGATTAATTAAAGATTAAATAGTAGTATGACTTATAATGAAATTGGATTCTCATTTCAAGGGAAATCCGATTATGATTACTTAGGAAATTGTAGTGATATTATTTTTGGAAATTGAAGTATGATTTCTGAAGAAATAAGAGTCTGATTTTAGAAGAAATTGGAGTCTGATTTTAGAAGAAATCAAAGTCTGTATATCTTAATGATATTTTGGATTAGGGAACAAATGTATGGCTTGTTCAAAAAACTGTAGATAAGAAAGTAAATACCATGGCTAAAAATTTAACAAGATCTAGAATATTTAATTCCCTAGAGAAATAAATTTATCTAAAAAAAATATGTTTTTGATTTTCAAAACATAAAGGAATGGAAAACACATAAGGGAACTTTTTGACTCTATAATACTCCACAATTTGGAAATCACAATAAACATTTAATAAATTAATATTTAGGATTATAATTGACTCGTAAAATAAATACTTATAAACTTTTTTCTATAAATTATAATTAATATGACTAACTCCCCCTATGGTTATGAAATCCCCTTAGGATTGTATTATTATCTTTGATTTTGTCGATCTTTTAATAATGATTCCTCCAATATATTAGGATTTATTTTTTCTGTAAAATCCCCCTTTCATGTACATCCACCCCTATGTTTAATATTCTTTTAAAACATTATTTCATTATATTTTTTGTTTTTAAAAAGGAATGGGATAATATATGTTGTACCTGAATGGTTATAAAACATACAACATGAAAAAATTGTATAAAAAATAATTAAAATATCATTGTGTAATAAAATTTGTGTTAAGAAAAAATATCTGGAAAAAAAATTATTTATCCTTCATCATTTTCGGAATCCACCTTTTCATCATAGTTATCATCTTCTTCAACCCCTTATAAACCTCTTGGAATTTGAATAGTAAGAAATATTGATCCTATGTTTTCTTGTTATGATTTTTTATCCTTTAATCCTGAGACTTAAAAAATTATTAATGACATTTATGATTCTTACCCAACTCATTTGTGATTTTTCTCCCTTTTCAGATTGATTGAAATGGAGTTCCTATTTCCATTCAGATATCTATATTCTTGTTGGAAGAAATATTTTTTTTCATCTATTATCTCCAAAAAAACATGCTAAGGGGTTTTCGAATTGTTCATTAGATTTACCAATGACATCCATGATGGAGTCATTGAAGTCATCCAAAACCTTAAGTTCATCTAAAAATATTTTCAACTAGCTGGTCATCTATTGACGAGATTTTCTATGAGCATCATATTTGTTGAGGAAGACCATGACCTCATCGTTGTGTTTGAAGAAGTTTTCCATAAGTAATTTTTAGAAATTTCCTTTTAATTAATTATTTCTAAAATTAGTTCACATCTGGAATCTATACATTGAATGATTGGAATGGATTTTACAAGAATCTTCAGGGAGTGGGCTGGAAAATCATAACCAATTGAAAAGGAAGATACCAAAATAAAAACATTTCATAGTGAATTAACTATATTATGATCATTATATTTGTTATTTTATGTATTAACAATATCCTTCATGGTTTTTGAAAAAAAAAATCATAGTTGTATCATCAACCACTTACATAAATTTCTCTTCATTAGATATTTCCCTGTCAATTTTATAAATTTATTTCCCACTATCACAAACAAGTTCTATTCTATCACCATAATCATAAATTTCATTATCATCATCCTTTTGATCAACATTATCAGCTTTGCCATCAACATGAAGAGAACTATTATCATCATCACCACTTTCACCATCTGAAGTAATTCTATTGATTCCTCATGAACAACATCATCTTTTTGAAGAAAAAAATTCCTTCTGAAATAATCATGTTCGTGAAATATTTTTTTTATTGAAATACGTCTAGATTGAAATTTATTATCTGTTTCATGAACATGTCTAATCAGACATTCACTTTCCTCTTCTTGTTGTTGATTTTCTTCTTCTTATATCATTACTTGAACTGAATCAATTTACTTTACTTTATCTTGCACCAGAGTCTCAATTGTTATTGGTGCCGGAGGAACCTTGGGTTATTGGGAGAATAATTATGGTACTGGAATTTTATTACAGTATTTCTCAATATCATTCAGTAATACTTGGATAATTTCTTCTTCTAACATTTTCTTCCTATGATTCTTCACATTTTCTTCTTTTTCAAGATCTCCATATGCTGAAGATTGTATGGTCTTAGAATTAGCTAGATCAATTGCGAAAATAGGATCTCCATATTTTATCTTTCTCTATTTTTCTCTCCACATAGAAATAATTTCATTTGAGGAGGTTTTTTATGAGTATAGGTGGTATATACGATGGTTCATAAGGTTGATCTAGTCTCCCAGATCCTGCCCCAATATGTTATGATTCATGAACATGTCTTTATTTGGGCTTCGACATTAAGCATTCATGAACTTGTTATTCATTGATAGCTAGGTCATCAATCATGAATGTATTATCTAGAAACCCCAGCTTCATTTTCCATAGAGTGTTATCACACAAAAAAACGATTCTTAAGTTCATAGTCTTCGAAATGGTAGAATCATGCAATTTTTAAACATATAATTAAGAGATTTGACCAATTTGTTGGATACATTAAAAATGATATTTAATCATTCCATTATTTATGTTTCTAATTTTGAGGAAAATATACAGAATTTATTTAATCATTATAAAACTAACTATAAAATCAATCTTCATGATGTCTAAGGACGTTAGAGTATCCTTGTCCCCTTTTCACCGAATCCGAAATCCTTGCATCGAATGGGAAACAATCCTATGGTTTTTTAAATTATGAGAAATCATAGGCCTTTTCAACCCTTGATGTACTAATCATTACATTTCCTATCCTTATTAAAATAACCATCTTTTTTCTAGAAACCCATGTGATCAAAAACATGATTCCATCTCATAAGGCATTTCAAGAATATTGGAAGCTTTCTTGTAGGATTAAAAATACATTCCTCAATAAAATATGAAATGAATCATATCTTCTCCTCATTTTTCAAAAAAATAATCTATATTATAAAATTTAATAACAAGATATGCATAAACAAGATAATGATTCTTTTCATTCTCAATACAAATACTTTTCCATCCATATGGTTTGATGTTATTATTTATCAAAGAATCATACTTGTTAAAGAAATTATGATCTACTAACTTTTCTCTAAATATTTTATATTCATTGAGATTCTTATTTTAATTCATTGGATTATGAGTAGAAACATCCAGTGATATTAAAAACTGTAAGGAA
This sequence comes from Viscum album, assembly GCA_963277665.1. Taxonomy (NCBI): domain Eukaryota; kingdom Viridiplantae; phylum Streptophyta; class Magnoliopsida; order Santalales; family Viscaceae; genus Viscum; species Viscum album. The sequence continues at coordinate 163,996,954 of OY728128.1, forward strand.
GAAAGGATGAATCAGATCGGAAGATTTAAAGGGAGGCATGACTGGGTACAATATCTGTGAAAACTGATCTGGGGAGTGAAGGGATTACCTTTATATAGACATTGAGAATATATTTCAACATCTTGGGTCAATACAATTGTTGGGATTGTTTTCATCAGATCTAATAGCTAATATTAATGTCGATGAAGTGTTTGTAGGTTTTGAAATTTTGTGGTTTTATGGAAATTATCAGATTTAAGGAATGATGAATCCAATAAAAAATTTATTAAAACATGTTTTGAAATACCATGAAATAGAAATGTAACTATAATTATTGATGTAAAAAAATGTAGCTTCTGGAGATTTCAGAATACTTTTTTAGTCTTTACAATGTTATTATTAGAAACATAGGTTCTAAAAAGTTTTTTTAGTGAATAAATATTTTTATGTTCAGGAAATAAATTTAATAAGGTTCCAAAATTTTTGTTTAGGTAAAATATTGTTCTCCCCAATGAAATATAGTATCTTAATGTATAGAGAAGATTTAAAAATATATTATATGAATGATTACCTTACAGTTATAACTCCTATATTTTGTTTAATATATTCATATATGTTGGAAGGTATAGACTTTTTAAACATATTAGCATGTTGTTCTTTAATTCTGATTAATTTTAAAATAATATATCATTTATGTGGTTGATCCCTAAAAATGTGACACCTTATATCAATTTTATTATCATTTGAGTGATCTAAAGTGTTTTTTATTAAGAAAATTCCTTAGTATTATAAAATATTATCTTTGTTTTTTAAAAAAAATTACACCATATCCTTTGATTGTGTGTTACATCCACACCACATCCGCACTACAACAACCAATAGCTTCATATTTAGATTCTGTAGTGGAATGTACATCTTGGAGATGTTCTTATTATTAGAAATAAAATAATGAATCTTTTATATATTTAAAAGTTCATGAAGTTCTTTTTTCTCTATATTATCTGTCCACCAAATTTTGAATGAAGAAATTTTTTAGTTAATAATCATTTCCCAGAATAGTAAAATCTTCCAAAATCCATAGTTCACTTTAAATAGAAAAAAAAACTGTTATCATTTCTTTTAAATGATATTCTCTTAGATTTCTTTGGTATCATGAACATAATCATAATGAAAACATGAAATCTATCTAATTAGATTTTATGTATAATATACCTCCTATGATTCCTCAAAAAGATTTTTGAACCCCTAGTTTTCCATCTACATCAAGATTAAGTGTATTCGATGTTTCGATTGGAGTACATGTACTTCGAGTATATTCATTACCATAATTTTTATGTAAATATTTTATATACTTATGTTGAGATATGTGAGTTAGTTTTGGTTTCTGAGAAATTTTAATACCAATAAAACCCGTTAACTCACCAATCACACTCAATTAAAACATTTATTCTATAATATTTACAAATGAATGGATTAAGGATTGTTCTGTTGATCTGAATATAATGTAATCAACATAAATTTTCATAAAAAACATTATGGTTTTATTTGTTAATAAAAAGGGTTTGATCACCAGTTCTCTTTAAATAATTTTTTTGTAACAAAAATCCTATAATTCTATCATTCGAGGCTCTATGGGCTTGTTTTTGTCCATATAAAGCATTGTTATGTTAGTAATCATGTTTAGGATGTTTGGGTTTTAAAAAAAGACGTTGTACCACATCAACATCCTGTTGAACAAATACGTTAAGGAATTCACTCATTACATCCATTTGAAAAAGTATGAAATTGAATAATTCTTCAATGGAATATAGAATATGAATTGATTAAATTATATCCACTTGAGCATAGTTTTCATCATAGTCTATTCCTTCTTATTGATTACAAACATTATCAACTAATCTGGAATTATTTCTTACAATGATTCCATTTTCATCACACTTAATTCTGAAAACCAACATTACTCCAATTATAGATGTTTCATTTGGTCTATCAACCAAGGTCCAGCCATTGTTCCTTTTGAGATCATTTAGTCACCATGCATAGACATAATTCAATCATCGTCACTTAAATATCCATCATTAATTTTAGTTTATAATTGGGAATGAAATTCTCGATGACCTAATTCATTTCATAGAGAACATATAGTCCATAAAATTTGATTTACATCACCAATGATATTATCATGGGGATGATTCATAAGAAAAAACTAGTTTCGGTTTTTTAATACATGTTCATCAACATAAGGTAGAAAATATTAAATAGTAAATACTTTATAAAAATTTTCTTTAGTATTTTACAAATTAGAAGATTCTTCCTTCAATGATTGATAGTCTGTTTTTGAAAACACAACCAAAGATGTATGTTGGGTTTTTTTGAAAAAAAAATGATATGTTTCATCTAATATAACATGTTCTATTTATTCAATAGTATAATATTTTTTGTTAAAAACTATATATTCCTTAGATGTTCTTGTATAGCCTTAGAAGTTTCCTTTATCAGATTTGGGTATGAATTTTTGTATGTTATCATTAGTATTCAAGATAAATAGTTTTCATCCAAATACAGTGAAGTAAGAATATTTAGGTTTTCAACAAGTCAATAACACAAAGGTATTTTATTATGAAATGATCTAATTAAAATTTTAATTATAGTATAGAAAGTAGTAGTTAAATATTAATCCAGAAATGGTTTAACAATAGTGTACACATTGAACATGGTAATTTTTATCTCTTGAAGAATAAAATTTCTTCATTCAACAACACCATATTGTTGAGGATTTGTTGGAGCAGAGGTGTCATGAGTAGTGACTTTCATACTATAAAAGGTTTATAAATATGAAATTTTAAATTCTCTTCCATGATCACTACCAATAGTTATGAATGAATGTTTTTTTTCATTTTTAACTTTGGATAAACAATATTTAAAATATTAAAAGGCTTCTTATTTCATTTCTTGCAAATAGAACCCTATAAATATAGTGTAATAATCAACTAAATAAAAAATATCGTATTTTCCTCCATACAAACAGTTTGTGTTAGACTAAGAAGATCCTTATGTAGTAGTGGTAATTCATCAAAAGATGGAAATTCACTATTTGATATAATGAATGAATTATGTTATCATCCATATTGGAATGTATCATAGGCTTTTGAAGAATCAAATATAAGATCTAGTATATCCTTATAAAGTCATTTCATTGATTTTTTTCATAGGTTTCATTGATTATAGTGTCCTAGCCTTCTATTCCATAACAATGAATGATCATCCATTGAACAAAGGTAATGTCATTCTAGGATCCTATGTTTATCTATTATAATTTTGTATAAATTCTCATGCCTATAGCCAATGAGAATAGACCCGTCCTTGTAATTGCTTACTTGGAATTTATAATTCCTTAAATTAATAAGGTAACCTACATCACATAACTTACCTAATGTTATATTGTCGTGCTTAAGACCATTAAAAAATAGAAAAAAATTTGAAATTAAGGGTTTTACATGAAAAACAATATTATATATACCAACAATTTCTGGTTGAGAATTATCATAGAAAGAGAATCTTCCACCATTTATCTTAATAATCATTTAGAAGTTGTTTTTGTTATCAGTCATGTGCTGGGAAAATCCACTATCCTTTTACGAAGTATTGTTTTGGGACTTCGTTTTTTTCCTGAATATAAAATAGTTAATCATTCAGAATCAAAAAATTCATCGATCCACAATTTTTAGAAAACAAAATCTTAGGTATCCACATTTTCATTGAAATATGGGCTTTATGATATCATAAAGATTGGGTTTTAATCAATGGACAATTTTTTCCCAATTTCCTCTACATTGAAACTTAAAAAAATGATAACATATGGAAACAAAATAGTTATGAGAAAAAATAGTTTTTGATTGAGAATAACCAATTCAAAAAATATTTCAAAGAGGATGAATTTATGAATACATTTTATTAACGTTTTATTTAGAATAAGTAATCATTAAAAATAGTTTCTTTAATGAAATTGATTATATTTTATCTAATTACTAAATTCTTATCCTCATGGATAATAGTTATAGTATAAGGGTGTGTCTCTAAAAATCATTCTTATAAATAGATTTCTCATGATCTATATAATGTTTATCTTTATCATAATTAACATCTGTAAGGTTTTTGGAACATTTTCAAAATCAAAAGTTTTATGTTCAAGATGTTTTTATTGATCTGATACTTCCTTGGTTAAAATAGTATTTTTAGAATTTTCTTCCACTTACATATTTTTGATCTTATAATATTCATTTTCATGTAATTTAGTAAATCTGTATATTTCATCAATAGAAGGTAAACTATTATCTTCGGATGAAGATGAATCATCATCCAAAGATTCATAATTTTCATATTTAGGATACTTTCCACTTAATAAAATCTATGTTAATTATTTATAGTAGTTTACCATATCCATGATACATTTAGTTTTAGTAATAAATATTTCAATAAGAACATTATTCTTCTATCTAGAAGATTCATTATCCCCCGATTCATCCGACGAGTTTTCACCACTAGCAATCAAGGAATCATTAACTATTTGAACATTAAATCCATTATACATGTAGTAATTATTCTTATTCCATTTAGAATGTATTTCCTTTCATTATATCTTCCTAGTATTAGGAAAATTGGGGCTAAATATCCAAAATTCTTATATTCATATCAAATCACATTGGATTCTATCTGATTATTTCTATAATTTTTTTCATTAAACTATATTGGAAATAATTATTTCCTATAATCTTGTTCATACTTCAAGTATGATTGTCTAGTTCATTCTATGAGTGATCACCATCACATGAATGCAATATGTAAAATTTATATACATTGATATGGTTGCTATCTTTGAGGATTTTTCATTCATTTTATTTGAAGTTAATGTCAAGGATACACTCCCATTTTTGTTCTTAATATTATTATCATATCTTTTCATTATATTCTAGTTATGTTGAAGAGAACCAAATAAATCCTCAAGGGAAACTATGGTAATTTCCCAAAATTTATCAATTGAGGTTCTCTTAGAGTCCCACTAATTATACATGATATCAATAATCTTGACTAAAAGAATCTCATAATCTAAGCCTTAATAACCCATTGATTGTGAGCTATTGGAATTATTCATTAAACTCTATTGAGAATTATATATGTGTTCGCCGTTTGGAAATACAAAAACATAGTTTTATGATCTAAGAATAGATCTTCTTTTTTCAATAACCTTGGGTGTGCATAAATTTGTAACTTCTAATTTCTTCTACATTATATTAGTAGATTCACATGATGAAATCTATCTATATATGTTCTTAGTAAAAGAACAAATAATGTATTGAGTACCTCAATGTTAAGATGATAATATTTTTTCCTATATAGGTGAATTATCTGATTTTCATACTAGGAATCTTTTAATCTATAGCTTATATAACCAAATTATCCACACTAGTATTGATAATTAATGTTTTTATTCTATCCCTCAAGTATTTATAGTGATTCCCATCAATGAATGGGGGTCTGGTTGGATTTATGTTTTCTATTGATCCGATATTCATTCCTGTCAAACTTAAAAAATTATTTCCCACAAAATAGATTAGTAGAATATTAATGTACAAAACAATATTATAATGAATGGTCTAATTAAAACATGAAAAAGTAATATTAGGTAATAAAATTTTGTTCAGAAAACTTCTATACAAGTATAAGTATTTCAGAGACATTAACTAATACTAATAGTAGGATCAAAAATTTTATGTAGATTTATCAATTATAAGTTGGGTATTATTGGTTTAAAACAATAAATTTTAACCTCAATAAAATTAATGTTTAACAATGTAAAATATGATAAATTGACAAACCCTCTTTAGTTCTTAATAAAAAAATTTACTTTCTTAGGATCTGATAATATGGATCCGATAAAGAAAAATAACAAGTTTACATAAATAATGATTCTACCTTAAAGGGTATAAAATTTAAATTAGAGTTTGTAAATGAATAAGAATTTGTATAAAATTTATACATTATATCTATAACAAAAGGAAGTAGAATTAAAAAATCATGTAACATGTAACAATTAATAAATAAATATTTTAACACAAATATAAGGGTATCCAACAACCTTATATAATGGTCCCATGATTTATAAATTCAAAATAATCTATCTTACCCTCAGAAGGGTAAGACAAAGATTAAAAGATCAGTATATATATTTTGTAAAACCTCGTGATTTCATAGTACATTATTTCTTCATAGTAATGCAATAACTTTCACTACACACAACGCTGAGTTCAAGCGCACCATTACATAAAAAACTAGCCGTTAAAAAGCGGTTATGAATAGTACTAACTGAATCGTGAACATTATATAATACTTATAATATTATAATCCATATTATGAGTTTCTTAGACATAATGTTAGCACAAATTCATTTTTTTCAGATAAAAGAATTATTTTTTCACAATTGCAATTTTACCACCTTTTAATAGCAAACCCTTTTTAAATCTAATATTTGAAATTTTATATATTCAATTTGACAAAATAAAATTTCTTTAGAATCTGGATATAAGAATTTAGTTTCAATAAATTTTTTGTGTTTTTCTTATAACTTTCAAATTTCGGTGTATAGTGGAAAATACTATATTTTAACTGAAAACATCAGTTTTAATCAAAATAATTTATAGTGTTGATTTATTAATTTTAATGGTTTGAAAGTATAATTAGATTATATTTTAACCATTTAATCCTATGATTTCCATTTTAAGAAATTTCACTTATAAATTGGACATAACCATGTGACAATCTTTTGATAGATATTATTTCTAAAAAGTAAATTTTTTTGGGTTTGACAATGGGAATTAATATTAAATTAATTAATGAAAATTCTATGTTTTGAAATTTGTAAAATAGAATTCATTTTTGAATTTGTAATATCAAAAGTAGCATAGGGTGTATTTTTGGTATTTTTCTGAAAACATTCAATTTTTTATGAATAGTAAAATAGTCTAGGTTATAGATTAAAACCAATTTTTTAATTAAATAATTATTTATTTTATTTAAATTTATTTTAGGTAAAAATGATAGATAATACCTATATAAGTTCAATGTAATTCATTGGGGTTAGTTTATAATAACATTAGATATATAAAAATTTTATTGAACTTTTTACCATCATTACCCACCTCCTAAGAGCATCTACAAATTTACATAAAACATAATTTTACCACTTTTGGGTGTTGAATTTCAAAAATACGAGAGACACAGTTGATATCAGTAATTAAAATGTGGTTTAATAAGATGAAATTTTTTTAGTGAATAGTTACTTTTTTACTTTTATTTACCACGACTAAAAGTAAATAGGGTATTTTAGGGTAAAAATGATAATATTATTACCCTAACACATGTCCTAATTCTATTGGATAAGTGTAATTCGACCAAAAACAACATTAGGAATAAAATATGATCCTCTGGGGTCCACTTGGTTTAGATAAGGAAAGTTATTATTATTTAATTCAAAGAAGATTTAAAAGAGTTAAAATAAATGTTTAATAACTAAAACATTTTTTATATTGGGTTATACATAAGTTAAATTCGACTATAAATATTAATTAGAAAGCTAAAACGATTTCCTACATAATGATTTTTAATTTATATTTTTTAGAAATTATATAATTTAATTTATTTATGACACAATGATGATGTAGTAATTACCTAATTTATAAAATATTAAAATAATTGATATTATAAATATCCAAATAAATGAAATTTGAAACATTTTTTGAATTAAACTAATTTTATAGGTTAATGGGACTTGTTAGGGTTTATTAGATTAATTTTTTTCTAAGTAATAATGCTGTTAAAAATTTATCAAAAATGAAATACCAAATAGTTTTAAAATTAAAATAAAAGAGTTTTTAAAACAAATATTATCATATTAATTGATATTATATTTATATGAAATATATGGATAATCCAAAGGACTTATATAATGATATTATTATCATTAATGATCCAATTTGGATCTCTTGGATGTATATAGTATGTTTATTAACTATATAATATAAAAATACAAAGAGACATGGAAAATGTCAAACTATTTAACTAAGAGTTATATCTAAAATATAAAGTTAATATAGTGACCCAAAACTATCTAAACCCTATTGGTTGAGTGGTTTTCGAGCCATCCCCACCTTGGCCAATAAATAATCTTTTTAGGTGCCACTAGAAACCGAAAATTATTTTATTATAAAATAATATGTCTATCTTTTCATATGGTCCCCCTCACGACTCTTATAAAAGGGCACTCTCCCTTCTCTCTAATACAATACTTCAAATCCATTTGACTCGACCAACCTCTGCGAAAATACCCGCTCAAATATCCTACATTCATATTATAGTACTTCCTTTAGTCAGAAATCCAACCTTATGATCCCTTTTGATCAAATCAAAAGTAATATCCTAAAGAAGAGGTAAATATTCCATCACCTCTTTTAAGTTCCATTCATCTTCCACTTCCTTTTTCTTTGTTGTTTCTATTATAAAATATTAAATAAAGTATATTCTATATACTTTGATGTTATTATAAATATGGTACAAACAATTTAATTATTGTATCGATCCTTGGAATGACATGTCACCATACGTTTGTACGTACCAAGTACCATCTTCACGTTGTGGTGAAATTGTTATTCAATACATTATTATTTTTATGGGTATAATAATGATCTTAAATTGATGTAAATAGTAAATATAACATGATAATGATTCGTTATATATGATATACCATCCAATTATATATTATTTTAATATCAAAAAAATGATATTGTCGGTCGTGCAAACTTATGGATTACCATCTCCACGAACGCGATGAGATTCCTTCATCATCATATCCATTCCAGACTAATTTTAATTATATGATTAAAAATAATGTTTAAAGACTTGATATCAATCGGGATATAAATAGGATACATCCCATCCATATCAAATATGACTAAAATAACAAAGAATATAATGGAAAACAAATTCGTTAACACCCGAAACAACGATAATACTAAGATATTATTAACAAATAAGTGTTAAAGTATAATATATGATATCATATTAATGTATATGATTCTTGTATAATTTAATAACCATTATTTCACCATTATATAGGTGGTTAACCTACCATCAACCAAGGAAAAGTATAAGTAAGGTTTAATTCTATAATCTCTTCATTATCCGAGGTTGTTTATACGTAATTATCTAATGGGACCTCAATATCATCCACATCCATGTTTTATAAAAATGAATTCCAATTTTTTTACTATTTACTATACAATGGTTTGAATTCATTTATACCCTCATTTTAATTATTATAAAATCATTTTATATGAATATTTCCATCGTTTTCCAAACATGGTAATTTTTAAACTTTTCGACAAAATTAAGGTAGGAATGTCTTTCTTTAACTTATACGGTGGGTGCAGCTATTTTTCGCCTTTATAACATCATCAAATCTTAACTTACAATCTTATAAGAATATTTTCAAAACATACGTTTTCTTTATAAATTATGGGACTATTAAATTATTTCAAAATAGAAAGAGATATTTCTATAGAACAAGGGGTTTGATTTAATCTAGGTCAACATCCATTGATGGATTTTAAGATTATTTGAAGTTGATTTTTTATGATACAAAACCTCGAAATTTTATTGATGTTTTTGTTACATGTTTGAATGTGGATGTGTTATTTTTATACCATTCATGTTTTATGGATAAAGAATTTACATTTCGTATGATAGTTTTAATAATAATATTTATGTAATGTTTAATGCTTTTTGTATGAGTAATGAATTGGAATTAGTAAGTGATGGGTGGAGCCCACTATAGTTCCTCGATGCATCGGTAGGTGTCAGGAGACAAACAAGTGTCTTGCAACAAGGCCTTGACAAAATCATATTTGTAGTCTTGGGACAAGGCCTTTGACTATGTGGTTATGAAAGTCCGGAATTATGCATTCCATCATTATGAATGTGTCTATTGATATTGCATTTGATTATTCAACTAGTAGAAAATCCTTGTGAATAAGTAAATGTAATTATTTGATTTTTATATTTGTCATATTATGTTTAAGTTCATGTTTAAAAATCTTTTTTTAGTCTTATACATTTCCTTAAATGTTAATTCATATTTATGAAATATTTCTTTATATTGTAATCTTTACTAAGAATCTAAGTTCACCCCTTTCCGTGATTTATTTTTTCCAACATGTGATGAAGTATATTATGACTAACCTACAGGGATAGACTATGGGATCTCATCATTGTCTTTGGAAACAATGACGTTGTAGTTTTCAATTTTATGATGTAATGTAAACCTTATGAATGTATCTAGTAATTGCATGGATACTAAACTAATTCGTCATTCGAGACATGATCTTTTGTGATCATGCCAATGTTATGTAAAAATGCACCAAATCTAGGTAACTTATGTCGAGGCGTTACATATCTCTATTCCCACAATCCCTCAATTAACTAGGTAATCAGAACCTCTATCTTCCTATCCCCATAAGACTTCAATTGTAAAAACATGAATCTGATTAGCAGTATGCATGTTGAAAAATGTGTTCACAACATTTTCACAAGGAATTTTGAGTAGAGATTTCAAAAATTATCACATCAACATAGAGCTTCTTGAATTTAATTCTGGAAAAAAATATCTCAATAAAAACTCCGCCATTGAATGATTTCAAATGTAATTATATTTATAGGAAACATATTTCTGGGTTTAATTCCTTCTCTAATGGTCATATTTATCTGAAATTTAGGAGGGACTAGTATATGTGGCATTCTTGAAATAATTAATTTGTAACAGGTCTAACAAAACCGTTTTATTTAACAAACTATGAGAATATTTGATGAAATAATTTTGTTTAAAACAATATGAGAAAAAATATCATATTTTGGATCCGATAAAATTGAACCTTATATTATTGAAATTCAGTAACTATAGGAGAGACAAATAGTCATATTCTATAAAAAATAAAAGTTGGATTCTGATTTTTGAGAAAATCCGAGTATGATTTCAGATAAAATTAGATTCATATTTGTGAGGAAATCTCATTCTGATTTCAAAAGAAATCGAAGTCTAATTTCTATGGAAATTAGAGTCATATTTCTTAGGAAATCAGTGTCATATTTTATAATAAATCCGATCCAGATTTATGACGAAATCAGAGTCATATTTTAGTAGAATTAAAAGTCAGGTTAACATAATGAAATGTTGCAATAAGGAAACAATATTATGCATGTTTAATAAAACATTTGATAAAAATTAAATACCATGATTTAGGTTTTAATAATATCTAGCATATAAACATCCTTAGAGAATGAAATCGATCATTAAAAATCTGTTTTTGATTTCAAAACATAAAGGAATAAAAATATTCATAAGGAATAATATTGACTCAAAAAAGAATACAGTGGTGTGACTACCGACTCAACAACAATTTAAAGACCATATTGAGGAGGAAACCATAGAATTAAAAAAGTGTTTCCCCTATCTTATTTTCCCTCATACTATTAACCTTAAATTATTTATTTATTCTTTCTTGGGTATTGTGAATTGTCATTTCTTCTTTGTTTTTCTCTACATTTAGTTATTACACATGTACATTGGGAAATTTCACAAGTGTTGGTTCATATAAAACAAACCATATCCACCATCTGAAGGAAATAAATACACTACAACAATCAAACTATAGGTAGTAAAAACCTAACACTGATGTTTGGTAAAACCATGAATTAGCCCTTTTCTATCCATGTTATCTTTCTCTTTCTTCATTTTTTATATATTATCATTTATATTGTGTATATTAATTTCCTTTTTGAAAAGATATTAATTTAAGGCGGCCACTAAAAAATAAATCCAGTTTTTTGCTTCCTTTTCTTTATTTTAATTTCCACCCAATAGAGATTCTATGTAAAAATTTCACTACAACTAATTTGACACAAAATTAGGGATCTAAATATTATATGTATGGGGGAGTGTTTCCAACTTATTTTTTGAAATTATGTGTGTGCTTCTATTTTTTTTTCTTTTTATAAGTTTTTCATGACTTCCTTTTTAATTTTTTTGTTGTGTTTTTATGAATATTGAACTAGAGTGAGTACTTAATAAAAATCAAACCATATATATATTTATTTAACATTTCATGATTTTATTATTCGAGGAGGTAAAGGATTTTTCAATTGATTTTTATTTAATTTTGATCTATTAATTATCTGAAGTTTGATTGATTATGAAATTAATGTTCACTAATATTGACAATGATTAAGATCATTCACAACTTGGGAGTTTTCTAAACCAATTTGAAATCTTCTTTATATTTATATTTTTCTTGAAATACGTCAGACATTTTTTGCGAAATAGAACATTAATTTATTCTCTTTTTGGAAGCTTTTAGTGTACTGAACCACCCTAGAGGGGACCACTCCTTGGCTATCCCACGCTCACCTCCAATAAGCCAGGGGTGGGTGATTAGCATAGATTAGTCGTATCCCAGAAATTGGTGGAACTGTACTATGTACATTTACACACACACATATCTCCCTGAAAAAATACTGAATTGTAAAAACAGTGAGTAAATAATAACTAAAACCACTAAGATACAAAAAATATAGCACGATATTAGAAATCTAGAATGTGAACATGGATAGAATATAAGCCCTCACAAAAAAGAAGTCATGAAATGTGAATACAAAAGTTTCAGAAACTCATCTGTAGAAAAACATACCAGAAGGGATAGCTATTTGGTAACTTTCTGAAGACATAAGTGCACACCTCGACTAGCTTGTATCACTAAGCACTACATGGTCTTGGTCCACATAGAACACCATCAAGGGATATATTGTCTACAAAATACATGAAAAGTAATTTAAAATGACATGCAATGGGATATAAAACAACACTCATAAGGACACCTATAAACAACAAATGAAATATGATATATAATAAATTATAGTGGATTACAAGGAAGAAATACCATAAAGGAAGACCACTAAACTAAACCAAAAATTAGCATCATGAAGGAATATAAGTAAGGAATAAAACTAAGGCTGTAAGAACCCAGATCGTATATTTTAGGTATGTTTTTCATTTTTGGTTGTTAATAAGAAAAAGAGCAGTTTCTGGAAATTTCAGGAGTACACGTTGTGTACCCGATTCCCGTGGGTGACTGTGTGTGGGCCGTGTAACGGCCGAGCACATGGCTATGTGTCGTGTCTTAGATACCGCCTAAAAGGGAGGCCAAAAAAGGAAATACATGTCATGTACTTTTAAATAACATGTCATGTAATTTTTTTAATTCAACAGACCAAGGTTACGTCTGATAGATAAAGCACACTTTATCTCGACCAATTTCATCAGGGAGCATCCGTACATCCATAGATCTTCTATGATCCCCTGAATTACCTTTGGTTCTCCGAATTGGGTGACTCTGATTGCGTTGGAATCTCCACTGTGAGTTCTCCCTTCATCTTGAACATCATCTCCAGATTTATCCTCTTCTGTAAGATATCCCCAGTTTAACGTCTTAATGTTTTTGTAGATATATGGCGTTCTAGGGAAAGTCAAGGCATGGGGATCACATATATCGATTTCACTATGTCGAGGTAGGTGGTTTGTGCATTTATGTAGTTATTCTTTGAGTTATATGTGCAACGTGTCGAATAACCCCTTCAGGGTATTGTGTGTTTATGGATTTACCCCCATTTCTTATTATTTCTTATTGATTGGATAGAGGTTAATTGTTTGACAATAAGGTTATCTCTTGCATTCTATGGATTTTTTTCCCATGATTTCTTGTTTTTGACCGTTTTCTCTAGCCCTTCCTGTTAGGCTGCTACTTGGAGTTCCTGCATTGTATTGTTGGGGGGAGTGATTATTATATGATATGCTATGATATGATGCAGTTCTTTATCCTTGTAGTTCTTGAGGTTTACTTTTGTAGATAATTATTATTTTTTCACGATTTCTTTACACGGTTTAGTGGAAACCCGATGTAGTGAGAGCATATGGGAAATTGATGTTGAGGGCTTTCCAAGGGTGTCTGTTTTAATTATCACGCAATGAGAGTATAACGGAAATTGAAGTTGAGTGCTCCCACAGAGTGTCTATAGTTATGTTATAAGGCCACAAGAGGAATTTATGTTGAGTGATTACTCAGAGTGTCTATAGGATACCATTAAACGTTTATCGGGGGAATTGACGGTGAATGATTCCTCAGTGAGTCATTGATCACACTTGACTATAGGGGGAATTTATGGTGAGTGATTTCTCAGAGAGTCTTTGCTATATCTTCTCTTGTATTTTGAACCAGAGAGGTTAGGTCATGAGAACCACCTAGTGGGTTGCTCATATTTTTTTTGGTCGATTAAATACTTAAAAGTAAATTATTGTAAATAAAATTGTAGGACCATTTACATGTGAGTACATTTGTGTTCACTGCTTCTTTTTGCTTATTGCATTCCATATATATTCACTGACTATTACGCATGGATATTTGGGTGGTTTCCTACAAGGATTAGTCTGACACCCTATTTGGGACATTCTTTTGGGACCAAACAGATTATATTGATGCTGGTATAGATAAGGGTCAGTGCCCCTCTACTGTAGGTACATGATTGTTGTGGAGCTGGGGAGAATGGGACCGAGCTGGGGCTTATAATTCTATAGAGTTGATTACTTGATTTTCTATTGTACTTTGGTTTAGTATTGTATTCTAGCATTGTGATTTGTCTGTATTCTTCCTAGACATATGAATAATGCATCATTTATATATAAGTGTGTGTGCTCTAGTTGTTTATTACTTTCTTAATTTACTTATTGCATGTTTTTCTACTTTTCCTATTGATATCTATTTTACTTATTCTATGTCACTCTTTCAATGAGGGTATAGTTTCCCCACTATCACATCCAAGGTGCTCGCTACTGATAGGTAGCCTCTTTCATTAAGGGATATGATATTGAGGCCATGTGACCAACCGGGTATAGGGAACCTCTAGGAAGCTCCCGAAACAGGGACGCTACAAAGTGGTATCAAAGGAATTCTTTTCGTCTTGAATTACTTCTTAGAACCTAAAGCCATGGATAGGAAGTAATAGGTTCTTGGTAATAATCTGTGCCAGGGCATAACTATGACATGTACATGGAAAAGCCAATTCACCTTTTTATTTAAATTTTCATGGGTTTTTCATTATTACAGTTGATTTTATTTAACCATTAGGTGATTCACATGTTTTTTGTTGTTATTTTTGGTATTATTGATGTTCTATTTATATTGAAATCTAATGTGATGTGCGTATTCCATCTCATTAATCATATAGGAACTTGATAGAGATAACATTTCATGCATTCATTCCATACCATAGGGATTGTTAGTGATTCAATGTTTTTGTTATAGATGATGTTCTAGATATGCAAGCTGTTGTGATAGATTCCTTGATAGAAAACCATATATTTGATAGGGTATTGGATTGTGTAAGGTTTGGTTTAAACGATTTCCAAACATCTATTCTTATGGTGTTATGGACCCTCATGGATCATAATTTGGTGGATCATTGTATTTTTATTCCTTGTTAATGACATGTATAAAAAAATTTGATTTGTGGGGAGTATGAGACCTCATGGATAGGAATTTGGCACAATAATGTTCATTTTTGTGTTTTTTTGGGCTTCTAGAGTATATTTTGAGGCTTACTATTTGTAGAAATCTAGAATACATTGTGTGTAATAATAAATACATGCCATGTGTCATTCTTTTCAGGAAGGAACTATTTTTTTAAGTAGACAACGTGTACTGTATGTACACCCCATGTAGTCTCTAACCATGTCACTGGCTATGTGGATAGAGACACGGGGTGGGGAAATATTGGAGGGATAGGTTGGGTACTAGATGTACACACCGTGTTGTATAGACCATGTGTCCACCCATGCGACTAATGAAACTAATGGATAAAACATAGGTCATACACACCATGTCAAGAATGAACATGCCATATAGTGTGACCCTTGTACATGGTTGTATAATGACGTCATGGGGCGGTGAAATCTTTCTTGTACACATCGTGTCTATTTGGACCATGCCTTGTTGGGTGAGTATGGTAACTGGCCGTGTAACTAACAAGAAGGTTTAGTGATGTCCGACTAGTACATGCCTTGTTTGGAACTGACACACAGTGTAGTCTAGTTCTAGGAGAACCATGTGGCTTTGTCGTGGAGAAGAACTCAGGCAGGGGAAGAGGATTCAAGTACCTGTTGTGTGTTAGGACAACATGTTGTGTGTATGGGGTGGTACACGGCATGAGTTGGCATAAGTACACATCCATGTGAAAGCTTAAGGGAACACACCTTGTAGGATTTAAACACACTATAAATCCATGTTTTGAAAAAAAATATCGATTTCATTCTCTTGTACCCTTCTTACACATCTATGTTTTAGTCCCTATTAATCATGATCTAAGGTGTGCGCTTGACCTTGCAGAGTCATGCCACCGATACGTCCTCCGGTTGTCAGCTAGTTATAGGGTAGTGATCAGACGCTAAATATGGATGATCTGGGACTACCAGCAGATCCTCCAGTTATGCCAGTATGGGTACCATCCATCATACCAGATATAGGTGTTGAGGCACAGTTTCAAAAGGGATTTTTAGGTTTATCCATAACTTCTAGGGAGTAACACATCCTACCTCGTCAATGGCATAATTAACATGGGTCTTTTAGTAGTAGCATCATCCCACTTTATCATGGGTAGGAGGACCTCATACTACATAGTCTTGGCTATAAGCCGTGATGATGATATTCTAGCATCTAGAGATTCCTCTGGATAGGAGGGTCAAACTCGATGCATATATGCTTTTGGATTCTACCAAGATATGGTGGGATGTGATCTCATAGGTGGTACACCAGCAAGATATGGCGTGGGATGAGTTTCAGCATACAATCTACAACTACATCTACCAGGACACCATGAGTGACAATTGTGCCGGAGGGTTCATGAGTTTGGAGAAGGGTACTCTTTCCGTCTTGGAATATTCTTATCGCTCCACAGAGATAATGCTCTTTACACCATTTCTATGGGGAAATGATTTATTCATTGCATGGAATATCGGCTCGGGGTGGTCAGACAGGGTCATAGGATCACAGGGCAGGTTAGACATTTTCATTGGCGCATACCCAACATGATCTGGATCTGTGAACCTCTATAGTTCAAGGTATGATTCTAGTTTCCTCATATTTAGCTTCTCCTCTTTTTGATACAGATTCATTACATAGATATATATGCGTTTTTATTGTGGAGTGCATTGGGATATGTATATTTTTACTAGTGACATGTTGATGATAGACACTCCATTGGGGACAAGAACATCTACTGCACGACAGTGTAAGAAGTTCCCTTAATGTTTTATGGGTGTAATTTATTTTGGGTCCTTTATGTCATAGTGATTACAGGCTTTTTTTCATTATGGAAGGGATTGCTTAGTTTCCTTCCAGGTAATTTTTTATTACTATCATCATAGGTTGAGTTTCACATTACTAGAGGGAAGATCATTTCTTCATACGGGCAACTGGGATGTCTAGGCGAGCAGAGTGTGACCAGAGCATCATGTGATGGAAAAGGTTACATACCTGATTTATAGCCTATGTCTAGATATCTAGGGGACTTCACAGAAGGAATTTTCTTTAGTGGTGGATTATTTCAGTGATGTCTATCCCGAGGAATGTTTAGGGTTTTCTCTAGATCGAGATGTGGAATTTTCTATTGTTCTTCTACGTAGTGAATCACATGTTTCTATTCCACCTTATAGGATGTATACCATAGAGGAATAGTTCTCCAGAAGTATTTGGATTATTTGAAGGAAAATGGTTTCTTCTGACCAATTACTTCTCCTTAGGATTCACTTGTCCTATTTGCGAAGAAGGTGAATGGTACCCTCAGATTTTAAGTGGATTATCGGAAGTTGAACCAGTTTGTAGAGACCCCGACCCAGATATCCATAGGAGTCGGTGCCTTCTGAACATGATGTGTTATTTTTAAAATAAATACACTTTGTTAACAACACATCATGTTCCATACAGAGGATCGTGTGCGGTTCGGGTTCTGGGAAACCGGAAACTTCTGAAACCATCCATCTTTCAAAAGCTGACACCTGAAAATTTTAAACCAAAACATAGGGTGAGAATTGAAATACTCAGTAAGGGGGGTTTTAAAAAGAATTTAAAATACTGTAACATTTGAAAACATTCTTTTAAAAGAATTTTAACATCCACTAAGAAGATTTTAACACACCAAACATAACAATGCTTTAATCAAAGTTTTCAAGAAAAACATGAAACAAATACATCAATTCTTGAAGGAGTGGTAATGGTTGTTATAAACAAGTACTACATGTGATTTACTTGAGCATAAATTTAAACAGTTAAAAGAAATTCATAATCAGAGTTGCGCACAAGGAAACAACTAAATGTTCATATGCTAGTTACTATTCTATTAAGTGATAACACTAGGCAGGCTTCAAGCTTAAAACTAGGGAATTATGAACTTTATACAAACTTTAAAGGCATCAGTCATGAATGAACTTTATCTTGGAAAAACATGTTATATTAATTGAATCATGTGGCATCAACATTTAATATTGACAATCGTTTCGTTTCACCAAGGTCCATCCCCAAGGTGTCATTTGAAAATTACCAAGGTTATTCACCAAGGTATCGTGAAAATTGTAATCTCTAGTGGTTACATCATTACCCAATTCATTGGAGCGCTATCAGGGCGCACCCTTAAATTTGCCTTTATTATCATGTGAGCCACATCGTTCATGCTTTACTGAAATGGTTATGTATATTCAAGATGTCTCATACCACCTTGAACATCTCATTCATTTTAATTTTACCCAAGGTGTCCCATACCACTTTGGGTAATCCAATTTCTTAGTCCATTTAGTGATATGTCATAAAAATGAATTATGTAAATAATAACTAACATAATTTATGAATCATTACACACTTTACATGATGTGACAGTTCTCACTAAAAAAAGGGGCAAGGAAAAATTAATGACATACATAGTTTAGTACAACATCCTTTTCACTAAGGAATATACAACATCAATATTCTAAATGATGAATCGTTGTCATTATAAATATTTGGAAAAGGGGGAAATCTTAAGAAAAACACATGAAATCAATTATGGTGGAAAATGGGCCCTTGAACCCAAAATACATATTCTATCATAAAAATTCAACAGGGCAATGTTAGATAAGCCTTTTTAATAAGACATGCCCATTTGTGTGTAAAAAGAAAAAAAACATGTTGTTTTAGAAATCACACAATTCTTAGCTTAATAAAATCATCCCAGCATCCAAGAATAGTTTAAGTCCTGCTATAAAAGGAAATATTCTTATAAGTATATACACACGTTCACATATATATATACCCGAAGTGTATATATGGGTTTTACACAATTAAAAACAAGTTTATTAAATTCCTCAATGTTTCCAACCATAATTCAATTACATGGTTGAAACTAAATTCATATAAGGTTTGTTATAAATGTATCTATGTATAAAAATTAAGGTTTTACAAACATAACTTAACTTAAACCAAAAGAGCATAGTTTGAAAATATATTTCTAAAAATTTCATTTAAATATCGATGCCAATACAGGTCGGGTTAGGAGAAAACATTCACGAACTATATATATATATACATACCCTATACATTAAAAACGAGGTTGAGATATATTTAGTTATTTTTTTTTTTGAAACCCAAAATATAAAATCGTAAAATAAACAACCTGGGAAATTTGTAAACGAGCTTGTACACAGTTTATATACCATTCACATATATATGAAACCGTATATACACAATGTATAATAACCAGTACACATGTGAGCAGTATATACAGGTTTCGAAAGAAAATTGGAAAACAAGGTATATACGTACCCTCATATATACAACCACTAGAAACCCAAAGGTCGACTTCTTTAAGGCAGAACCGAGGGTGTATTTATACATCGAGTGTATATACGTAAATATGAGTTGTGTTTAAACCGAAAGTTCCTTTTAAAGGAAGATAAGCATGCAGGAACAACCCATTAAAATTACGAAGTCCAAGATCTTTGAAGGCAAAGCAACCCGAGAGGGTTATATTCAAGTATATACATATATATAAGCTATATATATATATATACACACCGTGAATATAAAAAAAAGGAGGTTGTTCCGAAACGTTTCAAGAATGCAAGAAAACCCGTACTGTGCTTGAGGAGGAAGCTCGGAGCCGGCTGCTGGGTGTCCGTGGAGAAGAAGGAGGATGAGAGGAAGGGGCTGCCTCGGGCTTCAATGAAGCAGGGGGGTTTTATAATGGCCTCGGTGCCTCGTTGGTGTCCCGACCCAGGTGTAGACCGACGTGGGGAAGACGAGAGAACAGGGACATAGGAGGGGGGTGTGCTCGGAAATCATGGAGTAGTGCGAGGGAGGGAGGGGCCTGGCGTCCTTGGTGTAGGTCTACAGGCGCAGGGCCGCGGTGCTAGGAAGAAGACGGGGGGAGGCACGGTCTACTTGGCGCGAAAAGAAATGGACGGCGCCGATTCGTCCTTGGTGCGATCGAACGGTTGGGGCGTGGAGATGTGATGATCGCTTTAGAGGAATCGGAGGGTCGAGATCAAATCTCGGAAGAGATCGGGCGGCTTTTGAGACGCGGGGGAGGTATCACGTTTAAAAACAAGCTGGACGGCTGAGATCGACACGGAAGTCGATCGGACGGCTCTCGTCGTGCGGAGCGCATCCCACATCGAAACCGAAAGGTTTTGAGGCGCGGTATAAATATCAAGCCGTTCGGGTATCGGTGCAATAGCACAACACACACGCTCACGGGACCTTATACCCGGGTCCCTCCCCACCCCCGCGGGCCTTGGCCCACCGATACGCAGCGCGATCCGCGGCCTTATACACGGGCCCACACGCGACCTGGGTAACCTATGCACGTCCCTGCCTGAGCCTCCAGCTTGGTTGGCTCCCGAAACGCTCACGCACACACCTGGGGAGCCCGATGGCGGTACCTCGGGTCCCTATGGGGTCTCGGCCTTGGCCTGAGGGCTTGTCCCCTGAGGATGCCTTTGGCTGGCCGGGACCCACTCCATTTTTTTATAAGAAATTAGTTTTATTATATACTTAGCTCAAAATATTGTGAAATGTTGGAATTTAGTAAAACAAACAGTTTTAACTCAAAATGTTAGAACCAATTTCAAGTTTAGAAAAATTATTTTAACTCTTGATCTAAATTTATAAAAGATATACCTTTTATACAATACTAATAAAATCATTAGTAATTTTAAAATACTCTACTATCTATTTTATAAAATTCTTTTAAAGACCAAAATTTTTCCCAAAATTTTTCATAATTTAAGAGATAAAAAGATATAATTATTATGAATTCCCTCTAAACATATAAAACCAAGTTTCAAACTACCTAGGTATTCATCGGGATTTTGTAAAAATGAGGAAAGTTACTTTTAAGAATAAAAACGAAGAATCTTCTATGAAAGAATGTTTTTAAGAATAAGGTTATGAGGGAATAAAATCGAGTTCTCTTTTAAAGTAATTTTTATTAGTGGGAACACAATGGTCGTTTTTTGAAAACCCAACGGATATAAACATAACGGTCATAACTCGAAGGACTAATATAAATACAGGGGTGTGGGGTACCTCAAAAAACAGAACACCTGAATAGGAAGGATGGATCTCCTCATAACATTGGCGTTGAGCATATGTGCCGTGGCCCTGGTGATTATACTTTTCACGCTGATGGACCCTGAGGATGACGACTATCCGATTGCCCGCGTTGTGGTTCTTTGTAGTCTTGCGGTGGTCGTGTTAGGTCTTGTACATGGTACACTCAACTAGTTGGGTCTCGTAGTAAAGTAATGTTTTAATAAATGTCAGTTTACCTTATTCTCTATGTTTTATTTCATTTCTAATTCCTTATTAGCAAAAAAAACAAGAGGCATTAATACAGGCATAACACTTCTTACATAAACCAGTTCATAAAACCTAGGGCGTCACATTATCCCCCCCTTTAGAAAATTGCGTCCTCGCAATTTATTTCACGACACTACAAGGTTCAGAAACGTTCCTACCACCTCCACCAACGAATAGGGTCAACAGGTGCATTTAGAGGGATCCCCGTAGCGAAGCTCACTTCTTCCAGCTCCCTAATCCACACACACCTAAGACATGAGGGGTAGCACTTATGTTCCGGGCTTTCAGGCCTCCAAAGGGAAGCTCGAACCGTACAATGTTCTGAAATGTCTTTGCAGACCAATGTACGATGAACTTTCTGAATTATGTATCGGTTGAGGATATTGAAGCCATAGATATGGTCAAACAAGCTAAAGCTGAGAAGTTGGAGCATATAAGCTGCATAAATATTTCCCTCTAACGCAGCCTCCTCGAATTTCACTCTGGCCGTGAAGTTTCGGCCTAGGGTGAAACAAAGAAAGATCCCTTCGTGGTAACTTCCTCGTCGTTCACATCCGGCTAGTTGAGCAGATCCAATGCGGTAATAGATGGAGGCATTCCCCTGGCAGGTGCGGAGAATCTCTAGAACGTTTTTTATCTCAAACCATTGCTTTCACGTTCTTCGCAAATTTGCGAAGGGGTCATACTCGTCCTCACACGTTTTGATCGCAATGATTTCCAAAATCTCGGTGGGAAGAGATAACAGGTGGGTTTTTCCTTCCATCTGAAAGTTTTAAGACAGGAGTTCCATTACTTGAAAATCATACAAGGACAAAAACAATGTAAGGACAAGGAAAGGAGAAAGATAATATTTCAATAAACATACATTCGTTATTATTAGTGCTTGAGTTCCCCTTACTCATTGACTAAACGAACTCCACACAGAGAAGCAAAACTCCCTAACTCCTCGAACCAAACACATGCCGAGCATTCAGGGAAAAACTCATGAGAACACCTATGACGTCTTATGAGTCTAGCATGGGGGGCGTGAAGTTGAGAGACATCTTCATACACTTGTCGTCTGTAAGGCAAACGGGTGGACTCGTCTTCTAACCTTCCGAAGTCCAACAACTGACCCCAGAAGCCATAGTTTAAAATCTGACAAAGGTAGCCCACTCGGAGGTCTCCGTCAGTAGCAGCTTCTTGAAAGGGGTTATCAAGCATAATGCCGAAGTTCTCACCCGCCGTGAAAATCCGGAAATGTCCCTCGTAGTACCTTCCTCGACGTACATAGGAGGGAAATTGGGTTATTATCATAAGGAGGTAATCCAATCCCAACCCTTGGTGCAGACTAAGCACTCGAGGTGAGTTGGATACATCGTAAAGGTATTTGCATGTCATACGGATATGGGCACAGTTTAGAAAGTCCTCACGGCTTGCTAAAGTCACAATGGTCTCTAGGGCCTCGGTGGGGAGAGATAAGAGATTTGTGCCTTCATTTTCCATCTAAAAATTAAGAAAACCTAGTTTTTAATAAAATTGAAATACATATACATATATATTTTTGTTTCAGTTCTGGCTTTCCAGAGTTATCCAAACCGAACCTCTGATACCAACTGTAGAGACCCCAACCCAGATATCCATAGGAGTCGGTGCCTTCTGAACATGATGTGTTATTTTTAAAATAAATACACTTTGTTCACAACACATCATGTTCCATACAGTGGATCGTGTGCGGTTCGGGTTCTGGGAAACCGAAAACTTCTGAAACCATCCATCTTTCAAAAGCTGACACCTGAAAATTTTAAACCAAAACATAGGGTGAGCATTGAAATACTCAGTAAGGGGGGTTTTAAAAAGAATTTAAAATACTGTAACATTTGAAAACATTCTTTTAAAAGAATTTGAACATCCACTAAGAAGATTTTAACACACCAAACATAACAATGATTTAATCAAAGTTTTCAAGAAAAACATGAAACGAATACGTCAATTCTTGAAGGAGTGGTAATGGTTGTTATAAACAAGTACTACATGTGATTTACTTGAGCATAAATTTATACAGTTAAAAGAAATGCATAATCAGAGTTGCGCACAAGGAAACAACTAAATGTTCATATGCTAGTTACTATTCTATTAAGTGATAACACTAGGCAGGCTTCAAGCTTAAAACTAGGGAATTATGAACTTCATACAAACTTTAAAGGCATCAGTCATGAATGAAATTTATCTTGGAAAAACTTGTTATATGACTTGAATTATGTGGCATCAACATTTAATATTGACAATCGTTTCGTTTCACCAAGGTCCATCCCCAAGGTGTCATTTGAAAATTACCAAGGTTATTCACCAAGGTATCGTGAAAATTGTAATCTCTAGTGGTTACATCATTACCCAATGCATTGGGGCGCTATCAGGGAGCACCCTTAAATTTTCCTTTATTGTCATGTGAGCCACATCGTTCATGCTTTACTGAAATGGTTATGTATATTCAAGATGTCTCATACCACCTTGAACATCTCATTCATTTTAATTTTACCCAAGGTGTCCCATACCACTTTGGGTAATCCAATTTCTTAGTCCATTTAGTGATATTTCATAAAAATGAATTATGTAAATAATAACTAACATAATTTATGAATCATTACACACTTTACATGATGTGACAGTTCTCACTAAAAAAAGGGGCAAGGACAAATTAATGACATACATAGTTTAGTACAACATCCTTTTCACTAAGGCACATACAACAACAATATACTAAATGATGAATCTTTGTCATTATAAATCTTTTTAAAAAGGGGGAAATCTTAAGAAAAACACATGAAATCAATTACGGTGGTAGACGGGCCCTTGAACCCAAAATACATATTCTATCATAAAAATTCAACAGGGCAATGTTAGATAAGACTTTTTAATAAGACATGCCCATTTGTGTGTAAAAAGAAAAAAAACATGTTGGTTTAGAAATCACACAATTCATAGCTTAATAAAATCATCCCAGCATCCAAGAATAGTTTAAGTCCTCCTATAAAAGGAAATATTCTTATAAGTATATACACACGTGCACATATATATATACCCGAAGTGTATATATGGGTTTTACACGATTAAAAACAAGTTTATTAAATTCCTCAAAGTTTCCAACCATAATTCAATTACATGGTTGAAACTAAATTCATATAAGGTTTGTTATAAATGTATCTATGTATAAAAATTAAGGTTTTACAAACATAACTTCACTTAAACCAAAAGAGCATAGTTTGCAAATATATTTCTAAAAATTTCATCTAAATATTGATGCCAATATAGGTCGGGTTAGGAGAAAACATTCACGAACTATATATATATATATACATACCCTATACATTAAAAACTAGGTTGAGATATATTTAGTTTTTTTTTTGAAAACCGAAATATAAAATCGTAAAATAAACAACCTGGGAAATTTGTAAACGAGCTTGTACGAAGTTTATATACCATTCACATATATATGAAACCGTATATACACAATGTATAATAACTGGTACACATGTGAGCAGTATATACAGGTTTCGAAAGAAAATTGGAAAACAAGGTATATACGTACCCTCATATATAAAACCACTAGAAACCCGAAGGTCGACTTCTTGAAGGAAGAACCGAGGGGGTATTTATACATCGAGTTTATATAGGTAAATATGAGTTGTGTTTAAACCGAAAGTTCCTTTTAAAGGAAGATAAGCATGCAGGAACAACCCATTAAAATTACGAAGGCCAAGATCTCTGACGGCAAAGAATCCCGAGAGGGTTATATTTAAGTATATACATTTATATAAACTATATATATATATACACCGTGAATATAAAAAAAGGAGGTTGTTCCGAAACGTTTCAAGAATGCAATAAAACCCTTACTGTGCTTGAGGAGGAAGCTCGGAGCCGACTGCTGGGTGTCCGTGGAGAAGAAGGAGGATGAGAGGAAGGGGCTGCCTCGGGCTTCAACAAAGCAGGGAGGTTTTATAATGGCCTCGGTGCCTCGTTGGTGTCCCGACCCAGGTGTAGACCGACGTGGGGAAGACGGGAGAACATGGACCTAGGAGGGGGGTGTGCTCGGTAGTCAAGGAGTAGTGCGAGGGAGGGAGGGGCCTGGCGTCCTTGGTGCAGGTCTACAGGCGCAGGGCCGCGGTTATAGGAAGAAGACGGGGGGAGGCACGGTTTGCTTGGTGTGAAAAGAAACGGACGGCGCCGATTCGTCCTTGGTGCGATCGAACGGTTGGGGTGTGGAGATGTGATGATCGCTTTAGAGGAATTGGAGGGTCGAGATCAAATCTCGAAAGAGATCAGGTGGCTTTTGAAACGCGGGGGAGGTATCGCGTTTAAAAACAGGCTGGACGGCTGAGATCGACGCGGAAGTCGATTGGACGTCTCTGGTCGCGCGGAGCACGTCCCACATCGAAACCGAAAGGTTTTGAGGCGCGGTATAAATATCAAGCCGTTCGGGTATCGGTGCAATAGCACAACACACACGGACACGGGACCTTATACACGGGTCCCTCCCCACCCCTGCGGGCCTTGGCCCACCGACACGCAGCGCGAGCCGTGGCCTTATACACGGGCCCGCACGCAACCTGGGTAACCTATGCACGGCCCTGCCCAAGCCTCCATCCTGGCTGGCTCCCGAAACGCGCACGCACACACCTGGGGAGCCCGATGGCGGTACCTCGGGTCCCTATGGGGTCTCGGCCTTGGCCTGAGGGCTTGTCCCCTGAGGATGCCCTTGGCTGGCCGGGACCCACTCCAGTTTTTATAAGAAATTAGTTTTATTATATACTTAGCTCAAAATATAGTGAAATGTAGGAATTTAGTAAAACAAACAGTTTTAACTCAAATTGTTAGAACAAATTTCAAGTTTAGATAAAATATTTTAACTCTTGATCTAAATTTTTAAAAGATATACCTTTTATACAATACTAATAAAATAATTAGTATTTTCAAAATACTCTACTATCTGTTTTATAAAATTATTTTAAAGACCAAAAGTTTTCCCAAAATTTTTCATAATTTAAGAGATAAAAAGATATAATTATTATGAATTCCCTCTAAACATATAAAACCAAGTTTCCAACTACCTAGGTATTCATCGGGATTTTGTAAAAATGAGGAAATTTACTTTTAAGAATAAAAATGAAGAATATTCTATGAAAGAATGTTTTTAAGATTAAGGTTATGAGGGAATAAAACCGAGTTCTCTTTTAAAGTAATTTTTATTAGTGGGAACACAATGGTCGTTTTTTGAAAACCCAATGGATATAAACATAACGGTCATAACTCAAAGGACTAATATAAATTCAGGGGTGTGGGGTACCTCTTAAAACAGAACACCTGAACAGGAAGGATGGCTCTCCTCATACCATTGGCGTTGAGCATATGTGCCGTGGCCCTGGCAATTATACTTTTCACGCTGATGGACCCTGAGGATGATGACTATCTGATTGCCCGCGTTGTGGTTCTTTGTAGTCTTGCAGTGGCCGTGTTAGGTCTTGTACATGGTACACTCAACTAGTTGGGTCTCGTAGTAAAGTAATGTTTTAATAAATGTCAGTTTACCTTATTCTATATGTTTTATTTCATTTCTAATTCCTTATTAGCAAAAAAAAACAGGAGGCATTAATACAGGCATAACACTTCTTACATAAACCAGTTCATAAAACCAGGGGAGTCACACAGTTGATGGTCAGAAATGATATCCTTTACTGAGGATTTATTGTTTCATTAATCAGTGTCAAGGAGCCTAGGTGTTCATGAAGATTGACTTGAGGTTTGGTTATCATCAGTTGCATGTTAGGCCATCCAATATATGTCTTACAGACTTCCATAGCTTGTATGGTCTATACGAGTATGTGGTTATGCCGTTTGGTGTCATCAACGCACCTGAAGTTTTCATATCGCTTATGAACCAAGTGTTCCATCCATATTTTCATTCTTTTCTGGTGGTCATTGTGGATGATATCTTGGAGTAACCTCATACTCGACATGACCATTCCACACATCATTAGATTGTTTTGAGTACACTCAGAGATCATCAGTTATATTCAATGCTCTCAAACTGCTACATTTGGATGGAACATATTCACTTCTTTGGTCGTGTTATCTTAGAAATAGAAGTATCACTTGACCCATTGAATGTGAGAGCAGTAGTTTCTAAGGAGTATCCGAATAATTTCTTTGAGGTATGGAGTTTTCTAGGGCTGGATATTTGCTAAAATCATTTTATACAAGGTTTTTAATGCTTATCAACATGAATGATAGGCCGAACTATTAAGGGTGTGATGTACATGTTGTCAAATTCTTACGATTTAGACTTTTTGGAGATGAAAGGGAGGTTTACTTCCGCACTGATACTAGTATTTCCAGATCCAGGAAAGAGCTATACTGTATATTGGGTTGCTTCCGGTATTGGGATGGGAGTTGTGCTTATGCAGGGAGAAGGAGTCATTGTGTACAGTTCTCGGCAGTGGAGGACACGTGAGAAGAACTACCTGACACACGGTCTAAAGCTAGCTATAGTTGTTCATGACTTACACTATTAGGGACATTATCTTCTAGGATATAATTTTGTGATTTTCACCAACCACAACATTCTCATGTATATCTTCACTTGGCACATTTTGAATTTGAGACAATGAAGGTGGGTTGAGTAACTTTAGTCCTTTGACATTGAGCATGCCTACATGCCTGGAAAAGGAAACACTGTGGTTGATGTGCTGAGTCGGTGGACTCAGATACGGGTAGTTCAGGAGGCTAGTAGGAAGTGGCTACTTATGGCTATGTTATCTGAGATGCATTTGGTGGTGCATAATAGTCAAAGGAAGACACTTATTTTTTTGTGGTCTTTACCTCTACTCTACATGATCAATTGAGAATGAGGATGCTATCAGATTCTAAGGGCATTGTCTTATGGGAGAGTGTTTTAATAGAGGACCCTATTACATGATGGAATATATGATAGGATGAGATCTTGTGGTTTCATGGATGCGTGTGGGTGCCAACAAACATACATGAGGAGATGATGTGCGACTTTCATTCCTCTATTTGGGAAGTTCATCCAGATGTCACCAATATGTATCGATATCTACACCATCAGTGTTGGTGTCCATATATGATGGAAGATGTTGTTAGTTTTATCATGAGGTTTTCCACCTGTCAGAAGGTGAATTTGGAGCATCAATGACCAGTATGGAGTTTACAGCAGTTACCAATTATCGATTGGAAGGGAATGATGTAATGATTGAATTCATCACAGGTTTTCCAAGGAACCTTGAGGGAATGAAGCAGTTTGGGTTGTCATAGACAGAATAACGATGGTTTTTCACTTCATTCCAGTCAAGGATAACATCAGTGTTGATGAGCTAGGATGACGGTACATATGAGTGATTTTACATCTACATGGAGTTCCAAAATACATTATTATAGATAGGGACACCTATTTTACTTCTCGGGTCTGGAATAGGCATCAATGTGCTTTGGGTACACTGGTACTTCTGAGTAAAACATATCATCCAAAGAGAGACGGCTAGTCTGAGAATATGATTCAAGTACTAGAGGGTGTTCTTCGAGCATGCATCCTAGATTTTAGAGGTTCTAGGGAGATGCACATACCTCATGTATAGTTTTCATATGATAATAGTTTTCAAGAAACCATTCAGATGGAACCTTATGAGGCCTTGTATGGTTGGATATATTGATCACCCTTATACTGGCTCGAGGTAGGAGAGGCAACTAGGCTGGGACCTCGACATGTCTTGGAGACCACATAGGAGATAGTGTCGATTCAGATCATTTGATGTTTTCAAGAGAGTCGGTCATGTTGCCTATCAGTTGCAGTTACCTTAGAGGTAACATGATATTCATGATGTCTTTCACATTCCTTAGCATCAGCATTACTTCTCAGACCCACATCATCTTTTTCAACCTCAAGAGGTTGAGTTAGAGGTGGATGAATTTTTTAAAGGGTATCCTATCTAGATTTTTGAATGGAGTGTGAAGGTTCTCCATGGCCGGTATGTTCCTATATTATGATTGCTATAATATCACTGGCGAGAACAGGATGATACCAAGGATACAATGGATGATGTATGATCACAATGGCCAGAGCTGTTCCAGGTTTCTTCATCTAATAAACTTTGTTAGGGAAATTAGAGGTTGAATTTCTTTATGGGGGATGTTTGAAAGAACCCAGATCTTCTTTTTTGTTATGTTTTTCCTTTTTGGTTTTTTGTTGAGAAAAAGTGGGGTTTCTAGAAATTTCAAGAGTACACGCCGTGTAACTTAAGTACACACCGTGTACCTGATTTCCTTGGGTGATTGTGTGTAGGATGCGAAATGGCCAGGCAGAAGGTCATCTGTGGTGACCTGGAGACGACCTATAGTGGAGGTCGTAAATGGAAGATAAACGCCATGTACTTTTAATTAACATGTTGTGTACTTTTTTTCATTAAATGAAACATTGTCGTGACTGAAAAATATAACATGATTCTTCTTGGCCTATTTCTTCTAGGACTGTTTATAGAACCACATATCTTCAACATGCCCCCGAATCTTCATCCATTCCCCGAAATGACAGATGTCTATTGCATTGGAATCACCACGGTGAGTTCACCATTCTTCTTGAACATCATCTCCCGATTTCTCCTCTTCCATAATATATCGTCGGAGAAATGTCTCAAGATATATTTATAGATCTATGGAATTATAGGGCAATTCAAGGCCTAGGGTTCACATATAGTCATCTCACGACACAGAGGTATGTGGTATATTCCATTCATAGTTACTCTTCTAGTTATATGTGAAAAAGTTACCAATACAATCATTCAGGGTATTGTGTGTTTATGGTTTTACCCCTTTTTTCTCGATATGCATTGTTTTATTGGATATAAGTTAATTGTTTGAGAATAGGGATATATCTACAAGGCTATGGTGGTTTTTCCCATGTTTGCTTGTTTCTTACCGTTTGATCTCACCTTGCATGTTAGGATGTTGCTTTCTTTCTATGCCTAGTATTGTTGGGTGGAGTGATTATTATTTGACATGCTATGTTTTGATGTAGTTGTTTATCCAAGGAGTTCTTGAGGTTTACTTTGGGATCTGATTATTGTTTTTTCATGATTTCTTTACATAGGGTTGCAGAAACCTAGGGTAGTGTGACCGTAGGGGAAATTGATTCTGAGGTCTTTCCCTTAGTGTGTGTTTTAATTATCACACAATGAGACCATAGGGGAATTGAAGTTGAGTGCTCCCTCAGAGTTTCTATAGTTATGTTATGAGGCCAAAAGAAGAATTGATGTTGAGTGATTCATCATAGTGTCTATAAGTTACTATTAAAAGTCTATTAGGGGAATTGACGGTGACTGATTCCTCAAAGAGTCATCGATCAAACATGAATATATGGGGAATTGATGGTGAGTGATTTCTCAGAGAGTCTTTGCTACATCTTCTCTTACATTTTGAACCAGAGGGTATAGGCTAGGAGAACTATCTAGAGTGTTTTTCATATTTTTTGGTCGATTTAATACTTAAATGTAAGTGATTGTAAGTAAAATTGTAGGACTATTTATGTTTCTGTACATTTGTGTTCACTGCATAATATTTCTTATTTTCTGCCATATATATTCACTGACTATTACACACAGATCATTGGGTGGTTTCCTACATTTATTACTCTCACACACTATTTGGGACATGGTTTTGGGGCCAAAAAGATTATATTGATGCTGGTATAGATAAGGGCCATCGCCCCTCTACTACAAGTACACGATTGTTGTGGAGCTGGGGAGAATAGGACCAAGCTGATGCTTACTATGCTATGGAGTTTCTTACTTGATTTTATTTTTTACATTGGTTTAGTAATTTATTCCAGTATTGTTATTTCTTTGATTCTTTCCCAGACATATGATTCATGCGTCAATTATATATTAGTGTGTGTTCTCTAGTTGTTTATTATTTCTGTAATTTACTTATTGCATGTTTTGCTACTTTTCCTATTGATATCTATTTTACTTATTCTATTTCACACTTCCAATAAGGTTATAGTTTCCCCACTATCAGATCCAAAGCCATCGCTACTAATAAGTAGCCTCTTTCGATCAGGGAAATGAGCTTGAAGCTATGTGACCAATAGGGTACAGGGAACCTCTGGGTAGCTCCCGAAACAGGGATGTTACATAGTGGTATCAAATAAATTCTTTTCTTCTTGACATACTAGTTCGAACCTATATCCAAGGATATGAAGTAATGGGTTCTTGGTAATAAGATGTACCTGGGAATAGCTACCCCGTGCAAAGGGAAAATCCAATTCACCTTTTTATTTTAATTTTTTCGGGTATTTCAATGTTACAGTTGATTTGATTTTACGATTAGTTGATTCACATGTTTTGTATTGTTATTTTTTGGTATTATTAATGTTCTATTTCTATTTCTACCCGATGATATGAGGGTATATCATCTCATGCATCATATAATAACTTGATAGAGATAAAATGTCATGCATTCGTTCCATACCATATGCTTCATTAGTTATTCCATGTTGTTGTGATAGATGTTGTGGGAGATATGCATGATGTTGGGATAGATTCCTTGATAGAAAACCATATATTTGATAGGGTATTGGACTGTGTATGGTTTGGTTTGAATGATTTCCAAAAATTTGTTCTTAAGGTGTTATGGGCCCTTAGAGATCAATATTTGGTGGATCATTATATTGTTATTCCTTGTGAATGTCATGTATAATATGGAAAAGTTTGATTATTGGGGAGTATGGAACCTCAGGATATGAATTTGGCACAATATTGTTCGTTTCTATGTTTTTCTGGGCTTCCAGTGTTTTTTTGAGGATTACTGTCCGAAGAAACCTAGAACACATGGCGTGTAATAACAAATACATTCCATGTGTCATTGTTTTCAGGAAGGAACTACTTTTTAAGTACACAGTGTGTACTGTATGTACAGACATTGTAGTGTCTAACCATGTCACTGGCTATGTGGGAAGAGACACAGGGTGGGGAAATCATGGAGGGACATGTCAGGTACTAGATGTACACACCGTGTTGTGGAGACCATGTCTCCACCCGTGTGACTAAATAAACTAATGGATAAAACATAGTTTATACACACCATGTCAATATTGAACATGTCATGTAGTGTGACCCTTGTATATGGCTGTATAATGACATAATGGGTCGGTGAAATATTTCTTGTACACATTGTGTCCATCTGGACCACACCTTGTAGACTGAGTCTGGAAACTGGCCGTGTAACTAACAAGAAGGGTCGGTGATGTTCATCTTGTACATGCTCTGTCTAACACTAACACGCAGTGTAGTCTAGTTCTAGGAGAACCATGTGGCTTAGTCCTATCGAAGAACTCAGGCAGGGGAAGAGTATTCAAGTACCTTTTGTGTGTTAGGACAACACGCCATGTGTATGGGGTGGTACACGACCTGATTTGGAAGAATTACACATCCATTTCAAGGCTTAAGGGAACACTCCTTGTAGGATTTATACACACTATGTATCCTTGTTTCGAAAAACATTATCGATTTCATTCTCTTGTACCCTTCTTACAAATCTATGATTCATTCCTTGTCAATCTTGCTCTAAGGCGTGAATTTGACGTTATAGAGTCATGCAACCAATATGTCTTCCGTGTAAAGCCCCGACCCCAATTCCCCAGAGTCAGTGCATTATAACATAACATTGGCATGATCATAGAAGATCAAGTCTCAAAAGAACGATTAGTTTAGTAGACTCGGAAACACTAAATGAATTCCTAAAGTCTACATTACATAATAAAATGAAAACTACAACAACATAGTCTCCATAATCCACACTCATATCCCCTTATACTATCTCTGCAGGTCATTAATAAAATACCTCTTCACTTCCTGGGAAAAATAAAACATAGAAATGGGTGAGCTTAGATTCCCAGTAAGGATAACAATATAGCAGAAATTTTTATCAATAAGCATAAAAATTTAAGTAAATGTATAACTAAAACAAAATACTTTTATACATGAACTTCAGAATAATATGGAAGAAATAAAATGAAATAATTCCATTTAATTAATTACATGGATATTATAATGATAGAATAATTACATGCAATATCAATAACTCCTTTCATAATAATGGAATGCATAATGCCAGACTATCATAACCACATATCCAAGGCCTCGTGCCAAGACTACAAAACATATTTTGTCAAGGCCTCGTGCCAAGACACTAGATTGTCTCATGATACCTACCGATGCATCAAGGAGTTTTATTGGGCTCCACCCGTCTCTTATTAAGTCCAATGCATTCCTCATATGAACAGGTGTAAACATAACATAATAATTCATATTAAAACTAGCATACGAAATGTCAATACGTTCTCCATTTAACAAGAATGGAATAAAACTAACACATCTATAGTAAAACATATCCCAAAACCTTCAATCCAATAAAGATGTTTTTATCATAATAAATCAACTTCAAATAATCTTAAAATCCATCAATGGATGTTGACATTGATGAAATCAAAACTATTTGAGAGAAATATATATTTTTTTAGATCATTAATAAGTCACATAATTAGAAAATAAACCATTTACTTTGAAAATATACTTATTATTTTGTAAGGGAAGCTTCGAAGATATTATAACGGCGGAAAATAGATGCACCCATCGTATAAGTTAAAAAAAGACATTCTTACATTAATTCTGTGGAAAAGGTTAAAAAAGACATTGTTTGGTAAACGATAGAAAGATTCCTTTATAAAACTTTTATAAAAAGTCAAAAAAGGGTATAAATGAATTTAGCTCATATTCTGTATAATAGTAAAAATGTTTTGAAATACATTTTTATCAAATATTTATTTGGATGATAAATAGGTCCTTGTAGATAATTATGTATAAACATCCTCGGATAATGAAGTGATTGTGAAATAAACCCTTACCTTGTACATTTCCTCGGTTGAGAGTATGTTAACCTCCTATATAATGGTGAAATAATTGTTATTAAATTATACAAGAATAATATACATATATATGATCTTTTAAACTTGATTTGTTAATAATATCTTAGTATTTTCATTGTTTAGGGTGTTAACTTACTCATTTTCTTTTATATATTTTGTTACATAAGCCATTTTTCTTATGGATAGGTTGTATATTATTCATATCTAGAATGATATCAAGTCCTTAAACATTTTTTTAATCATCTAATGAGAATTATAATTCCATGGATACAATGGGGAATGAATCTCATCACATTCTTGGAGAAGGTAGTCCGTACGTACGCACGAGCAACAATACCAATCTTTTGATATTAACATAATATATAATTGGATGGTATATTATACATACATAATAACTATCATGTTATATTTGTTATTTACATCAATTACATATCATTATCATACCCATCCATATAATAATGTTTTTGAATAACAATTACACCACAACGTGGAGATGGTAAGTCGTACGTACACACGTATGGTGACGTGTCATTCAAAGGATGGATTGAATACTGAATATGGTTGTTCCATATTTATAATAACATCACAGTATATTTATGATACTGGAGTTATTATTTTGGAATTAAAATAACAAATAAAGAATAATTTGAAGAAGAAAGGAACTTGAAAATGTGTGGTGAAAACAATACCTCTTCTTCGGGTTCTTCCTTTTGATTTGATCAAAAGGCCTCTTTAGGATGCCTTTCTGATCAAAATAAGGCCTATAGGTTGAATTTATGGAAGATGAGAGAGTATTTGGGTAGGGGATGGCCGAACCAAAAGTCTTTGAAGGTGTGAAGAATTGGTTAGAAGTTGTGTCCTTTTATAAGGGGGAGGAGGGGCACTTTAGGAAAAACATATAGTATTAATTTATAATAAATTAATATTCAGTTTCTAATGGCTCCAAAGTGGATTAATAATACTCTATGTTGGTTATGGGTTGAAAGTAATTCAACTAATAGATTTTAGGCAGGTTTGGGTCACTATATTAACCTTATCATTTAGTTTTAACTCTTAGTTAATTAGATTGACACTTGCCATTTCACTTTGTATTTTTATATTATATAGTTAATAGACAAACTATATACATTGAAGAGACCCCAAAGTGGTCTATTAATGATACAAATATCATGATATATTTCCTTTGGATGAACTATATATTTTTAGGAATATAATACTAATTTATAATATAATACTTGTTTTAAAGACTCATTTTTTCAATTTTGACAATATTTAATAATTGATTATTTGTTAAAGTCTTAAAAATTTTATTAATCATAAAAAGATTCATTTAATAAATCTTAACATTTCATTTTAGCCAATAAAATTCTTCGATGGCATCAAAACTTTGAAATTATATTTATTTTAACTTTTATAATACTAATTATTTGATTCTATCATTAATAAGGAAAATATTGCATCATTATTGTGTCAAAAATAAATTTAATTATTGAATGTCTAAAAAGTATAAATAAAATAAAATTATGTAGGAAATATTTTTATATTTATAATTAATATTTATAGTTGATATTATAACATATATAACCTTATGTAAAAATTGTTTTTCTAAAATATATATGCTTATGTCATTTTTGTATTAACTTTAACTTAATTAACATAAACTGTCATTATCACATAAAAGTGGCTCCATGGGGTCCCAAAATTCACACAAAGATTCCCATGGTCGGAAATGTATCAACCAATTGGTTTAGGACACGTTTTAGGGTAATTTAATATTATTATAATATTATTTCGTTACCCTTAGTTATCAGATTTACC
Source organism: Viscum album (assembly GCA_963277665.1). Classification (NCBI taxonomy): domain Eukaryota; kingdom Viridiplantae; phylum Streptophyta; class Magnoliopsida; order Santalales; family Viscaceae; genus Viscum; species Viscum album. Next base: position 164,033,761 of record OY728128.1, read on the forward strand.
ATTTAACCATGGTAAGTAAAATATTTACTGAAATAATTATTCAAAATGTTTAGAAATAATAGTTAGCTATTGACACAATTTGGAAATACTAATTCCAAATATGGAATCCATTTTTCCAAATTCAAAACACAGAAGTGGGACATGTTAATTTAAAATTAATTCCCGCTGTCAAAACAAAAAGCGTGTTTTTAAGAAATAATAACTATACAAAGATTGAAACTTGTTTGAGTCCGGTTTAAATGTGAAATTATGTCCAATGAAAAAAAGTGTATTATATGGTAAAAATATAATCTAAATTTTCTTAAAACCCACTAAAATTAATAATTTATCACTATTAATTATTCCGATTAAAAAGTTGTTTTTAATTAAAATTTACTAATTTTCACTATTCATAAAAAATTGAATGTTTTCATAAAAATACGAAAATTTCACCCTCTGCTAATTTCGATATTTTGAATCAAAAAATGATGTCCATTTTGAAAGATAATGTTTATAAAATTTCAAAACGTGGAAATTACTATTCATAATAGCTATTTTGATTGGTCACGGTGTGTTAGAATCTCGAAGTTGCGTACCGTGCAAGCTACTGAATTATTCAAAGGGAAATGTACCATGTAATCATGGGGTTTTACATTACCATCTTGTTTAATAAATTTTTTCCTCACAATTTGAAAATTTTCGTCGAAAATAAATTGTTTTGAAATAGATAATAACTTTGTGGAAAACCCATATCGGAAATAAGGTTAATAAAAATATAACATTAAAAGAAATAAAGAGAAGTACGAAGGTCACCCAAGATAGCCCATACTAGGATTATATGAAAACATGGATATGTACGAGAAACAAACCATCTTGGTCTGATGGAGAGTGGTAGAAAATAGGATTCGGAGAAAGATAACTACCTGAAAATCAAAAAAATTGTGATTGGTTAAATGGTCTTTGATTCCCCAGTAGGAAAAGTTAACTGACAACGTTTTTGTTTAAAGTTACCTTTCATAAAGTTGAGGAATTTGTATAGAAGATTTACTAATAATGTAAGGAAATATACTTACTTTTCATGTAGACTTTTATTCTTTAATAAATTTTTACCACAGACCCATCTTTCACTCTAAAAGTTAATAGAACTCAACAATATTCTATTTATCCAAACCGTATTGGTTCCAAAAATAAATTTTTAATTCCTCTATTATAACATCAAAAAAAAGAAAACTACATTATACACTCCAGGGACTTCACGTAGTCTAGTGGTAGGCAATAAATCCCAATTTCATTATTTTTGTGGGTTCGATTCTCACATATTTGTCCGATGCAACGGGTTGTCACACGGTCGGTGTGTTGTCCTTTTCATAAATATCCAAAAATAACATTAACAATACTATCCGATGTAAAATATAATACATTCCAACCTTTAAAATTATCCAAAATAATTTTGTAAACTCCCAGTCCAAAATTTATATGAATGGTAAACATAATGTAGATCATTTTTACCCCGTAATATCATGTGAATACCTTCATCATGTATTTTTTTAAAAATAAAACATCCTGAATTACCATAAAACCTTATTGATTACATTCATTCTCCCTTATTCCTTATAGAATACTATATATACTTCATCCATCCAAAAATGATGTAAACTACAAAAATTATGGAATATACAAATCTTGAATCAGTTTCAAGGAAGTCAAGAATATCCAATATAATTTACCCAAATCAACCATTTCTTATTCCAAAATCAGTACCTTAATATTAGACCATCTTAAGGTTTATCTTTCCTTCAACCATGTAATTTCCAAAAAGTTTTACTCGATGTAGAGTCACTTTTCATAGTACCATAATATCCCAAATCCTCAATGAAATAGTACTCCAGTACAATCCTTATTTATTTCCAATACATCATTGATACAACAATTTAATGAAATAATTCCAAAATAACAACCTAAGAACACTATTCATTCCTCTTCATTTTTGGTAGTATCATAACTTGATTATTATCCAATATCATCATTTGCGGCATATTCAAATGATTGGGACATTGGTTCGCATAGTGCCCAAACTCCTTACAGATGAAGAATTGTACATTTGAAACCTTTTTCTTACCCTTGCAGTCACGTACTTGGTGCCAATTTCCTCCACACCTATAACATACTCCCATTTCCTTCAAGCCTTTTCCAAGGTGATTCTTTCCACATTTATTACATATAGTAAAATACTTCTTTACCTTCTTCCCTTTATCTACCCTTCCCTCTATCATCCATTCCTTCTCTAGCATCCCTTCAAATCCATAGGACTCTGAGAATTCTTTACTTATCTTAACAAAAAATGATATTAATTCTTCATATGATGATAATACATGGGAGACAATTTCCGATATAAATTCTGGCTTATTACCATGAAAGATATGAAATTTCTTACTCTTTGGATCATGCATATTACTGGAGTTCACATTCCTTCTACCGGGCACCATTTCTACACAATGGCATACACTAGATGAGTTTATGAATAAGAATACCTAATCCCAAACATGTAAAACACTTAACATAAATTAAAAAGTTTATGGATATAATCCATAACCATAAAAAAATGTTTTCTTTTTAGATGTATATACTCATAAACCCTTCATAATGGTTTGTAATGAAAATGATAATTATCCTAATCATATCCCCCTAGAGTGTCATAACCATGAGTTATGCAAGGCCCGTTGTCGTGCACCAGTTCTTGTTTGAGTCTATCTCAATGAGGTGTTTTCGGGGTTTACCCCTAGATACATCTGTTCCAGAGCCGCCTCTACCTACTCATATCTAGAAAGGGATGTATTTTTCGGAAAACTCACAAAATCTCTACAATACCGAAATTTTATGAATTTATTCTATACTAATCCTCAAAGTCCATCTCAGGTCCATTTACTCTAATCAGAGTTTATCTAAATCTAGCTTCCAAGGTTTATACTAAACTTCCTATGATAAAAACTGTAATTCCCCCACACCAATTACCAAGAGTCGGTGCATTATTACATAACATTGGCATGATCACAAAAGATCAAGTCTCTAAAGACCTATTAGTTTAGTATCCTTGGAGCCACTAGATGAATTAATAAAGTATACGTTACATCATAAAATGAAAACTAAAACAACATAGTATCCATAATCCACACTCATATCCCCTCATACAATCCCTACGGGTCGTTAATAAAATACTTCTTCACATCCTGGAAAAAATAAAACATAGAAAGGGGTGAGCTCAGATGCCCTGTAAGGATAACAATATAGCAGAAACTTTCATAAATTAGCATAAACATTTAAGGAATTGTATAACTAAAAAAAATCCTTTTAAATTCGAACTTCATCATAATATTGTGGAAATAAAATAAAATAATTCCATTTACATATTCACATGGATATTCTACTAATCGAATAATCACATGCAATATCAATAAACACTTTCATAATGATGGAATGGATAATTCCAGACTATCATTACCGTGTAGCCAAGGCCTCATGCCAGGACTACAAATAAGATTTTGTCAAGGCCTCATGCAAAGACACTAGTTTGTCTCATGAGACATACCGATGCATCGATGAGATATATCGGGCTCCACCCGTCACTTATTATGTCCTATTCATTCCTCATATGAACAAGTTTAAACATAACATAAACATTTCTATTAAAACTAGCATACGAAATGTCAATACTTTCTCCATAAACCAAGAGTTGTATAAAAATAACACATCCACAATAAAACATATCAAAAAACCTTCAATACAATATGTATGTTTTGTATCATAATAAATCAACTTCAAATAAGCATAAAATCCATCAAAAGATGTTGACATAGATGAAATCAAAACTATTTTACAGAAATATATCTTTTTTTTGAAATCATTAAAAAGTCACATAATTATAAAATAAAACATTCACTTTTAAAATATCCTTATTATCTTGTAAGGGAAGATTCAATGGTTTATAATGGCGGAAAATTTCTGCATCTGCCGTATAAGTTAAAAAAAAGACATTCTTACCATAATTCTGACGAAAAAGTTAAAAATGGAATTATTTGGAAAACGACAGAAAGATTCCTTTATAAACATATTATAAATAGTCAAATAATGGTATAAATGACTCTATCCCATATTCTATAAAATATTAAGAATCCTTTGAAATACATTTTTAAGAAACATGGATGTGGATGATAAAGAAGTCGCAGTAGATAATTACGTACAAACAACCTCAGATAAGGAAGAGATTGTGAAATAAACCCTGAAAATGTACTTTTACTTGGATGAGGGTAGGTTAGCCTTCTTTATAATGGTGAAATAGTTGTTATTAAATTATACAAGAATCATATACATATTTATGATCTTTTACCATTGATTTGTTAACAATATCTTAGTATTATCATCGTTTTGGGGGTTAACTTACTCATTTTATTTTACGTATTTTCTAACATAAGCCGTTTTTTTTATGGATAGATTGTGTCTTATTCATATAAATAATGATATAAAGTCCTTAAAAAGTATTTTTAGTCATCAAATGAGAATTATAATTGCATGGATACAATGGGGAATGAATCTCACCACGTTCATGGAGACGGTAGTCCGTACCTACGCACCTGCGATAATATCATCATTTTGGTATTAAAATAATATATAATTGGATGGTATATCATATATACAGAATTATTATCATGTTATATTTATTATTTACATCAATTAAATATCATTATCATACCCATCCAAATAATAATGTTTTATGAATAACAATTACACCACGACATGGAGACGGTAAGCCGTACGTACACACGTATGGTGACATTTCATTCAAAGGATGGATAGAATACTGAATATGGTTGTACCATATTTATAATAACATCAAATTATATAGAACATACTAGAGTTATTATTTTTGAAACGAAATAACAATGAAAGATGAAGCTGAAGAAGAAAGGAACTTGAAAAACGGTGGTGAAAACATTACCTCTTATTCGGGTTCTTCCTTTTGATTTGATCGAAAGGTATCCTTAGGTTGGATTTCTGATCAAACTAAGGCCTCTATGTTGAATTTAGGGAAGTTTGGAGAGAATTTAGGTAGGTTTTTCATGACCCCAAAGGCATTGAAGGTGTGAATAATTGGTTAGAAGTTGTGCCTTTTTATAAGGGGGAGGAGGGGCTCTTTAGAAAAAACATAAAGTATTAATTTATAATAAATTAATATTCAGTTTCTAATGGATCCAATGTGTATTATTAAAATAATATGGTGGGGAGGGTTCAAATTAAATTTCACCAATTTATTTTAAACAGGTTTGGGTCATTATATTAACCTTATATTTTATTTTTAACTCTTAGTTAATTAGATTGACAGTTACCATGTCACTTTGTATTTTTATATTATATAGTTAATAAACTTACTATATACATCCAATATACCCCCAAGTAGTCCATTAAGGATACACCTATCATGTTATAAGTCCTTTTTATGAACCTTAGATTTTTAGGAATAGAATATCAATTAATAATATAATACATGTTTTAAAAACTCATTTATGTCAACTTTGGCAATATTTAATAATTGATTTTTTTGTTAAAGTCTTAACAACATTATTAATTCAAAAAAATCATTTATGAAATAATAAAATGTCATTTTAAACAATGGAATTCGTTGATGGAATCAAAACATTAAAATTATATTTATTTTAACTTTTAAAATACCAATTATTTGATTCTATCATTAATATGGAAAATACTACATCATTAACGTGTTATAAATAAATTTAATTATTGAATGTCAAAAAATTATAAATAAAAAACAATTATATTGAAAATATTTTTATCTTTATAATTATTATTTTTAGTCGAAAATATTACATATATATCCCTATTTAAAAATTGTTTTCCTAAAAGATATATGCTTATATTATTTTTGTATTTTCATTAACATAATTAATATAAAGTATCATTATCACTTACATGTGGATCCATGGGGTCCCAAAATCCACCCAAAGATGTCCATGGTCAGAAATGTATCATAAAATACGGCTAGGACACGTTTTAGTGTATTTTAATATTATTATAATATTATTTTGTTACCCTTATTTACCAGATTTACACTTTAACCGTGGTAAATAAGATATTTACTGAAATAATTATTCAAAATGACTAAAAATAAGAGTTACCTATTTATACATTTTTGAAATCGTGATTTAAAATATGGAATCCATTTTTACCAATTCAAAACTCATAAGTGGAAGAAATTAATTTAAAATTAATTTCCACTGTCAAAACAAAAAGCATGTTTTTAAGAAATAATAACTATCAAAAGATTGAAACTTGTTTATGTACAGTTTAAATGTGAAATTATGTCCAATGAACAAAATTTTATAAAATGGTAAAAATATATTCTATATAAACTTTAAAATCACTAAAATTCATAATTTATCACTATTAATTATATAAATTAAAAAAGATGTTTTTAATTAAAATTTAGTAATTTTCACTATTCATCAAAAATGGAATGTTTTTAGAAAAATACCAAAATTTCACCCGAGGCTAATTTCGATATTCAGAATCCAAAAAAGAAGTCCTTTTGGAATGATAAAATTCATAAAATTACAAAAAGTGGGTATTAGTATTCATAACGGCTATTTTGATTGGTCACAGTGTGTTAGAATCTCAAAGTTGCATACAATGAAAGACATTGCATTCTTCAAAGGGAAAAATACCATGGAATCTGGGGGTGTTACATTCCAGTTGTTAGCTAGTTATAGGGCAGTGATCAGACACTAGATAGGTCTGATCTTGGACTACCAGTGGATCCTCCAGTTATTCCAGTCTTGGAAGCATCCATCATCCCAGATATAGGTGTTGAGGCACAGTTTCAAAAGGGATTTGGAGGTTTATCCATAACATCTAGGGAGTACCACATCCTACATCGTTGATGGAATAATTGACATGGGTCATTGCGTATAAGAATCATCCCACATTATCATGGGTTGGAGGACCTCATACTACATAGTCCTGGCTATAAGCCATGATGATGATATTCGAGAATCTAGAGATTCCTCCTGATAGGAGGGTCAAACTAGATGAAAATATGCTTCGAGATTCTACCAAGAGATAGTGGGATGTGTTCACACATGGGGGACACCAGCAGGTTATGGTTTGGGATGACTGTTAGCATACATTCTACAACTACATTTACCAGGAGACCGTGAGTGCCAATTGTGCCTGAGAGTTCATGAGTTTAGAGAAAGGTACTCTTTATGTCATGGAATATTCTTATCTCATCACAGAGCTAAAACTCTTTACACCCTTTCTTGGGGGAGATGAGTTATTCATTACATGGATGATTGAGTATGGTCTCAGGAAGGATATTCGGGCTCAGGTGAACATATTCAGGTTGGATTCTATATCATCCATAGTTAACCGGGTGCTAATCATGGAGCACAACCTGAGGGATTTTGAAGCTGTGAGCCAAGGAGGTTCTCCATAAAGAGTCAGTAATTCTCTAGATGATACCTAGAAGTGCCACAGGGAGCCTACATGTGAAGATCCGAGTAGGTGGGATGCACCTTCAGGTAGTGATGTGGTATGATATGTGTGCAGGAAGGTCAGGAATACCAAACCACATTTCCTGAGAGACCTAGTGGAGTTCCGATCATGTGGAAAGATCGGCCATCTTCAGCACTTCTTCCAGATCTTTTCACTAGTATCTGATGACATGTGTTTTTCTATGACTCCTCGTTCGGGAGAAGCTCTACAGGTTTCTCACTATTCAGGGAACAAGAGTTATTTCGGCCATTCATGCCATGGTGGAGGTCTCGAAAATGGTATCCAATCACAATTCATTCAGTAATAACTTGGTGGATCAGCTCTGGGTGGTCAGACAAGGTAATAGGGCCGTGGTGCAGGTCATACTTTTTCATTGGAGCATACCCAACAGGAGAAGGATCTCAGACCCTCTATAGTTCTAGGTATGATCCTAGTTTCCTCAGTTTTAGCTTTTAAACTTTTTTATATATAGGCTTTACATATATTTATATGTGTTTCTATTGTGGAGAGAATTGGGCTATGTATATTTTCTTCTGGTGACATCTTGACGATAGACACTATGTTGGGGACAAGAAGAGCTAGTGTACGACAGTGTAAGGAGTTCCCTTAGAGGTTTGTGGGTGTCATTTCTTTTGGGAACATTATGTCATAGTGATGAAGCGATATGATCTCATTCATGGAAGTGATTGGTTAGTTCCCTTTAAGGCAGTTGTCGATTACTATAATCGTAGGGCTAGTTTCACATTACTAGAGGGCAGATCGTTTCTTCATACGGGCAACTGGGATTTCCAGGCGAGAAAAGTGTGACTGGAGCATCATTTGATGGAAAAGGTTACATACCAGATTTCTAGTCTGTGTCTAGATGACCAGGGGACTTCACAGAAGGACTTTCCTTTAGTGGTGGATCATTTCAGTGATGTCTGTCCAGAGGAATTTTTAGGTTTTTGTCCAGATCGAGGGGTGGAATTTTATATTGTTCTCTTACTAGGTTCATCAAATGTGTCCATTACACCTTATATAATGTCTACACTAGATTTATATGTTCTCAAGAAGTATTTTGAGGAGTTTTAGGCAAAGGGTTTCATCCGACCTAGAACTTCTCCATAGGATTCACTTGTCCTGTTTGCGAAGAATACGAATGGTACCCTCATATTTAAGGTGGATTATCAGATGTTGAACCAGTTGATGGTCAAGAACCGATATCCTTTACATAGGATTGATGATTTCATTAATCTGTTTCGAGGAGCCTGGGTGTTCTCGAATATTGACTTGAGGTCCAGTTACCATCAGTTGCATTTTAGACCATCCAATATACCTCTTACAACCTTCTGAAGCAAGTATGGTCTATACGAGTATGTGGTTATGTAGTTCGGTGTTATCAACGTACCTGTTGTTTGCATGGCACTGATGAACCGAGTGTTCCCTCCATATTTTCATTATTTTGTGGTGGTATTTGTGGAAGGTATCTTTTAGTAACTTAATACTCCACATGACCATCCCACACATCATTAGATCGTTTTGAGTACATTCAGATATCTTCAGTTATATGCTATGCTCTCAAAGTGCAGCATTTTGATGGAACAAATTCACTTCTTGCACCAGGTTATTTTAGAAATAGGAGTATCGGTTGACCCATAGAAAGTGAGAGCAGTAGTTTCCTAGGAGTATCAAAAGAATATCTTTGAGGTATGGAGTTTTCTAGGGATGGATGTTTAATAAAATCATTTTATACACAACTTTTCATACTTATGAGCATGAAGGACAGGACGGACTAAGAAGGGTGTGATGTACATGTTGTCAGATTCTTGTGAGGTAGCCTTTATGGAGTTGAATGGGAGTTTTAATTCTGCATTGATACTAGTATTTCCAGATCTGGGCAACATCTATATTGTATATTGTGTTACATCCGGTATTGGGCAGGGATTAGTGCTTATGCAGGGAGAAGGAGTCGTTGTGTATGGTTCATGGCAGTTGAGGCCACATGAGAATGACTACCTGACACACGATCTCGAGCTGGCTATAGTTGTTCATTCATTACACTGCTGGGGACATTATCTTCTAGGAGATAATTTTATGCTTTTCATTAACCACATGGGTTTCAAGTATATCATCACTCTTCACAATCTAAAATTGAGACAGTGAAGGTGTGTTGAGTAACTTTAGTCCTTCGACTTTGAACCTGCCTATATGCCTGGGAAAGGCAACGCTGTGGTTGATGTGCTGAGCAGGTGGACTCAGATACATGTAGTTTAGGAGGCTAGTAGGGAGTGTCTTCTTATGTCTTTGTTATCTGATATTCATTTGGAGGTGCATGACATTCAGGGGCAGATGCTTATTTTTTTGTGGTTGTTACCTCTACTCTACATGATCTATTGAGAATGACGAAGCTATCAGATTCTAAAGGCCTTGTCCTATGGAAGACTATTTCAGGAGAGGACCCAATTACATGATAGACAGTAGGAAAGTATGAGATCATGTGGTTTCGTGGATGCGTGTGGGAGCCAACAAACATACACGAGTAGATGATGTGAGACTTTCATTCCTCGGTTTGGGTAGTTCATCCTGATGTCACCAATATGTATAGAGATCTAAACCGTCAGTATTGGTGGCCATGTACAATGGAATATTTTTTTAGTTTTATCATGAGGTTTTCCACCTCTCATAAGGTAAATTTGGAGCATCAACGACCAGTAGGGAGTTTAGAGTAGTTACCAATTCATGAGTGGAAGGGAATGATGTCGCGATGGATTTCATGACAGGTTTTACATGGACACATCGAGGGAATGAAGCAGTTTGGGTTGTCATTGACAGACTCACGAAGGTTTCTCACTTCATTCTGATCAAGGAGAACTTCAGTGTTAATAAACTGGGATGGCTATACATCTGAGCGATTATACACCTAAATGGGGTTCCAAACTCCATTATTATAGATAGGGACACCTGTTTTACTTCTCGGGTCTGGAAGGGACTTCAAAGTGATTTGGGTACACTTATACTTCTGACTACAATATATCATCCCCAGACAGATGGAATGTCTGAGTGTATTATTCATGTACTAGAGGGTGTGCTTTGAGAATGCATCCTTGATTTTCGGGGTCCTAGAGTGAATCACATACCTCTTCTATAGTTTTCCTACAATAATAGTTTTCAAGAAACAATTCAGATGGAACCTTTTGAGGCCTTGTATGGTAGGCCATGTTGATCAACCTTATGCTGGATGGAGGCAGGAGAGGCAGCTAGGCTGGGACCTCAACTTGTCTAGGAGACCACAGGGGAGATAGAGTTGATTCAGAAGAGGATGACTATTGCACAACATAGCCTGAAGTATTATGCCAATCGACAGAGACAACCTCTGTAGTTCGAGGTCGGAGATAAGGTTTTTTACATGTCACACTGAGGTTGGGAGAAAGTTGGATTAAAAGACAAGTCATTCTTTCACCGAGGTATGTCGGACTGTTCAAGGTTTTCGAGAGAGTTGGAAATGTTTCTTATCAGTTGCAGTTTCCTCATAGGTAACTGGCTATGCTTGATGTCTTTCATGTTCCTTAGCTTCAACATTACTTCTCAGACCTGTCTCATGTTTTTCAAACTATAAATGTTGAGTTAGAGGAGGATACTTCTTTCAAAGAGTATCCTATCTAGATTTTTGAACTATGTGTGATGGTTCTCCATGGCCGGTATGTTCCTCTATTATTAGTGTTATATCATCACATGCGAGTACATGAAGATACCTAGGATACGATGGATGATATACGATCACAGTGGTCAGATCTATTCTAGGATTCTTCTTCTACACAACCATGTTAGGGAAACCTGAGGTTGAATTTCGTTATGGGTGATGTTTTAAAGAACCCATATATTCTTTTTGGGTATGTTTTTCCTTTTTTGGGTTTTTTGAGAAAAAGTGTAGTTTCTGGAAATTTCAAGAGTACACGTCGTGTACTTTATGTACACACCCTATACCTAATTTCCATGGGTTACCATTTGAAAGCTATAAAATGGCCAGGCACATGGTCATGTGTGGTGACCTGGAGACCACCAAAAGAGGAGGCCGTAAAAGGCATATACATGCCATGTAATTTTAATGAACATGTCGTGTACTTTTTTTCATTAAATGGAACAATGTTGTGTCTGACTGATAGAACATACTTTTTCTTGACTTATTTCATCCAAGAGTGTTTGTACATACACATATATTCAACAAGACCCTTAATAGATGTTCTTTCTCTAAAATGACATATGTCTATTGAGTTGGAATCACCATGGTGAGTTCACCCTTTTTCTTGAACATCATCTCATGATTTCTCCTCTTCCGCAATATATCATTGGTTAAATGTCTTAAGCAATTTTTGTAGATCTAAGGCATTCTATGGTGATTCAAGGCCTGGGGGTCACGTATATTGATCTCATGACACGGAGGTAGGTGGTTTATGCCTCTCATAGTTAGTCTTCCTGTTATATGTGAAAAAGTTCCCAATACACTCATTAGGGTTATTGTATGTTTATGGTTTTACCCCTTTTTTTCTTAATATGAATTGTTTGATTGGATAGAGGATAATTGTTTGATAATAGGGTTATCTATTCCAATATATGGGGGTTTTTCCCTTTTTTTGTTTTTTACTGTTAGGTCTAGCCTTTCCTGTTAGGATGCTGCTTTCTTTCCATGCCTAGTATTGTTGGGTGGAGTGATTTTTATTTGACATTCTATGATTTTATGTAGTTGTTTATCCATGTAGTTGATGAGGTTTTCTTTGGCTGCTGATTAACATTTTTACATGATTTCTTTACATGATGCTATGGGGAAGCTGGGGTAGTGTGACCCTAGGGTAAATTGATTTTGAGGGAATTCCCAGAGTGTCTATTTTTATTATCAGGTTGCGAGACCATAGGGGGGACTGACCATCAGTGCTCCCCCAGAGTGTATATAGTTATGTTACAAGGCCACATGAGTAATTGAATTTGGTTCTTCCTCATAGAAGTTATAGGTTACCATTAAAATTCTATAGGAGGAATTGCCTGTGAGTGATTCCTCACAGAGTCTTTGATCACACATGAATATAGGGGGAAATGACAGTGAGTGCTTCCTCAGACAGTCTATGTTATATCATATCATTTATTGTGAACCATAGGGGTTAGGCTGTGAGATATACCTAGATGGTTGTTGTATTTGGTATTTTGTTTATTAAATACTTAAAAATAAATGTTTGTAAATAAACTGTTTGACTATTTACTTTTGAGTACTTCTATGTTCACTGCTTCTTTATTTATATTGCCTACCATATATATTCACTGAATAATAGGAACTGATATTTGGGTGGATGCCTGCTGAGATTAGTCGTACACTCTATTTGGGATGTGCATTTGGGCCGAAAAAGATTATATTGCTGCCGGTATAGATAAGGGAAAGCATCACTATACTTTTGGTACTTAATTTTTGTGGAGCTAGAGAGCATGAGAACTAGCTGAGCATGGAGATGTTGTGGGGAAGTTTACAAGCTTTTCTTTTGTACATTTTTTAGTAATGTATTCTACCATTGTGATTTGTTTGTATAGTTTCCAAGCCATATGTATCAGGAATCATTTATATATATGTTTGTGTGTATCTGTGTGTGCTCCAATTATTTATTACTTCCACTATTTACTTATTGCATGTTTTACTCCTTCTACTATTGATATCTATTTTACATTCACTATGTTACTCTACCAATGAGGGAAAAGTTTCCCCACTATCACACACAAGGACCATGCAGCTAGTTTACCACCTTTGGAGTTTGGGGAAATGTGCTTGATTCCATGTGACCAACTGGTTATGGGGCACCTCTGGGTGGCTCCCGAAACCAGGACGTGACAAAGGTACACCAAGAATGAACAACATAAAAAACACCAAGATGGAACACCAATATAGAAGACCATGAAGGAACACTGCAAAGGAGGACCATGATGGAACACCATGAAAGAACATCACAAAGGAACACCACTAAAGAACACCATGATAGAACACCAATAAGGAATACCATGAAGGAGCACCACAAAGAAATGCCATGAAGGAACATCTTTAAGGAAAATCCTGAAGGAACACCATAAAGGAACATTACGAAAGAACACCACTAAGGAATATCATTAAGGAACACTAGAAGGGAAGGCCGTGAAGGTACTCCATGAAAAAACACCAGTAAAGAATAAAATGAATGCATACCATGATGGAACACCAAGAAGAAACCCAAACAAGTAAGTAAATGAAGGAACACTATGAAGGAACATCACAATGGAACACCACTAAGGAAGAATATAATGGAGCCCCATAAAGTAACACCATTAAGGAACTCCACCAAGGGAAACCACAATGGAACACCACGAATGAATACCACTGAGGAACACCATGAAGGTACTCCAATAAGGGACACCATGATGGAAACCCACTATGGAGTACTATTAAGTAACACCATGAAGGATCCCCATGTTGGAACACCCCTTAGGAAACCCACGATGGAACACAATGAAGGAAAACCACTAAAAACACCACGAAGGAACACCACTATGTAAGACCACATATGAACACTGTGAAGGAACATCCATATGGAAGACCACTAAGGGACACACGAAATATAACACAAAATAATAAACAATGAATACCACATATAAATACACAAACAATACCACACAAAAATACAAAAATTATTCCACATAGAAATAAATGATGTACACCACATAGATATCATATAGTATGTATGCACAATTATTAGACAATAGAAAAAAAAAGCAGGATTATCATATGTAGTCCTAAGAACACCCAATATTGGTAAAACAAATATATTCAATAAAAAATACAATTTCGATAAAAAAATATTGTCGATAACTCATGGGGAAATGATAATTCATGAATCCCCCAATTCATGCAGTGACTATGTAAGATCTGACCCCTAGATTCCACTCAGAGTATGCTCGTTCAAAGGAAACTAACTCCCCATGAAATTTGGACAAGTTTAATCTTCCAAAAAATTAATTTAGAGTATCTATAGAGGATAGTATCATCACAAGTGTTCCAATGCAGTAAACAGATGTTCAAAAGGGAACACAGATTGAATGATATGGTTGGTTTTGTAAAAAATCCAAGCCCAGGCCGACCGACTGGACTCGAACTGGTCTGGCTGACCCAACCCACTAGGATGGCTTGAACCATTATTCTAGGATGCTAGTTCATTCCCACTGAGTACATGGCATGGTCATACACCCTGGGGTCTAGACCGCTGCATGCATGATAATTTCGAGCGCCACACAATGTCTAGCTAGATTGTGTGACAAGCTGGTCAATAGTTTTTCGTGCCACATTTCAGGCAGCTGCCCCAACTCCTCCACATGCACCATAGACACTTTGCAACTAGTTCCTCTGATGTAGCTCCAAGATGTGTCCTATATCACCATTGTGGACCCAGGTCACTACCTGCTACATGCTCCGCCACATGCTCTCATGCAATACATACATGAACAAGACCTCGTGCTCTACAATCAGTCATCGTGTTGGTGGCCCATCCATCTTTTTCCCTACCAGGTACCCAACCTCCCACTGATCCACATTCCACCTATTCCAAAACCTAGTCAAAGACACTACTCCAGGCACCACTGTTACCCATTTCCTTATGTGATTCCTTTAATTCCTTTACTATTTCCACATTGCGATATCGTTTTGGTTTTAGATCCATGATCTAAGATTTTATCACCATGAATCTAAGGTGAAAGGATCCTCACTTCATATTTTTTGAAGAATGTGGAGAAAAAAATGATTTGGGGAATGAGATAAATGAACATGAATACCCAAATAATGGATCATGTCCTTATTGTTTTTGCATCGATCCATTCATATTAGAATGATAACAAAGATAAAATTAATAGACAGATTTAATCCCCATTCAAAACCCAAAAAACAGTTATCCATCCTCCAAGAGCAGACGAATGGGGGATCAAACTTTTTATGGGATGGTCCAAATTATTCATTTGAATCTAATAGGGGAATGAAAATCCCCAAAATATCAGACACCCTATCCTGAGGTTGTATCGATCATTGACTGGGAATGGTTGCATCGACATCATTGACGAGATCTTCCAAATTCATTGGCACGACGATCTACAATCCGATCCATGATCCGTCATTTTCAGTCAAGATGATTATTTCTTCATGATCTCCCTAACAATTTTTTGTTGATCCTATGCTTTTGAATCTATCCATGGGATTTCATTATGAGGTTTTTTAATGGTTATAATCACTGCATCTCCAAAATAAATTATATTTAATTTATTTAGTGATGATTACATTATTTTGAGTTTTTCCATAGAAGACCAATGTCAAAAGAATTTAAGACCCGTCAAGGGAAGACATAATGTTAAAAATTCAACAGTAGTCCCAAAATTCCAATATCAGTCTCCCATCATTTGTTATTTAGATTTTAGGAATAAAATAATTTTTATTTATTTATCTTATTTATGGTTAAGTCTAAAAACTATCATTCATGGTTGGCTCAGGTCGTTCGATGATACAACTCATCTAAGGAGAAGTAACTTCTTTGAAGAAAATGGTAAACTAATATTTCTTGAACTGGGCACCGTTTAATAGTTAGTCTACTTTTTCAAGAAAACTACGCCTGTGTTTTGTTGAACACATATTTTTTTCAACAAACTATTTTAGGAACATCGGCCCTCAGAGTCCCACGTCGTCTTAGAAACTGATCTCATATCTTTCCCAAATCATTTTTAAAAATAAAATAATGAAAATATGAGTCATTAAATTCTCCCCACAATAGGTATTTACATCCCTAAAAGAAGAACCAAGGAATTCCCAAACATATGTGGGTAATGAGTTTGAATATGATCCTCCCCCTCATACATGCTCTTATAGAGATTCATGCGCCACCACCGAATGGACAGACAAATAATTATTGGACAATTAAGGGTCCTCCCAATTTGGAAAAACAATTTAACATGAAATCCTGTGTTATGCCTTCCAAAACTAGAATCATCCACTCAGTATTGTCGTCTGTATATGGGTGAAATATTGGGCCCATGCACAACTAAGACCCAAACACCTCCTGTAATCCCTTACAACATTGGGATGTAAAGTGAGTATGATGATTTTAGACCATCGTCAATGGGAATCCATGGAGTCAAACTCTCGCATGCCTGTAAGGGATTCTAAATCACTCTATTGAAGTTTTCTACCTAATTTCTAGGATGTGGGCCGAAAAGGGGGGTCGTTCAACGCTCACCCAATTGGTCTAGTCCCCCCTGGACATACACAATAAACTTGTTTGGATGTCTATCTATATTCCTCCCCCATTCCATTCCACCACATTAAGGGTTGAGTCAAACCTGCTAGAACTAGGTGCTCAAGCTACAATTTTTGACAAGGAATCTAGAAACAATCATGGCCACTACATTCATTATCCCCATACACCATTACTAATGTCAGAGGTCCCGATATATATTCAACGCATCTGAATGAACCATAAAAGGGTATTTATGGAACTCCCTGAGACCTCCTCCAATAATAGCTCCAGTAAAAATATGCATCCTCCCAAAAGAATGACATGATACCCACCTGTCAAATATCAATCCAGGGAAAGACTTATGGACATCCAAACATGTAATATGTCATAGTTGATATCTCAAAGATGTGAATCATTTACATTATGTAAGAGTGGAGGTGTGAAAACCATCAACTGATGGTAATACTCTATATATACATCCTCAATGGATAACTATAATGAGGACACTACATTGACGCCTTGTTCAACAACTGCGAACTAGATCTCATGTTGAGAGAATCTGTCAACATGTTCCCCATCATAGTAATATAGAAAATCACAAATCCATCATCCTACATTAACATTAAATAAAACTAATGTCTCAATATTTTTTAGAACCACCACAACTCTCCAACCCTTTCATTAAACTGAGGACTCATAACACCTAATGCTTCATGGATTGTGATATATAATTGATGATAAAAATGCTAAACCATCCTTTGTGTGAGTTCACTATGTGCCTCCTAGGTTCCCTTTTCACCAATAAGGAAAACCAAATTCCACTAGTATAGACCCACCACATTATTTACCTAAAATATTCAATATGATCATGATGCATAGGTAAAAAGTCTATACTATGATTGGCATTATAAATCATCAACATCACTAAAAATTTATCCCAAATGAATATATTTCCTGAAGGAGTCACACTACACTATAAAAACCATTGTGTGATGATTGTATCTCCTCTAGTAGCAATATTTAAGTGTGAGGGTCAAGACAACAGTTCCACAGAAATCACTGATTAGAAATCATGATTCCTGGAATGAAAAAAACACTAGTACCTATGTCTATCAATACTGTAGAAAATGAGAAATTGACACATATCATACCTTGAATTATTCTTGGACCTCAATGGTTATAAACCTAGATTGAATTCAGATCTCACCTCCCGGTCGTCCAGCTCCCTGATCCTAGTGTGGACCACCTATGGGTGGTGTTGGTAACAGGACATAACGTATACCACCTCCTGCTACTCTACTAGCTCCTCTTCCACATCTTCAACCCTACAGAACCACTTGCTATTGTTTTTACATTACTAACTAACACTGGTTGTATCTGCACAATAAATAATCTCTCAACCAAAATGGTTATCTCTATCACCCCAACAATGGTAGGAATTATATTTGGGATAATCGTGCATAATATTTTCCTACATAGTCCTTGCATAAAGGTCTAATCCCTCATGAACTGGTCGGGTATCACATCCAACATGTACCAGGAATGGTTGGTATACCTCGATGAATACTCAGATACAGACACTTCATCCTTCTAGAGATGTAGAAGCTCTTGGTAATGGATTACCCTTAGTTTATAAAGAGATAAGTCCTCTCTTAAAAGGTTCTCAAACTCTATCAATGGAAATGTCACATCATCCCATGATCGGGTATCAAACCCCCACCATCGACCATCAAAACCTTGTAGAAGGCTCCTTGTCAGGACCACCATTGGCTCTATTGGTGTTATGGCCAGATGGAAAACTCAGATCACCCCCTCAAGCCAGTCCTTAGCCTCATGTGTGTTGGGATTTCTACTAAAGCTGAGGGGTCACTATTTCTAAAGGATCAGCCTCAGGATCAGGCGGTGGAATCCTGTGTGGATGCCTACATTGATACATCTTGAAATATTACAAAATGTCCCATAGTTAATTTATTATACCTGGTGAGATTATTCAAGAAGGAGATGCATACACACCAAAATCATATATCAGTAATGTAACTTTATTTTTCACATCAACTAGTGTTTCATATACCAAGTTGAAAAGAAGAATTCAGGGTTTGGGTGTATGGATATGTTTACCGCCACACGAATAGTAGATGCCTTGTCCTAAAATATGATATAAAAACACTTAATATTATATGTAGGAACCAACCACACAGAATCTTGGTCCATAAGTATAACATTACCCCATTGATACCACAAATTCACACACCTTCCTAGAGTGGCCCATTCTGTGAGTACCCTAAGACCACCTCCAATATCCTAGGGGCTGGTGACTAGAACTGCGAAGGCATATCCCACAACTAAGAGGTATTATCCTGAGTACATGTACGCATGAACATACATCCAATCCAAAATTGTTGAAATGTAAAAACATTGTGTAATCAAGCATTAATACCACTATGATACCCACAACAGAGTATGACTGTAGAAAACATGAAAGAAAATAGGTCCAGAATACAAGACCACCCAAAACAATGTCTAGAAAATAGAATATACAAGTTCATGAAACTCATTCTTGGAAAACCATACCATATGGGAAAGGTACTATTAAACATTTTAAAGTTGTAGGAGCACACCATAAATGTTTGGTCTCACTAAGAACCACCTGCTCATGGTCCACCAAGGAACCCATCAAAGAATCAATTTTCTACACAAGACATGACACATCAGGGAATGTTGCATGTGTGGGAGAGTAAAACAATACTCAGTAGGACACTCTAGAACTACAATAGAAATTTACTATAAAAGAAATTACAAAGGAATACCATGAAGGAAGACCATAAAATAAGGCCACTAATGCACACCACAATGGAACACCAAAATGGAACACCATATAAGAACCCCATGAAGGAACACAACTAAGGAACACCATGAAGGAACACCACAATGGAACACCACAAAGGAATACCACTAAGGAAGAACATGAAGGAACACTATGAGGGAAAATCACTAAAGGAAACCACTAAGGAAAATATAATAGGAAAACTAGAAATGAAGACCATGAAAGAATAAAATGATGGAACTCCATGACGGAACACCACAAAGGAAGACCACGAAGGAACTAAACGAATGAACATCACGAAAGAACACTACTATGGAACACCTTGAAGGTACACCACTAAGGTAGACCATGAATGAGCACCATAAAGGAACAAAATGAATGAACACCAAGAAGAAACACCACTAAGGAAGACCAAAAGTGAACTCTATGATGGTAAGCAACTAAGGAATACCACAAAAGAACCCCATGAATGATCGTCATGAAGGAAAACTATTAACGAAGACCAAGAATGAACACCATCAGGGAACCCTGTGAAGGAATACCACCAAGGAAGATCATGAAGGAAAATCACAAAGGAACACCATAAAGGAACACCACTATGGAACATCATAAGGGACATCACTAAGAAAGACCATGATGGAACACCGTGAAAGAGCACCCCAATGGAAAACCCTTAAGACCACCATAGAGGAACTCCACGAAGGGACACCACAAAGGAACACCGCAAATAAAAACTACCAATGAAGAACAAGAAGGAACATTGTGAGGGAACTTATTTATGGAATATCACTAAGAAACATACGATTTATATCACACATATATACACAAATAATGCCACATAAAAATTACAGAAGTATACCACACAGAAATATGAAAAGTATACCACACTGAAATACATGAGGTATACATGATAGAAATAGTACTGTTAGCTCACATAATTATTACTGTATAGAATTAAATGTATAATTATCATATATAGTCCACAAAACCTCTGGTATGAGTTACACATTGAGTGTTGATAACAAGAATAGCGTTAATAACACATGGAGTGTCAATAACACATTGTGTTACAACTAACCTCAAAGTGTTGATTACACAAGGAGTGTCGATAAGTCATGAACCCCCAAGTCACATAGTCACTATGTCACATAAAACCACAATATTCCTCTCATAGTATGCTCATTTTGGGGGAAGTCACTCCCTAAGAAATATTTCATGTAAAAACATCTTCAAAAACACACTTAGAGTATCTCAAAATAACTGTCTCATCACCAGGGTCACAATTCCACAAATTACTAATATAAATGACAATCATATTGAATGTTACAATTGTTTTGGTAAATAAGGTTAACCCGTGTCTGACTAGACCCCCTAGACCTGAACCGACATGGTCGAGTCAACCCGACTTCAACCGGTTTGGCGAACCCAAACCTGCTAGGTCCTGTCCATTCCGGTGCACTAGGGTCACCAGGCTGGGACTATTGGGCCAATGTAGAAGCCCAACTACCTCTCATCTAGCCACCACATGCGAGCTGGTTGGGAGCGCTTCGTGCGATCCATCCTGGCCGCATTCCTGGCCTACCAATGTAGACCCTTGAAATATTTCACATTGTTGTGCCACCTATTTTGTATGACCCACTACCTCCCCACCACAGGATCCTCTAATGCGGAATTTCCACCATGGGTTCCTCTAATACAGCTTCTTGTTGTGTCCCAGCTCGCCGCCACATCCTCCTTCCATAACCCCTAGTCACCACCCATGACCCCTACCACTATAGGGTCCCATGCAGTCCCACATGAACTATGGCCTCATGCTCCTCCACTAGCTTCCATTCCAGCATCCTATCCACCTTGTTCCCTGATTGAAAACTAAACTCTTGTTGGGCCGTGTGCCTTCACCACTTATAGCTTGCCTCGCTGGTGTCCCACATTCCACCTTGTACCCCTCCATAACCCGATTGTGGACAATAGTTCAATCACTACTCTGACCTACTGGTTTTGTTAATTCTCATCATTCAATTACCATTTCACCATGAGGATATAATTTCAATTTCAGATCACTAGTCCCATATTTTTGCTCCATAAATCCATGAGGAAATGATCTAGGGTACATATTTACCAAATAATGAGGTGTCAAGAAATATTAGGGAATGATATAAATGCACAATAATTCCCAATAGATAGATCTTCTATAATTTTTTGTTTACCTCAATCAATTCTTGTTAAGAGTATCATGAAGAAAAAATCAACACATATATCTATTCACCATTGAAAACCCAACAAGAATGTGTCATTCTTGCAAGAATGGAAAAACCATGGACTGACCTATATGTGGTTTGGTCCACATTCATCATTTGAATATAAGAGGGGAAAAATCACCTATGGATAAAACATCCTACCTCAATTTTGGATTAGTATTAGAAGAGGAATTATTTGTTTCACCATTGTTGACGAGATCCACCAACTCTGTTGGCCCGACTATCAACGATCTAATCATTGATTTGACGTGGTTCATGTGAGAGGATTTTTTTCACCATGCTAACCCTCACAATTTTCCATCATTCCTTGGGTAATTAGGATAACCCTAATATTTCAATATAAGTATTTCTTAAATGAAATTCACCACTACATCAACAAAATAATTATTTTTATATTATTTAATGACGATTATGGCTTTTTCTTGTTTTTCCATAGATGACCTATGCTAACAATGGTTACTTCGTACCAAAGAAAACATCACATTTTGAACACAATGGTAGTCTTGTATTTCCAATAAGAGTCTCGATTCATTAGTTATTAAGATTTGAAGAAATAATATTCATTTCTCAATTATTTTATTAATGGTTATGTCTAAAAAATATATTTCATAGCCGACTTGCACCAGCCAATGTTTTTCCTCACCTAAGGTAAATATATAACTCTGAAGCTAATAGTTCCTACATATTTTTGATCAGAGCACCTCTTTAAGAGGTATTCCATATTTTCATATAAACTAGACGTGTGTGTTATTAAAAGAATAATCTTTTTCAACGAACTATTCCTGGCATTCCATGCCTTATAATCACACAGCGTTTAAGCCTCTAGTATCTGTATTTTCCAAAATATTTTTTAAAAATTAATTCAATAATATTTTAATAATTAAAGTTGGAGATCATAGAATGTTTTAGGTATTATTGGGGAACCAAATTGAATCACCCTTTTTGCATTCAACTCTTATTTTTTCGTACCTATTCATATGAAAATTTTTAACACCCTAGATACAATAATATACCTTGTTATGTAGCCACATTATAAGCCATTTTTTCCATTTCAAACCTTCTCTAGAAGTCAAATGTATGATTATTGTCGAACTCAATTTTCTGTGAGGGAGAATATGAAAAATATTTTTCTTTCTAGTGTAATTTGATTTATCTAACATGAAAGTATTTCCATATATATTTCTTCATGGGTGGATGAAATTTCATGATGGAATGATGTATGGGGGTTCCCAATTTTATTTACAAATATGGTACGAGTGTTCACCAATTTTTTATGATCAAAATTTACATCTATTTTCCTATAAAACACTATTCTAAAGGGAAATCCATATCTTCAATAAAGATGATTCAATGCATAAAATTGGAGAAAGAGGGATGTAATTTATAATTGACGATGGATATTACAAGAGTGAACATTCCATAGGTAGAGGTGTTTGGAGGTTATTCAATTTTTAGTTGATTGAGGGGAATACCATTCTTCAGAGAAACTATTTTTATAAATTTAATTCACATTATATCTTAACCCTCTTCATTCTTCTTGGGATATTTTTAAATTTAATACCATCCACACATCATCCCCAAAACATAAAATGAAAAATAACTCAAGAATGATACATTTTTGAATATATTATGTGGATACATATAGTGGGTATTAAGCCTATTGAGATCACACTTGTTCATGATAATGAGAAAAACTCCACATAAAAAATCCTATGGTGAACAGAGAAATATTTTCCAAGGGATTTAATGAGGGAATGCATGTGAGTATTAACATGAGATTGAAGGGATTTCTATTATTTTTCAAGATTTAGGAAATTTTTATCCATGTGTGAGGCATGATATTTTCATTCATATGATAATTCATACGTGATGTCATTTTTTCATAGGGAAGTTTTTATTGTCCTTGGAAAAATATGACTGTTTCGTAGTGAAATGTTTATGGGTGGTGGAATTGGTAGAGAAAATATTTTCAATTATTTTATTATTAATTTTAGTTTTTAGTTCAAAAATGTATTATTTAATGGTCAATTGTAAAAAATTTTGTTTTTGAATAATTTTTTATCATAATTGAAAAAATAAACTATTTTTCAAATGAACTATTTAAATTAATTTCTATATTTCAAACATAAAAATTTCATCATTGATAAAAATTAAAAAAAAAATTATTTTATTGGATTCTATGTTATAGGTGTTTCATTTAATTATTTTGGACTAAATTCTAAATCCAAAAATTAAAGGCCCAAATGATGCTCATAATTAGGACTCCAAAACATTGTATATATTTGTGGAATTTTGATGTTGGGATCATATCTCATAAATGGATTGTGAAAAGAGGTTGAAATTTCACATAGATAAATATAAAATATATGGGTTCACCTTCTTTAGTTATTATACTACCTGACCTAGCCATCCTCATAGTCATTAATGCATTGGGAAGTTTAGTATTAGAATAAGAAAAGTCTCATTTGTATAATTACATATCCAAATTCAAACAACCATAACTCCTTCATCCTATAAACTTTAAAGATGACATTTTTGAGGGTTGATGTGGATAAAGCATTGGAAATTCATTCAAGAATAACAAATTTACCAATTAGTCGATTTATTATTCATTAAATGTTTTATATTTTGGAATAAAAATTTCGAGAAAAATGTTTCATCTCATATACCTATAAAAGAGTATTTCTTGTTCATTTCAAGTGGGTCAAAATGTTGGGGTATCCTCTATTGTCAATTTTCTATAGTTTATCAAAATATTTTATTTTCTTTTCATTCTATAATTTCATTTAATGTTTTAATTTACGTGATGTATTGTTTCTATATATTTTTTTCATCTCCCATTTGTTCTTCACAAAAAACAATTATTATCATGATCATGTGTTTCTAACCTAGGGACGATCTCAAGGGTGTAATGAATTTTTAATATTGAGCCTTTAAAATTCATTCTCAATTTCCCTTATCATTTTTATTCTGAGGGGGATCTTATTGGGAAAGATATCTCTATGTCTCGACTTTCCAAATAAGGCTTAACATTTTCTTCAACAATATTTTCCCTAGATCGATAAGGTGGATGTGTGGTTTCTCATTGATCATTAAGAGTGTCATATATTCACTAAAATATACATAGTAGGATGTTCACACATACTAGCAAGATTTTCATTAGGTAAATTCGAAAAAAATTAAAAGATGATGAAGGTTCAGTTGAGGTGATTCTCTCGGGAATGACTCCTTTCTTACTAACATCATTTTTTTCATTCATTATATTTTCAATGAATTTTTATAATTAATTTTTATATTTAATTATACAAAATTTATTTATATTCATTTAATTTTATAAATAAATATTATAATAGAAATTTATTTATTAGTAGAAAGTGATTGACCATGATAGCTCTTCAAGAGAACGACCTAGGTCACCAACTATGCAGCACTTAGTTATAAATTTTTTTGAGAGCATGCACGACAACGATTCAACAGATTTAATAAGAGGAAAATAATTATTAATTAACCAATAATGATTCATAATTATGTATATGTGTAATTTTTATTATTAATATAAATCCTTATTAAAACCCCTATTGAAATAAAAAAAATATTTCACATCGCTACGTGGAGGTGGCAGTCCATACGTATGCACAAGCGATGTTATTGATTACCAATGAATTATAAATAATGAATTTAGCCCCGATATTATACTTTTATAAGTATTAATATATCATAAATATAACATATATCCAATAAGTATTTCACATACTACCATCCATGTAATTATTCAGAAAAAACTAGTCACATCACTTGGAAATGTGGTAGTGCTCAATACACACGAAAAAATTTATTTTATCACCCATGGAATGGAATGTATGATTTTATATTCAATGTTATAATTATATAACATTTTAATAGAATTAATATCATATACATATATTATATCCATTATTACATCCATCCTTGATTTTTGGTTCAGGAAATTTAATGACATCAGTTCATGGAGGGGTAATCCTCCATACACTCAAAGGATGATTTCCTGAACTATTTGATATAATTTAAGATGAATATATTTTATTAAATTAAAATAATAATTTGTTAACATGTGAAATATAATTATTTTATTATATCAGTACTTTTTAGTAATCATTGAAATATTTGAGGAGGAAATAAAATAATACACTCGGTTAGGGATGTTACCCCTTATCCAAAAATTTCTTCTTGTATTGCACTAAAAACATTAGAAAAGTGTTTTTATAAAAAAATATATAATTAGTAA
Source organism: Viscum album (assembly GCA_963277665.1). NCBI lineage: Eukaryota > Viridiplantae > Streptophyta > Magnoliopsida > Santalales > Viscaceae > Viscum > Viscum album. The sequence continues at coordinate 164,059,906 of OY728128.1, forward strand.
TATGGGGATAAAATTTTTGAAGAGATTTTGTTAGGTATATATTGATCCAATTAGTTTTGAAATTGTGAATGGGATAAGAGAGGGGTGGGAGATCTCTGCTCCAGGGAGTGAAAACCCTTATTTTTCTAACACATTTAGATGAATTGTCTCCATAAATGGTTCTTCTATGATGGTGGTGGTCACATACTATATAACTCTACTTTTCTTATTTGGGATTTTTTGGTTTTCTCAATGTTTCTTCTTCATCGTTGGTTCCCTCCCCTTGGTCTTGTAGGCCTCTGTTTCTATTTCTAACAGTTACAAAAAAAATCACTCCAACTCATCTCTATCTACCTAACCCAACATAAAAGAATCTAGTTTGTTATGGTAAAATGGGGTCAGTGGTGCCTTGTATTCCCATGGTGGATTAAATTAGGTGTCATCTGCATTGGTTTTGGGATTTTTTGTACTTGGGTTTGTTTCCACAACTATGGTTCAGCAAAATATCTTGTACATACCCTAAATCTCTCTTTTTTCAATTACCTTAATGAAGTAATCCATTATTTTTTGGTTTATTTGTACAAGATTTGGATTTAGGATTATAATTTTTTTCATCAGCGATAGATACAGGTTGTTCGACTCTTATGGTTTTAATCATTTTTTTCTTGGTCGGTTCCTTGTGGATTTCCTTCTGTTTTCTCTTGGTGATAGTTTGGTTCTAGTTTTCTAGGGATTGTGTCTAATTCAATTTCATCATTTGGTCATCGCTGATAAAATGATGGTTTTAACATTCATTTTCGTGATAATGTTTTCTCTTTGTTGATTATTTTATTATGTTTCAATCTGTTTCACTAGAGTTCAAAATAGATATCAGTTGCTTAGTTTTGGTATTTAGGATTGATTTTCTACTCAAGGAATGCTGGAAGGTAGTACAAGTGAAGGTCTAGGATAAAATGATCCCCTAATGATTAAAACTCTACTCTGGAATCAGAAACCATATATCCTATCCAAGTTGGCATTGTGACTGGATTTGAAATAAGTATTGGGGTGTTTTTTTCAATTTTTTGATGGATTCAAAGAGGCCTTTCCTACATAGGCTCAATATATTTTGTGTTTTGAGGAACCAGTGTCAATAAGGCCTAATCTTGTATTAAATGTGTTTTTCTTGCTTGGAACTAGTTTGGATCATCCTTAACGATAATATCATTACATGCCATGTATTTTTTCAGCATAAATTACAGTGTTTGTGTAATAGGTTTTGTGGATCTCATGGGTTGATGCAAGGTTGTCCAGAGCCTATTCCTTATTTTTTGAATTTCAAATTTGATCTTGGATCTGGGTTATTATTGGGTATGAGATATAGTGGAGGTATATAGTTTTAGTTTGGATTTTATAATTTTTGAAAGATGTAGTCTGTGATTATTTTAGTTTTTCTGTTGTTCTTGTCTCTTTCAATTTTATAGATATGTAACCTATTATCACTACACCTCAATGTTTTTTTATTGAAAAAAATAAAAAATAAAAATATATTCATGATTTGAGAGGGGTGTCATCTTCTATGTTAGGGGAGTGGAACATTTTTATTTTTTGGAAAGAAAAAGGTGTACCCATGTGTTTCAAATTCGATAAGGATAAAAAATGTCCATTATATAAAATATGAGTAAAAAGGACAAACCATGGCTTGAAAGTTGGTGTTGTAATTTTTTTGTAATTTTAAACTTTATATTCGTTATTTATCCCCAAGGTACACCAATTTTTATCTTTACCATGATATTTAATTTTTACTATTTTCAATGTTCATTTTCGTCAAAAATTAATTTGAGCATATTTGAATATATAAAATATTATGATTTAAAATACTGAATCATTTTTTTAATATTTAATTCATAAATGTGGTATATGTCTACATAAAATTATATGCACAATGGAGATGAAAAGGCAGGGTATCCTGGAGAATATTCTCATAAGCAATGGAGGACCTAATTTCCACATTCAATATATAATTGATTAAAATGACACAAATTAGTTAAATTTATATATTATTTAACAATTTATTCTTTATATAAAATTAATATATAACTTATCTATGTAAGTAATATAAATGAAATTTTCGTTTTTAGTAAAAATAAAAAAATCACTATTCATTAAAAAATTAATAATTTTTGAAAGGTCCCAAAAATAATACATATGATAATATTGATATTATAATTTAGAAAATTGAGTTCATTTTTTGATATAATATATCACAAATTTTAATAATCTATTATAAATTATTTATGAAAAGCATGACAAACCCACCATTGAGAAAAATTCATTTTTTCATAATATAATTATTTTATTTAGAAGTGATTATTATCTTAATTATATTTAATAGATAACCATTATTTTATCTATTACATTTCTAATATATAAAATTTTATTAATTTATTTAGTACTACTAATACCCACCAACATAAATTCTATGTTATAATGTCATGATTTATATAATATTATTTTACTAGAGTGTTTTGTTTCATTCAAAAATGGTGTTGCGTGAATGACTAGCTATTGAATATATTTAATTAAATTAAATAAAAATTTATCGTAATTTTTTTGGGTGTTATATTCTCTTATATTAATATACACTATCAAAAATGATGATCCGAGTTTATAGTATTGGGGTGTTATAAAAGTTGAAAATCATTGAAATTTAGAAAATAGAGGTATTAGTGGGAAAATTCACGGATATCATAAAAATGGAACAATATATAATTATTTAATGAAATAAATACGAGTTATAAATTTGGGTTATTATATAAAATTTTTATAGAATAAAAATAATGATGTAATAGTTGATAAATAATGTTTCCATAATTATGATGGTGAAATTTTGGTTAAGTATAATGATGATGTTTAGGAAATTGATGAAATCTTTGATGATTTATAGGTTTATGATGAATATTAAACATTTTAAAGTAATTTGGTGGAAAATCACTCATCTCATCCTGGAATGAGAATTAGTTTTAAGGTTAAAACATCCTTAAGTATCATAGATAGAATGTGAAAACTATGAGTAAAATGAGGGCCATAAATCAGATGTTATTGTACTCGAAATCTGATCCTAATGTTGTAAATTTCGAAAATATGAATCCATAATGGATTTATTCTATAAATTAATAACAGGATATGATTGAAAATAATGATAGTAGTGATATAGTACCCAAGCGTAATGGGAAAAGTTCCATCAAAACAATGTTGGGGATCTAAAAAAATTGAATTACATTTTATTTGAAGTGATGAAATATATTGTGGTCTATAATTGATATCCATAGGTATTGGGAGGGGGATTTAATGACACATTTTATCAATTTATATGTATTCAACCCAATGGAATATTTCGATAAATAAGATAAAATAATAAAATACAAGATATTTCAATTGGATATGATATATTCCTTTCCAAATTGATAATTATAAGTGAAGATATATATTGAGATCCAATGAGGTTTATTTATTGATATATATTAAAATTGAGTTTATATGTTAATAAATGAATCATATTGGTTGAGACATCCAATTTTTTTTTTGTAATTTTTAGAAAAATAAACGATTTAATATGATCAATTTAAGTGAAGTCCATATGTATACTAATATTCAGACAAAAATGAAAAATAGATATGTCCTCTCGATATTGTTTATGTACATGGAATACAATTTGATGATAGATAATAAGAAATGTATAATATTTTATCAAATGAGATAATGGGGTATTTTTAAATCTATATTATTTGGGAGATGAAATTCTTACACAGCTAACCAATATCAAAAAATAATGGGTAAATATCCCTTATAAAAAGATTTATAGAAATTGACTCTCAAAAATGCATTTCATTTAATATTCAAAGACCCTATTCACTCTAATTTCTATGGTATATACTCCTTCAAATTCTTTTTATTTAGAAATATTTTAACAAAAGTAATTAAATAATTTGATTCTTAGTATATTATATCTCATAAATTCACAGGATAATATTTTAAATACTGTTTTACTTTCTTCCGTGCATCAATGTGAACCAACAAATTATCATTTCAATATTGAAATTGTGATTCATCAATACATTAAAGAATTGAATGAGTTTAGTTTGATATAAGAATATAATAGGATGCTCCATCTAATTGGTCACATAGATTTATATCAGAGAGGTTGTGATGATGAATGGAGGATAGGATTGGGTGAAGTTTTCTATGTTGGGGATTAGTGCATTTTCCAACTCTAAGAAGAAATGATCTATGAAAATATTCTTGATTGATGTATAATAAATGGTTTAAAATCTTTACAAGATTCAAATGTTGTTGATGAAGACACATTTTAATTAATTGAATGTACAAGTTTTGTTTCCACATCAATTAAAATGTGATAATAAATGTGCCATATATTTATTAATTAATCTAGTAAGTTGTTTATGAATGAAAAACATTGATAAAAATATATAGTTTTATCATAGATATTATTGAGTGAAATTATTTATGAGGGTCTTTTTTCAATAATTAAAAATTTCCAGTGTGTTAAATAAGACATTTCTAAAGCAATAACTTTTAAATCATATACTATTTTTCAGAATTAATCCTCTTCCTTCCAAAGGACATGGTACAGTTGTAAAATCCCTTATATTTTTCACATTATTGGATATTTCTGTCCAATGTCTTGTAAAATGACGTTATAAATAATTTTTCATATTTATCTCTTGGAATTATTGGGATGGTTGATAATGTTTATAGGGGTATTATAAGTAGATATGTGTTTCTCTTAAAGAATATTATATATTTTTTGAGAGTTATAAAAATGTTAAAAGTATTATTTCATTATTGTGTTTGTGATTAAACTATCCCGAATAAATTTTTACATGTATAAATTTGTTTTAAGAGAATATTTGGGGAGATTTTGTTGATGAAAATGAAATATTGTTTATGATTTGATGATATTTTTCATGTTGTGTCTCGTCATCATAAAATAAGGAGCTGTTTATGTTTGATTGATATCTATCAGCATAATTTTATTGCAAAATATAATAATAAAATAAAATTTTTTATTTATGGAATTATTTATCTGTTATAGTATTATAATTAATGAATTTTGGTCAATCATTATGTATTCAGATTTTTATAGTGATTTATGTTTTCTTGTTGAAAAAAATCAAATGGAAATGATTGTTGAGACCAATAAGGGTTGATATGATTTTGGGATATGTTGGTAGATTATATTGGAGTGGATGTGATTATTTATATTGTACTTATTTTGTGAAAGAAAAAATCACATTAAAACATGAATTTATTTTCAGTTAATAAGGATTTGAATATAATCTGATATGAATAATAATCATCTTAGTAGTGTTTAGATATTGTTAAAGGAGTTTAGGATTCATGAATTTGAGGTAAGGATGATTATTATATAGATCATATGACTATTACCGTATTGAATATTTGATAATATGTTCCCATCATTATTTTAGAAAATATATCACAATGGTGATGGAGTTGATTGACGTTGGACCCAGAAAATAAGATTTTCCTATACCAAACATTATGTCCACTTAAAATCCATTTTAAATCATATTAGTATATGAAATAGTAGTGGTTTACACAATATAGAGATGATGAATTTTGTACTGTGATGAAAAATCATCTACAACACCTCACATTATTGATTGAGAGACCATTAAAATTGAGGGGATGTGTTATAGGAAACCAAGTTATAGTTAAGAATTATTCCACAATCATTTTCAAAAAAGATTTCATGTTTTTAAGGAATTTGGGATATGCACACCACGACTCATAATTCAGTCTTTATATAAGAGAAAATATAGAGAAATATGTTTCAATGAATGAATTATGATATTGGGAAGACTACATCAATATTTAGAGTCACTGTATATTTTGATCACTCTATGCATTAGTATTTAAACTAAAATGTAACATGTCAAAGAAGTTAAATGAATAAGGGTATAAACTATTGTGCTATGTCGTAATAGAGGATCTCAATCATTGATTTATAAATTCTAGGATGAATATATGACGATTATATGTTAAGATTCGTATAATTTATTTGGTGATTATTTTATTCTTCAGTAACTACCAATTCAAATAAGATAATGAGGATATGATTTTGGACAATGATCCAATGTCTAAATTAAAAAATAATGTTGAAGGAAATAGAAAAATTCAATTTTAATATGAAATTAATTTTCAATCTAAAAATAATGTTATTTTGTGGATTTTATATGAGTTTATATCGACATGGAAGGTGTTCGGTGATAGATGAATAATATTTATTGGATCTGTTCAATACATTGAATATTACTTTATTATCCTTAGTATAAGTAATAGATAATAACATATATGTGATTGTGTGCATGTTCTATGCATATAATGTAATTAATAAGCATGTTCTTATTCACGATTGAGTGGGAATTACTATTCGTTTCATGTATTTCATGTAGGCTAGGAGTTGAAAATTTCAACACAGTCAATAAAATTGAATAAGCCTATTTGGTTAAATAAATATGTATGGTTACCAAAAAAATTATCAGTGGTATATGTGGGATGATATTTTGTGTGATATACACAAAATAATAGTAGGTATATTTGAAAACATGAGTTTTAATGTTATATATTATTCGTTTCCACTCACCTGATGATTCATGTTTATATTTTGATCTTAGAGGATTCCATATCAAACAGTGAAATAAAAATATCTCTTTTAGAGGTAATGCTTTAAAATAAATTATGTTTCATTTTATTGGTATGTGTTGGGGTGTGTTTCGGAAAAAATTCATACATCCAAACATAGGATGATAATTATTTCACATGAAATAAAAATATTAGTATTAAAATCTATTTCACCTCACTCTCAGTGATCTTTCCCTGACCGTTATGTCATTATACACACTAATAAAAAACTTATGATGAAATATGTCATCCAATATATCCCTACAATCCATTGCTATTGGTTTCACATATCATGTGATAATTATGGGTGAATAAATATACATTTTTTCATAATTTAAACCATGGACATTATTGAATTTTTTCACTATGTACAACGATTAGATACCTATATTTTATAACAATTTTAAGGGTTAACTTATTTATATTTGTTTAAAACATAATGGGTGGTCATGATTCATATTTCTATCAATATTCTCATATTCGTAGTTTTGTCCCACTACCATAAAATATGTATTATTCTCATGATGTGACAATTGTTTATAGTTTTCTTTACTCTAATGATATTACAATATTTTATGTAAAGATTAAAATTTTTATTTCAATAATATGATTACAAGAAATTATTTTGGTGAAAATTAATGTCAAATATTCTAATTAATCAATAATAAATTCTCAATAATGTGTTATTATTGTCTCATATGATTCCATATTTGATTTAAAAATGATTTTCTCCATTATTTATGTTTTATCTTATGATTATTATCAATCAATTATGACAGGTTTACCTTAGTGAGAGATTGAAGTCACCCATTTCTTATATTTTCTTTCCTAGTATATATATATATTTATTTCATGTGACATGTTTATAAGGGTATTTAATTATCACTAGTTATAGAGAATTGATTATGAGTATTGTAAAATAAGTTTATTATGTAGATAATATTCCATGAAATTAAACCCTATGTTCCCCAGTTTTACTCATTGTTTCTGAAGGAAAGTATTATTCATGTAAAATAAATATATAATTGGATTTATATTATTTTTTCCTCTAATTCATATATAAAATAATATTAATTTTAATATATCAGAATATTAGAAAATGAAATCATCCTTTATATATAAGGTTTGAAACGATATAATCATTAGTCATTTATTCATTAAATTATTTTTTATTTTGTTGAATCATTGATGAAACCCATATATTTTAATAAACTAAACTAAAAAACATATAATAATATAAAAACATAGTTGTTTATAGATAAAATATTTTTTTGGTTGTTTCAGATGATTATATATAAAATGAATTAATTTCATTACATTACATTTTTATATAGATAGATAAATAATTATAACACCAATTACTTATCACAAATATCTTAGTTAAATAAATATTGAAGGTGATATTTTAGAAAATAATATATTAATGTTTTTATAGTATAAAAACATGTAAGTAACATTATATCCCATGTTCTTGTAATTCTAAATTCTAATTTTAATATTCATTATTTGTTGTATAATAATTAAATGTAAATTAAATATTTTTCGCGATTTTGAAAATGATAATCTATTTAATGTATTTTTCATCATATAATAATAAAATTTCAAATAGGATTCCAAACAAATAATGGAAAACAAAAATTCCATTTTTTGGGAAATATTTTATATTATACAAAATATAGAAACTCACATACAAAATATGTTTACACATTTATTGTTATATAAGTAGTTATTGTGTTATAGTTTTGGGACCGTAAAATTTTGGATTTTAAAATTTGTAGAAACTATGTTTTCAATAACACATTATAAAAAAAATTCATGATATATAGATAATTATTATTTGTGACATATGACTAGAAAAATATCCAATATCTAGATATTTATCTAGGATAATGGTAGATATATAATTTTCGAATACAACACACGAGGATGAATAAATAGACTATATAATGTCCTAGTATATGGTAATCCGATAATATCAACTGCCTTTTAGGTTTTAGGATTAATGAACAATCTCATTACAATATATAAATTATTTTATAAGTTATACTACATAATGATTATGAATTATAAATGTACCATTACAATTTTCTATGAAAAGGTTGTTGGGTAATCATCATGTGGGGGTCGAGGTGAATTGATGTATGATAATAGAATTTAATTTTTCTCCATCTTGAATAAGTATGTTTTTATGAACCATTAATATCCAATAAAATATAAATTAAAATTATTTATGTATTGGAAAATAAAATATTTGTTGGTAAAAAATTAATAGATAAACGATATTAACTATGTAAGATAATGAAATCAATCTAACCAAAGATAACTATTGAAAATAAATAATCCTTTCTGAAAATTCCAAAAATAAAAAAAAAATTATTTTGTGAAGTATAAAAATCTATAAAAAATATAAAAGGATATTTTCACTGCATTATTTCAAATAATATAAATTATTCATGTTTTAACCAAAGTAGTATGTCATCACCCATTCCAACAAATGATGCCCCTCTTTAGATGGAAATAGAAAAAAGAGATAATGACCCCTATTCCAACCTCCAGTAGGCCCCAGGTTGGAGAACCACAAAAAGGGTATGAAAATCTCACAAAATGGGTGGCATTACCCTATTATAGTCACCATGATTAGACGATTAAACTTTTAAACCACAAAAATACTCTAAGACATATATAAAAGAAATATGTTATCCGTCCCACATGCTTAATTTAAAATATATAACGACTAAAAATACAATAAATTATAATATAAGAACTAAAATAACATTTTAAAGTAGTGACACAATAACAGTCCCCATGTTCTATCTATTAAAGCCCAGCATGGACCATGTAATCATCTTAGAAACCTAAATACATGTTTTCTTCATAGGATGATCATACAAGTATAATTTGATTGAAAAAACTATGCTCTCTCATGCACAAGTTAAAGAATAATACTATCACCCCTATGAGATAATTGTAGAAACCAATTAAACATAAAAAATAATATCCTTCCCAAACTCACCATTTCATGTTCTCCAAATAATTAATGTTATGTTAAGTAATATTATATGTATATAAATTTTTAGGTACCCCACACCACTTCCCAGAGGAAAATAGTTCATTCCCTAATGGGAAATGTCATGTTCTTATACACTCTTCAACAAGCCACATGTCACAGCCTGCCCGCGCACACCTAGACCTCAGAGATACTCCCACAACATAGGCAATCTAACATGTAGACACATATACCACAACCAAAGAACATCCCACCTGCTGGCAATGTACACCTCACGTGCTGAAACTATGGCCTTACAACCACACCACATCCTACCCATTGATTATTGAGATGAAAATTCTTATATGAGGGAGCATGAAATATCCAATAACCATCCATCCATCATCCCACTGGGATGTTGGGAAAAGACACCCTCCCCCATGATAATGGGGGTGTACAACACAATGTTCTCAATTTGGGAGGGGAGTGAATATATATCCAAAAAATGTAAATATATATATGTAGGTATAAAACACTCATCCCAACCTATGGGGATTTTATAAAAAATAAACCATACCAAAAAACTACATTTTTTATACCTCTAAATGTATTTTATCAACACAATAAATAGTCACATTGGATGTTGATAAATGAAAGACACTTCACACGAAGACCCAACTCAAAACATAACCACATCCAACTCATTTAACAAATTATAATTCCTTACTAGGAAATAAATTTTTTCATTCGATCCCTACCTATGAATAAACCAATCACAATAGGAAACAATCAACACATTATTTTCCATGCAGAGTAAGGAAACCACAGTAAGGCAACCCACTTCATATTTTCACTCTGTTCAACAGTCATACCAACCACTTTCGTCATCATTATTCAATTTCATTCCATCCAATCCATCTTATATACAAAAAAACCTGAAAAATTTTCATACCCTTCCATGTATCTCATCACAACCAAAACATTACATCCCCGATATTTAAAAACAAAACCCATTAATCCCACCAACATAATTATTGCTCATCCTGAAACTACATCTATGCTACATAAACACTGACCTACTATTACAAATTTAGCCAATATCTTATCCATTGATTCCATTACACCACCAAAAACAACCCCATATACATAGTCGTGCCCTAAACTCCATCCCCATTCAAGTACACAAGTCAAAGTATAGAACAAAACCACAAAAAATAGAATACGACAACACAGAAGCCCATGAATAATCAAATATAAAAAACAATCATTTGTTAATTAAAATTTTATTATTTAGGGGTTATTAGAGAACAAGATCGATCCTTGGGAATCCATTTATTTATACAAATATACATAGTTAAACAATATCATGTATAAAGTCATTCAATACATGATCAACAACTATCCATCATAGGTAATGTCATGTGATCTAAAAACACCACTAATGACCATGATTTTCCGTAGGCATATAGTCTATATAGATCATGATGTCAACAAAAAATGAAACAGAAGCATGCATCACCTTTCCCATCCCCTGTTTATTAGTTTATAGTTGATTAAATTATCTATATTAAATTTGGACATCCCTTCCTTCACATGGGAAATATGTTTACACCCACCAAACATGATACACAGATATAAGAGATGAATGGATAATTAATCTGAATAACTAATGATCATTAATTCCTCCATGAACCCAAAACAGGGGGTGAACATGTAGTAGAAAAAATCATCCATGAAAATACGATATAATTGGAACAACACAACACACAATATCTCAATGAAGAATGGTTCTAGGAATGCTTGGTAGCATTGTTAATGGGATTTTTACAAAGAATAAATGGTTCCTACTTTATAAAGACCATATCATTTACAAATAGAAGGAACTGTTTTGTAATCAATTAAATCATTATTGTGATCAAGACCATGTGTTTTTATTATTTAAATATCTCCCAAGCCCTAGGAATTTAATGATATATTTTACATCCTTTGGAACAGCTATAAAAGAACATATATATGGTGTTAATTTCATTTAATGTATAATTTATCAATTATGGTATGATTCTAATAAACATTGAAAAACAAGAAATTTAAGAAACTATAGGAAATGACTCAACAATGAATGATTGACCATTTGACGACTCTCCCTTAGGTTAACTAACATTGAATGAATCAGCATTGGATGAGTCTCCATTGGAAAAGTCACCGTCTCAAGTCACCTATTGAGCCATACAATGTGAATCATCATTGCGAGTCACCATTAAAACTCTAAAATTAGAGAGTTTCTGTTGGAGGGCCACCATTTCATGTCACCACTAGTGACCAAACGTTTCGAGTCACATTTGTGCGATTTAGAATTACGAGTCACGGCTGGTGACATCTAATCAGTGTCTCACCATCACAACTCACCGGTTGATTACCATTCAATGGATGACTCTTTATTATGTTACCTACCATTAGAAAGCCTCTTTTTTTTAAAAAAAAACTATTGAAATGAGTCATTGTATCCTTCTTGAACACCTCAAACATTGGATCTTCACAATGGAATAGAACGAGGAGGTATGAGAAATTATATCAGATAACTATCAAACAATTATCATCCTTGAGAATCGAAAACCAACTGAGAATTAATGAGGGGTCTGAAAAACCACCACATGAGATACCTCTCAATGATCTCGCTAGACATGCAACACCACTACTGACATCATATTTTGACGGTAAAACACCTTTTTTGTTTGAAATATGTTGTGATAAATTAATATCCAAGAACAGCTCCTCCAACCTCTACTAATCCTACTGACCAAAAGACAAACCACAAAATAATAACAACCACACAGTACTAAACACATGATTAGGGAATTCCTCCATCCATGAAAAGAAACAATATACTATGTGTGGAACAGAATCACCCACAAAGGATTAATCACATCCCAATTAATGCTTCTCGATTAAGAATCAATTATTCCTATTCCACATGTTAAGACATCAACACACAATAAAAAAAGGAAACAAGTAATCTCATATAAAACAAGGATCAAACATCACATTAAAAGGAAAGACATAACAAGGAGGAACTCTAAACAACTCAGGGTACTAAGCATGAATTTGTGCTTCTCACTACTACGTACTATCCTCCAAGTGACCATTCCTCCACAACCCATGTGCCGAGGGAATGGTCCATCCCTATACCACATTATCCTATTGATTATATATCTACACTTGACAATCCAGGAACTTCATGACATCTTCGACATCTAACTCTCTCTATTCAATTACATAGGATTCATCATAGATATACTGATGATGATGAGAGACGTGAAAGTTGTGGTGGTCCTTCTCCAATAGTGGAGGTAGTTATGAATTTAATGCAACCTGTTCAGTCACCCAAACAACCCAAAGTCACTGTTGAACATGGGATAAAGTTGAATCCCATTTCAAAACTTCTTCTTCCCATGTCATGTAGAAACCTTCTAGAACACATCGTCCGAATCCTAAAACTACAAGGTACTACTACTATGATAGGCATAAATTTTATACTTTTCATGTTCTAATTTTATTCCTCAATGGAAAATCTGATAATTTATTACTGTGTTTTGTAATACCTCAGAACCATGAACAATTATCTCCCATTGTTTTGTCTAGCACAATGATTTACTACATGGTCTTCTGTATGAAGCTTCAAAATGAGCCATGCCAATAGAAGAGTGATAGTTTTTATACAAGAAAAATATATTAAAGGTATGAGTCACACCCAAGATCAGAAAATTTCCTAGACACATGCTTGTAACATTTCCTCCAGGGTCTGGATGGTCCACTCTATCTACCAATCTGTATGAGGGTGGAAGGTAGTGCTGATGCATAACTGAGTTCCAAAATCACACTAAAATCCCCTCCACACTCATGAGGTAAAACTTGTATCCTAATATAAAAAATTGGATATCAAAACTTCATGAAGACACACCAAATCATCCCCATACCTCCTGTTCAAGGCATCCACTGTACCTGAATCCTTAAATGATATGAAGTGAGATGATTTCATCAACAGATCCACTACTACCTAGATCACATCACAGCCTCCTTGAGCCCTAGGTATACTTGTAATTAAATCCCTTGACCTGCCAAACAATTTCCACTTGGGGTAATCTAATGGTTTTAAAAAAAACACTGAGAACATAGTGATAAAACTTAACCAACTCGATTTCTATGAATTTCTCCACAAACTCTACATGTTCCCATATCATCTTGGGCCACAAAATCATCTCTCTCAAGATATGGTACATCTTAGAAAATCATTGTTGTATCGCTAAAGGTGATATGTAAAAATCAAAGAGAACTCCCTCTTGCCTCACCAACAGAGAACTTCCCACTAAACAAAATTTTATTTTGAATATCCTCCGATCATCCATCTTGAGCAGCGCCATAGTCATCATGAATGTGAACCACATCTTCCTCAGAGTATCCTCACCGAGACTCCCTCACATACAACATCAAATATGACTGATTTTTCATTTAAAATTGATGGCCTACACCACCATAAATGCTTTCATCTTAGTGATTAGCATCAAATTACACCATCACCTTTGAAGTGTCCACATATTCACAAAGAACCTCCTTCTGCGAATCCTGATCAATGAATTTTTGACATAATTTATCTTAACTATAGTTTAAGATATCTATAAGTCGTAGTTTTTAGGAAACTCCATCCACCTTCACTATGTCAAGTTTATATCTTGTTGAGAAATGATATACATGAATCTCTTTTGATCAGTGAAGACCAAAAATTTCAACCCAATGAGAAAATTCAACCACAAAATCAGCACAAACATCACCACTATAAGCACAGATCATGGATGGAATAATTATATTTGTGAAGAATTCAATGCCTAAACATATAATAGATGAATCCCTACTATTGCATCACCACACATCCCATGCCAAGACTAGAATCATTACAAAACACTTCAAACATATCTCTTTACTCAAGCTACTAGAAAACCAGAGCATAGACCAACATCCCCTCTTGGTAGCTAAATTTGTTTTGACACTGCTCACTATACACAAAGGCATAGACTTTCCTGGTCATGAAAATCAATAGAGATGAACCACAAGAGAAATCATGTAAAAATATCCATTATTTTTCTACTTGACTATAAAAACTCTGTACCTCTTTCACATTCTTGGGTTATTCAATAGAAAAAATTGCCTAAACCTTTGACGGGTCAACTTCTACATCCTATAGTGATACCACATATACCAGGATGTATCCCTCTAATGTATATAACATTCACATTGATAACTATATATAGAGCTGGTAGCAACTAAGAACATCTAAGACAACCCTGGGAAGCTCAATATGATCCTCCTACAACATTGAGTAGATATGGATTTCATCGATGAATACGATGACCAAAAAATCCAGGAAATCATGAAAAACAGTGTTCATGATCCCTATGATCCATGTTGGTTTGTTCATAACACTAAATGACATAAAAAAATTGTACCTCCCATACCTACACTTGACAGTTGTCTTTATGATATCACACTCCTTCACCATTAATTGGGGATTTACAGACCGAATATTGATCATAGAGATCCAACATTCTCCTTTAATCTGGTCAAAAATAACATTTATCCTTGGTAGAGGGTAACAATTCTTTACTGTCGCCTAATATAACAACTAGTAGTCTATGAACATACATATTACACCATAATCATTCTTTGAAAACAAGACAGGGGAAACCCACAACAACACACTAATCTAGATAAAACCTTTTTACATCAGATCATCTATCTAAATACTCAACCCTTGCAACTCTGATGGTGGAAAATTATAAGGACCCATTGATATCTTACAATCACAATGACATAAGTCTATCTAGAAATCAATTTCATGTTGAGTGGGTAGAGTCACAACATCCTTAAGGAAGAAATCTAATAACTCACCAACAATTCTAGGATCCTCCACCATATCATCATCCATTGATTCCATTGATTGAATAGACAATAAAGATAGAAGAGGCTCTAAACACGAACATCCCATATAGGAACCCCTGTCCCCGAAAAATTTCACATGTTGGCCATTCATGCCTAAAAATGAATATTATATAGAATAATTAGATCATGACATGATAAAAATATATCTATTTTATGTAAATGAAGAAATCATATGGTTTCATCTATAGCCCGAAAATATTCCTATAAGACTGATGTGGCCCCTTAATCAGGGTACATCGCCAGTAGACATAAAAAAATCTAGTATAAAAGCTGAATGACTAACTCAACACTAGGGGTATTGAATGTATCCTTATGTATTGTACATGATATATGGAAAGTGTGGGTATAATTACATAGGGAAAGCCCTTGATTAAACAAAGTGTCAGAAATATTATTGACCAAATTTATTCTACCCTTAATGATATCTTGCCTACTGGAACTGCTTACTCTATGGTGTGACACTAAACACACAAAAATCCACTTCCCCTATTGATGAAAGCCTCCCTGACCACACCTGGGTTGAGATCCCCTAGTAATACCCTAGGGTTAGTCTCCATCAACTCAATGTCCTCTCAGTGGTGTAGGAGCCTAATATCCCTAATATTTAAATGGAATGGCCAACAATTGATGTTTAGGAGGGTTCTGTACGCACCAACCAATGATCAATGGTCCATTGGGCACTAAATCTAAAGAATACCAGGTTCCCCACATGCTAGAATCCTCAATCTCATGTTCATGGGAAAACCACGAGGACAAGGATGAAAAAATAGAAAATGATGAGGTCAGCTCCCCACTGGTCAAAACCATAAATGCCCTCATTCTTGAGAAGTACTACTAGTAATAATTCATCTCAAGGAACAATTATATATACCCTATCATGTTACACAACCACACGAGTGCATCTTCTCAACTACTTACACTTTATTATGGGCCTCCAAATATGCCGACAATGTGAATGTATAAACTACATACTATAGAGAAGGATATAGTTCCTTCTCTAAGTGTCTCAACTTAGAATCCTCATCTGGAAATTGATCCTTAGAAAAATGTTGGAGATCCTTGAATTTAATCCCCACCTCCAATACCAACATATTCTTTTATTGGAGGGAGAGAAACTTTGACATTTTCTCAGCCTTCATGGTTGAATAAACAAATTATACCTAGAACTCATTCTTGAAATTTACCTATAAAACATTAGCCTTCTTCCTCTCCCCTAGATATATAATCTACCAATGATGGGAAACTCCATTCATCTGGAAGACCTACCAAGGAACCCATAACTTTTTCCAATCTCGTATCAAGATGAATTTGATCACAAGCTCGTTGAGCCAAATCTAGGTCTCCATGTCTGAAATGCTGTCACTGTACATTCCCAAAGTCTACCCATGGAAATCACGTTGAATATTCTACCACTTATGATCCCTCTATACATAGTCATACCTTTGTCGATCGAATGAGCCAGCTTATTGAGAATCCACTACTATCACTACTCATAGACGACAACCGGTTCCAATAAATGATTAAGTAAACAAGGAACTCCAAAGCTAGAGTAGTATGAAATTTTTATTTAATATTCATTTTAACTCATTGTTTATTAAAATTTCTTGAAAAATTAATTTTAAACAAGAACAAATGTCATTGTGGTTCATGTAACATTACTAGGGTCTCTACCCTCCAAAATTTGTAGCCTCACTTGGACATTTAGTAGAATCGACATCCTTGTAGCAAATCACGATGGTCTATAAAATCCCTTGTCCTAGAAGTTCTTCCTTGGCCTTTTTCACTCACCAAGACCAGCAAAACAGTTTCCCTTCCAACCCATGCAATCCTCATCATTCATAACTCGGAACACCATCCAATCTCTCAACCATAACCTCAGATACCATTCTTCCACAGTCCCCTCCCTCCAAAGATGCCCCTACAAAACTGGAAAACGAGGAAGATAGATAATGACCCCTTTGTCACACCTCTTGTAGTCCCCTGGCTGGTGACCACCACCAAGGGTATATAAATCTCACAGAATGGGTGGAATTATACTTTTATATTAACCATTATCATGATACCAGATATATCAACCTGAAAAAAACTCCAAGGTGTTTTTAATAGAAAGCCAAAATCAATCCAACAAGCAAAACGACAAAAGTATAACTGCTAAAAATACTATAAACACAAATGTATGTACAAAAATAACAAAGATATGAAGTGAGATGAAAATTGTTCCCATGATCAAGATAGTAACGTCTAGCATGGTCCACATAATGCTCCATGATTCCTAAAAATATTTTTTATATAGGGTGAGGATACACATAAACTTTGATAGAAAAACTGAGGTCTCTCATGAACATGTGGGAGAAGAATAGTAATGAAATTGTAAGAAGATTTTAGAAAACAAAATAAACAGACAAAGAATACTAGCCCTCCCAATCTCACCAAGGAAATCTCACCAGATAACACTAGTTATGTAATTTAATATAATAATCACATCGATGTTTGGGTAAACCGAATCAATCCCAAATCATTAAATTCTCATACACAAATGAAAAATATCGTGATTCTTACACACTAATCCATAATCCCAATGTCAAAACACAACCACACACACTTGGGATTCCGAGCTAGTACCACCACCAGGGCATACGATGATCACCAAATCCTGCCCATAGAAACCTTGCATAAAACCATTCCACATCCCGACAACATACACCTAGTCTACAACTATACCTCACCATTGATACACTTGGGAATGAACACTAGATATCATCTTAATGACACCAAGGAAAGTACACTAGGACTGCAGACACCTGGGCTACACAACTGTATCACAACATGCCTAATCAGTCTTGGGCTACTAATTCTTAAGAGAGGGATCATGGAAGATCAAATAACATGTCATCCATCCTCCCACAAGGATGATGTAAAAGGACACCCTCCCCTATGACAATCGGGATGTTTGACACATAGATCTCACCTAAGGTGGGGAATATAGAAATCATATGAATCTAAAACTATAAATAGTTTTCA
Source organism: Viscum album (assembly GCA_963277665.1). Taxonomy (NCBI): domain Eukaryota; kingdom Viridiplantae; phylum Streptophyta; class Magnoliopsida; order Santalales; family Viscaceae; genus Viscum; species Viscum album. Next base: position 164,078,588 of record OY728128.1, read on the forward strand.
AACACTTAACCCATCATTTTTATTTTTTGAAACAATCAACTATCCAACAAAACATATTTTCTTGCTACCTCTAAATTAATTTTATCAACAACAACAATTGTCACATTGGATGTTGATAAATGAAAGCCACTTCACAAAAATCCATAACTCAAACAGTACCACCAAACATCACATTTTACCATTTATCATTATTTACTATGAAATATATTTGTTCATTCGATCCCTACCCTAGAACCTACCAATTAGAGCATGCAATAGGACCCAAATCATAAACCATATATATGGAATTGGACCAATGTAAGGAAACCCACTTAATATTTCCACGTTATTTCACACCCATACTGAACACCTCTATCATCATTCTTAAATGTCATTCCACCCAATCCATCCTCTCAATAATCAAACCCCCGACACACATCCAAACCCCGCAACACATCACATCACAACCAATCTCGACAACCCCACTTTTTAAACACTATAACCATTACACTCAAAAACATAATTATAGAACAACCCAACCATGTAGCTCTATTTCTTAAACAATTACCATCCATTCCATAATAAGTAAATCTCTTAACCAAAGATTATATTACTCCACCCAAAAAACCTAAAACACACATATGTTCTATAAATCCCATCATCAAACAAACACACAAGGATGCATACCAAAAAAACAACACTTAGCGCACACGTGCATCAAAATAGGAAAGGCATATTTAGATTAATCATAAACTCATTCTATAATTCCACTATGATAATTTAGGGGTTATCACAGAACAAGTTCGATCCTTGGGAATCAATTTATTAAAATAAATATATACAGTTAATAAAATTCATATTTACATCTTTTCAAAAAATTATCAACAATTGGCCATCAAAAGTCGACTAGAGTGCTCAAAAAAAGGCTGGTAACATCAATTATGTTTTTATACATATACACCATATAGTTCATATTATTAATAAACAAATAAATAGAAGCATGAATCACATTCCCATAGCTCATATTTATAGGTTGAATGATGGTTCAATTATCATTATTAAATTTATATTCAACTTCCCTCACTTGGGAAACATTCATAAACCAACCCTATACGATAAAAAATACACTGAATGAAGTTATCCCTACCACAATGAACAGATGATTAGAAATTAATCCATGCACCCAAAAAGGGGGAACACATGAATTAAGAAAACAACTATAGGGAAACACAATCCAACGGACACAACCTAAACATGATCTCTTGGGGAAGAATAGTTCTATGGATTCTTGGTAGAAAGGGTAATCATAATTTTACAAGGGAGAAAGGGTCTCAACATTAGAATGGCCAGATCCTATATCAAGAGAAGGAATGGTTTTAAAATCCATTGAAGTCATATCATGATAAAGACCACTTGAAGCCTCATAAGAATTAAGTATATAAAGATATATCTGAAATCTTTTCAAACATCATAAAAAAAATAATGTGGTTTTTAATTTCATTTTTCATTAAATAAAACATAAATGTGGAGAAACTATAAAAAATGGGAAAAATATGAAAATTTGAAGAACTATCGGAAATGACTCACCGGTGGATAAAAACCCATTGGATAACTCACTTTTTGGTGACCTAACATCAGATGACTCACTTTTGGGAGATTAACCATTAGACGACACACAGATGGATGAGTCACAATTGGACGACTCATCATCATGAGTCATCGTTGGAGAGGCACTTTTGTAAGTCACCATTGGATGAGTCAATTTTCTGAGTCACCAATAGAGACCTACCATATGTGAATATCTCTTAGATAGGTCACCATTACATGTCACCACTATATACCTACCAATGCGAGTCCCCATAGGACAAGTCCCCATTTCGAGTCACCACTGGAGACCTACCATCTGTGACTCACTGTCATGACTCACCAGTTGATGAGCTAGTGATGGATGAATAACAATTAGTTGTCCAACAATTAAAAAAGGATTCTAAAAAACTATGTAAATGAGTCACCATTTCTTTCTAGAACACCTCAAACATTAGATTTTCATAAAGGAATTGACAGGGGATGTTTGGGGCATTACATAGTAGGAGGTTTAATATCTTGTACCAGTAAAAACATGATTATTATGAACATATTTACTTATAATACTATTTAATGATATTAATATATAACTAAAAAATTTATTAACTATGTCTCCTCAGAAATAATATCATTCACACTTGGATTCATATTGAAAAAACATCAATAATCAAGTGCTAAATTTAAGAGGACCTCCTTGGTCTAGTGACTCATAACAATCTTCCACTAGGAACATATATAACAGTGGTGTATTGGCTCTATGTCAACCATCATAGAAATCTCAATGTCCACAATATTTCAGAATAATACCATTTTCCTCACCTAGAAAAACTATAGATAATAATGATTAGAAAATAATTAATTAGAATATAAATATTAGATACATACAATTGTTAATGGTTTTACTAGACTAAACTCCTTTGTTTAATTTGGTTACCATTATATGTATATAGTTCAATATATACATGTGTTTACTTTACCATATTATATTTGATACTTTTTATTGTACAACATTTTGTGTAATCTCATATGATTAAATGTATTGTCAAAAGTTTATGGAACTTCTGATATTATAACATTACCCTATTGATACCATTAATGTAATGTGAATATTATTCCATATGGTATAAATACATTATGATAATAGAAAACAATTGTCATGCATCCATTCGTTGATGAGTTCACAGAATAATTGAGATATCTTCTCATGAAGTTCACACGTGGTAATCCCATGTTGATGAGATCACAAGGGATGACATGAGAATAGTAACATTATATGTTTCATGTGTCATTGCGTTTTATTATTTATGAACACATGTTATGGTATCATGAAATAATATTGTTAACAGTGCATACTATACAATTAAACACACTGATAAAATATGAAAAGCATGGTATTTATTTTTTCTTGAGAAATATTTCATTGGGCGATACATTGTTAGTATGAAAATGGATGAATAATAATGATTGAATTTAATTTTTATAATAATGAAAGGATGTGACATTTTGAACATAGAATATTAGTATGGTAGTTACATTACAATGACAATTGATTTGGTAGAAGAAGGAATGTTTATGTAGTAATGTTAACAAATAATAAATCAATAGTGGAAGATAACCTAATGTGTTAATCCTTATTTTTGAGATACCATATGGAAAAGAGATTATATGACATAAGTAATGTATATCTGAAATGATATAATTTTTTTAAAATTTAATTATCTTTTTATGGACCATGAATGTTATTTATAATCAAGTCATGATCTATGAATTGTAATAACTACTATCATGATATGGGGATAAATGTCCAAACCCTTCTAATATTCAAATGTATTACCTATTCTAATTAATCATAGTTTACGGAATTATGAATCTTTAGAATAGGATTCAAGGGATGTTCGAAAATCATTGATCATCAATGAATAGATGAAATCATTATTTTTGGATCATAGCAAAATTTTTGGTGAATTAATTTTTCAAAAATAGTCCCAGGGTATTAAGTAGACATAAGGAAAAATATTATACAATTGAATCTTTTTTTTATATTCGAGGAACATATAATATTTATCTGAATAATGAGGTGAGTTACGGATTCTCATTGGACATGTATTATATTTTTTATATTTATACTTTAGTTGATTAAACATAACATATTTTTGTGACACAGTTAGTATCCCATAACATGTTGTTAAAAAATTATTTAGTGGGAGTTATTCATTTGAGGTTTGGGGAAACATTATGGGGTGTTTATCCACCATTATATATGTAGGAGGGAAATTATTTCTATTGGTCTATAAATCCACTCAAATTTGAGTGCCCGTCTCTTCTCAATCCATAAAATTTTCTTAAGGTTGGGGTCAAAGCCACAATTTATTATTAAATAAAATACCTCTTTAGACTGGGTAGAGGGTGACCCATTACATAGCCCGAAGGCCCAAGGCCAAGTGGCCAGAATACAAGGCTAGAAAGCCTGTTTTTTGGCCCAAAGGACCCCTCGATGAACAATACTACTATAGTACCACTGCTCTTACAGTACTGCCACTGCTACAGTACCTGCAACCATTCCTCCTCCGCTATAGTGATGCCGCTGCTACAGTCACCACTGCTTCAGTACTCAGGAATTCCCCCTGCCCAGATTTAATCCTGGGTCTTTTGGATGCCAAGCCAGAGCCTAAACCACTAGGTTACAGGGACGTTGGAAAAACCTGTCTAGGGTAAAGATCGCCTCCCACTCGATGCCCCCGCCATGCCCAGAGCACGCCGCTCTCGTGCTGTCGCTGCTATAATTGGAATTTCACATTTCAAATCTTTCGATCATCAATTATCATCAGTGATCAAACTAACCGGATAAAGTTGACTCTACGGACATCAAAGGTTTTGTTTAACCTCAATTATAGATCCTAGATATCAATAATTATTGTTAACATGGAATCATGTGCATCTGTGGATGATATTTGTGGAATATACATTAGATACATAAATAAAAATTCGCTATCATTGTGTAAATATTGAACACACTATCAAATCAGATGAGGAAATTACACCTTTATTTTTTCTGAAATTAATTCATGTGTGAACCATGATCATTTAACATGGATTGATTCGATATAAATGACATAGTTCTATTGATATAGTGTTGAAAAGTATAAAATCCCCAATCCATCTTCTTTCATTTCAAACCCCTAAACCAAAACATGTAACAAAACAAACAAATATAATTATATTATCAATTAACATTCAAAAAAATTTATTCATTGAATGTAATGAGATGAGTAATTAATTCCACATAGAAGCATTCAACCCTATATAAAATTTTCCTTTTTCATCACAATTTACATAGTAAGATTTGTAAATGATTCCACCAAAAAACTCCATTTTTCACATTTTGAGATATTCGTAAATGTTTTCCACTACATAAGTTTAAAAACATCACCATTACCTATATGTAATATCTATCACTACAATATGATGAGAAAAACCTAATTATGGAATGCTTTTTTATGGATGTAGCTCAATATTACATTTTATTTCACTAAAACATAAATACACATTATGTTCAATAGAATATAAATACTAATACAATATACTCGTATAATAAAAAACCGATGCCTGAATTTTTCCAAAAACATGTTTATAATACGACTGTAAACTGAATTTATTATGATTCTGATAAAAAGGATAATAAAAATATATCAAATCAATAATCACCCCTTTATAAACTATGAAAATACATCTTAGTGGTAGTATGTATTCCAGATAATTACACTAAAACAATTAATATAACATATGATAAAACTATTATAGTTTTTAACATCAATAAGTGTAAAATTATTTAAGCTTTTATCTATTCAAATCTATTAACCTTTACTTTCCTCACAAATAATTAAATAAATATTCTAGTAATCATGGTAAATACTTAAAATATGAATGAAAAAAATAATATTTTTTCTCCGCCCTTATGTCATTTTCAAAAAGAGATATAAAAAATAGACTAAAAATTAATTAAATTATAATTTATGAGTAAAAATAGTATATTTATGTTTGTTTATTTTATAATATATTCCTACTATTATTTATATCCATTTTTTATTTTCTATATAATTTATTTTCAAGAGCCTCACCACATTTCATAAGAAATCATATATATGTAATTATTAAATTTATCTTTCACGATAATTCATGAATGTTAATGATGGTTTGAAAAAATTTATACAACTATAATTTCAATCTATATGTTTTTAAAATATTCTGAAAATATAGCTTATATATATTAATTAAGGATTATTAAACATTTACAAAAAATTAATTTAAATATTATTCATTTCTAAGAGTTTGGGAAATTCTTTTTTGTTTATTTTACTACATATAAACTTGTACATATAATGATTTATTTTCATGACAAAAATAATTATTAAGAAGTACAACCCTTTCATTCATTCCATCACATTTTAATCATTCTCTATTGTCCTTTGATCTAAATAATATTTATGGTGAAGATATTATTGTATATAAATTACTTAATGTAAATCAAAAATTTTCATTTTCTTGAAATCCATGAAGTTCAACTTATAATATTCCTTGATACATATAATTTTATCCTCAATATCAACATAATTATCTAAAATATTTATTAATTTGTAAGAGACATGCGCATCCCTTGAACATTCCTATATTTTAATTAACAATCAACCCAAATAAAGAATGATTACTATTGTGTTTGGTATTATTCAATTTTATTTACATTTGGCCCCTCTAATTATGTACCAACAGACTTCTTGAATAACCCCCAAAATAGTTTTTTCCCAACAGAATGTTCCTATCATATCTATAACCTTTATCATCTTTTAAAATATATAATTAGACTTTCTATTGATAATAAGTGTTCAGGATATATAATTATTACAGAGATAATTATTCCTCAATTTTTAAAAACTCAATTACCTTTAATCCTATATCTACAGTTGTTTTATCTGTCATCACAATAGCTACCTATGATGATGTATACTAATCTAGGATATAATATATAGAATATATATTCATTTTTTAAACTTTATTTGAAGAAATAGTATTATAATATTTGTATTATATAGAAATCATAATTTCTTTTTGTATTTTTGACATTTATGATGATTGATAGATTCTATTAAAGGATAAAAATATCAACCTTAATGAATATATAGAGAAGTAAATTTACTCCACACATACAGATATTATAAAGTAGGAGTATGAAAATATGTATATATTCATGGTGATTAAATATGAAATGAATAATACAACAAATATTATATTAATATTAAATTAAACATTGTAGAATTATATTACATAAATTTTATCATATTATATAATTCCATATCTACTTATATAGCAAACACCCTGATGAAAATATAAAGAATCATATTTTCATGTTTCATAATATTTAATGAAAATATTATATTTTTTATGTTTCCAAACAGATGAAGATATATGGAATAAAATCCAAATATTTGATAATATTCATCAAACACAATCTCCTAATATATCATCATCTCCATTATTGATTTATTTTCATTAACCACTACCACATTCTCACAAATCTCTTATGCAAGGATATCTATCTAATGTCCTTTTTCCATTTCATTCTTGAAAAAATTTATTAAAAAATTCAATAAGAACCATCTTCATCTTGGTAATAGTATCTAAATTAAGTGAATATTGATTTTTGACATTCATATATAACGAAATAATTTACAACAAAGATTCATAAAACTTTTTACTCTAGTATGATTCAATACCGAGGAGTGTGAAAAAAATATTCAACATACACATTCTAGTTTATAAAAAAATTATATATTTATAGATATACATTATAATATTCAGATTACTCACTTGAGTAGGAAAATACATTACAATAAGAACATGAATCTTCATGTACTCTCTATATCCTTTTAATATATTTATAAATTATTTAACCCAATATACTTATTATTACATAATCTAAATATAAATGTTTGATTTTTTGATTCATCTAATTCTCAATAAATATAATTTCAAAAAAATCACCCTATTGGATATTACAATGTTTTCCCAGTGCATATATGGAAAATAATTTTTCTACTTATTGTGGAATATTAACAGTTTCACTGAATTTATTAATATATATTTTTATCCAAAATAAAGAAATGAAAATTTTACATTCCTAACTCTATTCATATAGTGAAATACTGCAGATCCATAATATTATCAAACAAGATCTAAATAAGAAAACCTATATTATTTATAAGGTAGAAAAATACTCACATTAATGAATGGTAATATAAATAACATACAAAGAATCATAATCTGAAAACCATTAATTATTAATCATTATTTGGATATTAATTTCAATGGAATAAATATATATGGTTTAATCTATTTTAATCATTAAAATAATTTTTCCATAGAAAATATGATTTCTATTTTATATTTCTTCAAAATGTATGATAATAGTAAAAAACTAGGTCCACTAATCCTTATATTGAAGATTTTTACTATCATTAATCTCATTTGATTCAATGATAAATGTAATTTCCATATAACAAGATGAAACTAAAAATCATTTAATCGATTAAATTTCATTGATCATAAAAATAACTTGTTACATATGATGATAATTAGATACTAAAAATAAATTATTTAAATTTTGAAATTGTTGGATTTTTTAAAATTTTATATAATAATTGGTAATAGAAAATTTCAAAAGATTATTTTAAATAATTTTAATCATTTAGGGAGTTGTCTTTCATTATATCTATAGTGATCATCATTTATAGAAGCTTGTTTCAGAAGTAATTATTAACTCATACTTTTATCATCTTTTGAATGTAATTGTTGATAAAATATTACTCTCTATTAAATTTAACTAGAAAAATCAATATCTCTGTATAATAAAGGGTTAATTAATAATAAAAAAATTAAACATTTATAAAAATAATATGAAATTTTAAATTTAACCTCGTAAAATTTGTAATTATTGTTATTCCAGTATATAGAACCATTATTAATTTGCAATTAAATATGATGAGTAAATACCTTTATCATTTTATATCTGTTTCAAAAGAGTAAATTTTAAACCTATATCCTTATAGATTATTGATTTTTAACATAATCACACCATTCAAAAATTTTTGATTGATATTCTATAAAATATTTCTTTTTTTTACAATGAGATCTACATCCTCTATTATTTTCCTCTAATACATTTCTTAAAATTATACTTACTACTATATACCATGTAATTATTATAATTGAGTTTACATGTAGTGGTAGTGGGACCTAGTCTAAATGTTTTCCTATTAGGACATAATTTTCTATTCAACATCTCAAACGAATTCGTTATAGTTTATTTTTTAAAATTTGTTTTTGAATCTCATCATAAAATTTAAAAATAATAAATTAATTATTGTCATTTAGTGAGGTAATAAATGTACTTATTCCCTTAGACATATTAGATAAATTTTCAATATTATATATCCACTTAATAAATGTACTCAAGAACATATATCCCTAATTCATTGGATCAACATGTTTATTTCGTTTGGAGAACAAAACATCAATTTCATAATATTATATAGAATTTTTGGAATGTAGTTCAATCACATGATTAATTTTCTCCTTCAATAATAAATATATTTTAGTCAAACATGTAACATACAAAACTATATCTAAAGATGATGGAAGATAATCCACATCAATCGATGAAAATCATTTATCATCACCACATGATGAAAATGAAAAATTATAATATAATGAAACAATAGAAAAATAAATCATTGTATCCTTTCACACAATATACATATGATTCATGTAATGTACCAGAAATTATGTATAATTTTTTTAATTATAGGGAATTATTTCCACTCCACAAAATCTGACAGCGCACGATTACGAGGACTGGAGTGCCTAGAATGTTTCGTCGATGATTTGTTAAGGTTTAATTAACGTGCATAAGTTATTTTCCTAAAAAAATTGAATAACTCTTAAATGCGTACTCAGATCAAAAATTTGACAGCATCATTTCGCTCAGGAAGGCAGTTTTACCCTAGGTGCGACTTATTTTTAGTTGGTGCAGGCCTCCTGTGAGAAAACCCAAAAATGGCCTAATCATAAATAAAATAATTAAATAATGTTTTTTTATTTTTCAAATTATTATTACTCAAATTTGGTAACTCATATTAAAAATATGAGACCACCACTAAACTCTTGAGGCTATGATTTTTTTAGGCAGTTACTAACATTTTCTGAAACGGGCCACCAGTGAAAGTTAGTTTTTCATCGTAAATAAAATAATTAAGTGAAAATTATTTTATTGTAAAATACATAACATTTAAATGGTAACTCGGATTGGAAATACAATAGTAAAATTGGGTTCCTTGTGGTGTGTTTCACTTAGGTAGAGCATAAACATGATAGGAGAGGGTCAAGGGGGACTGTTAATAATATTACGAAGTTTTTTCAGGTACGTTCAGTTAACACGTGAGCGGCATTTCCTAACATTTGAACCTGTGCTCAGATTAAAAATATGAGGACACCGTTGAATCAGTAGGGCCTAAATTCGCTTACATGAGAATTCACATTGACCGCAGTAGGTCTATAAAAAAATTTATGTATTGGGACGTTTCAAAATAAATAAATTAACTAAATTTGTAATTTTATTTTCATTCCATTCCTTTAACAGACAAGAGAAAATTTGGGACCAACGATGTGACTAGCCAATTAATGTCTTGACCGTTCAATTCTATGTAACTAAACCGTTGGGGAATAATAAAGGTTCTTAATTAATGGGCCTTCATTAATCCCATGAACATTTCACACCCTCCCCATCTCCTATTTATATAGACCTTTGGAAGAGGTGTCAACACATATTCTCCAAGCAACGAAGTGTTGACAAAGTGCATTGACACCAAACTCATGGAGGATGGAACTGGTACCATCAAGAGGTGACGAGAAACATCGAAACCCCAAACAGGAGGTCAATGAATGAGTGACGTTGTTGGAGCCCAGTTGCGGGGGATGGTGAACACTGAATGACTTCCACAAATGTGTGCTCACCATCATTTTTGAAGTAGGGGATTGTTTTTTAATATGATTGAATTTATTTTTCAATTCTTCATATTCTGGTTTCTCAACGACGATGGCCAAACTAACATGGCCATCATCCCGCACATATACCTTGCCTCTTATCATTTGATTCTCCATGTGTTATTCGTGCATTCTTCAATTCCAAATATTTAGTGATGCTGGAAACACAATATTTTGTTGTGCGCGACATATGGACGCGAAACCCTTGACCCAAGGATCACGAATATGCGATCGTTTTATTTTTTAGGCTAAGAACGGAGATATAGTGACCCACAGAAGAGGATGTGGGATGACACAACAGCCAACCGCATGAAGGTAGGGAGATGAGCGTCCATGCCACTAGATGAGCAGGGGACAGGGGCCGCTAGGCTGCGACGGATGCCGAAGAGCGGTCGGCACCCATCCGTCTGCTGTGGGACAGCGCCGTGCAACCGCGCCTCTGGGAGGAGGACCGGCCGGAGTACCCGACCGACCATGGTGGATTAGCAGGACCCGATTGGGTCGTGCAGGTGATGTGGTAGTTCCATAAGGCACTTTCCTTTGGTGTATGGAATGGAACGAGGGGGTGGGTGGTGCTCCCCCATCGGTGCTAGATCGAGTGGACCACACCCGGTGGGCCACGCTGGGCCACCCCTTAAATGGGTGGGGCCAAACCACATCCCAACAGGCTAGTTCTGCTGACACACAGACCATATGGGCAGGACATTGGTCGGGCCTGGGCAACCCAAGCTGGGTCGTGCCGAGTCAGACTTGACCCCGGGCCAGCCGGACCCAGTTTTTATTTTTGGCCATATCATGAGAACCGAGCATCCATTTGACGAACCTTCTATGGCACCATAATCCTTTTATTGAGAAGTTCATTTTTGTATACTTCACTCATGTTTTGAATAATGTAGGAGTGCGCTGGGTTGGATCAAACCCCAAATTGAACTAGGCCCTTGGAGCAGAAAAGCTAAAAACATACAAACTGGGCGTCCGATTGAAACGTCATCTATTTCATTGGAGCCCTTAGGATGTGACAGGCCTTTAGGATACTTCTTCATGGAACTTAATGTTGGTTGTGGTATGAATAATGGTTTAGGGAGTGGTTCTCCCACAAGTGTTATTAGTAGAAATCCAGTGGCTGGCAGTGAGGTGGAGGTTGGAGACAGATCATATAAATGTTTGTTACTTATGGTCTCTAGGTGGGTCGGATCCTATGTGGGTCATTGTGGAGGTTAGTAATTATCGATCCTGTGTGGGTAAGCCCTTAGCGATCCTATGTGGGTCAGCACATAAAGATCCATTGTGGGTCAGATCCTATGTGGGTTAGCACTGAGTGATCCTGTGTGGGTTAGTGCATACTGATCCTGTGTGGGTCAGATCCTATGTAGGACAGTGCTCAGCGATCTAGTGTAGGTCAGCGCATACCGATCCTATGTGGGTCAGATCCTGTGTGGTTCAGTAGAGGTTAGTACGTTTCAACTCTAGGTGGGTCAGATCCTGTGTGGGTCGTTGCGGGGGTTAGTACATAACAATCCAGTGTGGGTCAGATGTCATATGGTTAGAAATAGTTCCTTTTGACAGAATAAGATGATCTAGCTTTATGACTAATCATATGTAATTCTATACTTCAATAATACCTAGTTTGAGCTGAGATACTTTTTGAACTATGACTTTTACCATAATTTTACTATCTTCATGGTGATACATGTGTGGTAATTTTACCTTCATGGTACTATCATCGTGGTGATACCAATGTGGTACTTTTACCTTCATGGGACTATTTTCTTGGTGATACCTTTGTGGTACTTTTACCTTCATCGTAATATCTCCTTGGTGATAGCCATGTGGAGATTTTACCTTAGAGGTACTGTCTTCGTGGTGATACCTGCGTTGTCATTTTACCTTCTTGGTATTATCATCTTGGTGATACTTCTGTGTTACTTTTACCTTCATCGTACTATCACTGTGGTGATACCTATTTGGTACTTTTACCATCATGGTGTAAACTTGGTAGTGTTACATTTATGTTACTTTTACCTTCGTGGTGTTACCTTCGTGGTGTTACATCTGTGGCATTATTCCCTTGGGTATGAGATGTGTATATCTTGATAACTTAGGTGTATATTTGGGCATATACCTAAGTATATTTGATGTCTTGCTTTGTGGTTTTCCATTGTGGAACATTAGTAGATCTACATGGACTTGGGGTCCCAAATTAGTATTGTTATAGTAACCCCTATTTGGAATTCACCCAAAAATTGTTTTGTCTAGTGAAGATGATGTGCGACGTTGATCGAGGCTGGGGGAGCCAAGACTAGATTGTACACAGAGGTGGACCATTCATCTTGGCGTGATTTGGAGGAGTTGGATGGACGTGGAGTGCTGAGGAGGCTATTTGTACCTACCCTTTAGGTAATAACCTCAGAGGATGACCCAATATCTGTTTGCCTTTTTCTTTTAGTTGTATTATAGTTTTAGTTGTACTTGTACCTTTACATTTGTGCTTGTATTTCAGCCCATTTTACTTTAACCACTCTTTTATTACAGTTTTTTACTTCACAGTTTCTTCTTACTGTGTTCTTGAACTATGTGTTGTACAATATTAAAAGCAATGCCTTCCCATTTTAGTGAGAACGCCTTTAAGTGCTAGTCTCCAGCCCCTGGCCTATGAAAGGTGAGCCTGGGGTAGTCACGACACGGGCCCCGGGGGACGGGTTGTGAAAATTCAGTTGAATTCTACAATATTTAAAAAAATATTCTTTTGGAAGTTAACACTCTTTTTATCACTACCACTTTTAGAATATGATTAATATATTCATGGACTTTGTGTGTCATTGGTCTTATTTATTTATTTTCCCTTCATATCAATGAAAATGTCTTCAATTTTCTCATTGTGATTTTTAATCATTTATATTTTCACCAATATTTACATGTTTCTTATTTTCATAGTTTATAGAGTCTTATTAATACTCACTTTAATATTTTTAATTTATATCATTTTTACCCCCTTATATTTTATTCATTCCCATATAAGTGTTCATTATTCTAGAAAATAAATCTATCTAACCATTACTATGATCAATAAAATTGTTTCGATTAGATGTTAATGATATGCATATACAGGTTTTGCATGTTAAATTTCTAATTATGGATTCTAATATGGATATATTTTTATCTCAATTATTTATATAAATCTTTTTAAATTCCATTACTATATTTAGCAAGAATTTATATTATAAAATATTGAGTCATCATTCTAATTTACTTGGTTTACTAATTTTGGGTCTATATTACAACAATTAATTGATTAATATTTCAATGAACCTCTCCACATTTTGATTAAATGATAAATATTTACCCTCAAGAGAATAAAGACTATTCAGAATCGTCATTTATCTTTGGTTCTTCTAAGAAACATAATTAATTGAGAAAAATTGAAATTCTAATATTTTCCCCTCCTTATTGTGATGTTATTCTCAATAGCCTTAGAATTTATAAAATGAGTACCCTAAAATTTCAATCAATATTCATAGGCCTTCTGAAATTATGAAAATGTACATTAATTTCTGTACTAATTTAATGATGATATGTATTCATACTCAGATATTAAGGTGAAATTCATCTCATTAGTGTTGTGTAATACCAAAAACTCATTATTTTAAATTTCATAATTCATGATAAGAAAAAACTACTTTCCAATGTAGTGTTAATAATGTATGTATGTATAATATCCCTTTAGCATTCATTATCCCAAACATCAACTACATGTCTCTTTTTATGATTTAGAATATTAACTGATCTAACTAGTATTCCAACAATAAAAAAAGAAATCTATTGTCTCTAAAACATATTTAGTGTTTGGAATAAATTATGATTTTTGAAAAAAATAGATGATATAAAATATGATAACATTAGTTATAAAAAGTTATAGAAAGTAAAATACATATATATATATATTCTATGATATGAAAAAAATCAATAAAAAAGGGAGGTAACGATCTTGAGGTGTTTTTGGGGTGGGGTGAATTACAATATAATTATGATTTAAAATTTTCCAACCATTCAAATTTTAAAATTAACGTAAATTTATACTTGAAAATAATTATGAGATATATAAATAATAACATAATAAATAAAGTAATTCTCTATAAACAATAATACAATAACTCCATACAAACGTAACTGTAAAAAATAAAAACACTATTCCTAAAATTATAAAAATTTATAATATGATGTATGGAGTTAAGGATGATAATACATGAACTTCTAAAAGCATAATAATCAATTTAAAAACAATGATTAAAGGAATCCGTAATATTGAAATAAAATAAATAGGTTATCGGAATACATAAACCAAGGTTTCCATGTCCAATAGGAACATCATTGAATTTAGACATATTTGATGGTCTCTTGTTCCAAACCACAAATTTATTTTTATATATACCATCAATAGTATGATAATCCTCTATATGAATAAATTCAATAAAAACCATCATACATATGTCTCTATAAACCTAATCAACACTTCGATATATCTATCTACATCAAGTTCACCCCATAACACTGTGAAACATAAGGGTTTTGAGAAAAAATACAACTATCCCTAAATTATCATTGATATTGATAGATTTGATTGAAATTATGTTCAGATCCTAAAGAATAATAGATATCATGGTATTATATAATGATTAATTACATGATAATAGTAAGAAACATATAATAAAGCACATGAAAACAATGAAATTTGAACAGAAAAATACGAACAAAGAAGATGATTCACTAGATCCTATTAGATTGGGAATTAATTCCATGTCGATGATTTTAGTTCTATATTATGTTTATAATTTCCCCAATGAATCCCTCATACAATATTAATAGATGATGTGTTAATAAAATCTAACCGATTAATTTAGATATCATTTTGTACCATTGTAATTTCATCACACTGATAACTCCACCATTTGAAAAATGTGAGATTTATCATTATCATATGATGATTTCTACATCTTAATTTTAAAATGATACATTTATTTCGTTCAATAAAACATTAAACATTACTTTAACATAGATTCCGCATTATTTCATAAGACTTTCAAGCATCAAACAAGAAATCTACACAACAATAAACTCAAACAACAATCTCTCAAACAATCAGATTACAATATGAGTTTTACATTAGTGTAATATGATTTTTAAAATAAAGGATACTAAGGTAGATTTTCCCAATGATAACCAATTCAAAAGATGGCTCTATATTTTAAAATAAATGTAATATTAATTTATATACCATATATTTAGGGAACAATATTCGATGAAACAACGTCATCGTAGTAGAGATGACAATAATTCCGAAATTTGAGATCAATTATTAGTGCTCAAGAACCACATAAACTAATCTATGGTCAAAGAGAAATAAATTGTAAAATAACCATTAAATATAATTACTAACATCTTAATATTCTACAATAATTTTCAAAACAAAATGAGAAAATTTAATCATTTAAATTGGATTTGTTTTCTAAGAATACATACATCAATAGTTAATGAACATTACTCTATTTTATCCTAATATAACAAAAATTATATGGGGGAATGCACCACATTTATGTCTATTTTTATTTCTAAACCAGTTAAAAATGTGATTTATTTCATTTTAAAAAATTAAAATGGAATTTTCTTTGTAATGAATTAATATTTAGTTCAACATTATACAATATACTATATATATTTGTCAATATTGATTAATTTGGTGAATATAAAAATATTTATTCTTCACGACCTGCCTTCAACAAGATGAGTGTAGGGAGAATAAAATACCAAACCCTTCTGTTGACATGTTGAAATAGAGATAATGATCCCTAAGTCCCACCTTTAGTAGGCCTCTGAGTGGTGACTAGAACAAAGGGTATTAAATCAGACACAATTTGGAAGGCATACAATTATTATAGAAAAAGATCAATAGTTAAGATGGTATATCCCAAAAAACTCAAAATACAGAAAGTAAAAGTAAATCAAAAATTCTATTCCCATATGCAATTTCGAAGTAAACTAGTACAAAGTACATGAAATGTTTTATGGAATGTACCAAAAGAATGAAAAAACATAAACAACAACAACCAAGATGCCCGAGCTAGTAAGGCCCGACTCTATCCATAAAGTCCTCCTACAAACAAGAAAGTATTTTTCTATACATAGGTTGAGTATACATGTATACTCAGTACAAAAATAACAAAATCTCCCGTGCACAAATGGGGAGGAATTATAATTCCCCGTGAGAAAATTGAGATAACCGAAGCACCTAGAAAGAAAACTACCCCTTCCTCATGAAGGAACACTCCCCAAAAAACACAAGTCAGTTAATGTAATAGTAGTCACATCAATATTTGGGTACCCTGTACCACTTTCACCACCAGTTATTTAGAACATCCAACACATAAATACACCCCCATAAGTTCCACTGTAGTCCCACTACTGCCCAAAAAACAACCTCATGGGCTATCAAAACCATGAATACCGCAATAGACACCTGGTCCACTACAATTACACACATCACTTCCCATAGACACATGGGCCACAACAACCACTACCATGCTAGAAGAAACCTAGTCTCGAACAACCACTGCCACACCAGAAGACATCTGGGCCTCAACCTGAAGAAGATTGGTAAACAGACATACCGACACAGACCTAGGCCAACCGCCACAACACACCTTTCCCGAATAGTCTTTGGCCATAATGAACCATAGGCCAAAAAAACCTACCTGAAGAGTCTTGGGAAAACTAGGAGAGTTATAAGAATGGAGCTAATATCCTGCTACTCCTAGAAATTATAGAAAAAAACCCTCCCCCATGAAATGGTGGTGTTCAGCAAGAACAAATCAAAATGGGTGGGGTGAGAATAATAACCCCAAGAACAAAATTTATACATATAATTGAACAATCACTCATCCAATAATATGGGTTTTGAAACCCACCCATACATAACCACTCCCTTTACTATTCCTACAGGCATGAACACACAACTGCCACAACAACCCATTTCTGGAAAACAGTCTCCCATTACACTCATTCTCCTTATCATGTTCAAGTTATTTTGTTTAAAACATTCCTTCACTGTTGGAAAACTCACATGCATAACTACAAGCCAAAATAACAGCTGATGGAAGAACAATCAAGTGACAATTTAATCATTCTCACCCGATTCTCTCATTAATTCACAACAAAAAGTGGTATTAGTGAGATCCTTTGAAGTACTGGAACCAAAAAAATCCTCAACATACGAGCTCCAACCATCCTATGATTTACAATCCAACAACTACTAAACCATTAGAGAATTACATCCTCATCTACATCACCCAACAAGGCATCAAACAGAACAACCATTCACATCACTAAAATAGAGAAAATGTGTTCTTATCTTTGGCTAACACCATTACATTAAGTCCCCAACTTCTATGTGGTTAGCATTGGTGATCACACAATGGATTTTATTCACATGGAATCCATTTTATCAACCAATTTTACATGATATAGTCATCCAATCACTAGATCACCCACAAAACATAGGTTCATTAGTGCACAAGAAAGGACCACCTCAGACCACTCTTTAAATTGGGAACAAGACCATAAAATTCACAACATAAAAAATGGAGATAAAGGAAATACAGTAACATTATCATCAAACTCACCCCTTCATTATTTAGAGTCCATTTATTATCTTCATAAGTATCGTTTTCATCCACGCCTCAATGGAGGAATTATCAGTCCCTCCCACATGGTACACAGTAAAGACAATCGACGGAAAACCCTACCAAGATGACCAAGGATCGATGTTTTTATCCTCACTTTATGAATTGAGGGAGCATGAATTGATGGAAAGGAAAAATAGAGGAATTAAAGCCTGAGTAGGAAGGGCTCCATCATGGGTGCGTAATTCGTCTCCGGAGTAAGCCAATAGTGTGTTCTTTAGGGAGTGAAAAGGAATTATGAAGAGAGGATCTTGTCTTAAGAAAATGATAGATCCTAAAATCTGTGAGATGATGTCATACTACATAAAAGTTGGATCATTGATCAACCATGCGGTTAGGTGGTTTCACATGGTTGGTTTAATTGGGTTTTATCAATTATCCTTGTAGATGGTTGAGATAATAGTTGTGATTTAATATATTTTCATTATACAGGAAAAAATTCATAAAATGGGCGAAACTATAAAACACGACAATTGTTTGGCGCTGTGGAAAAAGGACCCATGTTTTGGTAACTCAAGGTTCACCCAAATATTGGGGTTATGATACATATTTGTTGGGAAATTAATGGCTTTGAATGGGTTATTAAAACACTTTTACATAAAAATATACATTACTGGGGTAAAACTGGATGGTTCTTGAAAAATAAGAAATGACTCATTGTTTAGTGAGGCACCGACACCTTGGAATAATCGCCCTGGATCCATCACCATGAAACCATCACCCTGGAACCATTACTGATTGATGCTATGGACAACCCAACGGTGCCACTGAAAAAAATCTGTGCCATTGACCTTCATCGGTGCCACCGAAGGCGATCAGTGCTACTGACTCCCATTGGTGCCATCAAAGCCCATCAGTGCCACCGTTCGTTCAACCAATGTTTTTGAAAACCCCATTATGGGTCACTGATGATCCCCTAGTTTCCCTAGTCAACAGAAATATGGTAATGTAATAGACCATGAGGGTTTGAGCCATTACATCAGATACCTCTCTAACTATTGTCTTCCACAAGAAATCTAGAGTAAAACCGAAGAAAATGACACTGGTCTGAACAACCTACTCTTAAGATACCTTTAAGGTAAAAACCACCATAGAGTTGTTCAAATGTAGAAACAAACCTCAAAATCTAGGAACACATTTCCATCATATATCTCATTAACAACTACGGATACACAACTACCTTGACATATGGATTAGGGATTCTCTTCCCCCATGTCAAGATTATATCTTCTTTGGGCGGCTCTGACTCTCCTGCACAGGTTTAATTGTATCCACCATAATGTGTCTTAATTAGGAACCACATCCTACCCTCCCAATAATGAGTACATTACACACATTTAGATAATAAGGAAGACAACCCCTCATATAAAAACATGGTCAAGAATTACGCAACAGTAAATAACAAGGTAAAAACAATATTAAAACTCAAAACATATCTGCATACTGGGCACACATTTGTGACTCACATTCCTAGGTACTATCTTCAAGGCCACCGTGCTTCCCAAACACCCAAACCCATTGAATGGTTTGTCCACGATGAACCTTTTCCTCATGATCCTTTATCCCTACTAGTCACTCCAAAAACATTGCATTTTCCTCAATATCTAGATCTCCCTAGTCGAGGAATTGTGAATAATCATGCTGATACTGACAAAGCTGAGACACATGGAAGACATTGTAGACCCCCTGTAGTGGTGGTGGTAGAACCAGCTCACAAGCCACTTCCTAGACCCATTGCAACACCTCGATGGGCCCGAAAATCCTAGGAAAAATCTTACTATCCCTACCAAAAATATGCTTCCCACATTGAGTGGAGACCATTAAGAACATGTAGTCCCCATACTCGAACTCCAAGGGTCTCCACCTATGATCATCATATGACTTTGGCCTGCCTAAAGACTCCTTCATCCTCTAATGCATAAGCTAAACCTTCTTCATTGCACATTGCACTACCTCTAGGCCAGGAACAAATACTTTCCTATCCTTTATCAACACATGGGCGAATGAAATGGACTTCCATACAATTCTTTGAACGGATCCATTCCAGTGGTAGAGTGATAGCCATTGTTGTAGGAAAACAATACCAATGGAATGTTTCAAATGCATGATACTCTATTGTATATAACACAGACCTATGGCATATCCTCCAATGTCTGGATGGTCGACTCTGTCTGTTCATCCCTCTGAGGGTGGAATGAATTGAAAAGGCTTAGCTGGGTTCCAAAATCACATTGTAATCACATTCATACATGGAGATTAAATCATGTATCCTAATCCAAAATGATGGTTCTAGGAACATTGTGCATTCGAATAACCTCACCCATGTATTTTTATGCCAAGGTACCTATGACACTCGACTCATTAACCACTATGAAGTGAGATGATTTCATTAACCGTTCTACCACTACCCATGTAGAACCACATGCTCCCTAACCCCTGGGAATTCATGTGAAGAAATCCATTGAAATGTCATCATAATTCAACTCAGGATTATCTATGGGCTACAAAAGACTACCCAGATCACGGTTCATAGCCTTCAACTACGGGCACATAAGGTTCTTTACCACTTACTCTTCCACTGCCCACATCACATTGGGCCACCCAAAATAACCTCAAAATAGTTGGTACATCATTCAATCTCTTGGGTGTACCATTGTGGGTGAGTGATGGAACTCACTAAGAACTCTCTCATGATTTGACACTCTGACTAATAAAATCCCACAAAATACCATCCAATTCCGACCATCTTCTGACCATCCATCAAGAGAATTTCCCTTATCATGAGGATCACACATCCCATCAGCCTCTATGTCTACCCACAGAGACTCCCCCACCTACCATATCATGTAATAATAGACCTTCATCTAAAAGAGATAGCCTCTACCATCCTCTACAGTTTCATGTAAATGCAAGGTAGCCAACTCGTCCATTGTTTTCCAACCATTTTTTGACTAATGAAACACATCCCTCTATGATATCCTACTCATGTAATCAGCCACCATGTCTCCCTTTTCACGAGATGTAGGATATCTCAAAATTGTATTGTTGAAGAAACACTATCCACCTCCATTTCTGCACGTTTAGGTCACTATGGGAGAATACATACCTCAAGATATTTAGATCTGTGAATACCACGAAGCATTCCCCGGTGAGGTAAATCCAACACAACATAAGTGTGAACACAACCGTGACAAGTTCCTGGTTATGGGTATCATAATTACTTTTATGATTATATTACCGCCCAGACCAAAAAGTGTTCACTTCCCACTGATGCATCAGCACAAACCACATGCCTAGACTAGATGAATAATAAAACTCTTAAAAAACTACCCCTTCTTCTTGAAACATCAGTAATGAGGCACTAAGTAGTTTCCCCATTAGATAACTAAATACTTCCTTGCACATCCAACTCCAAATGAAATCATGGCCTTTCTTGTTCAGGGCTGTCAAAGGCATTGCAGCTCAAGAGAAGTTGGGAATAAACCTCTAGTAGTAACCTGATAGACGTAGAAAACTATAATCCTCTTCCATATTCGTAGGCCCTTCTCAAGAAACAACCAATTAATCCATTGATGGATCCAACACTCTTACCAATAGGCACACCATATGTCTAAGGAGGTGCACCATTCATGTCTAAAACATCACATGGAAAACATCCCAACAAACTGGTGGTGTCCGAGGACCTCTAAAACTATCCTAAGATATGAAGCATGATCCTCCTATAATCTTGAGAAGATTATGATGTCATCAAAAAAGATGACTATGAACATGTCCATATATTTGTGGAAAATAGAGATCATTAGCCCCATGAATGTTGTTGGTGTGTTAGTAACACCGAACTACATGACCATGATCTCAATGTTCCCAAATCCACATCTACAGTCATTCTTCGAGATGTCACCCTCCTTCATCCTCATCAGGTGATATCCAGAGTGCTAGTAGATATTAGACAACCAAAATACCCCCTTAAACTGGTCAAAAAGGTCGTCGATCCTTGAGAGGGGGTAATGGTTCTTTACCATTACTTGATTCATCCTTCGGTATTCTATACATTTCCTGATACTTCCATCTTCCTTCTTAATGAACAAATCTGGAGCTCACCATGTTGAAAATATTACTCAGATAAAACACATCTTCATCAGGTCATCAACCTGGATCTGCAACTCCCACAACTCAGATGGTGCCATTCGATAGGGAGCCATTGAAATCATACAGGTACCAGGTTGTAAGTATATCCCAAAATAAACATCATGTCGAGGGTGTATGGTCACAAAATTTCCATGGAAGATGTCCAGGAACTCACAGAAGCTCCCCAGGACAACCACTATCTCTACGTATTATGGTTCCCCTAGTAGCTCTACTAGCATGGGAAGAAGGGGCTCCACACACTAGCTTCTTTCCCATCTACCCCACTCACTAACGAAGATTCCCACATATGACATAGATAAAACACCTAGGTCCTAGGAATTTGGAGAGTGTGTGAGGACCGGGAGATCGAAATTGGAACTTTTCAGGCCTACTCCCCACTGGCTGAAGCGTGGATGGCCTTGATGCTAAAGGCCAACTACAAATGTCCTTTTCCTCCGATGATCCCAACAGGCTCCCCTCATGCAGCACACCTCCCAGTGTGTGCATCTTCTCCACCACTACTTCCTTCTATTGAACCATCAATTACATTGGTATAGTGAATGGAGTTACAACGTACTGCAGGGATGGTCAGAGAGCCTCCTCTAAGCAGCTTGGCTAGGATTCCTCGTCGGAGAAGAGGTCGGGAGAAAAATGAATGAGTTCCTTGAACTTGATCCCCCACTCCATTATAAACATATTCCCCTACTAAAGGGAGAGTAGCTCTTGGATATTTTCATCCATCATTGTGTAAGAGAAGAAGTTAAATGGAATTACCTCTTGATTTCGGAACACAAATCCTCAAATTCCTTCTTCTCCCTTAAATAGGTAATCCAGCACTGACGTGCCACTCCCAACATCTATCTCAAGTATATAAGAACCCAACAAACAACATGATCCTATAACAAGATAAATGCTATCACCAACTCCTTGAGCCAGTTATCTGTCTCCATGTCTATGAAGCTGTCCTCATACATCCTGAGGGTCTACAGCTAAATGGATCAAATCGCCTTATCCCACTGTTCATCCTCCATCTCTTATATTGCACTCTGTTGATCAACCAAATTATCCTTCTAGAGATCGATCTCCCACACCAATCATGGTCATTGTCTGGGTGCCATAGATACAAGTTAAACATGAAATTACTATGCTTGAGTAGTGTAGATGTTTTATTTTAAATTTTTCTTAAGTTTTTTATTTATTTGAAACTCCCCAAACACCCATAACACAGAAGAAAAAATTCCATTATGATGTATATACCATTCATAGGTGATGCACTACTGTGCATAAGGCATTTCCACCTGGTTTAATATCTATAAAATGGTTTTTTTGATGGTTTATACATTATTTTCACATTGATAATGTATCATGATAGGTTCTTCAGTCATTAAAGGATAAATATTGGATTCAATGATGTTTGGAGATTCATATGGGAATTAGAGGCGTAAAGACCCTTTTCCCCTTGATGAGGCTAGACAGGAGCTATTCGGATCAACCACTTGACGTGAAGGATAGAAAAGAAAGGGATTTCAACGGTCAAAATGACTCGCACGATTTCCGCACAGTTTATAAAACCTGTGTGCAAACCGTGTGGGTGGATATTCCACATACAGAAGGGTCCGAACGGTTATCACACGGTTTACCAAAATGTGCGGGCCCTGATGAGAAAAACCGTGGGGTTCAACTAATTCTGGACAATAGATATGGCATGGTTGGCACATGGTTTACCAAACCCTGCACCCAAATTGTGCGGCTAAGGAATTCAAGATAGTAGCTATTGCACGGTTGGGGAACGATTTATCAAACTATGCGCCCAAACCGTGCGCACCACTGCAGCTCCTTCTTATTGTGTTTGATTCACCACTGTGCATAAGGCATTTCCAAATGGTTTAACCTCTATTAATTGGTTTTGTGGATGGTTTCTATGTGCTTTTCACATTGATAATATATCTTGATAGGTTCTTCGGTCATTAAAGGAAAAGTATGGATTCATAGATGTTTGGAGATTCAGAAGGGAATAAGAAGTGTAAGGGCCCTTCCCCCCTGATGAGGTAGGACGGGAGCTATTCAGATCAACCACTTGACGTGAAGGATAGAAAAAAAGGGATTTCAAAGGCCGAAATGACCCGCATGATTTCCACATAGTTTATACAAATCCAGTGCAAACCGTGTGGGAGGAGATTCCCCTTACAGAAGGGTCCGCACAGTTATCACACGGTTTACCAAACCGTGTGGTCCCTGTAGAGAAAAACTATGAAGTTCAACAAATTCTGGATAGTCGGTATGGAACGGTTGGCACACAGTTTACCAAATCATGCAACCAAATGGTGTGGTTGAGGAATTCAATACAGTAGCTATTTCATGGTTGGCGCATGGTTTATCAAAACGTGTGCACAAACCGTGCACAACACTACATATCCTTCCTTTTTCTTTTCTACATTCCAAAAACTCCTTGACCCATGATTATCTTTGAGACTTGCTTTTAGAAAACTGGAAAAAGGATAATTTTTTCCTGGGAAGACTCTGTAGAGTAGAGAAAAGGAGGGGTATCTCACGGATGATTGGAGTATGAGGTGGGAGTGGGGAAATTGGAGGTTTTTTGCAGAAACATTTTAGAGTTCTTGTTTGTTTTGTGCTTCTAACACTTTTTCAGTTCAATTATAATGGATTCCTTGATGCAATGTTGTATGGTTATGAATCTTTCATTCATGAGTAGCTAAACCCTTCCCTTGTGTTGGGGCTGGAAGAAATGTGGGTTTGTTAGAAACATTTTCTTTATTATTGTATTTTTTTCATACTCTCCCATCTAATTCTACCACTAATTCTATATTCTATTTCACTAGAAACATCCATGTCGAACCAATAATATATTTTCCAAGGATCTTTCGGAGAATTAAGACGTCAATATTCATGACTGTGGGATATCCTTGTCGTTTCGAGAGGGTAGTTCTTAATATAAAAGTCAGTAAAAATCAATTTTCGGACCAAGGAATTGATTTCTTACAAATTAATCAGAACATTCTGGACCAAGGGTGTTCCAACACATTTGAAACCCAAGAATGTGGGTTATTATGAACAATACAACACAAAATGGAAAATAGTTTTAGTGGCCCGCATGAATGTCTATACTCAACACATTCTCATTGTTATTCATCAAAAATTTGGTTTTAATCAATCTTCAGTATTAGGTAATCGGTAGTGAATTAGGAAAGATATAGTAAAAAGTCATCTTTTAATATCCTAATCATGAACCAACCAAAATGTATTTAAATTCAGCATCTTCACCAAGTGACTTCAATTCAACAAACAAAAAATTCCAACATTGTTTCCTTGTGGACCGACCCTGTACTTTCCTACTATACTAGTCAATGTTAGGGAATTTAATTTTGCTGACAAAAAAGATAAACAAAAACGACGGTCAAATTTTTTCATTTTTTAAAGGGACAACAGATGGCAGTTTTTTTTATTGATTTGGAATTATTTCATGAAAATAAAAATTAAAAATTTCCTAAAAGAATTCTTTTATTAATCTCATTTCTTTTTTTCAACTTTTTTTTCACTTTTACATTGGGTGTGTTGTCCGTGAGTGCAGGACTGTAGTATATGAGTGGCCTAATCACTCGTTCCCAGATTACCGAGTCATCGGAGCTACAACTGATCGACCCCAAAATCAAAAGAATGTTGTTTAGGTGACGTCATTCACTTATGGGTGATCACAACACAGATGACCCCATGGCACATCCGGAGGAAGAACACAGGTCTGTCCAATCCTTCGGGAATCCATTTGTTATCAATGGGAATTCACTAAGGGGTGGAGATGAATAACAACATTTGAATCCACCGGTGGTTTATATGGAGTATATGCAGAGGAACCAACCACGACGACTAGCTCAATTTGTGTTGGGATTCAGGCAGCCACTGCAGAGAAAATACATTAAGTGGGAGAAACCCCCCTTTTGGCATCAGAACCTGAAGGCTTATTTCCCTCAAGGTCAACAACAGTTTGTTCCATATGCACCTCATGAACTGGTGTTGCGGCACCGAACTCTTATGGAATATGGGCTACCCTCCATTCAAGGAGTGGATATAGGAATAGTCAGGCCACTAGTGTAGGGCCAACATTTTGAAATTAAGTCATCCATCATGCATTTGATTCATAATATTGTTAAATTTTGGTGGTTTACAGAGTGAAGACCCCAACGCCCACCTCTCAAACATTTTGGAGATCTGTGATTATTTCTGGCACCACGACGTTTCGGAGGATGCTATCTGCCTAAGGATGTTTCCCTTCTCCTTAAGGGACAAGGAAATAGATTGGATTAAGGTATTTCCTCAGTGATCCATTCTAACATGGGAGGCACTGGGTTAGGGATTTTTATCCAAATATTTTCCTCCATCGAAGACAGTCATGTTAAGAAATGAAATTCATAACATCCAGTAGCATGAATCAGAATCTTTGTATGAGTCATGGGAATGATTTAAGGAGATTCTTCGTAAGTGCCCACACCATAGACTGCCATTATGGATTCAAGTACGGACTTCTTTATGGCGGTCTCATCGTGAACACAAAGTCTTTGGTTGATACTGCTCCTGGAGGGATAGTCATGAGAAAGTCTGCTGAAGATATGTTTGAATTATTAGATGGCATGTCCGCCAATAGCTTTCAGTGGAATTCTGAAAGAGGTACTCATAAAAGGGGCATGCATAATATTGATGCCACCACCATGTTTGCAGCTCAACTCAATGTCGTCTCAATGAATATTGAAACTTTGAATCTAAAGCATTCATCTCAAGTTAAATCTATCAGTTCACCAGCGTGTGGTGATTGTGGTGACAACCATTCCATGGGCGAGTGGCCAGGGGAAAATGTGGGAGAATCAAAAGGCGAGGTAAATTATGTTTCTAAAAATAGGGGACCAAATTGCTACCCCCAATATCATAAACAAGGGTGGAAAGAACATCAAAATAAATAGTGGGGACAACAACAACAAAACCCTCAGCCTCGAACACAAAGACCACCTGGTTACGGGCAACAACAGTTTCAAAATCAATACCCAAGGTAACAGTAGTGTAACCAATTCCAACAGGGCACATATCAGCAAAAATGGTATCAAAACCGTCATCCCGCCCAACCATTGATACAACCTCCTCCCCAAAAAGTCTCTCATCAAGCTCAGTAGGAACATCCCACAAGGTTGGCAGAAATGATGTCCAAATTCTTAACAACTGCTGAGAAACGATTTTAAAACCAGGAGGTTTTGATCTGAAGCCTCAAGAACCAGATTACGTAGCTTTCCAATCAGCTATCCCATAGACCGCCTGGGACACTACCTGGGAATAATGGGAAAAATCCATGGGAGTAGTCAAATGCAGTTATGCTACATAGCAGGAAGGAGATGACATCGAAGGTCACGATGAGTCAGGGTGACCCAATATCAAAGAAGTCCACATCCTTAGGTGGGGCAGTTGCAGCTGATGAATCTTCCTCAAGACATGAGAAGGATGATGAACCGATAGTCCCACATGATAAGTGCAAAGAAGTGATCAAAGCATATGACCCTCCTTTTCCATTTCCCGCATGGATAAAACAAAGGAAGCTGGACAGGCAATTTTCTAAATTCATGGAGATCTTATGGAAGAATCATATCAATATCCAGTTATACAAGGAATTAAGTCAAATTCCCAACTACGCGATGTTCATGAACGAAATTTTTTCCTACAAAAGGAAAATGGGCGATTTGGGAACCATTCCCCTAACCAAGGAATGTTTGCCAATTGTCCAACACACCCGTCCTCCAATGCTCTGAGACCCGAGAAGCGTTACAACCCATTGTACTATCGAGCCTTGTGAGTATGGTAGATCTCTGTTTGATTTAGGATCATGTTTTAATATAATTCCCTTTAGGGTGTTAAACAAGTTTGGGATGAACGATCTTATGCTGCCCCAAGTGGCACTCCAACTCGCCGATCGATCTATTAAAAACCCAAGGGGGTTATTGGAAGATCTGTTAGTCAAAGTGGGGAAGTTGATTTTACTAGAAGATTTTATCATCCTTGATATAGAAGAAGGCCAAGAAGCATCACTAATTGTTGGAAGTCCCTATATGGCTACCAAAATTGTTTTAATTAATTTTCACCAAGGCGAGTTTATTTTCCGTGTTGGTGATGAAAAGGTTTCTCACAATGTCCTAAAGGTGGTAAAACAACTTACATTAATGGATCCTGATGATTATTTTTCTTTGACCACAATGGATAAGCACTTAGACCTAGAAGATAGTGATATTCAATCTTATCATTTCAGTGAAGAATGTGTTTTGGAGGATGAAAACCTTGAAGAAGACCAGGAGGAAGTAAGCATTATTGATGAACAAGGCGACCACTATTGGCAAAGGGAAATTGTCCCAGATTTGTCAGAACGGGCAGAGGTTGAGGCTATTGTACCGTCCATTCTCAAGGCTCCCCAGCTCGTGTTAAAACCTCTCCATTCATCACTTACGTATGGTTACATGGGAGGGGGAAAAATCACTATCGGTGATCCTCAATGTATCACTCTCAAAAGATCAAGAGGAGGGACTTATGAAAGTTCTCTGAAGGTGAAAACAGGCCATCGGCTGGACGATTTCTGATCTCAAGGTTATAATCCCCACTATATGCACTCACAAAGTACTTATGGAAGAAGGGGAAAAAACATCTCTCCAACCACAATGGTGACTAAACCCCCTTTAAATGAAGTGGTAAAAAAGGAAGTGATAAATTTTTTTGATGTTGGTATTATTTACCCCATCTCCGATACCCCATGGGTGAGTCCCCTCCATTTGGTGCCTAAGAATGGCGATATCACGATAGTCACAAATGAAAATAACGAGCTAATCCCTACCCGAAAAGTCACATGATGGCAGGTATGTGTCGACTATCAGAAGTTAATTGATTCCAAAAGGAACAATCATTATCCCCTCCCATTTATGGATCATATGCTTGAATGTTTTTTGGGAAATTAATTATATTGTTTCTTGGATGGTTATTCGGGCTATAACCATATTTCATTCACCCTAGATGATCAGGAAAAGAGAACCTTCACTTGTCCGAAGGTAACATATCCCTACTGCCAAATGTAATTTAGAATGTGCAACACTCCAGCCACCTTTCAATGGTGCATGCTATCAACCTTCCATGATATGGAATAACAGATTCTAGAGGACTTCATGGATGACTTCTTGGTATACGGGATGTCAATTACCACTTGGCTAATAAATCTGGAGCTGGTTCTTGAGTGGTGTGGGCACAAAAATTTGGTTTTGAATTGGGAGAAGATTCATTTTATGGTACAATATGGAATTGCGCTAGGCTATCAAATCTCATTGCAAGGAATTCAAGTGGATCTGGAAAAAATTGAAGTGATCTCGCAATTTCCCATTCCCACATCAGTACAAGAAATTCAAATCATTTTGGGGCATGTGGGTTTCTACTGATGATTTGTCGGGTATTTTTCCATGATTTCTCATCCTTTGACCAATCTACTATCTAAAGATGAAATATTTGAAATTGATGATATGTGACTTGAGGACTTCCAAATTTTGACGGAGAAATTGGTTGACGCAGCGATCATGATAGCTCTGAATTGGGAGGAGAAGTTTGAATAGATGTGCGACCTGAGTGATTATATTGTGGGGGAAGTTCTTAGCCAGTGGATGGATCATATTTTCAGACCGATCTACTATGACATCCGTGCATTAAATGAATCACAATTGAATTTTACCACCACGAAGAAAGAAATTCTAGCTGTTGACTTCGCATTTGATAGATTCCACTCATATTTGGTGATTTCCAATGTTGTGGTTTACATGGACCATGTCGCGTAGAAGTATTTGTCGAATAAGAAGGATGCTAAAACATGGATCATCTGTTGGGTGCTTCTCCTATAAGAGTTTGACTTGGAAATTAAATACAATAAAGGTAGTGAAAATGTGGTGGCTGATCACCTCTCCGAGATGGAGCTACCACACATAGAAAGAGTATAATACTGGAAAATCAAGGAAGATTATCCCAATGAGTAGATATTTTTCTTGGAGCCCCACCTCAGGCATGGTTAGCCGATCATGCCATCTACTTAGAAACATGAGTCTTCCACCCAGACTTCTAATTTCAACAGTGGAAGTGGTTTTTATTATATGTGAAGTGAAATATCTAAGAATACCACCTTCTCTTCCGCTCATGCGGTGATGGTATCATCAGTTGTTGCATCCCCATGGATGAAATTCAAAGTGTTTTAGAGTTCTGTCACTCTTCTCCTATTAGAGGGAATCATGGACCGGATTGTACAGTTTCCATGATCTGACAATCCGGTTTTCTCTGGTTGACCATTCATAATCACTCACATCATTTTATTTAATGTTGTGATCGATAACCGCAGACATGAAATGTCGCCTGTCGTGTTGAGATTTTGCAACAACCGATACATGAAGTGGAAATTTTTAATGTATGGAGAATCAACTTCATGGGTCCGTTTCCCACATACTTTGGGCACACATAAATCCGAGTATGTTTTGATTATGTCTCAATGTGGGTGGAAGTAGTAGCAATGACTCAAAATACAGATTTGGGGGTTGTCTATTTTCTTAAGAAGAATATATTCAGTCAGTTTGGGATACCCAGGCTGTTGATTGGAGACCATGGCACTCATTTCGACAAAAAACATAAAAGAAATGTGCGTCAAAATTAGGGAGTCAAGTACAATCAAGGGAAGACCTTCCACCTGCATTCTAGTGTTCAGGTGGAAGTGTCCAATCATGAGATGAAAAAAATACTTTAGAAAACGGTAAGCGCATCCAGAAAGTATTGGTCGATGTAATTGGATGATGCGTTATGGGCTTACCGGACAGCTTTCAAGACACCTCTGGGCATGTCACCATTCCGATTGGTCTATGGAACACCCTTCCACTTACCGATGGAGATGGAACATAAATCCTACTGGGCCATCAAGGCCCTCAACTATAATCTCAGGGAAGTAGAGGAAAAGAGGAAATTTCAATTTACAGAGCTTGACGAGACTAGGCGGGAAGCCTATGAGTGTGCAACATTATATAAGGAGAAGACAAAGGTGTTCCATGACCACATGATCTCCCAGAAGTCTTTCCAACCAGGTGATGAAGTTTTACTCTTTAACTCTCGCCTTATGCTTTTCCCATGAACCGATGGTTAGGACCCTTCATGGTGATTATCGTCTTCCGCCATAGAGGGGTGGAAGTGGCTGATGCTGATGGGAAAACATTAAAATTCAATGGATAGCGCCTGAAAAGATACTCTATCAGGGATGACATGGTGGAAACATTTTCTACCATGCAATTGGGATAGCTCAAGGCCCAGGTAAGTTGAGCTCGAGACATAAAACATAGCCCTGACCGGGAGGTAACCCGACATTTCAAAAAAATTTATATTTAACTGCATTGTTTGTTTGAGTGTGCTTTGGACTACAAGCTAGTGTGTTTTGCTATTCTTGTGTGTTATAGTTAGGATTCTCACTCCAAGTCAGGGTGTCTTATGGAATTTATTTAATGAAAGTCTTACACATTCAATAGAAAATATCAAAAATTTCTTTTAACATCAAAAATGAGAAGAATGATTTTAATGAAAAGGCTTTGTTTTCATTTCCGAAGGGGGAAATTTTACAGTATTTCATCAGAAAGGAACCAAACACATGGTTGGCGCACATTTTACCATACCGTGTGCAAACTGTGCCACATCGACTCTCGCAGGCAGTGGATTCCGCACGGTTGGTGCACGGTCTGCCAAGCTGTTCACCCAAACCGTACAACCACTTAAAACCTGAATTTTTTTATAAAATTTGGATTTTCCCCCCAATCTCCCATCCTTGTGGCTCCCTAACTTCTCGAATCTAGACCGTGCGGACTTGTCCTCATATTCCTCCTATCTTCCATCCAAGTTCCTTTCATGGAACACCCTCCAAGGTTATTCTTCGTCTCCCTTTCTTCAACCTTACTCCATTTGTCTTTTTTTTATTCCATTTCTCTCTCTATTTAACTAGGGTTTGGCTATGAAACTCTCCATCTTCCATTTTTCTTTTCTTTTCTTCTTCATTGCTCTAATCCATTACATCCTTCCCTTCTCTCTTTTTTTCCAATGATTTATCATCACACACACACATGCTGAATTGATTTTCACTGATTTTTTTTTCAAAACCTAAATATCCAAAATGCGATTTTCTTTAGAAATTATATGCATTGCATTTTAGAATTTCATATTTCTCTCTGTACTTGTTGTGATTATGTGCATATTGTATTTTTGTTCTTTACTGCAGGTACTACATAACCAAAACCTCAAGCCTACCCTAAAATGTCTACATCCAAAAGAGCCCGGGACTCTGGCTCATGATCTTCCCATGGCACTCAGCATATGATTCCCAACGAGGAGGATGATATGTGATTTCCTACCCTGTCAAACCATGAGGTCAGTCTTCACCATGAGTAAAGTCTAGACCTTCTTGAAGACTTGTGAATTAACGAGGAGCTTCAAATTTATATTGCCCGGGGAAATATCACTAGTGCTTTGGGCCTGCACCAACCCATTTACAAGGAAATGGTTTTAGAATTTGCGGCCACAATTATTTGTTGAAAGTACGTCACTGAAATTGTTGAGGGTTTTACCAATGAGACTACCGAAGATGTCATCTTCTGGCTAATGAATCAGTGGAACAACTTCATGTTGGGTGAGTTTGTAGTCCTCAAAGGAATATATGACCCAGACTACGTCCAGAGTGACGAGTACTTCCTAGCCCAATTGGAATGGGATCCCACACCGGCTAGTGTCTTCTGGTCCACTGTTTCCATAGGATTGCCTTATGTGCCACATACTTTCAAGGCCTCTAAATTTAGAAACCCTATATATGGGGACCTCCATCAGATCATTACTACTTGTTTATGGCCAGGTCGGATAGCCAGGGCACGGTAAGCACACGAGATCCATTGCTTGTAGAATCAATGGTGATGGGAAACTCCCTCAACCTTGAATATGTCATTGCTCAATACTTGAGACAAATGTTCTCCAAGCTGAAGGGAAACATTTTTGATGGCCCCTACATTACACTTTTGGCGGACAAGCTGCGTCTTCAGTATGATGCAGCGAAGTTCGTGGAACTCCCAGCCACCTCTTATTTTTATATTACCCATCCTCACCGGATGAGGATGATGGACCCCGACTGTGTGAAACTCTGCCTACACGCTAGTCCCAGGGCCGCCCCAGCTACACCACTACATGATGACCAGGATGCAGAGGAGGACCCAGCTGAGCCTACGGCTTCCCCCCACCCCCTTCCCAGGAGCCTCATCATTCTCCTACATCCACCACCCACCAGTCCGGGCCTACACCAATTTACCCGCCATATCCCTTCTACCCAGTCTTGTAGGGAACCCCATATGCTAACCCCGGAATCTTCTGGAAGTGGCAGCAAGATCAATATTCCGTGTTCCACTGGCAGCTAGAGCGGACTAGGATGGAGGTAGTGTGCCTTAACCTTGCAGATCTTCAGCCTCCCTCATTATTTAAAGCAGTTCCCCACCATCCCCCACCGTACTACATTTCGGGATCCGGTGCACTGACGGTCGGTCCATCTACTACCTCAGCTCCCACCGACCCTGTAGACCTTCCCCCGCCTACTGCTGATCTGACTTGGGATGCCGCTGCACAAGATTACTTTTACGCTCCCCCTTCCCCCTAACCAGCTTCTACTGCATGTTCTTATTTGGTTCTGTGATGTGCCTTTTAACCTATCTTGAATTGTCATATACTATATTTTCGTTGGAGTACTATTTTTACCTACTTTGGTGTGATTATGTGCTGAGCTTTCTTTTCCTCCTGCTAGTACTGCTTTTTCTAGCTTTACTTGAATGGTACATTTTACCAGCAGTTGTTTCATCTGTTCAACACCATCCATTTTTCCATTCATCGGGCTCTCACACACCATCTGATTTTCCCACATACATGATTTAGGAGAGTTTTTCACTTTCATCTTTTTCAAATTTTCTTTGACCCTCCCTTGTCATTCTCCATTGCCCACCCTTCTCTCCATTATTACGATCACGGGGGACCGTGCTCGGTTTTATGTGTGGGGGAGGGTACTATTAATTGGATCCCCATTTTTATTGATTGATTGCCCAATTACTTAGGGTAGCATATTTTATTAGGTGTGTCTAAAGGGATATTACAGATGTCATGGGTTTATACCACATATCTAAAAATGAATTTTGACAATTATCTCTTAAAATGGCTCATATTTCCGGATTGTTGAACTTAGTTTGTGATGTGAATAAACTCTGTAATACATCAAAAGGATCATTTATCCAATCATTTAGAAAAGAAATATGTTTCAAAATGATTTTTGTGATGGGGTAACTCAAATTGAGAAACCCTTTAAAATGGAGGTCTAATTGTGCATAATGAGAGGTGAGGTTTTGGGAATTGTTTTTGCCGCACTTGTGGCTATTGCGTAGTCTAAATTTCATAAACTCTTTACTTTCTCAATCAATTTCATCATATATTGACATGAGAATATTGGAAAAAATTTGATGCTAGTATCTCACACCACGACAATGAAAAATATACATTTTGAGATATGCAAGGACATACCCAATACTTTTGATGACCTTTCATTATGTTCCAAGAAATGCAATGCAATGAGTTTATGTGACCTATAAAAGTGATATCAAACCAATTGGCGATGATGAAAGCTAGGCTAAGACAATATAAGTGTATAAAGAGATGAAAGTGGAGGTAGGAACTCTCTTTGAATAAATAATGGAAAATTCATTTTTAATAAAAAATTGATTTATGAATGAATGGTAAACAGTTTTGGATCAATTCAACTATGTTGGATAATTTCATAGACTTGCGAAGCATGAAGTATGAATGTAGTAATTTTTAATGGAAATTAGTTAAAAATTCATATTCACCTAAATGGTATAATCTGTGATATTTCTACCTGTCTCTTTAGTGACACCATGGTCATGACTGTCTATGATTTTTTTGAGGACAAAAAACCGATAATGTGTGGGGGAGTTTGATACACTACTGTGCATAAGGCATTTCCACCTGGTTTAAGATTTATAAATTGGTTTTGTGGTTGGTTTCTTTGTGATTTTCACATTGATAATGTATCTTGATTGGTTCTTCAGTAATTAAAGGATAAATCATGGATTCTTTTATGTTTAGAGATTAAGAAGGGAATCAGAGGCATAAGGACCCTTTTCCCACTGATGAGCCTTGATGAGAGCTATTCGGATCAACCACTTGATGTGATGGACAGAAAAAAATGGATTTCAAAGTCCAAAATAACCCGCACAATTTCCACATGGTTTATACAAAACGTGTGAAAACCGTGTGGGAGGAGATTCCCCTTACAGAAGAGTCCGCATAGTTATAACACGGTTTACCAAACTGTGCAAGACCTTTAGAGAAAAGCCGTGCGATTCAAAAAATTCTGGACAGTAGTAATGGCACAGTTGGTGCAAGGTTTACCAAACTGTGCACCCAAATGGTGCGGTGAGGAATTCAACATAGTAGCTATTGAACGGTTGGCGTACGGTTTTTCAAACAGTGCGACCAAACCTTCCACACCACTGTATCTAATTATTTTTCTTTTCTACATTCCAACAACTCCTTGACCCGAGATGCTCTTTGAGACTTTCTTTTAGACAACTGCAAAAAGGCTCTTTTTGACCTGGGATGACTCTGAAGAGTAGATAAAAATAGGGGGATCTCACGGAAGAGGGGTGTTGGAGGAGGGAGTGGGAAAATTTGAGGTTTTCTGGAGAAAACTTTTGGGGTTCTTTAATGATTTGTGCTTCTGACTCTTTTTCAGTTCGATTATAATGTACTCCTTGAGGCATTGTAGTAATGTTCTGAATCGTTCATTCCTGAGTAGCTATACTCATCCCTTGTGTTGGGGCTGGGAGAAATGTGGGTTTATTAGAAACATTTTCTTTATTAATGTATTTGTTCATACTCTTCCATCTAATTCTACCATTAATTATATAATCTATTTTAATAGAAATATCCATGTCGGACCATGAAAGGATTTTCCAAGGATCTTTGGGTGAATTACGATGAGAATATCCATGACCATTGGATATCATAGTCATTTATAGAGTGTAGTTCTTAACATAAAAGTCAGTAGAAATCAAATTCTAGACCATGAAATTGATTTCTACCGATTGGATCGGAACCTGCCGGACCAAGGGAGTTCTGAAAATTTTGAATCCCAGAAATGTGGGTCATTATGAACAATACAACACAATAAGGAAAATAGTTTTAGTGTCCCACATGAATGTCCATCCCTAGCACATTCTCATTATTATTCATAAAAAATTCGGTTTTATGAAATATTTAGTATTATGTAATCTGTAGTGAATTAGTCAAGATCTAGTAACAAGTCAAACTTTTAATATCCGAATCATGAACCAACCAAATCGTATTTAAATTCAGTATCTTCACCATGTGACATCAATTCATGAAAAATAAAACGCAAACATCGCTGCCCTGTGGACAGACTCCATACTTACCTACTATACTAGTCCATGTTATGGAATTTAATTTGGCTAAAAAACAAGATCAACAAAAACGACCGGTAAATAGGTTCTCTAACCTATAATTTGGGTCTCCTCACTTGGTTGGTCGGTGGGTCAAGTGTCCTTGCATCAGATCACGGGGGGACCAAAAATCCCATGTCATAGCCGGTCCTCCCTAGCCTATTTCATGCACCAAGACTTCCTAACTATATTTCCCCACCATCTTGTGCATTACTCATCGTTAAAAACCCTGAACTCCATCCTATCATTCAACCATCCCCTCAGATACCATTATATCATGACCCACCATCACCAACAAGAGTAATGCGCCATCATGTTGCCAGAACCATCCATCTTCAAGTTAAAAAAAACATAATGTCCCCTAGAGTCACGCCTTCAGTAGGGCCTGAAGTGTTGAATAGCACCAAAGGAATAAAATCACAAGTAATATGTAAGTAATTACCCTTTTTATAGAGAAATATCACGAGATATGATGGTAAATCCCAAAAAGTACCAAATATACAAAGTATATGTAATGAAAAAAAAAATATTGCCATATTCATGTTCAAAATAAACTAATACAAATTATAAGAATAAACTGATTAAAAGTACCAAAAGGAAGAAAAAATAGAATAAAAAATATTCCCGACACCTGTTCTAGTAATGTCTCACACGATCCTCAATGTCCTCCAGGAAACATAAAAGTAGTTTTGTATACGTAGGGTGAGTATTCAGGTATACTCAGATGGGAAAACCCAAATTATCTTATGCCCGAGATGGGAAGAATTCTAATTCCCTAAGAGAAAATAGAGATAACCATATAACCTAGAAAGGAAAGATTCCACCCAGTCTCACTAAGGCACACTCCACAAATAATGCATGTCAGGTAATGTAATAGTAAGCACATCGTAATTTGGGTACCCTGAACTGCTTCCCCACTGGTTATTTAGGATATCCTACTCCTAAAACCTCCCCCAAAATTTCCACTTTAGTCCGACATCCACCCTTACAAACAAACTTATGGGATATCACAACCATACATCTCACCCAAAGACACTTAGGCCACCACAACCACACACATGCCCACCAGTAGAAACCTCTTTCAAAAAAACCACTATCATGCCCAAAGACACTTGGGCGAGAAGAACCACTGCCACACCCGAAGACACCAGGGACTCATCCTGAAGATTCATGGGAAACAAACCTACATGAACACACCTAGGACAAACACCACAACCCCCATGACCCATGTTTATTGGGACATAATGAACCTTGGGCCGCCAGAGCTTACCCGAAGAGTATTGGGATACCTGTGAGATTGAGAAAAATGGAGCTAATAACCATCCACTAATAAGAATGTTGGGAAAATACCCTCCCCATGAAATGGGGGTGTTAGGAATAAAGTGTTTTTCATGGGTGGGGTGAGATTAGAAAACCGATGAAATAAATTTATAAAAATAGTTGAATAAACACTCATCACAAACACGGGGTTCTAAAACTATCCCATACACAAAACAATTCCCCACTATAACCATTCTAGTTATAATTTTCATGTGATTCTATTTAAAACATTCCTTTAATATTGGTAAACAATCATGGATAACTACATGTGAAAACTACAAGTAAAGGAAGAAAAATGAAGTAAAAATTTAAGAATTAACACCCAATTCTCTTGTAAATTCACAACATCCAAAGGGATCTGTGAGATCCCTTGATGTATTGGAACCAAACCACGGCTCAACATAGAGGTTGAAAATGACCTCATATTTACATGAAAACAACTTATAAACCATAGAAAAATTTCACCTCTATAAGTAACCCCATAAGGTATCCAATAGAACAACCATACACATCACCAGAACAGAGCATGGTTATTTTTATATTTACCCAACAACATTCATTAAGTCACTTCCTTCCATTTTGTAAACTAGGGTGATCATATAGGGGATTTTATTCTTTAGGAATCCATTTAATCCAAAATGATTACTTGATTTACAAATTAACATGATATAGTCCATCAATTACAAAATTTTACATAGAGCAAAGGTTCATTAGTGCGCATGAAAGGATCACCAACAACCACTATTTTCAGTGGGCACAAGCCCATAAAATTCACAACAGAAGAACAAAGTTAAAATAAATAAATCAACATCATCATGAAACAAACCCATCATTCATTAGAGTGCTTTTATTATCTTCATTAATGATTGGTTTCATCCAGACCCCGAGAGAAGAAATATCATACCTTCCCCACATGATACAATGTAAAGAGAGATGATGGAAAACCCTACATGGATGTTCCTGGATCGATGTTTTTATCCTCCCATCTAGAACTGAGAGTACACGAGTTGTAGGAAAGTAAATCCCAATGGCTTCATGGTGGAGCAAGAAGGGCTCTAGCAAGGGAAAAAAATTTGTCTATGGCGTAAGTCTCATGTTCATACATTGGAGAATGGAATAGAATATGAAGAGAGTATTTCAGCTAAATAAATGTCCAGATCCTAAAATCAAGGATATGATTTTGAAGTACATAAAATTTATATCATGGATCAACCTTGCAGTTGGGAATTTTCACACATTGGGATTAATTGAGATTTAATAATTCTCTTCATATATGGTAGAGATAATGGATGTGAGTAAATTGATTTCATTTAAATGGATAAAAACACATAAAATGGGTGAAACTATAAAACATGAAAAAGGTGTGATGCCGAGTAAAAAAGGCCACAAATTTGGTCAACTCAAGGGTCTTCTGACTATTAGTGCTTTAAAACATCTTTTAATCACTTTAAATGGATTTATAAGGGGTATTAAAAAACTTTTACATCCAATGATACATTACATGAAAAAAATGGACGATTTTAGAAAAACTGGGAATGATTCATCAATAGATAAGGCACTTTCACCCTAGCATATTTGCCGATTGGTGTTATAGATGACCCATCGGTATCACTGATAACCATCGGTGCCATTGATGCTCGTTTGTTCCACTGATACCAATCAGTGGCACTGACACCCATCAGTGCCACATATTCCCATCAGTTCCACCAACACCAATTAGTTCCACTAACGCCCATCGTTTCCCCTGAAGCCCATCGGTGCCACCGTTTGCTTGACCTGAATTTTGGAAAACTCTTTAATGAGTCCCCGTTGGTCCCCATGATTCCCCAGTCACTAGAATTTTGGAAATGTAATACACCAGGAGGGTCCGGAAATTTAAATTATTTTAGAAATTATTATTTAATATTGTATTAAATTTCTTTCACTATAAATGACTCATAAATTAAGGGTAGATAAAGGTAAATATAAATCCATTAAGGGGATTCAAAAAATGTTATATAAATATATATTTTATAAATAGTTTTATTGAGTGAGATATTTAATACTTAATAAAAACATAAAATTATAATTCATTTGGTTTAGTTTTGAGGAAAATTATATATGAACTATATACAAGAATGAGTCCAATTTTTTGGAAAATATGGGTTTCTATATTCATGGTAACTATTCTCAATGAAAAAGAAAATGATGAAAATTTTAAACTATAAAATAATTAAGATGTAATTTTTGGATATTAAAAACTATTTAGGAAGATAGAGTATTAAAATAATGGTAAAAAACAAATAATTCAAAAACGCATACTAAATTAGTTATAATGTACCATTTAGTGACATAATTTCATATTCATATTGATGATGATGATTCAAATGATATTTCTTAGAGTAAAATAATATTATCAATCCCATGGATATTCATCTAAAATCAATTATTGATGAGATGTAATTTGATATTAATAGAGAAAAATAATTATCATTTATTTTACAACAAACAATAATATTATTGTATGATTTTCCTGTTGACAATGTTACTGGAATTTTCGATCAAATGAAAAAAATGTATTATTTATAAATGGAATGTGAGCATATTGACATCCAATATCATTTTTATCATTAAAAAATAAATTATTCTTGTTCCAAAAATGTATTAGGATGTCCATATAAATATAAAACATCAAATTATACATGAATAATAAACTATACTAAATGATATGTATTAATTACAATATAATTATAAAAAATATGTCTGTATTGTCAAACAAGTTTATGAAGATTATATACATCAATAGGATTAAATAAAAACTATATTAATCATGAATATATTCATGAATAGGAATTAGATTATGAGGAATATTTTTTATTAATATCAAAACCTGAATCCATATCAATTTATTTTGATCTTCTGAAGCACTTAAAAAGGATACTGTTTTAGAGGAATCTATTTTTGAAAAATCAATGAGTTTTAATGTCTAATCCATCCTAAAAATGGTTATGATCATAATAAGGGACATTTTGAATTTAGAGAGGATATAATTTTTTATTATTATAATTTTGAATTTTTTAAAAGAAATTTTTTATATGGTATGATATATCCAAATCCTTTTATAAAATTATTTTACCAAGAAATTCAAATTACATCGACCCAAATTAAGGATATAATATTTGGAACTATCTAAATGGAACATATTATTTAAATTCTAAATATTACAAATATGGGCTTGGTATTTGTATTTGGGGAAAATAAACATTATTCCAAATTCATAATATTTTTAAAAATATATATATAATGAAATTGTTTATCATAGTATGAAAATTAAAATTAACAATTAAATTGATTTTTTTGTGAAATATATAAAATATTTTTACTTCATTACGTACTTTTTACAGTCATGAACATTATAATGATTTGAAACTATAATATTTACTGCCCTAAAATATATAATAAGACTCTTTCAATAATTATGGGAATTTTAATTTAATAATGTTTTTAATATATTTATGATATATAATATCCATTAAAATATAATCATATTTACTAAAATGATAATAGATAATAGGGTGTTTGAAAGGAATATATAGTCAATTTTTATAATATCACATTTATGTATTATGAAAAATTTTAGTTAGATTCTGACTATAAAGGTTGATATTCAGATAGGTTTGGTACATCAAGAATATTTCCTTTTATCTTTGTGTTATCAATTACATAGTTCTTTAGGATTAGCCATTTTGTATATGTTTTCACTAATGATGTGGAATATATATCATTTATATTTTTTGGGTACAATATTTATAGATGAATAATATAATATAGAACTATTTTATGAGTATGTTCATATTTATATTATATGTGAAAACATGACTTCTATTTCGAATTATAAAAACATTACACATAACTAATGAGAAATGCATATTATTGTCAAACATCATTTCATTAATTATCATATTCATGTATTCAATTTATTTTGTACTATTACTATTTCATTTAACAGATGTTGAGTGATTTATCATATATTTTCATTTATTTTTGATGGGTAAATAAATTTTTATTTTATATTTTCTGTAGATGAAATACGAGTTTCAAAATTTTGTATTATTGAAATATATTAAATATAATGATAAATTTATTCATGGTTTAAAATATTTTATATGTACTAAAAATCACGGTATATGATATATTTTCATACATATCAGTCATTTAATAATGAATAATACATGTATAATTTATAATTTGATAAATCAAATTATTAATATCATATTATATTACATCTGAATTTCTTTAGTATTGAGTTTTTCAAAATTAAATTATTTAATTCATATAAAATATGTTACATTGATTAATGAAATGTTGGATATAGATATTTTTTTATTAGAGGAAGATTCAAAATGAGTATTCAAATTTTCGGGCATGTATATGTGTGGGAGATCTATTTATTTTCTAATTTGTTGGTTTTTAGAGGTGATTGAGATTATCATTGAGTTGAAATCATCATGAAAAGAAAATTTTAATTTTTTCTCTTAGTGTGTTTCAAGAATTCTCATATTAGTAGTAATTTTTTTCATAATGATATACTGCTGATTGATATTTTTTTGGAAATTCATCATGGTTAGTTTTAGGTTGTGTTGTTCTCTTTAACAGTAACGGTGGAGCAACAATATGACATTTTTATACTACACTATGTTATTTTTAGGCCTCCATTAAAAATTTGAAATTTATATTCTTGATATAATTTGGTTCAACATATAGTATTATTGTAAACCAAAAAATTTTCATTTTATAACCCTATGAATTGAAAATCATACTGTCATAATTCCCTTTTATTATTATAAACTTTTCATGACTATTTGGTGATTACAAAGTTCTATTTTTGACTCCCATCCATTATAACCACGATCCATTTTCCTACACAACATAAACCTTTCATAATCCTACAACACATAAATTTACTAAAGAGATTGAATCTATAAGTCATCCGTTAAGATTGGTGTTGTTATAGAGAAATGGCTTTTGTGAAAGATAAGATATGAACTTATGTATTTAATTACATTACTCTTTCCATAGGATTGATGTTGGGATTCTATTTCCTTGTGGAATGGGATGTTTTTATCATATAAAAATTGATTTTATAAATAATCAACTTCTTTTAGAGATGTTTTATTTAGAAAAGGTGAATTAAATGTTTTAGGCTTCCTCATTTTATTGTTTTTTGCGATTAATTCATTTCTTATTTCAACTTATACTATAGTATGTTCAATATATATTGTTTTTTAAAACTATAAAGAAAAGGATTTTTAGGTGAAATGAATTTGTTTATGAATCAAAATTCAATGTTTATTTTTATAGTTTTCTATTTATTAATTATAATTAATGGTATACACTCTAAATTGTATTTTAGATGTTTTTACACTAATATAAAAGACTTTTTGAAATATATGGGTTAGAATATGAATAAAAAATTTAAACAATGATCAATTGAATTTGATATTAAATTAATAATGGATTATATATAATTTGGTGTGAATTATATTTTAATAGTTCTTATATTTAATATGATTAAAAGAACAATGTAAATTTAATAAATAAATAAATATTCATCTTGATATGGGTGAAAAAAAATTATGTATAGTCTAAAATTAATGATTAATTGATTGGGTTTTAGACTAAACTATATATTTATGGAACATAATGGTTTTTATGTTAATGCAGTTGTTTGGGTTATCGCATATTTGATAATATCACCTATCTTGGGGGTCTTTTGATGGTTATGTTTCTATCCAATCCAATCCTTATAGTTCTGATATGTTTTTTTATGGAATGATATAAACATTTATGAGGCAGTGGATTTCATTATCTCTTTTAAAGGTTTATTATTGACATGTATACTATTAATAAAGGATAAATACATTTTAATATAGTAGTTTTGGGTGTATCAATAGGTAATTTCTGGAATGTTGTTTTAGTGCTGCATTTAAAAATTATTCCTGTAGTTTTAGTAAGGGAAGTGAGTTGGTAGTAATTAAAAGGAATATGATGTTGTCACCATATAAACATGTAATACCATGGGATTTTAAGATATGAAAATCATATTATATAGTGTGTATGAAATGAAAAAATCATTCTTCTAAAAGAAAATCTTACCCTAATATTTTAGGGGTATATTAATTTCTAAATAAACTTATTATCTCTTATAGTTTTCAATACACACAAAACTAGGTTGGAATGAAACAAGACAATCAAAGAAAATATTATTGTTTAAACTTTAACAATAGAATCTATACTTTAAATTTCTTGTTATAAATATAACT
The DNA here is from genome assembly GCA_963277665.1 of Viscum album. Taxonomy (NCBI): domain Eukaryota; kingdom Viridiplantae; phylum Streptophyta; class Magnoliopsida; order Santalales; family Viscaceae; genus Viscum; species Viscum album. The sequence goes on from OY728128.1 coordinate 164,123,321, forward strand.
TATGAATTGATTTATATTAATTTTTAATATGGATTGTGTATAAACCTAGAATCATTCAAATGAAAAATAAACATTCCCTAAAAAATTGTAAATTTTTTAAAGATGTTTAGTCGTGCTTCTAGAAAAAAATTTCAAAAATAGTTTTTTAAAATTTAAAAAACATATATCAAAATATGTACTTACTTTTTTAAATCATCATATTAAAATTATATTCGGTTAAATTCATGGGTTTGTTTTGAAAACTATTCAATTTTCTATAAATACGGAGAATTCATAATTTTGTTTAAGTAATCACATTTATTTAAAATATTTTTATTTTAATATTATATTTGAAAAAAATTTAATGAAAAATTTGTTAAATAATATATCATTTTCTCCAATTTAGGTCATTTTATATAATTTTATACGGGATATTGATATAAAAACGTTTTAAACTTCTATGCATTTTTTCACTGAAAACCTACTTTGTCATCACGTCTGCAGGATAATTTAAATATAATTTTTTTTCAAATATGTATGTGGAATTTGAGAAAATTGATTTCATATTTAATTTAATAAAAATATATATTATCTAATAATTTTTTACTATTATATACGAAAGTGAAGATAAAATATGATAAAAATTTATTTTCCATTGGGAAAGTAAAATTGGGATTGCAAGGGGACGTGGGACAAACAAAAAAAGATAAGGTTAAAACTACTTATCTAGAATCATTTCAAAGAAATGATTTCAAACTTACTAGAATTATTTCGATTTGATACTATAATTTGACACTTTTTGTATGTGAAAATTATGTTATATTATTCTCTTAGGAAATATTACATGTCATCTACTAAAAACCCTTATAAAAGGAAACCCCCTCTACCATCTTTCTAACAACTTCACAACTATTTGGATTGGAAATTTCAATCCTAAATTATTTGAATCTTATATAATATAATCATATAAGACTTATTTTTAGATAATATCATACCATGTAAGTCTTTTGGGGAAATCATAAAGAGGTCACAAGAAGTAGAGTAAACATTATTCAATGAAAGTTTCTTATTTCTTCCTCAATATCCTATAATATTATTAAAACATTTTATTATACATCCATAAAAATAATATATATTCAGATAAATTTTAATGTTACATTCATTCCTATAACCATCCCCATATCAATCAGATGGGTTTCAAAATCGTCATTTTCATGTACGGTGGACTACTTCCTCACAAACCGACATCATCTATTTTTTCAATAACACCTATAATGGTAGGATATTATGATTAATATAAAATATATATACTATAATTATTTCCTAATTTTACATATTGTATCATTAATTCATGTGTACATTTTTTATTTTCATTTTTCAGGAGACAAGAAAACATCGCTTCTGAGTATGTGAAGAACATGAAATAATTATGACATTAAGGACATATATATCATTATGTAAAGATAATATATCATTTAATTTCTTTTTTTTTCAGTTATATAATGTTGATAACATCATTCGTGTGTGTGTGGACTACAAGCTTCAAAAATTGATTTGATTCTATTTTCATCACCAAATCATATTGATGATATATATAAGTGTCTTTAATGAAATAATATGGTATTAGTTATGTTTTTATCATTAAATAATGTTAAAATATTTCATACCTATTTTTCTTAAGGATTATTGAAAAATGGAAATGTTACTCTTGTATACGTATGACCAACCATCTCCATCATTGTAATAGACTTCAATGAATAAAACCTTCTATCATGATTTTTAATATTATTATAATATAATAATAAATATTATAATAATTTGATGAATAATATTATAGAGATAACAATAATATATAACATTCATAAAAACTAGAAATTTCATGAACAAAGAATGAAAGAGAACACAACGCAATTAACAAAAGAAACTGTTAATGCAATGGATGACTATAAAATAATTAGTGACATGATTTTTTACAAGTATCATATATTATCTTATAAACATTAATATATTACAATTAATATTTATTAAATAGTCTAAAAATCACCCAAAGATGTCAAATACTGTTATACCAAAAGAAATCATGAGGTAAGGGACATCATCACAATTTCCCATCTATGAGGCATATTGTAATGTTCTGAACATAATTTATTTTATATAGTTTATATAATTAACTTTATTACTTAAAATTTCATTAATTATTTTTAAATCATTTAATTTTATATTATAATTTTATTTATTTCACCTATGGGAATTTGAAGAGATAATTACCAAGATGTAAAATTTGTTTCACAATCTAACTTTTTTGTGATTATAGTCATTCTCTTGAATAAAATTACTTCCTTGTAATAATAGTTCATTAGAAATTTAATTTTTATTAAACAAATTTATTTTTGTAGGATTTATATGACTATTTTGTAAATAATATTCTATTTTTACGAATGGTGTTTACTTTTAATTATCTTCAATTAACATAGGAAAATTTATAAAAAATTATCATTTAATGAATACATATATTTTATGTTATGATATATTGATTCATGAATGAAATGTATTATTTTATTTTTGAGTAATTCTATATACATGATGTGATGTGTGGGAACCAATATTATATAAACCAATGATTCATCAGAAAGTCTCATGGGAGATGTTAGTTGGCAAAATTAAATGGCAGTTTTGCCCATAGAATTTATAATATCTTGTTAATGTTACTGAACTTTGAGGTATCATGAGGCCTAATATCATGGAATCCAATAATTATGAAATTATTTATTATTAGTTTATTTATATATATAGAATATATTACAAAATAATATTATCACTTAGATGAATTTCATTTTATATGTTCAATTAAATGGAATGTATTTGTAGTTATTTATCGTTCCTTTTTATTATTTCTATTTTCTCAGGTAATCCTATTTTGTACATTACCCTTAATTATCATTATAACTCTCCATTTTTTATTTTCTCAAGGATATGAAGAAGAATTATTTGAACTTGGTTTCAAGGACATTTTTCATTTTATTTTTCTATATACTATTGTTTAGTTTATAATACCAATGTAAAATGGGTATCATGTATGTATATGGTTCTAAAAATAATGTAAACCTATCAGCTCGTGGTGTTTTGAAACTTTTTTTCAATGACAATATATGAAAATTTGAGACTTCTTTGGGTTACTGGACTTGATGTTTTCGTAGTTTGTTTTCGAGGAAGTATATCACACAACATTGGAACTTGATTAAGGAAATGTTTTTGAGATGATAATCCGTTGACTGACTGTAACACACCATTCTTCCATGGTACGTTTCCCTTTAAATAATGTTGTTTCTTTTATTGTATGCAACATGGAGTTTTAACACCCCATGAAAAATCAAAGTAGCCGTTATGAAGAGTAATAACCTCCTTTTTAAATTTAATAAATTTTATTTTCCAAAATTGACTTCATTTTTGAATTTGAAATATCAAAATTAGCATAGGATGAATTTTTGGTATTTTTCTGAAAACATTCAATTTTTATGAATAGTGAAAAACACAATGTTATGGTTTAAAACATACTAATTATTTAATTAATTAGTTATTTAATATAATTTTATTTTAGTTAAAAATAATCACATAATACCTATATATTTTAAATCTAAATCATTGGAGTCTATTTATTATAAGATTAGATATATAAAATTTTATGGAACTTTTTATCGTCTTTTACCCACCTTCTAGGAGAATTTGAAAATTTGCATAAAAAATAATTTTACCACTTCTTTGAGTTGAATATAAAAAATATGAGATACAAAGTTCATATTAGTATGTAAAATTTGGTTTAATAAGATGAAAATATTTTTTTTGGTGAATTGTATCTTTTGACTTTTATTTACTACGATTTAAAGTAAATTGGATAAATACTGGTTAAAATGATATCATAATTACCAAAAAACACATTGAAATTCTATTAGATAAGTGTAATTAGTCCATAAAAAACCTTAGTACTACAATATTTCCCCGTTTGGTCCACTTGGATTTGATTATGACTTTCATTATTATTTTATATAAAGAAGAGTTAATAATGTTAAATTCAATGATTAATAACTAAACAATTTTTAATATAGGGTTACACACAATAAAAATTCGACGATAAATTTTCATATGAAATCTAAAATAACTTATTACTTAATGGTTTTTTATTTATAATTTTTATTCATTAAATAATATAATTTATTTATGACATAATGATGATGCATTAATTACCCTATTAATGAATGATTAAAATAATTAATATTATAAATATCCAAATAAATGTAAATTTAGACTTTTGATTAATTCCAATATATTTATAGGTTAATATGAAATGTTATGGTTTATTAAATAATTTTTTTAAATGTAATAATTCTGTTATGATTTTCACAAAATCCAAACACTAAATTGTGTCAAAATTAACATAATTGAGTTTTTAAAACGAATACTATATTATTAATTGATATAATATTAATAAAAATCTAGGGATCGGCCGAAGAAAGTATATAAGGTTATATATATTAATAATTAAAAACTTGTAGTTCTCTTGGCTTGTTATTGTATGATTATAAACCATATAATATTAAAATACAAAGAGACACGGTAAATGTCAAACTATTTAACTAAGCGTTAAATCTAAAAGATAATGTTAAAATGGGGACCTAAGGCTATCTAATACATATTTGTTGAGAGGATTGAGACCCATCCCCACCTTAGTATCTAAATAAATAATTTTTCAGCCATTAAAAATAGAAAATGATTTTATTATAAAATAATATTTCAAGCTCTTCCTATAGTGACTCTCACCTCTCTTATAAAATGGTACATCCCCTTATCTTAATTCCACACCATAAAATCAATTTGTATTAGACAAAACCTACCCAAATATCCTCCAAACTATCCTACCTTCTTCCTAGAGTCATTCATTTTATCCTAAATCCATCTTAAATATCCCATTTTATCAAATCAAAAGTAAGAACCCAAAGGATAGGTAAATATTTCATCACCCTTTTCATGTTATTTTTTTAATATATTTCTTCTTTCTCTGTTGTTTACATTTTAAAATAATAACTAAAGTATATTCCATATTATGTGAGGTTATTATAAAAACTTCAAAAACATATTCATTATTCTATCCATTGTATGAATGACAAAGTCACCATACATGCGTACGTACGACTTACCATCTCCACGTCGTGGTGTAATTTGTTAATCATACACTTAATTATTTGGATGGGTATAATAATGAATATAAATGATGTAAAAAATAAATATGAAATTTAATGATTCTTTATATATGATATACTGTCCATTTACATACAATTTCATCATCAATATAATCATATTGTCCCTCGTGCGAACGTACGGATTACCATCTCCACCAATGCGATGAGATTCATTCCACATCATATTAATTCAAGAATATTTTTCATTTTATGATTAAAAATATTATTTATGAACATAACCTCATTATATATATGAATATAATACATTCAATCCATAAAAAACATGACTTAGGTAACCAGTCATATAAAGGAAAACAAATCAGTTAACACCTGGAACGATGATACTTCTGAAATATTGTTAACAAAGCAATTTTAGAGGAACATATATGATATCAGATTTATGTATAGGGTTATTGAATAATTTAATAACAATTTTTTATCTATTATAAATTAGTTTAACATACCATCGTCCATGGAAATTTCCAAGGTAAGGGTTAATTTCAGAATCTCTTTATTATCCGAGGTTTTTTTTATGTATGTATTTACTAGGATCTCATTATAATCCACATTTATGTTTTTTAAAAATGTATTTCAAAACATTTATACTATTTACTTGATTAGTGGTTAAATTAATTTATACATTTTTTTAATTTTTATAAAATGGTTTGAAATGAATCTTTCTTTCATTTTCTAAACAAGGTACATTATGACCTTGTCGATAAAAATGATGTTAGAATTTATTTCATATCTTATTTGGTAGGTGTTGATATTTTCCTCAATTATATCCACGTCCAAGCTTTGATAACATGCTTATAAGATTATTTTCAAAATAAATGTTTTCTTTTATAGTTATGTGACTTCTAAATTATTTAAAAATAGAAATAGATTTTTATTTCAAATAGATTTCATTTCATCTATTTATACATCTTTTAAGGGATTTTAAACTTGTTTGAAGTTGAGTTATTATGATTCAAATATTACATATTGTATTGAAGGTTTTGTTATATGTTTGACTATTGATGTGTTATTTTTACACAATTCATGGTTTATAGATAAAGTGTTGACATTTCATATGATATTTTTAATACGAATGTTTATGTTATGTTTAATCCTATTCATGTGGGGAATGCATTGAAATTAGTATGTGACGGGTGGAGCACACAATATCTCCTCGATACATTAGTTGGTAACCTAAGACAGACTAGTGTCTTGGCACAAGGCCTTGACAAAATCTTATTTATAGTCCTAGCCCAAGGCCATGACTATGTGGTTACGAAGTATGGAATTAGTAATTCCATCATTATGATAGTGGCTATAGATATTACATGTGATTATTCAACTAGTAGAATTACCCAATGATTAATGAAATGGAATTATTTGATTTTATCTTTTCGATATTATGCTAATGTTTATATTTAAAAGCCTTTTTTTAGTCACATACATTGCCTTAAAGGTTTATGCTTATTTATGAATGTTTTAGCTGTATTGTTATCTTTACTAAGCATCTGAGCTCAGCCCTTTCTGTGTTTTATTTTTCCTAGGATGTGAAGAAGTATTTTATGGTTGACCTATATGGATAGGCTAAGGAAATAAGTGTGTTAAATGGCGGGAAAATGTTTTTTATTTTCTTATTTCATGATGTTATGTAAAACTTATGAATGTATCTAGTATTTCCAAGACTATTAAACTAATCGATCTTTCCGGACATGATTCATTGTATCATGCCAATTTTATGTAATAATGCTCCGACACTAGGTAACTTAGGTCGAGGCATTACACTAACTTTGTTGATAACTGTATATGAATATCTTAACAATTGGGAAATGAAACTATTATTTTTCTTTTCATAGAAACTAAGATATGTCACGATACGACACATGTAAAGCCATCAGGAATAGAGGTACGTAGGGGTAATAACATTTGAACGGGTGCATTGGGATTTACATCATCATCACATGTTGTACAATAGTGGGCCATACTGTACACCCACATTGACAATATTGGATGATATTCTTAGCCTAATTCATAGTTTATTTACAAACCATTTAAATGATTTGAATATAAGGATACCCATGACGAATCCATGTTTATGAATATAAGATTATCAATATATATTTTTTTTTATTTTATGAAAAGTATTTAATTAATTTTTTCATTATAAATTGGGTTTCATAATGATTTTATCAAATGCAGTGTATTCCAATAATTATAAATGTATTATTGTATATATAATAGGAACCGAATCAATTTATACAGTCCATAATGAAAAAAAATTTGTTTCTCAGATGGGATTATGCTAGTCATTTGATGTGAATTAATCTCCAAAATATTATCTCCATTCGAAGACTTAATATGATATTATAATAAGGAAAAGAAGTAATATTATATGTTTTATTTCTTCAAAGGTATGAAATATAAGAATAAGATGATATGGAAAAAATGTATAAGTTGATGAAGGTAAATAAGGGTTTTACGATATGTAAAAATTATTTATGGGAACACCAACATACATAACTTAAGGGAATGTGAGTTTACTAAAAGTGTTGTGATAGAGGAAACCAGGATCATGATATCATGGAAAGGAAGAAGGCTTTAAATATTCAATGTTTCAACCATAAGGATATGGGAACCCACAAAAACGATTCCCTAAATTTCCCAAGTACAAAAAACATTTTTTACATCAATTTTTTTAGTTTTTTAAAGATTCTTTTGAGGTGATGTCATTGTGAGTGATGTGAAAAAATGTGATTTTTTTACATCAGTTATTTAATAACCGATATAAATTCTAGGTTTTTTAAAATATGGGTTTTAAAAAATGAGGTGAAATAACATCAATAAATGACGTTAAAAATAGAATCTTTACATCCTTTTTTAATAGACCGACGTTAAATGTAATTTTATACATTAGTTTTTGAAATTTTATTGTTAAAATTCATTTTTAAAATCTGTTTTTAAAATAACCTTGTAAAAAATGTTCAAGATCTTCTATAATATTTCCTAATATTTGATAAAATAGGTCTTAGAGATCAAATGGAGTTACAAGTCATTAGTTATGACCACCAGAGGTTTGTAATATTTTTTTCAAGGAAATATCAAATGAGTCATCCATAACTTTGTCTTAGATGGTATTTTATAATACAAAAGAGGATTTATAGTTTTACCCTGACATAAATAATTATCCATCATTATAATTAAATAAAAAACATTAAATGGTATTTAAATTATGAAATGTACTCACAAAAATAGAAATAATGGAAAAATAATTTCAAATGCCTTGAGGAGATCACAGAAAGAAAAAATAGCGGATTTAAGTGGACGATCTAACAAGTCGTGTCAGTTGATCGATAATGGTGGAATGAAATTATTATTAAATGGAAAATAAATTATGGAAACAAATAATAAAAACCATAATTCATGGATAAATAATTAAAAATACCTCGATGAGATCGTGTTAAGAATAAATAATTGATTCACTTTGAAGATCAAATGAGTCATGCTTATGAAATGATGGTGGTAGAAAAAAATTATTGTTAAGTTAGGATATATGTATAATGAAAATATAAAAATGATATTAATAAAGAAAAAACTGTATTAAAATTTTTAGGCGACAATGGGAAATTTTGATGCTGTGATGTAAAAATTGAAATTTTGCATTGGTGGGATTTAAAATTATCTATCACATCAGTTTTATGATAACCATCGTGAAAATATATAATAATTGTCATTGATTATTCACTTTTGTTCTTATATAACAAATGTGAAAATTCAATTTTCATCACCTTTCTAGGTCGGTTATTAAATGACCTATGTGAAAAAAAAATATTTATTACTTTTATATGTAATTTATTTAATAACTCACAAGAAAAATGTTTAAAAAAATGTATTTCATTTCCTAATATTGGATTTTAATGGTCATAGAGCTAAAAAAAGTTAAAAATAAAAATTTATTGCCTTCAGAAATTTCCCTTCCCTAATAGTTTATATTGTGATGATCAACTTATAATAACCATACATTTTAATCTATAACATCGTTTGTGCTCCGTGACTATCAAAGAAAATTTTGGGAAATTAAATACATGTTTGTAAACATTTTCATGTTATCTATTTTATAACGTATGTGAAAAATTCCTTTAACCCTTTGTTTTTAAATTACCGATGTGAAAATGTCGGGAATATTCAATTTTCACATTGGTTATTTAGCACTGACATGAAAATGTATGGAAAATAGAGTATTCACATTGGTTGTTGTATAAGATATGTTAAAAATCAATGAAAATGGTCTTTTCATGTCGATTCTAATAAAACTAACATGAAAAATTATATATTATTGATTTTCACATTGGTTATATAATAACTGATGTGAAAATTCAATTTTTTGAGATATTAACATCGATTCAAAAAAATCGATGTTAAAAAGTCGATGTTAGAAGTAGTGTTTGTACTAGTGTTTCAATGGAATCCACCAACAATAACACATGTGGAGAAGGAAAATCATATTCTATCACCATAGATTATGTGGAATGATTAATATAATAATGTCTAGATTCAATAATTTTGTAATTTTAGTATTTTATTAGATATAGAATGTTCAAAATAGTAATTAATTGTATACGAATAGTGATTTGGTAATTTTAAATCACCACACCATATGGATGATATAAATAATTATATATCAGGAAATAATATCATATTAATTATATTGTGATCACTATATAATGATATAATATTATCTACCATTTTTTGTTTAATGATGTTTGAATAATGGAAATGTTACGAATCCATACATATAAACTATTATCTCCATGATCGTAACAAACTGCATTATTACAACCCATCGATCATGATTCATAATTTTATTATAATTGATGTGTAAATATTATAATAGTTTTATTAATATTATTACAAAGATAATTAAAATATATAACCTTCATAATAAAATTAATTTTCATGACACATAATGAATGTAAAATAGTCAATAAACAACAAAAATAGTTTAATTAATGAATGATTATAAAATAATTAGTAGTATGTTTTTATAAAATAATCATATATTATATTATAAATATTATGATTATTTTTTGGGATTGAATTACAAGTCTATAATTCTTATAAATTAGGCCATATAACATTAAAATAAAAGAAATCATGAGGTAAGGGACATTGTATCGCATCTCTAAGGCGTATTGTAATTTTATACACCTAATTTATTTTTTTACGGTGTTTATAATACCTGTTTTACATGGAATATCGTGGTTCATTTTTAATGAATTTTAAAATATATTTCAATTTTAATTATTTCAACTATGATAATTTTAATAGAAAACTATAAATGGTAAAAGTTGATAGACTATCTCAGTTCCTTTTTTATTGTTAATAATCTCTTGAAAAAAATTGGTATAATTTTTCATGGGAAAGAATTTTTGTATTAAATAATTTTATTCCTGAATGATTTATATAATTATTAATTAAACCATATTAATTTCTTCAAAATGGTATTTACTTTTAATGTCCATTTATTAACATGGGAAATATTAATAACGAACTATCATTAAATGAATACATAAATTTTATGTTATGATTTATTGATTCTTGAAGGAATGAAATTATTATATATATATATATGAAATTATTTACACATCAATGGACTTGTGAGAGAAAATATTATACAGCCCCTTGATACATTAGTAGGTCTCATGGGATAAATAAGTTTGTGAAATTAAATGTGTTTTACCCACATTATTTAAAATGTATTATGAATGGTTTTAAAAGAGGAGGTATGATGATGCCTAAGATCATGGTGTCCTATAATTATGAAATTAATTCATTATTAATTTATTTAAACTTATTGATGAAATTTCACAATGATATTTTCTCTCATGGAATTTTATTTTATATTTTTTAATTAAACATTATGTGTTTTATGTTATTTACCTATCCATGTTTATTAGGAATATGTATTAAATTTACCCTATTCTGTTCTTAACCCTTTTTGTGAATTTTATCTCACAACTATTTTATTTCTTTTCCCCAGGATATGAAGAGGAATTCATGGAATTAGTTTTCAAGGAGGTAGTTGATTTTTTTAAGTACTATGATTTATTTTTCATTCTCAATTTAAAATGGGTATCTGGTATATATCTCGTTATAAAAAACAACTAAAACGGTTGATTATTTACAATTCAATCCTATTTTCCATGAAAATAGAAAAAAAATTGAATCATTCCTAGGATACTGGAGTTGATGTTATCATAGTCATTATCATAGGATGTTTATCCCATACCATGGGAACTAGAAAAAGGAGAATATAGAATAGAGAAGTTAACCTTATGATAGGATTTTAGGTTAACTATATATGAACATCAAAACATTTGGGTGATGAATATATTATTTAGTTTTCCTTGATACACATCCCATTATAGATACTACATATCTACTTGCTTCTAGAAGAGAATAACCTATGTGTAATAACTCTAAATAGGGTGCATTGGTCCTAACCAAATCATGACATGTTGTACCAATGTGGGCCATACTATACACCTTGTTTGAAAAGATTGGTGGATATTATTAGGATAAGTCCAATTTTTATAAAAAATCATTTTTAATATGTGAAAAATAAAGATAACCAAGAAGAATCAAATTTTTTGAATTTGAGATTATCAATACATATTTTGGTCAATTTATGTTACATATTTCAATATTAATTGGATTATAAATTTCTATTAATAATGATTTCATCAAATCAAGTAGATTACATCTTTAATTAATTTCTCAGAGTATATATAATGGGAACCACATTAATGCACATAATCCAATGTGTAAGAATTATTTTTTCTATGATGGGATAAAGACAATATTTGATAAGAATTTGTCTCCCAAACATTATCATCATATGAGGACATAATATGATATGTAAAAGGACCTAGAATAAATCATATATGTGTTATATCATAAAATACAATAAAGGGAATACCAAAATGGCTGGGAAAATGTATAAGAGGATGAAGGTAGAGAAGGTATTTCCCACATTTGATACTTATTAATGGAAACACCAACATATATGCTTGAAGGGAATGCATGTTTACAAAAATTGGTGAGATAAAGGCCAAAAATATCATTCTTTTAAGGAGAGAATAAGTGTTTCAATATTCAATGATTCAATGATAAGGATATGGGGAACTATGCAAATGATTCCACAAATTTCAAAGGAATCCACCTAGAATATGATAATGGGAGAATGGAAATATTTTTCTATAACCGTAGATGATATGGAATGATTAATGTACATGTGTATGGATTCAATAATTATGTTATTTTTTTATTGTTTAAAATATACCATGTTCTAAATAATTGTTTAATGATTAAATATTGGGATTTGATATATTTTCATTGAAAATATAGAAACATATGTTTAATAGTACTGATGACCAAGAAAAATGATTTAATGGATAGTTGAACATTATTTTTTAGGATTTTTTTCTTGGTAAACAACTAAGAGACAAATTATTATATTAAAAAAGGGTATTACAACAGATGATATGATGGAATATTTTTACAATCATTATCATAAATCAGAAGAAGATCATTAGGAATCCTAAAAGAACATGTTATATAATGGTTAACTCTTATTCTAGTAAGACCATCCACCACTATGTTAGGTTCATGGAAGGTATGAGTGACAATTTCAATGATCTCAATGAGAGAATGAAGAACGATCATCCAACGGGTTGTAAACCGCCAAACAGGATGCACCCGTACATTCTCATTATTTGGAAACAAGTGTTTGAGGGATATATAACCTCTAATATATTCCAGATGTTGAGATAATGATGATGAAAAAAATTGATGAATGATATGGATAATGTAAATGTGATCGTACAAAATATCATAAAACTAATTAAGGATTTGGTAAAAATGTGGTTTACAATTCAATAATTAAAGTTAAAATCTATTTCAGATTTATTGAATATATCAAAAAAAATTAATTAATGAATAATGTTTTAGTACACCATATGAATATTTAAACATATTATATAACCTTTAATAACAAATTTTAATTTTAAAAGTTACAGATGGTTGTTATGAATTGTCACACATTTATTGATCTTATAATCTGTTAAATGTTAATTTCTATTATTTAGGAATAGAAATAAATCATGGATATTAATTCTATATAGTAGGAAATTCAGCGCAAAATGATCAAGGAACAACAAAAAATAGGTGGTTTTCCTATGAAATAGAATGATATTATGTATGTATATTTTCATATATTTTTTATCTAGATGGAAATTGAAATCAAAAAATTTTGGAAAAAGAAAATGAAATAAAATTTTATCAGATTAACATCATTTGTTATGATATTATTGGATTTTTTATGCTTCTTTAGTTTATGGATTTGTGTTTATTAACCTTTTATAGATCAGAAAATTTCCCATGATCAGTATTTTCCATCACTTTATTTTTGAATTTTGGTGTTATATTTATCCTATATTTCCATAATTTCATTTTCCATAAAGGTTCTCTATTTTGGAAAGCTATAAAGGGTGATTTTATTTCAATATCAAAAATCCGTTTTGTGACATACCAAGTTGGGGATAACTAGCAAAATGATGCCTGACTCGGTCCACGAAACTGCCTGAAGGCCATCCTTGATCCGCATAGGCTAGAAACTAAATTTTGGGTTTCAATAATAACACATCAGATCATTTTCCCCGATGTAAACCATCATGGAATCCAACCATAGTAAGAAAAAAATTTCTAGATAACCATTGTCAAAATAGGTTCAACCATTTCCTAATTCAACATTTACAACTTTAACTAGAAACTGAAAGTTCATAAAGGAAAAAGAAACAATAGAACCAACTCAAGATCCTCCATGTGATAAGAGGGACTTCATCATCAAGCCAACATGACCAACACCTTCATTATATGGGACACCAGCAACAAAAACCACCAATATCTCCATAATGTAACATCACATTACCTGGAGTATACATAATGTGATCTATATACACCCAAAGGTGTAAGTAGGTTTTTATCAAAATACCCATAGGATTCCACCTAATAAAATATATTCCATTCCAAAACATTATAAGAGAAATCAATATGCATTATTTATTGGAAATGTCCGAAATATTTTTATAGAGAATATATTATTGGAAAAACAAGCATTAATTTTTATGTATCTTTCCATGTGAACCATATACGGATCGTAGGGAAAATATAAAAAAGGGCACTATGTGACAATAAATCTTTTTCTACACTATCTTTAATAAGAATCTATGTACATAATATCGAAATGAAATTTTGTATAAAAACAATAATAATCATCAAACTAGTTCATTATCAACTAGAGAGGTATATATCTAATATTTTAGTGGTCTCCAGTAATCATAGTTCTGTTACTGTTTCATCATTAATCCTACTATAATGAATAGGGCCTTAGCCATAGCAATTCAAATGGCATATTAGTCCCAGTCCACTTACATAGATACCTAAGATTCCCTTTTGTCTCAATTTCATATTCCCCAATCAAATATATTATCACTTTCCAAAAATAAGGAATACCTGCCAAGAACATAAGTTAATCTCCACTTCTATATATGTAAAACCATTACCAGCTTTAAAAAACACACCAAAACCATTTGGAAATACATTTTTGATTCCATTCATAATTTATGAAACCCATATGAAAACTTTTCCAAAAGAGATAATTTGAAATTTAATTATTTCCATGGTAAAATCACCTTCCAAATCAACACATCGACCCAAATCCATTTTACAACATCTATCACAATTTTTACACAACTAAAAATTCATGTTAATTGAGAAAAACAAGGAAGAAAACATGAAATAAATATTATTTCATTTATAATACTAATTTTAAACTTTAAACACAATTCAATACCCATTTTACACCTTTCAAATAAGCCATAAAACCATTTCAAGAAATGTACCAATGATACATACCTATTAAATTATCATTTTCATTTAAAAAACCTACACTCTTCATATATACATGCCAAAATTTCCTTAAATATATTTCTCATCACACAATTAAACCATCTAACAATTAATGAATGAAATAAAGAAAGTCGATATTATCTAAAAATTAAATTGAATTGGACCTCCACCCTAAATTGTATTCAGTTATGGAAATCTATGAGAAACATCAACCATATCACCATGTGACCGTAACAAGTCATGATTGAACAAAGAACATCTAGATTGACCCCTGTGAATCATGATCAAATCCTTAATAAGTCAACCAGCCCACTGGGGATAAAAATCCATAAAAAAGAATAGGATAAAATCAAAAAAGTTGATTAATCAAGAAGGATAACAACTTTCTGGAGGGTTTCACGAAAGATCCCTACTAAAAACACTAATGAAAGAGAGCATAAGGGATCCAAGAAGAAGGGAGGGAATCTCCCAGGGCTAGAGATATCAAATGGTGTGATAATGGGGGTATTTTGGTATAATTATTAAGAATTTCTTATGGACTATTACAATTTTTAATGACCTTGACATGTCATATGTTTTAATCACATGGTTTTCCAAACCGTCATGAAACTGTGTACCATTCACTGTCCAAGATTCATCGTCTACATTTTTATCCTGAATGACCATACTTAATATTCTCAATACATACAATATCAACTTCCCAATCCAAATCATCTTTCAAGGTTACCTCAGAAGGGGGACACCGTTTTACCTTACCACATGATAACTATGTGCCACATACTATAGGGACAAAATATTCCTTTTTTTCTGAAAAAATAAATGGAACCTCGAGGGAAAAAAATTTAGATTAAAAATTTAAAGAATAATAACATCAAATAAAATCGAAGATGTCATAATTCTCCCCACCATTAAAGTATTCATCCATCATAAATTCATTACAAGGTTTGATCCAGAAACTAAAATTGATATTCTATCACAACTAAAGAAAATTCCTCATAAAACAATAACTCGAGTGAAATTGGAAATAGATTTTCACAAGATTTTACTCAACAAGACCAAATAGACTCCCCACAATATGTATTTTACACTAATAAATCCATATAACCTCCAGTTGAATGATCAATAGAAATATAATTTTTACCACCAAATAATCTAATTGTTCAATCCATAAACACTTTATACATTTCCAAAATGAAGCTCATACCTATTACCGAAATTTTTCAAAAAATAACAGACCACTTCTCAAAAAATAATACCATTTACATGATGTAAAAAAACAACGGTCAAACACCAGCGTAAAAATTTACTCAAGGATAGAACCCAAAATTAGATATCTCCAAATGAGACCACCCACTACCAAGCCAAAACCAAACACTATACTGTATTATCCACACTTGGATGCCTGAATGGATGACCCACTTTATGAAACTACATAACACTGATTCACTCTAGAATAAGTTTTAATAAATTCCACAGTGGGTCTCCCCACCCTGATAGCCAACCAACATAACAAACCAGCACATACCGTCATGGGAAATACGACATGGGAAAACTGAGGAACTTCCCACACTGACTAATAGACATAGGCCAAAAAACCACACCATTGACGAGGGAAACACTTACCAATGAGACATTATAAGACCAAAACTAATTCAGGATGGTCATCTTCAAAAAATAGGAAAATTTAGAATGATATAAAGAAATATCAACCACTGGAATCAGAAGAAAAAGAGACTACCTTGTCCCCATATAAACGAAGAAATGTTCTCAAATTGCAGTGCTCTCCATAAAAAAACAAATACTCAATAAACAATCTATAAAGTTGATATTTACTTTGTGAACAAACTACCACATTGAACCAATACGACCCCATTCTAACAATGGAGACAAAATCCAAACCAAGATACCCACACACTTATGACTACGCATGAGCCTCACTCTAGGGATTATGGATATGGAACTAATGTTTTATGCATCTACTAGCTCACAGTTATGGGATTAAAATCCCATGTAATAACTCCATTCCACTGAATAGTGGATTTATTATATACAGACACTCATATTTCCATTTTCCCCTGTAATTAGAAGTAGTATAGAGAAGATGCTCGAAAATAGAACCAACTGTTATAATGGAATGATTCAGAATAATCGAAAGAAAAAATAGTAAAATTGAGATATATGGTTGAAAGATATGTTTAATAACCACCGTTATAATATATAGAGAAAATAATGATTCAATACACCACCACAAACAACCATTACAAGAGAAGAATCACATAAAGTATGAGACAATAAATCGACACTAAAAACACACTAATCATATGAACTGGATCTATGTCGAATACTAGAAAATCAAAAAATCCATTTCAAGGGGACTATACGTCCAATGGCATGGAAGATTATCATAGCATCCATACATGCTGGCTCCCTAACACATAAATTCCACACTGATGGCACATTCCGATCCTATGCCTGAAATGATTTGATAAATGAATCAATGGTCTTTATTATACCTCATCAATGACCAATGAATTCATGGAATTTCCCATCACTTGAATTTCCCTTCACCACATCTAGGTTTGACCTTCATGCATAATTGTGGAAAACATCACCAATAAAAACTCATACAACTCACAAAGAAGTATGTTTATTTCAATTTTCCCCATCCACACTTTCTATATGAGAGGATCCACTTATATGTAAAAGATATAAGTAATGGACTTCTAAAACTCAATAAGTAAGTATATGGGTTTCCCAACTAAAGGGTCTTATAATTGTATACTTCTCATATGTTCACATTGAATATCCATCAAATCTTATGGGGGTTTGCACTAGACAATATTGTAATCCAAGAACATAATCAAACCAATAAACCTTCCAAAACATACCATAAACAAACTAGAAAACACAAATGACAACAAAATAAAAGGATTAGAATTTTTTTAATAAAAACACAACAAATTATTATTTTAAAAACAAATCATAATCAAGAAAGAAAAAATGAATCACCATTCATACTTGAAGATTTCTTAATATCAGAACACCTCACAAGAAACATTCCCAAAATCACAAGGAGATAAACCTCACCTCCACTAGTTATCAAAATATCACACCTTTAATATATCTGAAGTTCCCCAAAAATGGAAGACACTCAACTCTTTGAAATCCACTCAAAACCCACCAATAAACTATATTTACTATAAAAAATAGGCACTGATTGAGATGAGATTCGATCCACCACTCCACTAGGAGTCTGGGGTTGGTCGACAACTAGATAATAATCCTAAAAAATCCTTCAGGTTTTAATGTGTGGAATACTCCATGTATAAATGAATAGAAAACTAAATCATAACCCAAAAAAAATCTAAAACAAAAATGATATCTAAAAAACAAAAGACAGAAACATAATAATGAAAAAATTAAGTCCATGAAAAATTGAATACTAGCCTAAAAAATCACAATAATAACACAAAACAACCATGGTGGGCTGCACAATCACCAATCATATTCCGTAGAGCCTTACACATGCATATTCCTATACCATACTAGGCACCCATAACCCCATGTAAGTCCACACATATCCATGAATGTGGTCACTGAAGGAAGTACCAAAGGTCCAATCAAAACTATTTCACATTCCAAGACAAATCATTCAACATAAACATTTATTTTGTCAAATAACATCCCATTTCAAAATTCATAATTTTTTTCAAAATACCACTAACCACCAAATTATAAATCACATTAAAATCTCACACATCATATAATTTCTCCTTTTTTAAAAACATATTTCCATAGAATCTATTGAGAAATACAATTCATCCCATTTGAAATCATTTTCAACATCATAATGATAATATTTCATCAAACAAAAATTCAATTAAAAATAAATTTTTATTATTATAAAAATATTTACAAAACAGACTATAATAATTTTTAGGTTTTGATTAAAAATACTTAATTCTTAATAAAATCATTAATACATTACACAAAAATCCATTTATAAAGATAAAATTTAATATAACTTCCATCAAAATGATCTCGAAACCTCATTTTCGATTTTTTGAAAACCAATCCATTTCCACATGAAAATATGATTTCCATAATTCAAAAACAAGTTTTTTCAATACAATTTTCACGACCTATGAAGGCACAAGAAAATTATAAATGGGAAAAAAGTGCCCAATCGTTACTTGGACATATGGTTAGAAGCTATAATGTAATTGAACCACTTGCAAAGCGATTATTATAAGACCATATCTCATCTCTACATGGAATTATAGGACCATTAATGCTAATTGAGATAACTATAACACCTAACATTTCAAAAAACAATCAGTAATAAAATTTATTTTCCCTAAATTTTCGTATAATGTTTTTTATTATATAGAATTATCATGAAATAGTGAAATCTGACGGCGCATGATTCAGTGGCCCGGAGTGCCCGGAATGATCCATCGATGTTTTGTTAAGCATTAATTAGAGAACGCAAGATGTTTTCATGAAAAAGTTGAATAATTATTAAATAGTTTTCCGAATCAGAAATATGAGGGCACAATTGTGCTCATGATGGCGGGCTTACCCTAGGTGCATCTTATTTTTGCACAGCACGTGCCTCCTGTGAGAATCCCTAAAGATGGAATAACCGTATATAAAATATTAAAATAAAATTCTTATATTTTTCAAATGCATATAACTCACGAACGGTAACATAGATTGAAAATCTGAGTCCACCGCTGAACTAATGAGGGTATTTTTTTCTTGGGCTGATAATAACATTTGCTGGTGCTGGACACTAGTGAAGGTTAGATTTTGGCCGTATATAAAATAATTAAGTGAAAATTATTTTATTATAAAGTCCATGACATCTAAACGGTATCTCGGATAGAAAATCAGAGAGTACCATCAGGTTCATCGGAACATGTTCTCCTATGGCAGATCCTAACCTCGACCGGTGTGGGTGGATAGTGAACATTAATAATTTATATAAATCTTTTATGGGTATGTCCAGTACTCATGAATGTGGTGTTTCCTAACATCTGAACTGTTGCTCAAATTAAAAATATGAGGGCACAATTGAATTCGTAGTTCCATGATTTTCTTATGGGTGGATTTACTTTGACTACTATAGGTCTGGAGAAAAAATAAAATTTTGAGACTTTTTAAAAGAAATGGAATTAAATTACTTTATTATATTATTTAATATCCTCCATCTAACAAGCAAAGGGGTAGGGCCTAAGATGTGTCAAGCCAATAAATGGCTTGACCTGCCAACCCTATGTAATGAAATCATTGAGGAATTAGAAATCTTCCTAATTAATGATCCCCATTATTCTCCAATGTCATTACATACCCTTCCCCTCTCCTAGCGGGTGGTGACTTGAGACACCGAACCACGAACAGAAGGATGATGTATGAGTGGTGTCATTGGGTACCAGTTGTAGGGATGAAGAACATGATCCACCTTCAAATGTAGATGCTCTCTAATAGGATTTCAAGGTAGGGTGTTTATTCTTTTATGTTTCCCTAAAATATTCCCTCTTCCCCATTCATGAAAATTATATGAAGAATGCCGGTAAACCGACTAACGGGTTGATCCCCGAATCATTCATTTTGTGGGAGGTTATAACGAGGTATCATTGTGGGGTATTGTTTCTTGTCTAATAAAATAATATTTTAAAACCATTTTATCCTCCCTTTGATCATGACCTAATGCGGAGGATGCAGGTATAACGAACCCCGCCTGAAGCCTCCACAACATTGTTACCCTTGCACCATCTATGGAAGACTGCCGGAGCGACAACACCAATCATCTCCGAAGGAGGCAACACGCCAACACACAACACTAGAGGAGGATATGGAATGATGCTACAGTGGAATGTACAGTGGTCGGCACCGACCGGCTGTAGAGGAGGTGAGTCGCATAGTCATGTGCCGCCTATGTGAAAAGGGTGAATGCCACGTTAGCCGTGGCAGATGGAGAATGAGACCTGCTCATCGGACGGATGTGGAAGGGAAGGATGACATGACATCACGTGCCACTGGTGAGTAGGAGAACGCAGTCGAAGTCGTAGTATAGGAGGCAGAACCAGTTCCACCGATGGGTTCCACAGTGACCGGGCGACACCCACGTGGCGTCGCCGCATTGAAGGCTGAACGTCCTTTGGCCGTTCAATATCTCATGGGAGCATCTCACCTTATCCGCCTAGAGGAAGCATCATGGGGCATTCCCTATGTGGACAAACCACCCTCCTGTGGGCCCCCACAAATGGGCTAGGCCACCTGCCCAGTGGGACCAGGCCATGCCCCACCGGTCGGGCTGCTTCACGTCGTAGGCCGGGCCACCCCATTGCGGGCCTCTCCCTACCGGGGTGGGCTACCCTTGCAGGCTGCCCCCTTTTATAGGCCTAGCTGGACCTTGGCCCAGTGGGACAAGTTTTCTATGGCTCATCCCAGACCAACTTAGGTCAGGTAGTTCTGACCGGATCAGAGCAGACCCAAGCCCAACCGGGTCCAGAAACACATAAAGGGACTTATCTCGAGAACCATATATCCGTTGGATGAACCATATGCCTCATTGGGATCCTTGGAGAGAGACAGTACTTTTGAATTAATCCATGATAGTATTGGAGAAACATGGAGTATTATTGTGCCAGATCGTACTCAAATCCAACTGAACCCTCGGTACTGAAATGCCTATTCCACCAAGACCGATTCTCTGGTTGGTGCGTTGTCTGTTGCATTAGATCCCTCGTGACATGAAGGATCATCGAGTTACTTCCTTGTGAAACCTAGTTCTAGTTGAAATATGTATGATGGAATGGGGATCATTTCTCCCATGCACACTATGTATGGAACCCTGCGACTGGCTGAGACCTGGAGACTACTGACTTTTTACATCGAAGTGACTAGGCAGTCATGGTACGTGATGGGGAAGAGTACCTTAGTATCCCACTGTGTGGAGAGACCATGGTATGCGGTGGGGGGTGGGGGTGGGGAGTACCTTATCATTTCATTGAGGGCGAGTAGCTATGTATGACCCCACAGACCCATAATATGCAATGAGGAAGAGTACCATAGTAATTCATGGTTAGTGGGAAGTGACTTTGTGTGATGTGGTAGGCCCACTATACTCGATAGAGGAGGAGTTCTCCAGCAGCCTAGGTGTTTGACATTTTGACTGGGAATGCTACTTGTTCCTAGGCCTAGAAAATCCATCGCTAGATATCATAATTATTCGAGATCCTATGTTGCTCAGCATCATAATCCTATTTCTCTATGTTTCATACCAACATTGAGTAGATACTCTAATTGAGCTATGTCTAATACATTCTGATTTTTGATTGAGACCATGATTTTTTGGATTTACTTTTGGAATTATGAGATAACTTCGGGGGTCTTAGGGTCCCTACTGAGTATTGTTATTCTCACCCCTGCATGGGTTGAGCCCACAAATTATTGTGTCTTATGTAGAAAATGAGAAACTAGGTTGAGGTTTGAGGAAGGAAGGATTGGACGGTGCTTGGAGGTGGAACATTTTGCGTGACGTGAAGATGAGAATATGCATCATGATCTATACCTAAACTTTATGTAATATTTGTGGTGGATGAACCAGGAGATGCTTTCACCCTTCAGCTATTTATTAATTTTCAGTTGTAATTGTACTTTTCCAGTTGGGCTTGCATTCATGCCCCTTTACATTCATTTATTGTTTACTACTCTAGTTTACATCACATTTTCTTCTTATTGCATTCTACACTGAGTGTATTTATAGGTTTAAATGAAATTACTTCCCATTTTTTGGATATGCCTCCCCAGTACTAGTCTCCAGCCCCTGTCAAATGTAAGGCGGGCATGGGGTAGTCATGGAATGATCCCTGAGGGATAGGTCATGAAAATTCAGTATCAGAGGTGTTCGATTCAACTAAAGAACTAGGACTATGATATATTTTGTGTGTAAATAGTTTTAAGTGTTATGAGTGTTGTTTTCTGTTTGGGGAATAAAGTGTTGGTGTGGCGGCTAATATATCCACACACAAGGACCGTAAATTCCGACTTTTAATTTAGTGCACAGAAACACTAATTGCATGTGTTTTTGGAGATTTTTTTCTTGGGATTTATCTAGAGTCATCTCACCATGTTTAACTTAAGGATCATGGAACACCTGTTCCTTGTCAGAATGTCATTGTGTAGACTATAAGATAGGATTCCCAAGAGAGTACACGATAACAGACCATAGAGCGATGAGGCTCCGGTGCATGGCCCTATTACAGTATTAGCACCTTTTGGAGTTAAACTAGTAGCACCACCACCTGCGGGGAATCAGTTACCTCCATCTGCACTAGTAGACGGTGCACACCGACTAAGTGTGTTGCATGAGTTCCAGCGGCAGAGGCCTCCAAGGATTTTAAGCAAGAATGATTCTTATACAGCTGAGGACTTGTTGGAAGCTATGGCTAGAGTTTTCCAACTAGTTGGGACACTAGTTGAGTAGATGGAGAACCTAGTGGCTTGACATTTATAGAATGTGACCATGAGTGTGGTCTATAGGGTGATGAGGCTTCAGTACATGGACCATTTCTTAAGATGGTCCCTTCAGTTAGTGTGCCAGCTATATTAGTACCCATTGGTCAGTAGTTACAACCAGTGGTACAAGTCGATGAAACATGTAGGATTAGTGCCTTAAACGTGTTTCAGCATCAGATACCCCTTAGGTTCTAAGGTGAGCCCGACCCACAGGTGGCTAAAGACTGGACTGAGGTGGTTGATAGGGATTCCCTTGAGCTTCTACAACTTCATCAAGACGACATGTCACTAGCTGGGTTTTCATCGAGGTGTACCGACTATTAATGGTACTCGATGAATTCAATACGATCTGTGTTTTAGGGATCATACTTCCGAGTGAGTTGTGTTTAAGGACATCTGAGCCAGCACTAGTCCTCTATGAATTTTTTATATTTGTTTTGGTGCTAGAGGGAAATTTTTTGGTTGAATGTTCTTTTGTTGATCGGATGCAACTAGATAATGATAAGAGTGTGAAAGCAAGAAAATGACGTGAGTCTCAGAGACCAGGGCATGTAAAATGTTTCAGGAACAGTATTTGATAGAGATAAATGAATATTCAGGGCAACATACATGGAAGTGGAGCAAGGAGAGAAGCATGAGGTGGTATACATTTTGACATGTTACAACCACCACCTCAATGTGGTCCCTACCAGGCTTAGGGAGATGGAGGACAGAGGAAGGGAGTAGCCTCATGCGGTCATGGAGTGTGACCCAAGGGCTCCAAGAATGATTCAAGGAATGGTCCGTGTCTACTACTTGCTACCATATTAATAGACATAGGTACCAATCATTCTTTCCTTCCAAGAATATTTTCCAAGACCTAGAGTATCCAGAAAAACCATTGACTTGAACCTCATGTCTGGAGATACCTTTGGGAGGAGAGTCGATAATCAAACATACACCAACGATGTGATATGACCCGTGAGGCTAGAGATTCAGTTGGAACCTCTTGGTTGTAGCTTCGAGGCCTTACTCTGTTAGTTTTGGTGTGGACTGGACTTCAACCATTCAAACACAGATTGATAGTATTATGAAAAAATATCGTGGTTTATCTACAATGTTGGGATGGCGTTTTCCTTGGTCTATGAAGGAAGAATTCTTTAGAGCACAAGGTAAACTCATCCATAGGAGGGTGTATCCCATCATTATTGACTTGGCCAGCCGTACCATCATTGTGGATGGAGTTTTGTGTTTTCAGAACCTAACACAACTGTGGGAAAACCTCATCAACATACATTTCTAGGTTAACCTCTCCGATGGGGGAGGGACTTATTCCATGGATGGGTACTAACTGAGACTTGTAAATCACTTTTCCAGTGTTGCGGAACCCTTTTCAGCATTGGAGAAGATGGGGAAGCCCTTCGTTTGGATTGAGATATGCCAGCAGGGGTTTTAGGAGCTGATGTAGAGAATGATGAGTGCCCCCATCTTGAGGATGCCAAAAGAGGGAGTAGGTTAGGTAGTCTACTACGACACATCTGGGATTAGAATTGGGTGTGTCTTGATGTAGGATAACGAAGTGATCACTTATGGAATGCGATATCTGAGAAAAAATTTGCATAAATATGCTACCCATGAAATGGAATTAGTAGTAGTTTTCTTTGCACGGAAGACGTGGTGTCATTACTGGATAATTGAATGGTATACTATTTAATCATATCACAAGAGCCTTAATTGTATCTTCTCACAGAAGGTCCTAAACCTAAGACATCGAAAATGGATAGAGTTCATCTTGGATTATGACAATGAGATAGTCTATAACCATTTTAAGGGACATATTGTAGCAGATGCACTCAACAGGAGGTCTGGTCTGCAGTTACTAAGTGATTCAACAAAGCAGCTAGCTGTTTTGTTGAAATATTTTGTGGAAAGAGATGGTGAAACATACCTCCAGTCCATGACAGTCACTCCCCCAATCCTTTAGTGAATCAAGGAGGTGCAACATGGGGATAGTGACTGTGAGGATTGAAATTCTCAAATATCATTAGGGCAGGAACTTGATGGATTTCTTGAATGTGGGGAGCACATAATTCTCTTCTGGAGACATGTCATGGTTTCAGTGGCTCTACGAGGGGAGGTGTTGTGGGAGATCCCTACGTCCCCTATAGCGGTGTATCCCAGGGTGGTGAAGGTGTACCAGCACCTCTAGAATTATCCCTAGTTTCTAGGGATTAAGGAAGAAATGATAAAGTTTGTTTCATGATGTCTCGCATGTGAGAAAGTGAAGGTCGTGAATCAGGTTCCAATAGGCTTAGCCCTTCCAAAAGAGGTACCGGAGTGGAAGTCAGATGAGATCTCCATGGAATTTTTTATAGGAAATCAACATACGTCTAGGGGACAAGATTCTATTTGGGTGATTGTTGACTGACTCCCCATGTCGGCATACTTCATACCCATCTGAGAGAAGGGATCAGAAGAGGGCTTGGGACGCCTCTATGTGTTGGAAATTTTCCGACTCCAGGGGGTGCCAACGATGATTGTCCGTGACCATGGATCATGATTCACATCCCAGATGTGGAAGGGATTGTAGGAGGCATTCTGGACTCAGCTGAGTTTGAGAAAATCATTTCATCCTTAGATGGATGGTCAGATGAAGTGAACCATTCAGAAACTGGAGGACATGTTACGTGAATGCGTCCAAGATTGTGGCTGTAGTTGGGAGGATCAGATGGCATTTGTGGAGTTAGAATTCAACAATAGTTATCACTCCACCATTAGTATGGCACCATTCGAGTCCCTATATGGATGATCA
This sequence comes from Viscum album, assembly GCA_963277665.1. Classification (NCBI taxonomy): domain Eukaryota; kingdom Viridiplantae; phylum Streptophyta; class Magnoliopsida; order Santalales; family Viscaceae; genus Viscum; species Viscum album. Next base: position 164,149,811 of record OY728128.1, read on the forward strand.
TGCAGACCACCTCTTTGATGGACAGTCCCAGGGGAGTCAACACTTATGGGTCCAGAGTTGGTATGAGCTACCACTGAGAAGGTGCAGTTCATATAGTAGTGGATGAAGACTACACATAGCATATAGAAGTCTTCTGCTGATAGAATATGGAGACCTCTAAATTTCCAGGAGGTGGAACATTTTTTCTTGTTGGTCTCTCTATAATGAAGACTACAGATATTTGGATGAGGCATCAAGTTATCCATGATGTTTATTGGGACATTTCCGATACATCAAAGGATATGTGAGGTGGAATACCACATGGAACTTCCATCACAGTTTGAGATGGTGCATGAAGTCTTCCATGTATCCTAGCTAAGGTGATACATGCACGTTTGATATCACGCCATCGACCATGGCATGCTGGACATAGATAATGGGATGACGTTTACAGAGTGTAAAATAGAGATTGGGGATCGACAGGAGCGGTTCCTTAATGGTCGGTTGATAAATTTGGTGCCTGTTCGCTGGCAGTACAACAACCTCTATTAGAGAACATAGGATCAGGTGGCTCATATTCAATCTTAGTACCCCTATTTGTTTCCTTAGTCGGTGTTTTGTCTTTCTTGGACAAAAATCACTATGGTGGGGAGAATGTAATGAACTGGAATTTATGTAATTTTGTTAATTATATTGGATTATTTAGAGACTTTTAAATCTGATGTTTCATGATTCTGAGGCCCAGAGTGCCTAAAATTATACGTCCAAGATTTGATAAACATTAATTAATGCACATAAGCTGTTTTCCCGAAAAGGTTGAATAACTCTCAAACAGTTGCCTAAATCAGAAAATTGAGGGCACCATTATGCCCAGGATGGCGAGTTTACCCCAGTCGCTACATAAATTTTGTCTACACGTGCCTCCTGTGAGATAACCTAAAAAGGCATAACCATAAATAAAATAGTTTAAAGAAATTATTTTATTTTTCAAATGCTTATAACTCACGAACGGTAACTCATATTGAAAATCTGAGTCCACCACTGAACTCATTAGAGAATTCTTTCCTTAGGATACTATTGACATTAGCCGGCATGAGCCACCAATGAAATTTAGTTTTTGACCGTAAAAAATAATTAAGTGACAATTATTTTATTATAAAATCCATAACATCAAAACGATAACTTGGATTGAAAATTAAGGAATACCGCTGGGTTCGCTGGGGTTTGTTCTCCTTAGGAAGTTCGTAACCACAACCGGCATGGGTCGAGGGTAAATGTTAATAATTTATTGAACTTTTTTTCAGGTATATTTTGTGAAAGCATGAGTGGTGTTTTCTAACTTATAAATAGATTCTCATATAAAGAATATGAGGGCACCATTGAATCTCCAGTGCCACGATTCTCTTAAGGTAGGATTTACATTGACCATTGTAGGTCTAGAGAAAAATTTAGGTTTTGTGACATTTAAAAAGAAAAGAAAAGAAAAGAAATTATTATTTTATTTCATATCCTCTTATGGACATGGAAAGGGGTCGGTCCAATGATGTTTCAAGATAATAAATTGATTTACCAGCCAACCATAAGTAACGACGTCGTTGGGGAATTAAGAAGCTTCCTAATTAATGATCCCAATTAAACAACAACATCGTTACTTACCCTCCCCCTCTCATATATGTTTAGAGCGCAAGGAGGTGTATCGGCAGAACTTCTCTAGGAAATTAAGTGCTGATGGAGCGCCACGACGCTGAATCCTTAGAGGATGGAGTCGATCTTAGAGGGAGGTGAAGGGATATATTGAACCACGAACCGAAAGAATATTTATGAGTGGCGTCATTGGGAACCAGATTTAGGAACAATGAACAAGATCCAAATTCAAGCATAGTCACTCTCTAATGCGTTTTTGAGGTAGGGGTTTATTCATTTACATTTCCTTAAAAAATTCCCTCTTCCTCATTCATAAAAATTATATGAAGAACTCTAGTCAATCGACTAACGGGTTGATCAGGGAATAATATGTTTTAAGGGAGGTTTTACATGGAATCCTAGTGGTGTTTAGTTTGTTGTTTATTACATGAAATTGTTAAACCCATTTTATACTCACTTTGATCACGAGCTAAGGTGAATGGTGTGGGCCTAACAAACCTAGCCTGAACCGTCCAGAACATTGTTACCCTTGCACCTTATGTGGAAGACTGCTGACTTGGTGTCACTAACCAACTACAAAGGATTCGAAACTACAATCAACGCCATTAGTGGAGGCCACATCACAATGTAGGGGTGGACATCGGAGCGGCCAGCACCAGCTGGCCGCAAAGAGGTGCAACATGCTGTAGCATGCTGCCGGTGGGAAAAGGGGGCAAAAATCATCAGTCGTGGAAGACAGAGATGGCGAACACTCATCAACCGATTGAGGAATGGATGGGTGGGCTGTCATCGTGCATCGCAAATGAGTAGGAGACCATGGCTGAAGCCATTGCGAAGGAGGTGGAACCCACACCTAAGACAGGTTCTATGACAATTGAGTGACTTCCACGTGGTGCAGATGCTTTAATGGTCAAACGCCCTTTTTCCATTTGACATATTGGGGGATTGGTTCACCTGAGCCCCCTGGAGGACGCATTGTGGGCAGTGCACTTAATGGCCAGACCACCCTCTAGCGGGCCAGGCCACTTGCCCAGTAGGCCGGCTCCATCGGGCTGGGCTGCCCACCTAGCGGGTCGTGCCCCGCGAGCCAGGTCGTGCCCCCCAAGGGTCATACTTATTTGTTTAGGACCCCCTCTACACGGGCCAAGCCGCCCTTGCAGGCTACCACATTTTTTGGCCAAGATTGACCTCGACCCAGCCCAGACTGGGTCGGGGCCGGTTGATCCGACCGGGTCGGACCGGACCTGGGCCCAGAAACACTAAAAGGGACTTATCTCGAGAACTAGATTACCATTTGAAGTTATGTCTATGGAGTTGAGAACATTCCAGAAATGCTATACTTTTGACATATTCCAGGGATGTTTTCGAGAAACTTGATGTACGACTGGGATGGATCGCACCTGAATCCAATTGTGCCCTCAGCACTGAAATTCCATTAACGTACAGACCGAGTGTCCGGTTGATGTGCGGTCTATTGCGTTGGAACCTTTGTGACACGATGGATCATCAGGATGATTCTTTTTGAGACTTTATGTAGGTTGAAATATGAATGATCGATTGGGGAGTGGTTCTCTCAAGCGCACTACATATGAAACCCCTATGACTAAATGAGACTAGACGATTGAGGACTTTTTCACTCGGAGTGACTCAATATCAACAATACACGATGGGGAGGTGTACCTCAGCTGGCCACAGTGGGGAGAAACAATGTTACCCAATGGGGAGGAGTACCACAACTATATATGGTAGGGGAGAGGCTTTCTATGACCCAGCATGCCCATGATATATGATGAGGGGAGTGCCACATAAGATAATGGTTAGTGGGATGTTCCTCGGTGTGATGCGACAGGCCCACTGTAATCAATATAGGAGGTGTTCTCTAATAGCTGAGGTGTTTGAAATTGTGACTTGGAATGTTACTTGTTCATAAGCCTAGTGAATCTAGGGATGGCTATCAGAATTCCTAGAGATCCTATGTAGGTCTACATTATAATCCTGTTTCTCTGAGTGGCATACCTGGTTTGAGCTGAGACTCTAATTAATATGTGTCTATGGATTTGTGTTTTGTGATTGAGATTATGAATTTTGGTTTTCCTTGTGTGATTCTTAGAGACCTTTGGGGGTCGCGTGGTCCCTACTGAGGTTCTTTATAGTCACCGATGCACGGGCTACGCCCGCACCATGTTGTGTCATGTGCAGACAACGAGTAGCTGAGCTGAGGTTTAATGGAGCTAGGACTGGATGTTTCTTAAGGGTGGACCATTTGGCCTAACATGTCATGGGACTACTGATCTTGAGCGATATATACCCTTCAGGTAGAATATTTGGTGGATTATCCAGGAGTATCTTTTCACCTTTTAGCTATTTTATACTTTTCTATTGTAATTTTATTTTTCTAGTTGGGATAGTATTCGATCCCATTAACATACTGCTCTATTTTACTATAGCAGTTTACTTCACTCCTACATCATGTTCAATTATACTCTGTGTGTCTGTACAGGTTTATAGGCATTGTCAACCAGTTTTAGGGATACCCCTTCCTTGTAGTAGTCTCCAGCCCATGGCCTCTAAAAGGTGGGCTTGCGGTAGTCATGACATGAGCCCCAAGGGATGAGTCGTGACATAAACCACAAAAATTCAATAATATATATCAAATTCCTATTTTACATGGATACCTATGTCTCATAATAAAGTTTAATGGATAGGAACCTTACTCACAACAAAAACATTAACTCCCAAAAGTACTAGCTCTGGTTTATCCAGACCCTTCCCCAAACAATTGGACCAAAAAAGAGTGTGTCTTGCTCAAATTCCGTTTTTCATGAACCCAAAACGGGTTTCCATAAAGCTTAATGTCCGACCCAATCACCATCATCGGTTAAAGTGCATTTCTGTTCCCCCAAGGGTAGGAAACATGTACCTAGGTATCATCAATACAATGTAGGTATTATATTACTCATATATATAATGATGGAAAACCAACAATAAAAAACAAAACCAAACTAAATAACCATAACCAAATGAGAAATTTTTCTCTTTCAAACTCATCATTTTCAACATTAACAAAAAATCAATTGAATGACAAAAAAAACTCCAAAATAAAACCAACTAAAAAATATCCATAGAACGAACGGGATGTCACCCCCAAGACAAACCCACCAACGCCTGCATTAGATGAGATTTTAGATACAATAACCACCAATATCTCTATCATACATCAATTCATTACATGGATCATACATAACAAGGTCTATATACTCCCAAATGTGTATGCAGGGTGTTATCCCCTGATTCATAGAATTCGACACAATATAATATATTCCATGCCAAACCAATATAATACAAAACAAAATGCATGTTTTAAAAAATATATTCAAGCCTTCAAATATAATTCATTTTAAATGGAAACAAACCATTATTTTGAGAAAACCAACCAGGTGAACAATGCCTTGACAGTGGGGAAAATACCACAAAATTTCAATAAGTCATGGTAAATCCCTATTGGCACTTGCTAGAGTAGAAAACTAGGTACATAATATCTAAATGAAACATGGTGTAGAAAACACATGTAACATCATGCTCTTACATTATGCACTAGATAATAATGTATACAAAAATTATAGTGGTCTCTAATCAACATATTACTGTTAGTGATTGTTGTTCAATTCGACTAGAATGAATTGAGCCTCAGCCCCACGGATCCATCTAGCGTAGAAGTCCATGTTCTCTAAACTAGATACCTGGGATTCCTTTTGTGATCAATATTTTCATTCACAAATCACATATATCAATAATTTCATAATATAACACATTAATCCCAATAAATTATTGAAATAACCACTTTCACATAACTAAATCTATTCCCAATTTTCAAACACACTCTAAAACCATTTGTAAATATAATTTTAGAAAATTCAATATTCATAAAACCCATCTGAGTACATAGAAATTGTATCATATTTGAAATTCAATTATTTCCATGGGAAAATCCCCTTTCCAATACACAAAAGGATCTAATTTTTTTTCAAACATTTATCTCATCGTTTACACAATTAAAAAATAATGGAAATTTTAAAAAAATAAGGAATCCATCATTCAACAATAATCATTACATTTAGAAAATTAATTTGGACCTTGAAATACTTTTTAATACCCAATTCCTACCTTTCACACCTGGAATATAACTGTTTCAAGAAATACTCCATTGAAAATTACCAAAAGAACCATTATATATTATAAAATACACATTAATTAAATATTTTAATGAAAAAATACATCCAAAATAAATTTATATCACATAATTAAACCATTTTACTTATTTATGAATGAAATAATGTGAGTGAAAATTAAAAAAAAAATGTAAAATCCTAGAACCACCTTCCAAAACTATTGAAAATTAGACTAATTTATGTAAAACATCAACTTTTCCACTAGAAGACACTAAAAATGCATGACTGAACCAAATAAATTATTATTCGACCCTAAGCATCAATATCCAACCCTAAATAGGTTACCCAACCTGTTGGAAATAATAAACCCCAATAAAGAAGAGATAATACCCTTGAAAAGAGTATAAATCAAGAAGGATAACCAAATTTTTGAAGGTTTCTTGAATAATCCCCACAAAAAAGAAAAAGGAATGGTGACCAGGGGGTCCAAGTAGATGAGAGGGATTTGATTAGGTTTAGAGTGATAAAATGATCTAGGAATGGGGATACATGTCGATAATGTTTTAAAGAAAACAAATGGAACTTTATAATTTTTAAATACCTAGAATAATTGTACATTTACCTCACATGGTTTTGAAAATCATTGAGTAACTGGGCACCCTTCACTGTTTAAGAGACATGATTTCCAAAATTATCTTACATTGGCTGACATACCATGGACAAGCCATGCAGTAGTTACTAACCATAACCACGACCTACCACACAATTAGCTAGATAGGGTTTCATGGTTTCCCCCGACCATGCTCCGATTATGTGCCACATGTCGTAGGCCCCAAATTTTCTTTTTATCTCAAATAACCCAAAGGAAAAGCAAGGGAAAAAATCATACCCCAATATAAATAGATATAAATTTAAAAATAAAATAATTAATGTGATTCCATTAACTTTTTCATGAGTTTGTTCTATTATCCCTTTTTACTATGTGTGTTTCTTTGAATAAAATTTCACATGAAAACCACATCCAGATCAAGATTAAACTGCGGGGACAAAATCTATTTAATTTGGTAGAATGTACCACCATATAATTTTTAAATACGAATATCCTAATAGAGAAATTTTATTACATAAAAACAATTAATATAAGGGAATATATCATCTAGAAACTATAAAATATATTTATTTTTAAATAAATTAAATTTCTATGATAGTTTGAAAAAAATTCTACACAGAGTTTGATGGAAACATGATACTCTATTAAAATATTATCAGTTTAACATTATAATTATAACAGAGATTTTAAATTGGATGTATTTAACAGGTATAAATAAATTATGAATTTTTTTTTATTTATTTGTACGATATAAAATATGAAATATCAAAATGAAAAAGATACTTTTTAGGGAAAAAAATTATTTTGAATAGGATATTTAGTCATTTATCACTAAAATAAAATAAAAATATGTTTTAAAAATTTTGAAATAATTTATTTGAAAAATTAATATTCATTTTTTATAAATAACTATATAAACATTTTTTAGGTTAATTTTTTTGGGATATTGATTTATGATTCATTTTTAAAGCTATATCAGAAAATAATGAATTTTAATTGAAAAATAATTTTCAGATTAAATTATTAATAATGAAAAATTATATTTATAATTTTTTTAAATTGAATATAATTAAAAAACATATTATTAAATAAAATTTAGGATATTATTATAATTTTCAAATTTATTTTTTTTATAAAAACATTATAATCCTTTGAAGATTTTCTTTTTGAAACCTTTTTTCTTATCTCGACTATGTGATTTATATTAAATTATTCTTTTTCACATCTATCTATGGAATATTTAAATGTTTTTACTTATTTTCAATCATAATAATATACATTATCTAATAATAACAAATTATATATTGTCCAAAATGAATAGATTTATCAGTAATATTTATTTAATGTGGTTAATGTAAAAATTGGTTTAGCGGTGCTTTAACTAAAAAAGTAATGGTAAAAATGAAATAATTTTTTCTTGAATATATTTTATGGAAATATTTAGACCATATAATGTATCATAATATATAATATTTCATTTTATAACCCCTTTTAAAAGAAAAAAATGTGGTTACACCTTTTTATTTCTGAACATTTCCGGTGTTCCTCTCACCAAAATGATAAAAGTCTACCCCTATCCTCACCTCTTCACACAATTATTTAATTTTTTATTTTTAAATACCTTTCCAAATAAAATTAAAAACTCTATCCTAACATCTTATAATTTTTTTGGCCTAAATCTATCATATGATTTTATTTGGGGAAACAAGAATGTGGTTACCTGATGATGAGGTAATGTTCATCAACTAGTGATTTTATTTTATATCTCTATACACCTCATTCAATAATTTTTCAATAATTTTCATATAGAAACATAATTATATCACATTAATGATATATTTTATTTTATTTTTATTTCATAGAACCATCCCCACAACCATAAAATGGGTTATGAAATATGCATTCATGTGTATGAAAAACTGTTGCCTTGCGAACCATTGTCATTAATTTTCTACTACCAAATCCCATAGTTTGATTTTATGATGGAAATAATGTATATGTAATATATTTATATATTTTTTTTATATTAATAGTGACATTATATCATATAATCAATTTTTTCTTAGCATTTTATTTGGTTATAAAATTAAGGCGTTCTTGTGTACGGTGAACTACCCCCTCACGAAGAGATGTGATTTTATTCAATAATGCAATACATTGAAGGTAATACATATATTTTTAAGAAATATATGTGATAAAAATGAAATAATAATGATTTTAATGAATTTTTATTATTATTTAATGATAATATATCGATTTTATTCATAAATTTTCAACCAATTAAATATGATACGATCATTTCGGCACCTCTAGTCCACTATCTTTACGATGTGATGTGACTATATTTTTTCGACGCACCACATACATGATATATATAAGCTATTTTGAAGAAATTATATTGTATTTATGATATTATTATGAATAAATTAACATAAAATATTACTTACCACCATTATATAATTATCATTCAAATATGGAAACATTACTCATGAGTACATATGAAATTTCATGTATTTGATCATAACATACTTAATTAATAAAAACTATCATTCATGATTGGTATAAAAAGTATAATTTGGGTATAAATAAGATTTTTATTTCTTTATTATTATTTAGGATATGATGGAACTGTATATTAAAAACATGAACCCTAATATTTAGTAATGATTATGAATGATAAAATAATGTAATTAATGCCTGAAATGAGGAAAATAAGGACATATTATTAATTAAAGAGTGATAAGATTTTATAAAACAATGATATTTGATAATATATATATCAGTATGGTTTTTATTAGCTAATTTAATATTTACTACTACTACTATATAGGAGTTGAAGCCATGTTTAACCAAATGAAAGAGGGAGATAAGTGACTTTGTTTCTATTTCCCTTCATTGATGCATATTTTAATGTTATGGACCAATTTTATTTTATATGTTGTATATGAAAACCTATTGACATGTAATATCATCTTTGAATTTTTTTTAATTTTATTTTATGTTTCATTTTTAATTATTTCACCAAAGTGGATTTTAATTTAAAATTACAAAGTTTCTATAATGTTATTGTAGAATATCATTTTTTTTAATCATTGACCATATATTGAAATGACCAGTTCATTGTGATGATCTTTCATTGGGAATTAATTTCATATTAAGTATCTATATTATTTTTTGATATATATGATTTCTTATTAAATCATCAACCATTTTTATATAAGGTGATAACATTTATCGTTTTTCGATTAAATAAGAAAATATTGATAAAAATTTATACATTACACAATATAGAAATTTTATGATCACACATAACTATTCATGAATAAAATCGATCATTCGATATATGAGGAATTATTTGGAATAATAGGGATTAGTGTGGCCCTAAATTAAAAATCCATCAATTCATCCATTGTGGTCATTAGTTAAATCAGTTAGAAAAATTAAATATGTTTTTACCCATACTATTTAAACTACCTTGTAAAAGTTCTTGAATATATATGTACCTTGATTCCTATAATCAAGGAGTCAAATAATTAATAATTTAATACATTATTAATTAATTTATTATTAACCATGATATTTTTTGGTTATATCATCATTTAATTCATTTAAATCAGTGATTATTGACTAAATGGAATGTGTTTTCAGTTATATACCTTTACATGGTGATTTTTATCTTTGATTAATAATATCATTCATTTTTTATAAATATTTTTAAAAATTTTATCTCACCATCAATTTTGTTCTTGTCACCATCATATGAAGAATAATTGATGGAATAATTTTTCAAGAATGTAGTTCATTTTATATTATTATGTACTATGTTTTATTTTCTATTCCTAATGTAAAATGGATATGGTGTATTTTTTTGTTTATCAATAAATATTTAAAATTATCATACCTTTTTGATTTTACAATTTTAATATATTCCAATGTAATCAAATTGGCACTGGATCTGGGTGATTAGAGTTCAGGTCATTATAAAATAGTAGTTTTATTATTAATTAAATGAAAGCATCATATAATTATATTCATTAATTGACTTTACTCCTTAACATGTGATTATTAAATAAATTCTTGTTATATATTGGGAAAAATTTATAAAATTAATTATAGTAATGAAAAACCTTTAATGGGATAAAATATGAAAGTAACTGGAAATTTAATTTATTAATTCATTATTAAATGATTAAATAAGAACCTGGGGTATAGTATAAATGTATTAAATGTTAAAGTTGTCAGCCTTAACACAGGTGATATTAATGCTGATGAATGAATATATTATGAATTGCGTAAGTGAATGACATAAATTATGGGAATAGAAATTCAATTATTATAATATTATTAGGAATGTTTATTTATTTATTTAACAATAATTTTGAAAATTTTAAATTGTGTCTTTATTATTTTAAATGTGGTTAAAAATAAGTATGGATATATTTTTTATAATATTCAATATGAACAGTAATATCTGGTTATTTTTAGAAACGTGTTGAAATAGATTTCAATCATGTTATATATGAAAATATATTGTTGATGGGATACCATAAATGATGATACAATGGTGGTTTTAGAGATATTGGTAGTAATTGTTCTACATTGATATGAAACACAATGTTTACTCTGATTGATTTTCTATATAATTATTTTTCATTTCTTAAATTCTTATGTTTTTCACTTTGTTGTGAAATTATTATATGTAATCCCCTAATATAGTAGTATATCATTGAGGTGTTTGTCAATGATTCATCCTCTTCCTTCCAAGATATGGTTTTTATTCTCTAGGCTGAAAATATTTTGAGAGTTATCCATTTTGAGGGTTTATATTTATCTGAACCATTATAATTTCGTTTAATTGATATCATATGTTTCATATTAGTTTCATTGGTTTGAGTAGTTTTAGGTTGTCATTAGTCATTCAATAAATTTTTATGTTTAGATATGATTTTCAAAATTTCCGCTAGGTGAAATATATTAAACATGATGATAAAATTTAACAAATGGTGTAATGAATTTCATGAATATTAAAAAACTATGAATCAATTATATTTTAGTTAAAATTAAATATTTTGAGAAGTATCTTTCAAATATGAAGTATTTATTTATCATTTTTATTATAAATATATAATTACCTTTAATCATCATTTTCATACACATTGAGTTTTTTATGAGTAAAATATTTTACCCATATTTATAAATTACTTTTTTATTGGAAATTTGTTTTTAATTATGAAATGTTTATATCTTCAAATGATACCTATATGTGAGAGTGTTTTTAGGTATTATTTTATTATATTCTATGTTTTCAATTTTAATTTTTTATATATTGAATTATTATTTTTTATATAGTAATGATTTATGGGAAAAAATAATATGTTTAGAATTTAAATGATTTCAAAACATTTATATATAGAGAGTTATTATTATTTTAAAAAGGTAAATGGAAAAAGAATGATTACAAATATATATTTTATAAAGGTGTATAAAAAATTTATGATACAAGTATTATATTAGGATTTAATAAAAATGGTGTATGTGATTAAGAAGAAATAGTTGTGTGTAATTTTTTAAAATATTGAAAAGAAATAGAAAATGGATTTAATTTATTAAAATGAAAATATGTTTTCAGTTTCGATAGGATGAATTGATATTCAATGGATTGAATTAAATAAAAAATGTATGAATTAGGTTAGGAAAATAATGAGACTGAAATGATAAGGTGGTGGTAATAATAATAAATCATGTGTAATATTTTAAATGGGGAAACCATGTATAAAAATATATATTAGAAGTTTCAAGATTCACAATATAGGGAATGTAACACAATTTTGGCATTCATGAATGATAAAAGAGTTATATACGGAGAGTATATAAATAATTATGGATATTTGTAATAACCTCACCCCAATTATAATCTAAAAGTACCTGTAATACCATGAAAATTATATGATACCTATATAATTTTGTTTTAAAAAATTCTCCCTATTCAGGTGAGGCATATCATTCATTCATTTCAGTTTTGGAATCTATATTTCATATATAAAAATATCTATTTACTTTGGATTACTTCATCTTTTATCAAACTAGATCGATTTCTATAGAATAACAAGAATTTTTGAATATGTATTTAAACACACACTATGAATCATGATTTTTGAGCATTAGGATTACACAGGAGCACCAAGTGGTGTGATACTTTTTATATTAGGAAGTGTGTAGTGTATTATAATTAATGTATCATAATAATCTGTTATAGTCTCACTACCATGTATGAGATCAAATGAATTTAGAATTTTTTTTATTTAATAAGTATTTATCATAATTGGTCTGTCATTGGTTAAGTAGAATAAATTAATAATACAACTATAATATTCTTAAATTATTTAGAAAGAAATTTAATTCTATTATGTAGATAATCATAATATTTACATTAATGGATTATAAGTTTTCTAGTCACTATTTGATTTAATTTACTGTAATTTTTGAAAAAATTCAGGAATATTTTATATTGATAAATTAAATAAAAATTCCAATAAAATATGGTATTGTAATGGGGTAATTAATGTGGAGTTCTTATAGAGAGATAATATGATAAATTTCAAGTGCATTTATTTTTATTTTTATTAGTACATTTCAATTTATTGTTATTGTGGTATTTGTTATTTTTAATGTACGTAAATATTCATAAATATGTAATGGTTTATAATTTTAATATCTGATTTACATATGAGATGTTATGAAATATGTTAAATACAAATTTTATTAATCTGTTTGTGATGCTTTGTACATAATTATTATATTTTTAAGATTTTCTGTTTGAAAAATTATAAATATTTTTTAATGAAAAATTACTAATATATTATTAAAAATAATAATCACTATATATTGATGTTGAGGTATTTTTTTATTATAATGTTATCATTGCTGAGTAAAAAAGTGTTTTTATCTCATAAAATGATATAGATGACTTAACGATGTCTGTTTTTTTTAAAATCATATTACCTAGGTGTTTCAATATAAATTTTATTTCCCCCATTCCTTCTAGAATTGAAATAGTAATGAAATTTTAAAGATTACATTAAGAAACATTATAAACCAAAAATAATTTTTTCGTAACAATACTTATATTGATAAGTGTCATTTGAGATTGTTGTTGGAATAAATATGACCACATTATACCAATTTTTGTGTGATGGTGTGTGTAATAATATTACATATAAATGAATTTATGTTTGAAGAAAGAAAATGGAAATGTTTATATTGGATGTAAATATATATATTCTAATTAAATCAGACCATTTATAATGATTTTTATAAATTGTAATAAAATAAATAATTGTAAATTTTTTCAATGTAATATTTTAGGTTGCTTGAATTCCTGGGCAGAAGTAAAATAAAATATAAATTTGGTTCCATATGGGTTGGAATAGTGATATGTAATATTTACTATAGGGCTAAGGTTTTTCTGTTTGTTAATGGATTCAATGAAGGGTTTGTAAAGGGTTCAGATTAACATTTCATTGGATTGTATGGTTTGAATTATCTAATTACAAATTTATATTTTCTATTATAATATGCTAAATTTTAACTAACTGGGGGTTTTCTTGATTCCATTTGGTATATATCCCCATTTTTATTGAGTATTTTTAGTCATATAATTATTTGGATATGGAAGTTAAAATTAATTGTAAATGAAACCCTAGGATTGTGAGTTGAATATGGAAATTATATAGTTAACAAAACATTTCCATTTTTTAAATAATTTAAATAAATATATTATAATATATAAAAGATGTTCAATTTTTTAAAAAATAGAGATAATATTAATTAATAAATTTATGAATTGAAATCTAATAACGTTTTTGAAATAAAAAGTTATTAGAAGATTGCATTTTTAATTGAACTATAAATTTTTTTTGAATTTGTTCATAGATTTTTTAGTGTCATTGTCCAAGATTTTTTTGAGGAAATTAAATGTTTTATGGTAGATATAGCTCATGTATTTGGTATAAATTTTTTACATGTGTGGTTAGGAAATATTTTTATAATCATTTTATATTATTATTATACCCCCCACCCTTGTGAGTTGGGGAATCCGACAACCATAGTGAATTTAGGTTATGGAAATTTTATACTATCTAGGTTATCATAGGAAAACAAGGATAACTACTCATTTGATACTTATATATCATATGAAGAGAATTTTTTTCTAGAAATTACCATGTTGCGATGGCTTTCTATTATAGTATAGAAATTCATTATTGTTTTGAATGATATATGATTTAAAAAAATTGTGCATAACAATTTTTGTGGATTAAAGATATAATATGTACTTATATATGTATGTAACAGTTGTTGTTATAACTCGAATAATCTTGAATTAGATGAAATAGAATGAGCGGCATTGAAAGGTAAATCATAGAGGATGTCTTAAAATATATAATGATCAACTACATATGGTATATAGATATGGTAATGAAGTTTTTTATTATTGGACACACTGGTTTTAAGATGTGATGATGATGATATGATTTATTGGATAAATGGGGTGACTTAGAAGGTGATGGGAATGTTATAATGTGATCATTTGGAGTATATGAGGATTGGGTTAGTGTTAATTTGGTAGCTAAGAACCTATATATATATACTGGTTTTATGTCATGTTACCATATTATATAAGCTACATTGTTAGTGAGCATTGGAATGGATGAATAAATAGTATAACTAATTAATTGTTGAGTCATCTTATCTATCTATACACTAGAACATTAGTATAATTCTTCTATATTTTTTACTATAGGAATCAATCATAATCATACTATGTATACTTGTATGATCAAACATATATATAAAAACTATTTTCCAATTCTTCAATGGGGAGTTTGTGATAAATATGGGTTATCCAAGATCATGGATTTAAAATGAGATTCCAGTGATCATAAATATTTTTTATTAGTGTTTTTTAATTATTTTTAGTTTTATTAAAAAATTTATGATATATAATGAGGTTAACTAAACATTTAAAATAGATATACTAGATCATTTCAGTTAAATATTCCACCCATCTCATAAAAATACACACTCGAGAACTGTAAATTATTTTTTTCATTGATAACTATATATTTAATCAAAATATTTCAGTAATGATATCTTATATACCCCCAAATTGTTTATCAATAATTAAACTTCATAAATGAAACCTACTTAGTAACTATCATCTTAAAGTTGGGAAATAAAAATATATGAAACAGTGAAATAAAATTATATGAAATTGGAAACCTGAGAGTTTAAATCTAATATCACAATTATGAATGAGATAAAACTATGTATATCAGAACATGTTCATAAATTATGAAAACATACCCAACATGTTGTTGACTATAAAACACAAATTGAGGAAATGGAATTTTTCATATAAAAATACAAGAGTATTAGGAGTTTAGAGTCATAAATAATCAATCCTAAGACATAAAATATTATATAAAGAATAAAAAATAAATATATTGAATAAACAAGAGCATAAATAATTTCATCCATAGTGAAGGTTCAATTAAAGGATTTCCATATTATATATAGTTAACTAGTGTATTGTTTTAATCCATATTCCCATTATTTCGTTAGTCAAGGATCAATGCTAATACCATCATTGATGACAGATTATGCTACTAATATTGGATCACCTTCCTCTATATTTCATATTATTAAAAGTGACATAAATAATTTCATAATGAATTAGAGGGTGATATAATTTTGGATGTAAAAATATGATAATGAAAACCATATATAAGTATCTGATAGGATCATAAAAAATTTATCATTCCAATATTTTATAATTATTTCATGTGTAGAAAACTAGTTTCATGAAACAATATAAAACAATCCATCGTTACATTAAACATAATGAAATAAAAAATATGTAATCACAAGTAAATAATACTAATGATGAATAATAGTTAAAAAACAATATAGAAAAAGATAAAACTATATTTTAAAGAAGAACATAAAATTCACTTTTAAAATTAATAGAAAAAAAATGTTCCATTTGAATCATTTAAAAAATAAAATTGCCAAAAAATCAAACAGAATATCCATTATATAACAATTAAATTTGTTAAAGGAATATTCATGGAGAAGAAAGGACATGATGAGGTGAAAATATGTTCATTAATTATATGATAAAAGACAATAATCTTTTCAGAATTTATAATAGTAAAAAGAGAGTCATTTGAATAACCATTGAGTAGATTCGCAACATTTATTAAATGTAAAAGTTAGTGAAAATTATCATTTTATAACATATTAATATTAGTAATAACAACTAATTTTTTTAATAACATCAAAATGGAATAGAAAAAATTCAGAATGAAAAAGATGAATTAATGTTTCATTTTTATAAACCTAATTTCAAGATTGATTTATTTACTATAGATAATTGAGTGAATGACGAAAATAAAGAACAATAAATAATCATTATATTGTTACATAAATATGTTTTTATAGATAAAGTTAAAATAATTCCAACAATATATATATTCATCTATAAATGATCATGATTAAAATTGTGATTGAATCATATTACATTACCTCAAGTGTTGACATTTTATATATATTATCTTCATATCATGAATAAGTTTTTTATTTATTATAAATATATAAAATAACATATTCATACATATATTACAATATAAAATTCCATTATTTTCTTAATATACCCATTTATTATCATGTATTTAACAAATTAACATATGGGTGCGAACTAATCCAATTCCCATGCATTTTTTTCGGTTCAACAATTCTGATAATTTTATCTTGTTCAAGGGACGATCATATATAGAGTTCTAATAATGAAATTTTTATCATAATTATTAATTATATAAAATTTTATGACCAATCATATTAAGGTATTGTGAAAAATAAATTAAATCACATCAAGCTGATGGAAGTTTTTATGTATGCATGAGTAGGGTTTAATTTTTTTATAGAATGGAATAAAATAACGTATATTGATAATATATTATTCTAGAATCAATATAATATAACTAGTATCTTATATATTCAGAAAATATATTTTTATCATCATCCATATTATATATAATGAAAAAACAAATCCCATCTCTTTATGTATGTTGTATTCTATAAATACTAAAAGGTTATGATATAATATTCCAACATTTTTTATGGTAATAAGGTGGATAATATATTATCTTAAATGATTCATTTATATGAGAAAATATAACATATACTGGATATATTTATCTATATTATCATCTTTTAGATTTGGGAATGAAAATTAAACACATCACTTCATGGTGACGGTAGTTCGTACATACACATGATTGATGTCTTTATTTTCAAATAGATAAATAGGAGGAAAAATGATGTAATATCAAAATAAATACATTTTAAAAATAGTAATGAAAAAAAATTCATCATGTTAATAATTTTATTAAATATTGGGAGGATGTTAAAGAAGAATGAAACTTGAAATATATCAATAAATAGAATTAACTCTTCTTCTAGTATCATCCATTATATTACACATTCATCCTCTGTCATATTGTATTTGGTCATATTAGGACCACTAGGACATGGGGAGGAATGTTTGTAATTGATTTTGTAGGTATTGTTCAAAATATATTTCCCATGTTTTTTGTATATGTGGGATGATATTTTATTTTTATAAGTTTGTTGAAAGGAAACCATGTAAATATTTGAAGCTTTATTATATAAAAATTGGTTTACTCATATAAAATTGGAAAGAATTTCATATGTTCATAGATAAAAATAACTATGTACAAATAAAATCAACAAATTGTATTTAATAATGGTTCTGGAGTTATTTTAAATATTATCCCTTAGCCCCCCCCCCCAGAATGCCACAATTAACCATTTCTGTAGTATTAATATTTTTACCATGTGAATAATTATCTTCAGAAAAAATTTGAGTTCAAATTATCAACAAATATTAAATTTTGTTATTGTAAATTAGGAAATAATTTTATATGATTCAATTACAATATGTTGTATGAAATATTACTTATATTAATTCAAAAAATTAAAATGACTGCTCTGGGGAAAAAACATATTTTTTTGAATTTATAAATATTTAGGCCAATCATACTACAATAGTTGTTCTTCCCAATAATTTATTATGTAATTATTATATAATTTAATGATATTTTATAATATAACCCATCATAAACTAAATATAATCAATGAATATCCTTGATAAATATAATTAATCAAAAATTATTTTTTATTTGAATAAAATAAACATAGGTTTAAGTAAACTATCCACGATTATAAAAAATTTAATTATTAGTTTTTAATGATTTATTTTAATCCATAAAAATATTTTATTTTATCTTACATCTCATATATTTATAACTCACACATACATCATTGTTATGGTTTCAATGATAGAGTATTTGTAAAATTATTAATTTTCATTATTCACCAATAAAAAAACATTATTTTAAAAAATTGTCACCCTATTGTAAATTTTACATGCTAAATTCAAAAATTGAGACATTTTTATAAATAGAGTTTCATAAATTTTAAGATATTTGTATCATGTAACACATATAAAAATAATAATAATAAATTTTTTTAGAAAATTTATTTCAACTTATAATTTATAATTATAATTAAGTTTCATTTAATTATTTGAATATATATTTAAATTTTATTATAAAATGAAAGTAATCATTATAGTTATGTGATGCATTCATCTAAAGCTATATGACAAATAAAATTCATTAAAGAGAAATATATTATAAAATAATAGTTTCTTACATTCTACCACCTGATAATAATTTCACCCTCCAAATTGAATTACCATGATATGATAAACATAAGAAAATTCTCACTAATCAGATCATTAGGATCCCAAATATATTCTTAAAAAATATGGTTCTCCATAGACTAATTAAAAATGAGTGGTATTTTTCCAAATTATATTTTTCCTTCAATATAGAATGTCCACCCCTTTCTTCACATTTGAAACATCATGATATCACGGTAAAAACATTAATATTATTAAATTTGATAGATTAGTTTTGTACATTAATTTTAGACATACATGAAACAAAATATGAACACGAGAGAGGAATATTTGTTACTTTGTGAGATATGATATCATCAATATATGATAAATAATATCCTAGGAACAAAAATATATTTGTATTTGTGTTTCATTATTTTCAGGTGTCAAAACATTATTCTAAAGTGATATTTTATGAAATAGCTAATTAAAAAGTTCAAAATCTAGATCTCACAAATTATTATCAATATATATATTATGTAAAAATTGATATTCCCTAATTTCATAAAAATTATCCTTATCATTCTCCATGATTTACCAAACGTCAATAGGTCCCGATATATTTAATTACAAAAATTAATCATTTCATGTCAGTGTTCTAAAAATTTTACAATATATGGATTTTGAATTATCTATTTGAATAAACAATTAAAATATATTATTAAAATGATATTTTGGTAGATAATTGCTCTCATACAAACCTTATTTGAAATAAATATATAATACTCTCATTATATAATATATGTTTAGGTTGTTCCTCTTAGACTAATTATTATTCTATGGATAACATATAGTATTGACGTGTAGATCTGTATTGAATTGTTTCTGAATAATTCAATAAAATATAATTATATACTATAGATATTGACAAAAAAAATGGATTTTGGTACTCCATGATACCTTACAACTTATTTTTTCTATATCAAGAAACAATAATCATGTAATAAATAACCTATAAAGGAAATAAAATTTTCTGATTCCAAAATATGATTGAGTACATCACAAATTGATTTATGATATTGAAATGGATTTTCAGTCAAATAATGAAATATTTAGTGATGATTTATCACTTCCATTTTGGTATGTGTAATATTTATAAAATTTACTTAAAAATCTAGAATTTATCCCTAATTTTTGAACAAAATATAAATCAAGATACAAAATGCACAATCTACCATTTCCTATTTTCCAATGAGAAATAGTCATTGTGGTATCTATAAATAAATTTAGTACCTATATTGATATAGAATGGTGACATATATGCTCCTAAAAATTGATCATTATTTAGTTTTGTTATCTACAAGATATATACCATGTTGTAAAATGTCATTGTCCCCTCTGGGTCCATGATGAAAATCGAAAAATCACATTTTTCAACTGAAACACCATAACTTCCACATATTCCACCTTAAAAATCCCATGTATTAATGATTATACATTCCTCACTGAAAGATATAATAACTCTCTATAACATATAATATAAACTTATATCACTCAAAAATTAATAGGTATTGGATCACTTTCAATTATTATCATGAAAAAACAATGATGTTACTTCTAACATTGGCCTTGAGTGAAACAAGTCATTTATATGTCATGGAAAAATAAATTTAATTTTATTAATGAATCATGGAGGCTGAACTGTGTCATCTCACTAGAGGAGAATTGAATTTTTTTCAATATGTATGTTTTAATTCACATAATATATTTTTATTATTATTTATGAATATGATGGTTTTTTGGGGATTTGAGAAAATTTTAAATTGATATTATTCAATGAAAAATTTAAATCTATATGTATATTAGCACATAATAAAAATAATAATGAAATATCATGGACTAGGGCTCGATAACATGGGTTAATTCATTATTTATTTATTGTTTAAATTCAAATGGATAATACATTTGATGAATTGATTTTGTTATATTTGTTATGTGTGCTAGTTTAGCATTCCTTAATCATACCAAACCCCACCTCCTCCAATAGTATAATAGGATAACACCACTACCAATAATGTATTTCCTAAATGACTCACCTCCATTGTATGCATTTTCTTCTCTTTAGTAAACCCTAACTCCACCGTATGAATATTTGTCTGAGATATGGGTCAGAAAATTAATAATCCCTGAAAGTAAATTTAATTGGAAATAATTTTATGGTATATTACCTCTAAACCGATGAAATAATCTAGCATACACCACAAATATGATAATAAATATTTTTAATTGTAGCCAAATAATAATGAATTCTGAAAAACATTCCATAGGGCCATGCCAATGTTTAGTCACTTGCCCTTGCAAATTGAAAATATATCATGAAGGAAAAAAGAATACATGGAGAGAATGAGATCAGGGTTTTAAAAGAATGTGGGATGGAATATGAAAATGGAGTAACTTTAGTAAAAATATGAATTCATTACATGGGAAAATAAAACAAGAAGAAAAATATAAGAATGAAATGTCCCAGAGAAGTAGATGACCATAGCTTTATCTCTATTTAATATTGTTTCAATCTAATATTTTATACATATTTATAGTCATGTATGTGTTCTTATGGTGTAACAATGTACCATTAATGACTAATGGGTCATAATGTGTCTTTAATGGATGAAATTTGAGTTACAGAACATTACTACATATTAGTTGGTGTTTTACCCAATCAAATTGATGAATCTTGGTATCATTTATTCATGACTGATGTTATAAAATATGTTTTTAATTTTTCATCAAAATTTCACATTTATTGGATGTGTTTAGAGGATTTTATGCGAAAAATACCAAGCACGAATTTTTCAAGGTGAGAATTTATTAATTCGTCATTAAAAATATAAATTCAAATCAACACTTTAATGAGTGAAAATCATTATAAAATTCAATTTTTATATGTACCTATATTTCCACATTCAAATCCATTTTGAAATTATATAATCTATTGATCTATATCCTGATCTATGTATCATATTTCGAGGTGGGGTCCACAATCTCTACCCGAAAAAATATTTCACTTTGATTGATTTTTTTAAGTGTCATGATTATTTATAAAATTTTTGGTTCATATTAATTTTTTATGAAAATACATCATTAAATACAATAAAAAAGAATCTCTAAAATTTGAAAAATAATTTAAAATCTATTCCTTGAATAATAAGTAATTAAAATAAACTAAATTTCTAGAAATAAAAAATATTTATATTTTATATCAGTACACACCATAAATCCAGAATTGTTGTAAATAATCACAAATTTATAATTTTATAGGGTTTAATGAAATAAAATACATAAAATATTTTATGAAAATATTTTCTTTATTAATGCACCCCCGTTTCTCCTTTCTCAATTTGGTAGTATATTGATTATTTATAATCATTAAAAATCATCAGAAAATTCATTTTGGGCATATTGAACTATTTCTATACAATTATTTAATCATATTATAATCTCTTTATATACATATATACCACATCATTCTCCATATATATAACACATATGTATATTTATTGGAAAATATAGTACTACCCACATCAAATCACGAATTGGAAAATTGTTATCATGAGGATTTAATTTTCATTGCTCATAGGGTACTACCATATAATCCTTTATAATATCATATTATATTCCTTTAATATAATAAAAACAATATATATATTTTTTTCGACAACATGGTAGTGGAAGAACATTTCTACAAATACAACCTTCTATTTGGTTTCTGATAATTTAGTTATATTCATGTCTTCAAAGGATCTTTTATCCCTTCTATAATATCTTGGCTATTGGATTTTATATCAATTATATATTTCACAAAAAACATAGGTTGTACACTTTTTAACAATGGTTGTTTTTAATACTGGTCAATATTTTATTTTATGAAATTATTCTATAACTTTTTTCATAGAAGGATCAATAGATATACCATCTATTGTGAGAGCATGACCTGATAATGATATATTTTATAAAAAATATTCAATATATCTAGATTTGGTATAATTTTTCTCCTTCCTCACGGTCTTCAAAAAAAAATATAAAATAATATTCTTCAATCTATGAATATATAAGAATAAAATCAATAAGGATATCAAAAAACTGATCAATGTTATATCTATAAACTATATAAATTAGATCCATTAAGATACCAGTCAGATGTTTTTGTCCAAATGGAGTCACTATAAATTCATAATGAAAATTCATCTTATATAACTCTATCTTTTTCATATCCTCGTTTCTGAATATAAATGACGATATCCATTACAAAGATCAATGTTTTAAAAGTATTATGATCTATGCATTTGGTCAAACTTCATAAAAAAATTATTACAAGAATCATATTCATTTTACTGATCTTGTTAATATCATTTTTAATAATGAAAATACCAATTTAATGTTAAATATTTTTACTAAAACATAATTGATTTACATTTTGATTTAATTGCATGTATAAATCCATTTTATAGACATTTTGGTGATAATTATTCATTTCCTATAACTAAATATGGTATTTTTTAGAAGGAGAATTTGCAATTGATTTGACACCATATAACATTTCTTGTGAAATATCATCCTAATAATTTGGGGGAATAATAACAATGTCATCGATAAATACATAAAAATATTTCCATTGAATATAAATATATCAAATGTTATGTTTCCCTCAAACAATTTAACATAAGTACCCTTCATGGAAAAGTAGTAAGATCCATTTAATGAATGTAATATACATTTGAATATCTTGTTCATCCATTCACAAAAAATAAATTATTTTTTTGTTGGAATATAATATTTGAAATCATTTAATAGAATAATTATTTTCAATCAATATATAGAGACTCAATCCTTCCCTAATAAATGTTAAAATTCAACAATAGGGAAAAACTAAAGGATTTGGGGGAAAAAATTCCCAAAAATATCAATAACAGATGATTTATAAACATTAGATGAAATCAGATTTCAATTAGGAGTTTTCATCAATAATTTAAGGAAAAATCATCACAATATAACATATCAATCATATATGGTATTCATGATATAATGGAATTAATATAGCTAACATAAAATTACATAATTCAATATTTTAGTGTAACTTCCTCTAATATAAACATCATTACATTATCTCAAGTCCCTAACTAATACCGAAGTGTTTTTTGTGATTAGTATGAATTATTATTCGATGTTAATAATATTTTTTTAAAAAAAAATTCATTCAAATTTTTCCTTAATTTATGAACCCTCTTAATAGACCAATGACACTATTATTTATTAATATATCTCAGTTTTGGTTCATCATATTTTTTATTCAGGTTCATCTATATTTTTAACATAAATTAATATAAAAAAATAACTACACCATGGTTTGATATAATATAAAGAAACCCAATCATTACAAACTTAAAGATTAAATTTTTTTATTTTAATATTAAATGTTTATTTAAATAATATATTACCTAAAATCATAAATCCTTCATTTATTTTTATTATAGATAAATAATAATCATCTTATATCATGAAATATATTCAATATATCAAATAAATATCTACTCAAATAGTACCATTATTTCACATACTCAACATAAAAAATATAATTTTTTCAGGTGGAAAAGTAATATAAAAAGGGGGAGAATAATTTTTATATAATGAAAAATTTATGACAGTTAAATAAAAGACAACGTGCGATAATAAGACAAACATAATGGTTTAAGGACATGATCATAACATAAAAAACATACCCCAAATTCCAATGTCCCAAAATATTTAATCATTGAATTATATTTTTTCACAAAAAAATACATGATTATTATTTGTATTGAATCATAAATTACTAATTTAGATAAACGAGAGAATTTCATAATACTAAATAATAATTTCAAGGAATACAAACAAATCAACAAAAATACTTTTATTATATAAGTATCACTTTAAGACTATAATATTAGATATTTTCTAATATTTTATTCAAATCAATCACCATTCAAATAAATTCATTATTCAATACTAATATCCAAGACTATCATAGTTGACACGGTCTCTTACGGAGTTAGGTCTAATCCCAAAGCAGGTATATATTATCACATTAGAAATAAATATATTAAAAAATGCATTATAGGAATATAATATTATATTCCTACTAGTCACAAAATGAAAACAGTAAATATGTGTGAAAAATATTACAATAAAAATCCTTATTTTATCATAGAGTATTTTACCCATTGGATGAAAATTATTTCATGAAATCCTCCATAAAACATCATTATAAAAGAAATTAAAAGAAATAATTTTAGGGAAACATGAGAAAAACCCACTATTGAAGAATAATAATTAATAATGTATTCTAAAAAGTTGAAAACCCCCATTTATTAATTAATTTATATTACAATTCTCATATAAAAATAAATTAAACCAATATATGGGTATATTTGAAAAAATAATTACACGAAAGAAGGGGAATACAACATTCTTGGTAAAAACATTGAAACATGTAATGTATACTTCATATTTTAGGATGGATATGATGATGAAAATATTAGTTCTGGAATTTTATATTAAATGGGGACCATAATTTTTGTTAATTTTATTAATTAAAAAATATTTTATAAATAATATAGTTATTCCATATAATGATTTCTGTAGAAGGAAAATTGAGGTAAAAATTAACTTATTAAAACATTAAACCATTTATCAAAACATTCAATAATCAATTATAATAACATGGATATAGAATATAAATATTCATGATGAAATTAGGGGGAAAATGTTTTCTTTTATAAAAACAATTTTTCATTATTTAAATACATAAGAGTGGAGAATGAATATATAGCATGAAATAAACTAAGATGACATGATTATAAGAAATTTTATGTTGTTCAAGTGAAATAGAACATATAGTTCCCTTAATAGTGATTATTATATAAATAATAACCACTAAAAATGATATTTCTAAAAAATACCCTACCTATGTCCCTGCCATTCTTCAAATGCATTATCAATAATTATTATATTACAATTAGATTTACTAATAGTATATATTTTGAACTCATAAATAATTTTCATACAATATTTAAATGAATTAATATTTTTATTTATCTAATAATAAACAATAAGTCATTAATATAAATATTCTTACTCTTAACAATTTTGTATCCCATTTATGTATTAGTATTAATGTTCATTTCCTAGAACCATGGACATAGTTTAATTATCAATAGAATCATAATACTAAAAAAAATCTTATTTATTCCTTATATACACTTTTATACCCACTAATTTAAGTGTTTATGAAAAATTATGTTTAACAATTCTCGGAGTCGGTACTCCGTATGTGATAATTATTGATGTTTTTATTTTTCAATAATGGAATCAAAATATAGATCAATAAAAATAATAAATTTTTTAATCATAATGAGACGATAAATATAATATTAATTCATTATATTAATCCTTATTATAATCCTTGTTATTCTAAAAGAAAAAACCAATCACATCACATCTTAGAATTGTGAGTCCACGTGTACAAATGAATGGTGTTACCATATTCCAACAAATAATATTGTAATAAGGACGAAAATATTATATCATTATAGTATCTCAAATCTGATAAAATAATTATATATGTTAATTATATTATCTTATATATATATAAACCCATAAATTAAAGTGATGATGGAAAGTAAAATATTTTACTTTATGTAGATGAAATTCTATTCGTACTCATGACCGAAGTTTTTATTTATTAAGTAAATACCAATGGAATAGAAAATGGTTGAATCATTAATGTTAAATAATATAAATACTATACATATAATTTTACCCCTATTAATATGATCAAATAATATTTGGAGGATGTTATGTAATAATGAAACTCAAAATAGATCGTTAAAGATATCTACCTCATCAGTGGGAAAAATTCTTTAGAAAAAACATTATGCATTTCAATAAAGTATTTTTGTGTGAAATGACCAATTTAACACAAGAATGAAATTTGGGATTGGAATCTTGTTGTTTGTTTCTAAATAACACATATTTATTAGTGTGGTAAAGTGAGATGATGAGGTGGTTGGAAAAATTAATAATAATTTAATCATTTTAATATAATAAATGTAAAACCAATGTCATGTTTCTGAATATTTTTTAAGATAATAATTTTATGGATGAAATAAATTATAACAATAGTAATAAAAAAATTGTTATATTTCATTCTAATACTTATCTCACAGTTTACAACATTTTAAACCCTTTTATTCCATACCATTGTAATATCATTTTTATGTTCACTATTCATTTCTGATAATAATTAAATTTAAAATATTAGTTAATACAAAATATAAAATTATAAATATGGAATCTATTTTATGTGATTTAATTACATCATATGATAGAAATTTATTTTCATATAATAACACTAAATGAATAAATATTTTCATTGAAAAGAATGTATTTGTTTTTGAATTTAAACATATTTATGATAGTTATTCTTAATATGTTATGGTTCACATGAATCTATTATACTATTAATAAAAATTTAGTTTATTTAATATTAAAACCATCCAAAATTAAAATGAATTATTAAACCACCTCATGAAAAGTAAATAAAAAATATATATTTTTATTAAAATAAAATATAACTCAAATTAAAAAAATACTACCATGGGAATCAATATTCAAATGATTTTTTACTTGGAACCTTTTACATTATAGTCATATTTTTGGTGGAGAAAAAGGATTAAATTTTTTTCATACTAAAAACATATTTATTTCATCAATGTTATTGTTTTTTATAGGATATCTATTTATAATTTTTTACCCAAAAATCAAATTGTTGTAATAAATAAAATAAATTCTATTAGATAAATATTAAATGATAAATTAAAAAATATATTTCATTTTTTCAGTGTCAAATTGTTACATTTTTACTTTTTAAAATCATAATAAAATATAAAATAAGAATAATGTTTAAAAACTAAAATTTTAGGTGAGTTTAGAATAAGTATATTAGTACTAAATATAATAGATTTTACAAAATATTTTTCATTTAAAGGTCACATAATGTATTACATTTATTTTTAAAATTTATTATTCATTTTAGTTTTATTTTAAATGCATCAAATATATCAAGAAAATATAATTTACATAACAGAAATATATTATAATGTCTTCAGTTGTCACATATGATGTTTATGAATTATATGAATATTTTTTTTTTAATATTATTGGGTTGTCATTTGGATATTACTTTTATTCATGGATTAATTATGCGTAAGGCCTCCAATGTTTTTATGATACCATTAGTGGTAGTCAGAAGCCTATGTTATATAATTTTTGAAGGAATTTTTGGATCATGATCTGTCTTATTATCTCGTTAGGGATGGTTATCTTTAGGGTATTCTATGAAATAATTCAATCAAAGGAGAAATGAAGAACGACATCATAAAAATTTCACATTTTTTGGATATTATTTTAAAACACTGGGAAAATTTTTTGATGTTATTAGTCAAATATTTTCTATTTTATATTTTTTAATCCACATTTATTATTTTATAACAATAAAAATCATTCAAATAATTTTTAGTCAACTATTATTATGAATCAAAAAAAATCTACTGGGAGGTGAAACTATTTATTTTACAACATTAAATGTTTTAAAAACCTATAAAAATCATTATAAAGATATCTCTCTATTAGATTCTCTATCAATATTATATAAGTCGAGTTCAATTTGGTAAAATGAAGAAACAATTTTCATATCATAATTTGATAGAAAAAATAAGGATCTCATATTAGTTATTACTATAGATATCAATTACAAAATATCGATTGATTATGAATAGTTAAAAAAGTATCAACCTACATTTTTAAATAATATCAATTTTTATAAGATGAAAAATATGATACTTGAATGATTGTAAATTGAATACTATCTTTTAAAAAATAATTATCTATTTTAAAATACTATTAATAATAATAAAATAAAAGGGTTCAAAAATATTTACAATAAAATATTTTTATTTTGAATAAAAATTCAAGAATTTGGTAATGTGGTTAGAGTATACCATAATGAATAATGTTTTCAAGTGTTCAAAAAACATTTATAAATTATTTATCCTTATAAGAGAAAATTTTAGTGATTAATTTTTTCAATGTACAATGAGTAGTTTAAAAATGAATACAATTCTCTAGAATAAATGAAATTTCATAAAAATAAACACACATTTCATTTTCATAAATGAGACAATGATATAGATAGAGAATGATATTTTATTATTATATACATTTCTAGTTTCCTTGGGATTATTTAATATATTTCAACATATGTGGGTGTATATTGAGTTTTTTGACCATCATGTTGTTAAAATTAAGATACTATCACAAAGAAGAAAAAATCATATAATTTTATATATGATGTTGATAAAAGAGGAGGTCAATATAAGAGATACTACATTATTAATAGATATACATACTAATAAATAAATAATTAACATGGTTTAGTAATCATAATATGATAAACAAAAAATATGACACGGGCATAAATTTAAAAAACAACATATTCCTAATGATTTGAATACTATAATGGCTCCACTAAAAATATTGATTATCTAATAGGGATAGACACATATATTTTTATTTTAGATGAATCTGACATAGAATTTGAAGACATTTTTATATGGAGTCATATTGATGGGAATTTGATTGATTATATTGAGTTAATTTGTTTTATATTTACTTATTGAGATTATAATGGCATTATAATATTGTTGATGGTTTTTATACATTTCTAAAACATAAAATTAATCATAACATAGTTTATTAATTATTTTTAATAGTAAATATAGGCATATTATTGAACAATTTCCACAAAAAAAATAATTTTAAAAAATAACTGTCAAAGGGTAAAAAAATTAGTGTTGTGAATATTATTTTTTAAAATATTTTTTTTGGTAAATGAATAAAATCACATTCATAATATTTAAAAAAAATTTAAAAATTTATTATGTAATTGATATAGTGGATTATATAGTGTTATTATTGATTTCTATGATTTTTTCTTGATATAAACATAATTAGAAAAATAAAATATTTTTAAATGGGGAATTTGTATTCAATTTTATAAAATTATTATTTAGGATAATTTTACGGTTGACATACTAATAAGTTCCCTTATTTAGTAATAGTTTACCTTTTTTTGTGAATGTTCAGTGCCACATATGATGGCTAAATGAAAATATTTTTTTATTTATTAATTATCAATTCAATTATTTCCTAGGATATGGGTAGTAAAAAGGTTTCTATTCGATATTGATATATATTTTAAATTCAAATATAAAATTCAAAAATAAAAAATAAAATCTTTTGATGCATAATTGTATATATAGTTATATGAAGTTTTTTACATGTTTTGTTGTCGGTCACCTAATTTTTTTAAAAATTGGAGTTATGACATATATATATATATATAATTCAAATTAAATATTTGAGGTTAGAAATTAAAATAAATAACATAGAAATGTATAATTTTATTAACTATTTATACATTTATCTAATAATTTTTAAATAACTCATGTGATTAATAGCCGATAAAATCATTTAGTCGAATAACCATCTTTGAAAATTTATATTTTTTATTATACATAAATATATTTTATTTAATATTATAAAAAATAAGTGTCATTGAGTATAGTTTGTAATGTGAATTTTTTATATTAACTAATTTTGTGAACCATATTTTAAAAAATGAGTTATTTATTGGTTATGTTTCTTCATAATGGTTCTCAATTACGCATATTGGTAAACTATTTTATTTACATGTATTTATATCCACCGTAAAAAATATGTACATTAAATCACTAGAAATGATTTCACATATATATTGATGGATAATAATAATTTAATAACATACAATAGTTAAATTCATATGGTGGAAGATACAAATATTGATATATTTTAATGATTGAAAGCACTGGATGTCATTGTTGGTTATCTCTTTTGAACCTATTAACATTGGATAAGTTTGGAGGAGATATAAGATATGTTAAGAAACAAAATATCACCAATGAAAACACATAGACAAATATAAAAATGTAATATACCCATGATTGACAAAATAAAAAAATTTATTGAAATATATGAGGTCTATTATTTGAACTCCACAATCAAAAAATTTTCATTGTTTATGTAGTAATAATATTATTATATTTAAACTTAATTTACGTATGTCCACCCTTACAGTCGACATGTCTCTAATTAAATAATCGGCCTTTTGTTGATCCAAATTATTTTTGATCCAAAATCATATAAATCTTATTCCATGTACATAAATACCATTTCCACAAATATATTCTTCTGATAATCATACGTGGACCGCTGTGTTGAAGGATATATCAAATAAAATGTTTAAAATGTATTTCTAAAATGGAATATTCGAAAATTCATTTATTCATATTTAAATATTACATTACATCAACCACTAAATTAATAAATGTGGATAAATTAGAAGGCACACCCTTTAGATCTATAATATATGAGTAGTAAATAATCAAAGTGATAAAATAAATTACGATATTATTCTTAATTATTATGTAATTCAATTGTGCAGGGGACGATTTATTCCAAAGAAGTTATGAATCATCACTTAAATAATAACCACATTGTGGTGATGTTGAAGTTGTGATAGGTGTCAATCAATATACGAGTAAAAATTGTATTTTATGCATATCATATTGTGGATGAATTATTTGAAAATCAACATGGAATTTATTTTATATTCACATTATATAATTAAAATCATTAAAAATATGTTAAATGAAATAATTTAGTTTAATTACTAAATATTTGAAATATTATTTATATTAAAAATAAATTTCTTGTTAGTTATCCATATAATAAATATGGAACCCTAAATTGATTGTTTTTCCATTACAACATTTTTTCCTGATATTTCTCTCTAGTAGTTCCTATGACCATTGTTTTCACACACTTTATCACATGTATGTTAAATCCCAACTAATACCCCCACTTGACCAAGGGACAATGGATAGTATTGTGGCAACCTCACAAATAAGAAATGAATTACCTTCAAATGTGACTGCCACCTAATATCACATATCATCAATCTACATATATACCTGAAATGTAAATTACATAGTAATGAACATGATTGTAAATTAAAAAACAAGGATTCAATGAAACATATAAAATAATATATCTTTTTTCATAGTGATCTAATAAAAAAATTCAATTCCATACTATTCTAAGAGACGAAAAATTGTATGGGATATTGGAAACACTAGATCATTGGAGCACCCCACTTTATGACAAAGGTTATATACTTGAACTATGATTTTAAGGTGTTTACATAGATATAATATTATTATATATCATTGTAAACAAATCTAGAAAATATTAAACAACATTAAAAAATTAATCACGGTACATATAATAGATAAGCATCCATGCTGAATAAAATTCATTATATAAGTACAGATGAATATGAACTAACTAATCGTGCACTAGGAAAATCACATATAAAATATAAAAAACATTATATAATTTTATTGGTTTTTTTGATATTTGTGAGCCTCACCTCATCCAAATCTCCAGATATCTAAACAACTCGATCATACATCACTATTCCTATAACATACCAAATCATATATCCATGTGGTCTTCTAATGTAACAAAGTTCTATGGAATCTTAATAAGAGAGTGATTTAAATACAATAAAGAACCCCCTTATGAGTTTATTTCACAAATAATGAATCCAGGTTAAACACACGTTCAATTTTTAGCTTAAATATATTTTTTTTGAAGTATAAAAAATAAATTGGAATTCATACATATGTTATATAATCGAAAAACAGATCAATCTTATTGATCACATAAATTTAACAATTTTTTTTATTATATCACAAAATCACCTTGAGGGAGCCTATTCCAACATAAAGAATAGTACCCGAATATCATATATTTTTAACCAATCATATATGAATATCGTATTAAAACCTATCATACATGGGACACCACACTCTACGCCCAATAAAATTTATTACATCACCATAGAGACAACACCATACCCCAAAACTCGTGATGAAGAAATAATACACTTGAGGGTGGGGTGTTTACTACCTCGAACCAGTCATACATCCATCCACTAGGGGGTGTCATTACCTACCAAAAACAAACATATCCATGACTAGGTGGGGGTAGGGGAGGTAATATCTGACACCCATAAAAACAATATACATGAGGAAATAGCTTTCCCAGAAACTCATATTTCATACACATAAGAGGCATCCCACCATGGAACTCTATATAACAAACACCAGGGGAATAATATGTATTCAAAGTCATCATATATCATACAATCAAGGTGTCAGATATTTGATATTGAATAGGTGGTGGTCCATATTTACCTGGGTATCATATCCAACCCATTTATAGAACCATCATTAATATATATATATATATATATATATATATATATAAAATTAATCCAAGTTCATATCTTTCATAGAACCTCATATAGGATATACATATTATATCACACCCCCAAACGAAATATGTAACACACACACATATAGAGATATAAATATATATATTACATGAGTAGCATATAATTATGTTGCATTATATCTAGAGCCTCATGTCACACTTCACATATACACTAGGTTACATCCTCTATAGAACCTTATTTCACAACACACCACCGGGACGCCCACAATACATTCACATTTATATTTGGTTATCTTGTTTTGGAAAAACATAAAACACAAAAAACCATTATAGGCCATCCTCATTGATCCAATAGTCATAAGATTACAACTATGATCGATGATTCCTTCTCCACTATAGTAATCCTTTTTTGTGGAACATAATACTAAGGCATCCACAGAGGTTCCCTAGGCCACATCATTGTTGTTAATACCTTCATGCGGTCTGTTATTTTTTTCCTAATCCATAGGTATGAATTCTTAACCAAAAAGTAGATAGCATCGATCAGTATAACTGTGATCTTTTATTGGTATCATTAGTCTTATATGAAATTCTATATCATTATGACACTAGTGGGATAATTAAATTCCCATATTCCTTTCAAGACATAAAATGGAATTCCTATTACACCCAACCTTTATTAAAACATTACAAGGGAATTCCCTCCCATGTACTCAATATTTTAGTACTGGTACACATTCTCAAAAATATAATAAATTAGAAAAATGGTTATAAATAATCTATTTGGTCTAATATGTCTTAATCAACAAATAATAATTTACCCATCACTACTCCCTACAATGGGAAAATTAATGGCACTAATCAAAATGTCTGTTTTTTATTAATCATATTATAAAATTTGTATCCATCCATCATCTCTATTTAACAATAAATTTACAATAATTACACCATACATCACCAATGTGGGCATCATGGAAGTGTTCAATGGTATATTTTTTCTCCTGAAATATCCTTTACATTAATTGTTTATTGAAAAACTTATATTTAATTTAATATTAAATCACATATATGTGGTGAGACCAAAAATAAATTTTTCTATTACTATATAAAAAATAATTCATAGATGTTCATGGAAAACCAAACTCATGAAGAGTTATTGCCAACCATCAAAACTTGAACAAAGTCACCCAATCCCACCCATGTCCTATCCATGGTAATCACATCTCTAATTCCATTTTAATGTCAATTTGTATAAAATAATTATTCATAATTATTTATATTAATTACCAATTTCCCATCAAAATGAAATAATTATTTAAAAACACTGCATGCTAAATTGGGGCACACATAACATGAAAAAATTTACATGGAATGTCCATTTAGTACCCTTAAACACCATATAGATGAAAATACCCATCAATAATAACCTGATCTATACCAATATTTATGAATATTATAAAAAAATATATAATAAATTAGGGTAGGTTTATTTTTCCTTCAGAACAGGGAATGATGGAATGTGTTCATCTTACCAAGTCATCTATTTGCTACAATAAGTGATTTCCACAACATTATGAATTCATTCCACCATTCATTAATGAAATCATCCCCAATATTTATACAAAAAATCCTATAGAATCATAAGTGAAGAAGTGAGGTAAAATGGAGAAAGGTGGGAATTGAACTGACTAAAATCATTTTGGAAGGGAATCAAGACAGCTCCACTATCCTCGGGTTATATATTTGCTGAAGAAGACGACGGAATTAATGTATTGACTGTGACAGAATATATGAAATGTAAGAAATTGGAATCCAATGTTATAAGGGGATAAAACATAAATTATTAATTTTAATTAAAAATGGACATATTTATGGGTTTTCCATAGGATTAACCTAGTTGTTCACTAAAGGGGTAGGTTTAACTTTCTAAAGACACACACCTTCAATTGTATGGGCACAATATTTAGAAAAACAATATGATAACAATATTGTTTCCTAATCACATGTTTTTAATGTTTCTAAGAGAAAAATATATAATTAAATTATTTAGTGCATTTTGATATTAAAATTTATTTTAAACAATTATTAACTAAGGATGACTTAAAATCATATTAATAAATGAATTATTAGTGATGGTTATGAGAAATATGTTATGGAAATAATGAAAATATATAATATAATTCCATAAAACATTTATTGTTTTTTCAATTGATTTTTAAAAAAATTAGAATATTAGATTCTAGATAAATATAATATAATATAAATTTCAACTATTTTAATCCATGATCCATCTATTTGATTTTTATTTGTTATAACTCATGATAAATACAAAAAGTTTTTTGATAACCACTGTATACATGGTATTTAATTCCCTACCTATTTGAATCATCTCTCTCTATTATGACGACAATAATCAATTTTTTTTATAGGAATAAGTTTATATAATAAAATGGTTATAGTGTATACATATAGTTACATTGTTCACCATGAGTATATTAGATCATTTAATTTGGATATGTAATTTAATATTTACATTATTAAAATATTATTATAATATAATTTATAATTTGTAAGAGTCCCCTCCCAACAAAACTTAACTACCACTATAATGAAATGATTCAATACCCTCAAACACTCACTCAAATGAACATGAAAATATCAATATGCCACTGTAAAAGTTATTATGAATTACCTAGATATAATATAACATAATATAACCAAGTAATATAGGATTAAAAGGGATCATATCCTTATTTATCATTTATATAACTATTTATCTCCTATTAAAATATAATTTATATGTTACATTATAATTTCATACAATTATAAAATCACAATTCTTTATCTCATATATAATATAATCTCTCTCACTATTAGATAGAATACATGTATTTCATCCTAGATCTACTTCGTGATAATAAAACCTATTTGTTTGAGGAGA
The DNA here is from genome assembly GCA_963277665.1 of Viscum album. NCBI lineage: Eukaryota > Viridiplantae > Streptophyta > Magnoliopsida > Santalales > Viscaceae > Viscum > Viscum album. Next base: position 164,186,407 of record OY728128.1, read on the forward strand.
TAACAAGTCTATTTTTTCATTCATGTTTTTATAAATAAATATAAACATATATATATATATTTATGATATATAATCCTCTGACATTGATATAGGAGGTTTTTAAAATATTATAATTTGAAAAAAGATGGTTTTGGGTGTAGTTGAAGCACTATATTTGGGTAATTCATATAACACGTTGTGTTTTATAATATATGAAAAATCATTGATTTAAAATACAATAAGTGTTGTGATCGATGCAATTGAAAATAATATTATAGATCAGAGAAAACTCAAGGACCCTACCACATGATAATTATATATTATTTATATTTTATTTTTAGAATTATGAATTAAATTTTGATTAATTATTTCTTATTTTACTATTCTATGAAAATCTATACATCATTACATAATTCTGTTATAGGAATTTTTAATATATTTCCTGTTACATTGATCCACATGTGTTTTATGAACCTCTGGATAACAACACAAAAATCTCTGAGTGCTGAAATAAAAGATCATAATTCCTATGTTTGTTAACATTAACTTCCCATATAATCAAATCATGTAATGGTTATATATAGTCTGTTTAGACATGAGAATGATCTTGTTGTAGGATCTCTCTCAATTCTTCAGAGCATCCTTGGAGACAATTCTCTCTAGTGATTTGATAGGTTTCTCTTAATATCTTATTATTAAAAAAATGAATTACATCTCTTTGTGAAAGAACATAATTGGGTATATATATCTCAATTTTTAATATATAATAATTTTACATCAGACATTATTTTTTATCATTGTGAAACCCCATGTTAATAATAATAATAATAACATTTTTATTTTTTTTATAACAAGATCCAAACATGTTAATGAAATTAAATATCATTTATTATTAAATTATTCAATATTCATTAATTCTCATCGGGCAACTAAACATGGTATCCAATTCCTCCTTAATATTACTTTTTTTCCTTTAATAATGAATATTTATTTTATAATAAAATATTACTACCTTATTCACTGATAAATTTATAAATATTATTTTCACTAACTTTAATTTTAATTAAATATTATTATCACACAAAATTATATTGTATAACTCTTCAAAGAAAACATGTGATCAATAAAACATTAATATTTATTAAAACAATTTAAAGAATAATATTTAATCATATTTATATATATAAAAATATTATTTATAATTGGTTTAGGATATACATACCGTGTGACCATCTATGACTCATTTTTAGTGGAAATAAGAAAAGAAACCTAGTGTCCATGGTTTTCCTTTAGAAACATTCAATTCCACCTAGATATAAAAAAATTTATATTGAATCAATATAATACTAGATACATAATCCTACTGTTTAATACAATTTCTTATTATGATGTCTTAAATCATGAATGATTCATATTGGGACCATCAACTAGTTTCTTACATGTCACTTTCTGTTATATTCTTGAAATCATCTTTCCTAGAGAACACTTTTGACCTCAAATTATTTAGTATTTACCATTTTAATTAATTGTAATGAGATGCAAACACCCATTAAAGAATATAAGGGAAAATTATTTATCAAATTATTCTTTATTGAAATTTTATTGTTGACATACACTACATTTCATACAATAGTAAGAACATATGTCATCACTATTGTTATCAATAATTAAATATAAATGACTTATAAAACTCGTTATTAATAATATGAAAGTCTGGGTATCATTGAAAACATAGAACAATTGGAACATCCAATGATAGATTATTTATGTTTGTTCCCTACTTATGGGTCATGTTCTCATAATATCATAGAGAAGGTATTACCATGGTTCTACACCATTAGAAGGTTCCTTAAAGCTATATGAGACTCCAACACTAATATACTACATCCTTTGTATCCCAATATGATATTATAGTGATATAAAACTTTTATTAGTTAATAATATCTTGGATATTTTGATTTATTATCATAGATAAGGAATAATATCAACTTTTTGTGAGATAGATAATATTTTGACACTATCACATCCTATGTTACATAGAATAAAAATAATGATTTAATGGAAAATTTATTAATATTCAAAACACTGAATAAATATTATCATAAATTACATAGAAGATGGTTTTAGGAAATTATATCTAATTAAATCAGGATTTCTCTAGTGATGACTTCTATCAACCTTTATCCTATAATCTCTCATATGATACTCTTGCTTTTATAAAGATAGATAATTATTCAAGGTGTACACCATGGGTTATTCCAAGGAAACCCTACATACAATGACTTTATAATTATGATAAAAATCCATAAAAAGATGATACTATAATTGTTTTTTATTTTTTCCTTTGGTGGGATCTAGACACTTTCAGAATATTCATCACCTTATAATTTTCAAATAATATGATAGGGTATTAACTAATAGGTAATACATCATGTTCTTGAATAAATTTCAATATCAAAATGTATTATTTAGCTTCATCAAAATCTTCTATATACTCATAGTCTACTGAAGAATTATAAAAAAATTTACTGATATGGACTCTTCCATCTAACAACATCTCAATCTAGATTGAAAACATATCTAGACTATGAATTCTGATCATTTGGATCTATCTAAAAACATGTATAAAAATATCCCATGTTCGCAATCTCCTCATCACCTCTATACACTAAGAACAAATCCATTGTTCTTCATCGATATAAAAGGATAACCGTAACATTATATCAATGTTATTATATTGTATTAACTAGATACGTGGATACCATAATCAATTAATAATAAACATCACGTCTTGTATATAATAATGTATACAATATTGTCATTATACCTAAATCATGTTGTATCATAGTCATTCATTCATTGTAAAATATTAAAGGACACATTTTCATATAATGATATATATATCATACAGAACTTGAAAATTCCCCTAATGGATTATTTTATACTATATCTCATTAGTATATGGTCAATGTATGTACCATCACATGGAAGAAGTAGCACCATGTATTTACCATGAATGGCCTTAATCACAAAAATTTATGGAATTTCACATAATTTCTTCATGGAAAGTCATTTTTTAACTAGTATGTAATAGACTTTAAGACTTGTATGTAATTTAACAAATTTATTTTTTATTTATCATATATGATAATGACCACATTTCCACTAATCCTCTTATAAAAACATGGGTCCTATTTATTTTTAAGGAATAAAAAATCATTTATAACTAGATAAAATTGAATGATCCATGAGATAGATGGTTAATTTAATCCATAAATAGAACTAGGGAACATTAACATCATTTTGGCATAACCTAAATTCACAAACCCTTATATTTGTATTATACATCTTCCTAAAGGATCATGTTAAATGAAATATATGTAGACATCAAATTTTCCAATTTTCATTTTCGTTGTAAGATATTATTTCATGTCGATTTATGAAGTATTTAAATAATATAACTATAGAAATGTTTTCATCATTGTAAATTATTTGAAGGTTTTTAAAACCTTTTTCTAGTATCATTTCATTATAGGTATTTCAATTACATTACTTTCTTTGTTACTCTTTAAATACCATTTTCACATAAGAGGATTTATAACAAATGGAAGATCAACCAAAAATAAAACTTGGGTCTGATATATTGAATCTATTTTAGAATTCACCACTTTTTTCAAAACTATATCAATCTATAGTGAAATTTCAGGATAGAGGTTCATAATTATCAACAAATAATGTTTCACTATATTTTGGGTCTATAAAAAATTAACTCCCTCATTCTGTTAAAATAATATGTATCTTATTTAAAAAATGTTTTTGAAAATTAATTTTTATATGTGGTCATGGTGAATATGTTCAGTTACTAAATATTGTTTAACTTTAGCATAAAATTCATATATTTTATTTTTTATCCATCAATAATTTTTAAGTATTTACCCATATCCGTAATGATGGCTTTTCTAGAGAAAATCCTTTTCTTGTCTAATTTGTTTTCTAAGAAGTGTATATTTATTTCCTTAGGGATCCCTATAATGATAAACTCTATGAATCCATGTAATATATTTTATCATGATTAGTCCATAACAAACTCAATAAAACACAAAACATGTGTTTTCAATGAAGGATATTTATTTCAGCCCCATTACTAGAATTTTTTTCCATATTCCACTTTTGCAATACTCGATTTAATGTGTCAGTTTGAATTTAAATTCATTTTCACTAAAAGTAAAATGTAACATCTTTCTCACATGTCATCAACATTCCCATGTATAATAAGGAACACTTAATCCTTTTAATATCATTATTTCACTATAGTGTGTATGGTTTATTGAGTTTAAGAAAATTGTAAACACCTATAAAATGATGATAAATTATTATTTATGATATTAACCACATTTATCTGATCTAATATTTTTATCTTCATTCAAAATTAATTCTCATCATCATTCATGAGTTTCCAAAATTTCTAAAAGGAATCACAATTATACCTCATCATGTTTAGAAATCCATGTATAACCAAGTCACTATTGAAAGATAAGATATAAGAATACCCACCTCTAGTATCAAAAATAAATTGCCAAAAAACATTAGTGTTTACCAATATTAGAATCTCTATACCCATTTAAACATTCCAAATGAATAGGTATCTAGTAACTTTTCCCCAAAAATAATGAAGACAACATTCAGGTTGTTTTAGACAAAGGTATTCAAATTGTGAATCTTGATAAAAAATTGTAAATAACATTTCATTTCATGACCACAATATTGATTCTATTTTTTAGGGTTATATGAGTTATTTGAACATTATTATTTATCAATCTCCAATAAATGGTTTTAATAATATAATAGAATGTTTCTATTACCTATATTTTACATACTTTAAAATATGATTTATTTATATAACAAAAAACATTGATGTCCAAATATGTAAATACAATCGTCTTTATCATGTCCTAACACAAAAATTATGTTCAAGGTAAATATTTGTACATAATAAAAATATTTTAAAATCAAAATCATTCCATTTGTAAAACAATGTTTTTAGTCTCTAATTCCTAGAGCATCCTCCCTCAGACTATCGAATGAAAATAAATCCAAATCCCCTTAAGAAATCATTCATAATCTACTTTGCTCTAGAATTTTGATAAATACATGAGAACCAAAACAGTTATATAAAACACAATTAATATATATATAGAATTATTATACATAATTACGTACAAAAAATTAGATTTATCTATATTATGGATTTAGTTATTCATACATAATCATTTCATTTCCCAACAAAAATATATTTTTTCCTTTTCCATTCACTAAATCTGGGTCCTACTCATCCTAGAAAGATGTTTTATGAGAGAATTGCACTTTTTATGAGTCATGGGACCCTTTTCTATGTTCTCCATTTTTTTATACACTATAATAATCATGTGGTTGTAACAAAAATTATCCTTTTTCACTTGGTGAATCAATGTATTTTCTTCCAAAAGACTATTTGAATTATTTCACTTTTTATATTTAAAATTAAGTCTAGTGGATGACTTTGGTAGGGAGAGAACTATCAGTTCTATGTGAAACCCATCTAGTAATTTAATCCCTAATATGTATATGCCTTCAATGTAGCCAATAATATGGGATTAATGTATCCATCCTAGAGTATACTATCCTATCTTAGTGGATAAAAATAGTTTTATATATCATATCTCTCTTATAAATTGTTAATTTCATAGATATATAAATAAAGATACATTATTATATGCACATCCTTTTCCTCGTGATTATTTATATGATCATTGGCATATGATGATAGAATGTAACACTAAACGTCAATGGAATCCTTCAAATGATTCTCATATTGAGACAACTCTTCCTCGCCACTCTCTTATACATTCTATTTAAGAAAATCTTATTCCCGTATATATAATATAATTTAGTGGAAAATCATAATGCATAATCATATTTTCAATTCTAATAAATCAGTACTAATGAGATGGTAATACTTCTCATATATGGATACCAATGGTATGTTTAAAGTCTTATTTTATTATATTTATATAAATAATAAAAACATAAATTTACCACTTTCTCTGATAAAAGGTATATATATAAATTAATATTAAATTTATTTATCTCCCCATGTTTTATAAAAATTTTAAATCCCCCACAATTAGCATCAGAATATCCTATAGATTAGACTATCTACTATCAATGATCCAGAATCCCCTTCTCATTTTATTGACTTTGGAAGCCTTGAAATTTTATGTGGTTTTTGGTATTATTTCCAAAAACAAAATTGATTAACTCATTATTACCCAATCTATTGAGTGGAATACCAAACTCAAAAATAAATGAATTATAGTTTCATAAAATTTTCATCTTAGTTACTCAACGTTAACTTTGGTAGTCAACCCTTGATGTGTACAAAGTCAAGTCAACCCAAAACCAAAATTTACAATTCCATTAAAATTTAAAACACCCAAACATTTTATTTCCATTCATTTTGAAATATGGTTTAATTTTTTATTATATAGTGGGTGTAGAAACCAACATTACATATATATATATATATAATTTATGTATTATATATATAATACAACATTTCCAATTTCTGTCATTATTAATTTCATTATAATATTTTGTGTATTTACTTATGTGATTAATTATTCCATAGATAAGGTTTACACATAATCCATTTATTTATAGATATCTATTACATGATTATCAATTCATTAGTTCTTATTATAATAGAAATTTCCATAGTTAAATAAATATGAAACATTGAAGAAATAATAAAATAATTAGGTTTGATCAAGAGATTTTACTAATGTTTAGTTTATCTAGAGGATAAAAAATAACCGTTGACCAAATTGAAAATAATCCTTGAAATTTTTTTTTATCATGATGAATATTTTGACTCAACAACAAATTTATATATCATGTATCTTTTATTCCTCATGTCAAAACATGAAAAAACTATACAAGCATTAATGACTAATATATTATATAAAGTTTAACTATCATACTGGTAGGGGATTCAATGTTTTAGTTAAGGGGTTAACATAAATGTAAATATGTTAAAATTAGTCTCATGAGAATGAGATAAGTGATGGAAGAGAGACAAAAATAAATTAACTTAATAATAATTTTAAAAAAATAACACAAACATGAAATCTATTAATCATTTAATAAAATATTACTGAAATATATTCATTATTATATATAATAAATCACACTTCAATAATTTGATTATCTAAATTAAATAATATATTAATATATCTATATTATTATTTAAATATTCATGATACTATCATCAATAAATTTTTTTAATAAATAAAATATAATATCAAATGTTGATCGTCTACAAAAATGTACCATGGAGGGAACATAATGAATAAATGTTTGAACAACCCCATGACTATTATATTACTATTCTACTTACTCACACGATATATAATATACATGAATTACCTAGTGATAATAAGATATGTACTATCATCATAATTAAAAAACAAAACAAATAGTTTTTATAATGAATTTAATTTTTCGATGCACAAGAGTAATGACTATGTTGTGACTTATACATGATATTAAGTAATAAATATTTAAAAATAAATAAATAAGAAATATAATATATATAAAACACATCACCTAACATATTATATGAAATTAACGACTACAAGAAAATCATATTGATATGGTTTATAATTAATAATAAATTAATTTTTAATTATGCATAATTTGGTAAAAATAAATGGAATGCACTTTCCTTCAATTCATTTTGTATCATTCTCACAATCTATCTACAACACCCACCTTGGGAGTCATTATATAACTATGCTGTAAAAAATATTGGAATACTCATCATGTTCATGGAAAACATGGAATGTTGTATCTCATTTAAATTGTCCCCAGTCATGTAATCCATGTAAGAGAGTACTAATGATAGAAACAACTAGAACAAAAGAACCAAATACAAGATATTATTAATGATTTATTAAATAAATTAATAATCACCTTATAATTAATTCAATCATCATTGATCGCTAAGAAAATATCTCAACATGTCACCATCATTATGTTTCATGAATCAAGAATAGATTCCCTCCAATGGTGATTCACATGTATACCATGATCATTTAAAATTAATTTTAGGAAACTCTCTGTAGTATAATGAAATAACCATATTATTTCAGTCATTTTACATTAATCACCCAAAGAATTTAATCAAAGAAGGCTTACATTTGATATTTATTGACCAGAGAGTGGTAGTGGAGGTTTATCTCACTACATTATTGAGAATATAATGGGATAGGTATCTACCTAGGGCTATCAGGGGATTACCTTTAAATATCTTTGTGCACAACCAAAATGATTTGGGACTATTAGAGACATTAATGAAATGGGTTTATATATTTCGAGTTTCAGAAAATAATTGTTTCATATATTCCAATATTACATTTCTTAATCCTTTTAAAACATATTTTACATATTTGAATTAGTATTACTATTATTATTATTATGATTATATTTAATATTGTGGAGTCTTGGTTTCCAAAAAACTCAAAAATTAATTTAAAACATATTTATTCAAATAATATTCAATATATATTACTTCCAACCAAAATGTTAATTTTAATATTCTGTTCCTCTATAGTATATACCAAATCTAGAAAAATTACTATTTATTTAATAAAAAAGTATCATTTGATTATTTAATAATAAATAAATAAATATTATAATCAAAAAAATAGAAATGAAATATTTATGAAATATTTTTTTCCTAAAATATTCTCTTGAATTATTTTTGAATGAATATATACAATTAGGAAAAGATGAATAATTATTAAAAAAATATGTATGTGTAATATTTATTCAACATTTTAATTAATAAATAGTATTATTATGTGACTAAGGCTTTGGAAAAATAAAGTTCTTGAACCTCTAATACACTTTCATAGTTTCATTAGCTGAAGTATCCCAATGTCCAATGTCATTACATAGATACAATTCATGGAACCCATAGAAGAATAATTCAATACACAATATAAAGAAACACATATTGACACCTAATATATAATATAATCCCTTTATTGGTATATCACTAATCTTATCGGGTGCACGATGGTGAAAATAGAATATGTGATCGATGTCTATTTAATTAAATATTTAGTGAATACCTATTCTTATAGAAGACCATGGTCATTGATTTATTTACGTCATGTCATTTTAATCAAAATGACAGGAGATATTTTTTTAATCACCCAAGAGAAAATCATATATTTTGTTATTCATACATTAAATTGTAAAAATTATGAAACTATTGTATCATACCTCACTACGAACTTATGTCATCATATTTTTCATGACTATTCCAATGAAAAATATAAATGTGTATTTCCTATATGAGGTTCATGTCTCAAATTACCAAATAATGGATATTACGAAGGGTGAACACCATATGACAGAGCATCAATGACCTATGAATCTCTACCCCTGATATCATGTATCATTTTATCCCAAATAGCATTTCATCCAATAATAGAACATATATTTAAGAATAATTTCATGGAAGTTATGGATTCTCCTCATCATGGTGAACTATTATGACATTTATTATTACAGCTACTCATATGACATTATAAAAGGCTATGTTATGCATTATAATAGTCATTATGCTAAAAGAAGTTTATAAATATTCTAAAAATTAACAAAAGTTTCTAGAAATTACACAAAATATGGTTTTATTGAACCAATTATATCCTTAACATCACGTAATATGACATATATTAATTTTTATAACCACTAAAAATAGCTTTTTAATGTCTTACAAATTTTATATCTTAAACAATAATAATACAAAATTTATTTTTATCATAATAAGGGTTGATGATTCTATACATACAAAATTTCATAATATTATCTTAATATTCAATTGTGTTGAACAACATGATCAACATTGCTATATAATGTGGTAACTTTTTTCATTGGTATATATGATTGATTTGAACCATCTGATTTGATGTCCATATTATATCTAGATTGAATACATCTCAACAATTGTATTGAAATAAAACGTTCTTTCAGAATATTTTATTTTATTGAATAATTTTTTTAATCATAAAATTTCATGAATTCAAATTAAATATATTTAGTTCCTATAAAATAAAATTAAATCTTGTACTCTTTTACCTATCATTATGGTACATCTTTTTGACATTTTTTTTATTTATTTTGGAAGGATTGTACGTATCTGTTTTCACTTATAATTTTACAGTACTTTTTCAGACAACCTTATTGACAGTTATCATAAGACTTTATATCACTATCATATTTCTCAAGCATAAGCAATCAATATAATCCCAACACCAATATTGTTAAAAAAATATCATTTTCATCCATCAATCTAAATACCAATATAGTGAGGCACATTACAGACACATAATCCATGATTAAATTAATCTATACATAATTAATATATTTATATTGAAATAGAAAAAAATTATATCTATTAAAAATTACTAAAAACTAAAAAAATATCCTTATATCATTATACATTCTCTTAATATTAATTGACGCTAGTAATTTTGAATACCTTAAGTATGATAATGTTATTCGACTCCCTTATCTAATACTAGAGACATTAATTCCATTAATTATCATCCCATTATTAATATATTCGTTTATTTTTTATAGTTATAATTCAAAAGAAATTATTTAATGAATACCAAAATATATGATTATAATAATTTTAATAAATTAAATGTTCCCCAAATGTATTACAAATAAAAATCCAATAGAATATTCAATGTCCCCTGTTAATATCATTGAATTTATTTATTAATATATTACCATACTTATATCATATTATAATGATTGGTAATGTATTAATAATATTAAAATTTCCATCCATGATTTAAGAATAACGATCCAATAAATATAATTTGAAGTAGATATAATGTAGTATACATATTTTTATAAAACGATATCTATATTATAATATATAAGATATAATTTTATGTATCATAATTTTCTATCTTTTTTTTTTGAAATTACAATCCTTTTCATGATCATATTCACCCAATTTTTTCTCCCCTAAAAATTAATTCTTCCCTTAGATTACATTTCCATCAATATTAATAAATTATTATGTATAAATTAATTGAATATATGTGATATATTTGGTCCTACTCATGTGGAGAGTTGATATATCACTTCACAGTCCACCATTTACATCAATCCACTTTACATACATCCTATACAAAAATAATTTGAGCAATAAAAGAAGTATCATTTTTATTAAGTCAACAATCAAAATGTATGAGATCATATCCCCCTACAATTTTTATTTTAGTTTTCATCTTTAATTCATTAATTGACACCCATTATAGAAACATCCATATATTTGGTTTTAAAATACTTTTTTGCATAATTATATAATTCCTTGATGAATAGTAATTAGTTTTTTTCCAATCCAACAACATTAAGAATTATACAAAAAAATACCACTACTAGGTATTTTATTTCATAATATATTGATGTAGTATTTATAAAATTTCAAGATACTTATATTACTTTATAATAGAACATTATTTTTTATAACAAATTATTATATAAATAAATATTTATCGATTATTACAATTAATTTTGGAAACAATCATGTTAAAATGGCCAATAATATATTTTTGAATAATACATTTAATATTTACTGTTGAATGTGTACTTACCTAACTCAATTCACTTGATTTGTGATAGGTGTCTATAAGAACCCATGTGAGACTCTGGGTATGAAAATATTTTCCAACTAGATATAAGTTTATGATTACTAAAAAATGGATACAATAACCTCAATGTAAAATGCAATACACTATAAAAATGATAAATGAAAAAATCATCCCAATAATGGCCATTTAAACCTGGTAATAATAGTGTTATAACAAATATGTAAAACCCCTGGAAATGTGTGACTTAAAAGGTTAAATGTTATTACCCATGTCAACAAGGTGCACCTTTCTTTTCCAGAGACAACTTCATTAGAACTCCATAGTTAAGCATGCTTGGATTGGATTAGTAATCAGGATGGGTGACCTTCTGGGATGTTTTCTAGGGTGTGTGTGAGTGAGGAAAAAACACACAGAAAGATCACATGTTGGCATGTGGGGACTATCATTAGTTTGATAAGAGACCCGAGTGAGTAATAGCTTATGGTGTGAAAGGACAGAAACCGAAGTATTACAGAAGACCCATGGGTTCATATGACAAGGTTAAGGGCCTGTGGAGGTGGGTCTTGACAAATGGTATCAGAGCCAATACCCAGTCATAAGTGTATAGGCACTGCCTGAGTCTGAGGCTTGGGGTCCACAATGAGATTGTTGTTCTTTAAATGGGTAGATAATGAAACCACCTAGAAATGTGAGACTTAAAATGCTAAATGTTACTATCCTTGTCAATTGGGTGAACCTTTCTTTTTGGGAGCCTACATGATTAGAACATCACAATTATGAATGCTTGGCCTGGAGATGTAATTAGGATGGGTGAACTCTTGGGAAGTTTCCCAGGGTGTGTGTGAGTGAGGAAAAACACAATGAAAGAACATGTGATGGCCTATGGGGATAGTCATTAGGATGATAAGTGACCCTAGTGGGTAATATCATATAGTGTTCTAGGATGGAAACCAAGGAATTACAAGAGACCCATGGGGTCAGATGATAATGTTCATGGCCCGGGGAGGCGGGTCATGACACAATGAATTTGAATATATCCTAATTCATTCAATTTAATAATCCAGGGAACCCCATTTCAAAATTTCAAACTAGATTATAAGAAATAATCTTGAATTTAAATAAATATGCTGGAAAACACTCCAGAGACCAACCCAACACCACTAATGAATGGAAGGATCTATTTCCTCAACAATTTTTCACAATTCACTTTCCTATCCCTAGATGATAGATCATGAGGTCTTTAGACTTACATATATTTACATACATGGTGTGAGTTTATGCCCAATTGGACTAAAAAAATTCAACATCCACATTATTAGAATATCTGAAGTGTTGTATTCCTTGAAAAAAAAGTAGAATTCAAATTTTGGTAAGAATCATTCAGGTATTACGATATCAAGTAAATACAATGTTTAAAAAACCCTGACAAAATAAGCTTCAACTACAATGTTTTTTGGAAAATCATATCCTAATTCATGTTCATGGTTCTACCACATATAACCCATACATATACCGATATATCCACATGGGAAAAAAGAATCAGGCATGTCCACATTATTGTTTAGCCCCATATATATCATGAGCCATTCCACAATGCCTTCATACCCAGCCACTATCTCAGTTTAGTACTGAAGACCATTATATATTAAAACTACATCGGGTGAGGAATCAAAACCATCTTACACATTGCATATTTCTTGATATACTTTCATCATCATTGAATTTCACACATTTCCCCCCACTACATTCTAACTAATCAACCATATCCCCAAAATAATTTTATACAAGAGAAAACATATCTATATTTCTATAGAAGGTGTGAGTTTATTCCCAATTGGAATAAAAAATTCAACCTTCACGTTATTATAAAATCTAAAGAGGTTTATTTTTTGAAAATAGATGAATTCATATTTGATTTAGATGCATTCATGTAGAAATATGTCCAATGAAAACAATGTTTAAAAAACTCCGACAAAACAGGCATAAACTACAATGTTTTTTGGAAAATAATAACACAATTCATGTTCATGGTTCTACCACATGTAATCCATACATATACCCATATATACACATGGATAAAAAGGATCTGGCATTTCCACATTGTTGTTGAGCCCCATTTCTATCATGAGTCATTCCATAATTCCATCATACCCATCCACTGTCTCAGTTTATTCCAAAAGACCATTATATCTTACAACTTCATTGGGTGAGGAATCACAACCATCTTACCCATTACATATTTCTTGTTCTATTTTAATCAACATTGAATATCACACATTTCCCCCCTATACATTAAAACTAATCCACCATATCCCCCAAATCATTTTATACTGGATAAAATAACCCACAGTCCATACATTCAAACACAACATGGAATGGAATATATTAGATAATTTTAACATATCATATATGAGTGTTGAATCAATACATATGGGTTTTATTAACAATAATCATGGGTCTTATAGAATACATAAGTATAAAATATTTATCAACATCAAATGTGGGTATTTTGGACTATATAGGAACAAACACATGCATCAATTATGATGGAATGTCTTTATAAAAGGGATATAAATGTTAACTATCATTCTACTAATAGCGTGTTCAAAAAAAAACCAAGAAATATTTGAATTCATTTACCTTATGGGATTTTTAATATCATCACATCCATGTATCAAATATAATAAGAAAACATACCAGAGAATCCCCAAATATATCCACCCTCAATGGTGAACCAATAATTAGACGATTAAATGGAAACAAAATCCTTATATCCACAGTAATATATTATAATCCGTGAATATAGAATTGTAAAATTATTTAATTCAATGTTATTTACAACCTATATTATATCAATGGTAAATTTAATTTGGGTATATGATTCGAGTATGAATTGTGGATATTTACTTTATGGAATGAAACAAATAGATTTCACAAGGAAATGGTTATAATATAATGGTTCAGGGATGAAAAACATTATAGGTTTGTAAATAATTTAACCATGAAACAAGAGGAATGTCTAAGAGGATTCTTTGTTTAAAGGGTCTCATGTGTTTTTTGGAATATCATAGAAACAAAACACCACAGTGTAAATGAAAATGGCTTGGAGAAAAACTATGATACATGTTAAGGGATTCAAACATAGTTATTCTAGAAAAACTATTTTCTAAAAGACATTCCATAGTCCAAAAAATGGACCCATTTAATATTTAATGGTGACTACAACACAAAGGAACAACCATCCCATAGAAATCCAAAGGTGAGTAGAAGGAAACACCAAAGCCTAGATCTATGGAGCTATGGCACCAAATTTTGATGACCGTTCCATACACCAAATTCAAAGATCCCATTAAAAAACTAATTCATCACACTATAAATATTAACCAATAGTTAGATAAAATAAATATAATACACATTTTCTTTCTCCCAAACCCTTATATAAACACATCATCGAAATTGATAAAAAATATCAATCTTGTAGAAATAAGTTCCACCAAAAAAGTAAATTTACCATTTCCCTTACACCATTAATACCAAATATGGTATAATTTTTAAATAAATATGTGTCACATATATACACATATAATTATTTATAACACATTATAATTTCTTCTTCTCTCATTCCAAATATACTCTCTGATCAGTACATGATACTAGAAGACTTGAATAAGTGGTATGTTCTTTTAACATATACACTTGTTTCACTAGTATATATCACTCAATAAACTCTCAAAAAAAATTAATTATGATCCACATATATGTATCCATAGTCATCTAACTCTATATGATCATTTTCTTTCAATTTATTCTATTAAACATGTAAAATTTAATACCCAAAATTATATAATATAGTATGTTCATCTAAAAATTATAACTTTGTGAAATGCTTGGTGATCTATATTTTTATAATAAAAATGGTTCAATTTTCCAATGATTCTTAAAATAATGATTACCCAATATATGTGACCACATCAACAAAACTATTTCATCAAAAATACAAAAAAAAATTGATCATATCCCTTTGTTAGTATATGATTATTTTAAACTCCAAGGGGAATAAAATTGATTCCAAATATAGTACACCATCTATTAAGTATCTATCACCATAAATATCTAAAAAAATACACAATGGGAACAATCGAACATTTTTGTTTCTAACATGATCGACCATAGTGATCCTCAATAGGAACCATATAACTTTAATCCACAGTACTATTATTTATCATGAACATCAGCATGTATAGATGACCATCCCACACTCCTCTAAATTCTTGGATGCATACCTAAAGAATAGCGAATAATATATACAATATCCTATCCTATATTGAATTATTTAATGAATCATATTCTATTTTATGTTTTAATAAGGACCCCAATTCATTCTACAGGTCTTGTTAAAACAATTATTTAATACATGAATCTATTTCTTATATGTTGGGTCCAAGTTAGATGGAATATATTTTTTTATTATAAAAGAATTATATTTTATTCATTACAATAAACTAAATAAATATTAAATTTATAGAGATTTATAGATGTATTCTTAGAATCTAAAGATAATATATATATTTAATCACAATTTCCGTGTATTTCAATATTTTTGAAATTTTTTTCTTGATGGACTTGTTTTTCATACTCCCATGATTTCCGAAATATAATTTCTTATATCAATGTAAAAAATACTTTATGAGTAAAAATGTCAATACAGATGTTTGAAACATAATATAATGATTGTTTGAAATGAAATAGGTTTTCAACATCATAATTTTCCCAAAAATTATGATCCATGCATTCTGAAAGAATCGGGGAGAAAATGTGTTTTTATATAAACATAAAATCTATATGAAGTTAAAAGATAATGAAACTAAAAATAAAATTATAAAATTTATTTTATCAATATCATATAGAACTCAGGATAGAAGAATGAGTTTTTGGAACAATATAGAATTCTGATGATGATGTTTTATTGATACAATTCATTTGTTTATGTATTTTTTCTAGAATTTGGATCCCTCTATGGACTTATAGTTTAATTTTTCAAAAGTTAGATCTTATGAAAATCTAGATTAAGATAGATCAATCAGATTGGACCTATAAATAGTTGAAATGATCAATAAAATGAAAAATAAATTTCTAATATATGAATGAATGATATTGCCAATGATAATGGTCAATCAGATATGTTAGGTCACCGATCCATCTATAGAGTTTCTTATATTTAAAAATCATTGTGTTCTGTCACTGATGAAATTGAAAAATGTTGGAAAATGATAATACATCTTATTCAAAAATATATCAAAGGGATAACATCAGAATTCCCTAGTCATATTTTATGGGAAAAACTTGTGGTTTTTGATTAAAAAGAGAATTTTTATAACACCAGAAAATCAATTGAATTTATTTCATAGACAAATTAGTATATTTTTAGAGATAGACAAATATAAGGAAATTACAAAAATTAATTAAACCATTTCATCAATAAATTATGAAATATATTATTAATGCTATGATATTTTAGATTATTATAGACACATATAATTCATCTAATGCAGAATTTTTTTAATTCTGAAGAATTATTGGATTGATAAATGAGGTGGTTAAAGTGTTCAAAAATTAAATTTGCCACTAGATTTTTTCTAATTCTGTTAGAATCCAATATATTTTTCAATAATGATTATGGAAAAATAGTTTTAGTCATTTTGGGGAACTATAAGGTTAACTGTTGAAAATTGAATCATTAAAAAATATTATTAGAGTGAGTGATATCAAGAATAAAAAATTCTGAACTGAATACTTTATATATTCTTTTTTATGGAGGATAAAAGGTATGGGGTTTTATAGAGTTAAATAATATTTTATTAGAATCCATTATAGATGATAGTTAAATAAAAGTGGACAAAATGTAGCTCCATACTGATCACTTTCTATATCGAATTTTCTTCTATCCGACACTGTAATCAACCTAAATGATTCAAATCAATAATGGAATTAGTGTAGATAGATGATCTTTATTATAATAGAAAAATCACTAATATATAGGAATTTATGAATCAGATAATAGAATCAAATATTGTGATCCTACTGACTAATAATATGATGTTTAAATAATTTTTTCTTACAATCTACCAGGTTATAATGTAATGAATTTATTTTTGAATAATTAAATAATTGGATGTTTATGAATCATGAATAAGTCATGTTTTGATCAAACACTATAATGTTTGTAAACATGTTACAAAAATCCATTTCAATTATTTGTTCTTTATGAATCCCATGAACTATTTTATTTATCATTGTTCTACACATGTGTGATGGTATTTTTCAGCATTATATATTAAAAAAGGATTTTTTCTAGTGTATTCTATGGTATTTGATAATTTTAAAACAATGAAAAGTAATATCCACTCTTATTGAGTAGTGAATAATAAAATACATGTTTTCCTATTGATATGTGCATGTTTAGTTTTTTTCAATGGGATAAATCCTTAATAGGAGGAAACATTTATTATACAAGAATGATAACATAAAATAAAAGTATATCACTAATCCACCATCATACTTAATTTATTTCATTGATCATAGTTTGGACTTTTCAATTTGTACCATTTCTAATGATCATTTGTTACAACTTGTTGACTTTTTTAAAGGGAAGTTGTTGCAGATAATTTGAATTTTTTGAATAGTAAATGGATTCCTTTGTTGGATGTAACGAGTTATCATATCTCAAAGTATAGAGTGATTATATATCGTATGTCACATGGGTATGGTGTTTTAGAAGATATGATAGAAGGATTTCATACTGTCGTTGAAAATATCCGTCTTATAAATTTGGATAAAAAATCTGTGGACAATGACTGATGGGATAAAAATCATTTACACTATTAGGACTCAAAAGGTGAATTTCATAGGGTAAATGGAGTTTGAATTTATAAAGTCTTCTGGGATAAAATGAATAATCTCTATGAATGCAGTATAATGGTGAAAAATATAATACTAATAATCTGGACATTGGATTATGAGGATCTCAAAATTGGTGGGTTTAAATTGTTGCTGACTACATTAAACGGGTGAATGATATATTTGTCAGCCTGAGAAGTCCTGGATAGAATATAAAATACTAATATATTGTTTGAAAAATATTATAAATTCTATATGATATTTTTTAGGAAATTTTTTAATCATTGGTTGTTATAGATCATGAAACTCTATCATTGAATGTTTTTCACAACACTCATATTATATATGAAATAATAAGGGGGAGTTTTATGAAATGAAAATAAATTGTTGACTGATAAATTTTATTTAATGCTTCATAAAATGTAAAATATATGAAGAATAACAATTTTCAAATAGTAGTGATTATGATTCTAAAAATGAGGTTAGTAATATTTGTTATGAATTATTATATTTTTTTCTAAAAATGTGGTAAGAGCTATGGGAATGTATAAACGGAATCTAACTCAAATTTTATATAAATGGGGAGAAGCTGGGTATTTTGATAAACATTCCCATTAATGATATAATGAGGATTAGAGTGGTGATGATGATATAAAGTCATATTATTCATTATAGTTACATGTTGGACAAAAATATAATATTCCAATGGAAAAGTTAAAATGTTATCCAAATAAAAAAGGTTAGTTTTTTATCTAAATATGATAATTATGAGGGCAGTGATGTTGGAACAAAAATATTCAAAAAAATAATTGTAAAACACATTAATTAAAAATATTTAATGTTGATGTGATTCGTGGTGATTAATTAACTAGTCTATAAGAATAAGATACATAATTATAATTTCATCAGATAAAAATGAGGAATGAATGTCTTAGAATGATTGTATGACATAACATAGAAATAAACATGTTTTAAAATGAATGACCTACAACATAAAAAATCCAGCATATTTTCATATTTATAAACCAATGATAAATGAAGATATTAAAAACATAATGAAATACCATAGAAATAATATAATAATAATTAAAATCATTAGGTGATTATAAAATCATAGTAAGAGTAGAAACATTCTAAAAAAATTATTATAAGATGATCAGGAAGATACATGGTTTAAAAACTCTATATCTATTATTACTTAATGTTGTAGAATATTGTTTCTTGAGAATTATAAATAAAAGTTATCATTAAAATGTTATAATTATGAGTAAGATCCACTTAATAATAAGGAAGATGAGAAAATCATGTATATATCGACAACCGATAATTTCGAATATTTAAATGTTTCTAAAATTTGATTGTATGAAAAAAAGTAGTAGAAAATTTTTATTTGTTTAAAATTTGGAATAAAAATTAATGGAATTAGATGATTTGAATTAATAAAAATTTGTTCAATGATAAACAAGTGTTGATATGTATGGTAAGAGAGTTGTGAAAAAATATGTTCTCAACTATGGGAATGTTTGAATATAAAGAGTAAAATAATATTTCTAAGGATACTTTTGCTATTTTGGTAAATTTAAAAATATGAAAAATATGTTTTGATTACATTAAAAAAACTAAAATAATTATATAATTTAAAAAATGTCATATTTTGGTGGGTGTCAATCCCCATAATGAATGAATTATTATTTTCTAAATGTTAATTATAGTGTCCAACCACTAGAAAATATTTTTAAAATATGTTAATCCCCTGAAATATTTATAAATTTTTTATTATTTTGTTAATGAATAAATAAAATTCTTATAATAACTATCTCAACTGGAATTTAATGAAGATACTAGGAATAAATAATCTTATGTATTATAAAATTTTATCAAATATACAATGGTGGAATGACCATTGAATTTAGATTGTGGTCCCTCATATCATATTATAGGTGATTTGAAGATATTAAATTTTTTATAGAATTGAATGATGGAATTATGATATTCGGTAAAGATTAATCTCTCAAAATCAATGATGTTGGATGAAACATCCTTCAATTTTTGAAAATAAACATTTTATTTGATAGTTTGTATGAAAAGAAACACCAATATTATAATGAAATGTAAAATCATGAGCAATTACATTATATTTAATATTTAAAAAAATTTCAGTCTATTATATATATTTTACTACAATCAGTGCTGTGTAATCCTAAATCGCATCCATCAATGAGTTTCTTTGATATATTACTTTATACAGAAGATCGAGTTTTAAAAAATAATTCTGACATTATAATTAAAAAATGATAATTTTCTCTTAGAAATTGACATTTTGATTATGGATAAGAATAAATAATATAATAATTTTTTTATATTTGTTCATTAGTTACCAAATAATCAATAATGAATAAAAAACCAAGTGAATATAAATGAAATGTTTTAATAAAAAACCAAATTTTTTGCGTCGTAATGTATTTTATAATAACAAATTCAATTTTCTAAAATTAGTGGATGATACTAATATACTTTTTTTAAAATATATTCCATAATATGTATTTATATTCATCCAATATATTATATTGGAATAAGATAAAACCCAATCCAATTTTACACAAACCAAAATATATTTTTCAAATTGCAGTTTTGTCTTTTTTTAATGGTGGAACTTGATAAATAATAAGTTATCACAGTTTTGAAAATTTTATTATATAAAATTAAAATAATTTTTGAAATTAGAATATCCAAAAAATCCTAGGTTTATTTTTTGGTATTTTTTGGATATATTTTTCTTTTTGATGAATAGTTAAGAAAATTTGAATTTAATTTAAAACTAACATTTTATTTAAATATTTAATAATTATAAAGTATATTTTTAATTTTTTTATTTCTAAAAATTGTTAAATAATAACTATATTAATACAATTTTTCTCATTATGATAAATCTTTGATTGATTTTTTATATAAAACACGGGGAATGTTTGGATATTTTGACAATAAAAAAAATTCAGGTCCAATTTGTGGGATTAAATTTAAATTGATTTTTTCAACATTCATGTTTGAATATTGAAATATATATTCATTTTTAGGATCATATTAATATATAGGTCACAATACTGTGAAATTAATTTTTGACAAAGATTATAATTGAATGTAGGTAAAATTAACTATTGAAATTATGATAAAAAACATGTTTTCCAATGCACTGAACATTATACTAAAAAGGTCGAACGACCTTGAAACATCTCAAAACTACATTTTATTGATATATAAGATGTTATAAATTCTAGGAAATATATTTGTACCATCTTTTATGCTCATGAAATATAAAAACTTGTGTTGAATTATAACATTTGAAATTTTATACGAGTGTCACTCATCCTACTTAAAAAAGTTGGCTCCATCACTTCTACACATAACACGTCAAAAAAATATTGGTTTGGAAAATAACATCCCAAATCACACACAAAATTTCCTCTCATAAAATTATAATCATTATCATGGTAAGTATTATAGAAATCATATATAATACTATGATTATATTACAGGTAATTATAAATTTTTATGTTATGTTAACTACCTTGAATCTCATACACATACATTAGTTGGGTTATAAAATGATTAATCATGTGTACGAATGCCTACTACCTAATGAACTGATGTCCTTGATGTTTAATTATTCCTTTTAGTGTTTAGGAATAATCTTGTTTTTATAATTTATTTATAATATATATGTTATTTTTATTGTTATTGTTATTTATGAATTATTATTTCACATATAACAACATTCCTTCGATTTTTTCGAGAATACAAAACAATCTTCATCCATAAGTATGACCTACTATCTCCATGAATGACATTTTTCAATTTTTATCACATATTTTTTTATATTACTCTAAATTAAATTATAATGAAATTATATGATATATTAGTTTTTTTAAAATTAATCTAATTATTAAATCAATATCAACATGAGGGTAACTAAAAAATAACATGTTAAAACATACTTAAAAAACAAGGCAATTAACTACCAAAATAGTGAAAATAATGGATGATTAGTGAATAAGAAGTGATAAGATGTTATAAAAGGATCATATATTATAATCGGAATATTAATATGGATCTAGTTTATGTTATTAAAATTCATTAAAAAATTATACAACAGTTATAATATACATCAACTAAAAGGAAGTGTAAGGGTGGGGATTTCATCTTAATTTCATTTCATTAAGGATGATTGTAATTTCATGTGCCTAATTACTTTTATATAGTGTATATACATCACCATGACATGTAATATACTAAATAATTAATTATTTATGGTATTTTTTTCAATTTTATTTTTTTCTTTTAATTTTTTTTAAATTTAAATGTTACCTTGTGGTATACAATATCGTAACCCAATTAATTTTCATTGGGATTTATTATATATTATTTATCTATAATATTTTATGATTATATCTATAATTAAATTTGAATATATATATTTTTAATTAAATTTTTTGTATTTTAATTTTTTTTGAATACATATAATCAATTAATAGGTGTATTTTCAATTCAATTCAATGATATTGTGAAATGTTTACGTTAAAATCTCATTTTACTCGGGATTGCATACACAAAAATTTCCACTGAAGGAAATTATATGATCATTGATTTAAAAAAATTAATTTCATTATAATATGGCCATTCATGATTATTTATATGTAATATTATCATTTTTATAATTATTGGTACTCGAATATTTTTATAAAATACCTTTAGGAAAACCTAATATAATTTTTTCCTTGGTTTGAAACATGTTTACTTCTAAAACCATGTTTCTAAGAATTGTTATCCATTAAAAATAAGTTTATTAATAGTTTTACACAAATATAATTTTACCAAATGTATTGAAAAGAATTTTCTTTTTTTATTTAATAAATAAGGAATTTCCAAAGAAAACTCAATATGAATGTAAATTTTTTTGCCTTCTATTATAGGAAATTAATTACCCATCATCATTTATTTATTAAATTATTTTCAAGTTTATATTTATATTTATAAATATATTGTTTATATTATTTTCAAATTAAGGTTTTTTAAATATATTTTCGGTTTTAAAAAATATTTCAAAATTAAATCTATATTTTTCTCATGATTATTTTTAAAGATATTTTTATTTCATATACTAAATTAATAATTATTCTTACTCCAATGGGTATACGTAATAATAATGTTATAACCATTATTCTTATTTATGTTGTATGATTTTTTTGAAAAATTTTATAATTGAAATTAACAATCCTTGATGCAATTTTTTTGTTATTAAATTCTCCTCCATCTATTTACTCCCCTGTGATTGTTAAAAATTAAATTTTACATAAAAAATAATATTGTTACTGATCTATATGATTATTTTCTAAACCATATTCCATTATTACATATGGGGTTTATGTTGAATTTTCATTGATAAAAAATGGAAATGTTGATATATCTATATTCTTCCATCTATATAGATTTTTGAGAGGGAAAATTATTTAGGAATTAAATCAATTAATATATATATATGGATGGTATGGTCTTGTATGACAGGGGTTAGGTTTTGTTTAAACTAAAACCAGAATGAATCAGTAGTCACATGAGATGAATTAGTTAGCTAAATTAGATGGGGTTTTACCAAGTATATTTTAAACCATATAATGAATGGTCTATGGGGTAAATGTTCCATGTTCTTATGGAAACCCGACTCCCAATATTTAATAATTTCCTTCATTGATAATTTTGATACTATTATAATTATCTATGTGAGTTATTCCTATCAAATTATCTTTGGATGAATTTAATCCTCATATTAATGATTAAATAGAATGTCCATTAGTTAATTACCTTAGAATTTTGATTTCTCATTATCCAGATATTTATTTTTTGTGAATGTCTAGTTATACAACATTCAATAATTTTCTCTATTATTCATTCATGATAGATCCTATTTTAGATAAAACTTATTGATAAATTGAGATAAAGCTTATTTTTTGTCCATTCCCAAGTATTTCTTAACATTTACTATAAATTATATTTAATGATACACATGGTGAAAAAAATTATTTTTAAAAAAATGTATTATGTTTATTTCAAATTTAATATAAGGCCCTTATTTAAATATTGTTTTCCATGAATAATTAACATTTCTATCCTTTAGGTTGTGATTCATTTTATCTTATTCGAATATAATTGTTTCTTAAACAATATCTTGGATACTTGGTTCAACGTTTCCAAAATTAGTATTAGAGTAGGATCTGTAGAATCCTTGGGAAATAGATTTAGGAAAACATTGAATCTATAACATAAAAATTTAACATAAATTTAGGATAATTATATAAGAACATCGTAATGTTTGGTAATCTGAAATTATGTGGTTTTTGGAATTAAATTCATGTCTTGATACTACAATGGAACATGTTATGGAATAGAATTTCCTAGTGTTAATAGCCCTGTTTCACGACCCCCTCCCACCAAAGATGCCCCTCCTGAGCTGGAGATGGTGAAAGGCAGGTAATGACCCCCGAGTCCTACCTCCAGTAGGCCCCAGGGTGATGACTAGCACCAAGAGTATGAGTTTTCACAAATATGGGAGGCATTACCCTTTTTATTATTTAAGAGTAGGAAAATGGAAAAGTCAACCACAAAAAAAGGAAAAGAACGAGTGTATAAAACCAAACCATTCCCACATGCATGTTTAAATAGTTCTGAAACAATGTACAAGTAAAAGAAAGCTCAAAAGTACAATACCAAAAGAAACAACTGTATAACAACTGCAACAAGCCCAACTGTCCCGACTAGTAGGGTCCCGCATGGCCCTGGTAGTCCTCCTGGAATCCTCAATATAAATGTAGGGTGAGCAGACAAGTATACTCAATAGGGAAAACTAAAACTCTTGTGTACAGCTGTGGATACATCCTAATGTCCCGTGAGAAGAATAGATAAAACCAAGCTGGAAAATCTATCCACCCAACCTCACTAGCTACACTCACCAAAACATATTCACAACAGGAAGTAGTAGTATATAATAACAAGATTATTGGGTACCATGCACCATTTCATATTAGTTAGCTGCTCTTCCTAACGGCGAACGTCCTGACGCTGCCACACTCTCACCGCCTGCACACACCTGGGCCTCACAAACCACACATCCCACCCGCACACACCTGGGACTCACAACCACGTATCCCACCCACACACACCTGGGCCTCACAACCACGTATCCCTCCCGCACACACCTTGGCCTCACAACCACGTATCCCGCCCGCACACACCTGGGCCTCATCCCGAATATTCTTGGGAAATAGTAAATCCTGCCCGAAGAATCTTGGGCTAAAACCACCCCAATTGAAACCTACCTGAAGGGTCTTAGGTGTAAGGTCACGCCAAGCCATCATAGCCTAGGGAAGAAGGATAAAGAAGGAGCTAGTAACTATGGGAAAACACCCCTCCCATGAAATGGGAGTGTTCGACACTAAGTTCTCAACATGGGTGGGGTGCGTCAAAACACAAAGATACAAATATATATATATACAAAACACTCAACCCATCATATGGCTTTTAAACAGAGAAACTGAGCACGTGCCTCGACACTGCTACCATGGAGCATGCATACAACAATCAACACCAACCCCATTTAGGTTTTCACGTTTCAGCAGAATTACTTTATTTAGTTCCTTAACTACTGGAAAACTATCCACAACCAACCACATCGATCGTTCTTAAAACATATCCCTTCCATCCAAAAATCATGTTAGGAAAACACAAGCAGCACAACCAAGTCCTTCTTATTAACCAACTAACCCCATTTATTATTAATCCTGTTTCATTACCATGCCCCACCATTCATTAACTCTTCTGCTATTATTTATTATTTACAATCCATAGTTCGTTCACATTTCAGCACATCCCTGCAGACCCGCTGCCGACCACCATAACCACAATCACACCGATACCCGTACAATATTATCCCTTTAATACCACTTATCACAGCCCCACTTCCTGTCACCAACATAACATTCACACTAACCCACAACGAAGTCAACTGCAGCCCCGCTGCTCACCCGATCAACACCAACCCACAAAACACCCCCATCACATGCCACATATCCAAGACAACACCCACATGTTCATTATTCCATTTTTTTCAACTGGGGTGATCACACAAAGGTTACAGATTTTAATTATACAACTTTACGTGATTAACAAAATTCCACCTTCCACAAGGTTCCATTCACAGAGACGGTCTAGAAGATAGGGCAACATTTAATTGTGCATGAAAAGGCCCCCAACGATCGTGATTTTCAGTAGGTATAAGCCTATTCAATTCGCAACATAATATCACAAGATAATGATAAACATAACAAATTCCCCATTCCCCATTATTTAAACAATTATTATCTTTATTTATTGGTTCAACTGTATATCATGAAAAAAAGGATACCCACCACATATGATGCACAAATTAGAGAGACTAAGGTAAGATCGCTAACTCAACAGGTTCCGATGTCCTTCTATGAACATGACCACCACGATCACAAGGCTTCTCCCAGAACAACTGCTCCCACGAAGGACGTCGTGGCACCACCGAATCAACAACACAAGAAACTACTTCAACACGGAGATCACTTTCGGTAGCATGGAAGGAAAATGGGAGAAGTAGGATCGGAAAGAGAATACAAGAATAGAGGATTAACATACCGTTTTAGAGTTTTTTGTCAATGACTTCCGTTCCCGTCAATTATCATCAATCTACTCGGTTGGAAACTGTGAAGGGGAGTTCGAAGAAGAGGGAACGCAACAGGGTGTATGATTTTCTCCTCGCTGACACGATCCCACATTCACTAAAAGATCGACGATCAGAATCCGGATGAAGATGTTAGGAGGAAGGATTCTAGATCATCCGAGCATCTCCATGTGGAGAATAAGAGAGGACTGTAAATAACATGTGAACCTCTATTATAGAGTCAATGAAAGGGTAAAATAGTATGCGACATGTATTAATGAATACATGACGTGATCGTACAACTGTTACGTTGTTTGACTGGTCAACACATGGCTCGTCACACGATTTTTGTGCCTTTAATGATAATAATAACTTCAATTAAAAATAGGTGTTTAATTGACCCGTGACATTATTCATAAAATTGTATTCATCATTGGTCTTAAAATGACCGTCATAATTTCAGGGTTTCAACATCACAGATGGTTCGCCAATCTGATACTGTATGAGGGAGATACGTTGGATACAAGATCCCGTAATAATAATGATATTATTATTTTTGGGTGTTTCGTGGACCTGACCCACAAACCATAATTTAATATCCAACATTAGACTTGAATCAATCATATTAATTATAGGATCACATCGCCACTGACGAGAAGTCAATCGGATGTCGCACGCGGAAGTTATGATGGGTCGAAGATTTAATAATAATACTAAATCTTTTAATTTATGAGTATTTTGGGTACCTGATACGAAAACCCGAAAAAAACCTCCAATAATGGACTCATAATTTCCATCTCATAATCAGGGTCCTACTACCACTGACGGTTCATGAAACTGAGGCTGCACGAAGAAGTTGTGGATGAAACATGGTTTTCCCAACAAATATAATAATTACATTATTATATTGTTATTATTTTATTTAACCATTTTATATTCTTTTCCCATAAAAAATCCCACGCTCAAGATCTTTGTAGCGCATAAGAGTCCCATGATTGACTCCTTATATATATATATTCATTATCATCTTTTATTCATTATTATAATATATAATAATAACAACTTACTAATGAGGCTACTCATTCCCACGCCACCACCAAAACAAAATGGCGCCTCTCCTTTACTCTATGTCAACCACGCCCCACCCCTTATTGATCCCCTTTTTAATTTAACTTATTTATTCTATTGCATTATATTAAAAATCTTTATTTCATTTAAACCCTTTCTCTCTCCAATCTCACTTCAATGTCATTATTAATAAAATTAATATTAATGACACCCATAATTAATGTTATAATTTAATCACATTAAATTATATTACCATAATTATTCTCATATTAAACTGAAACCATTCCATGTGACTCAAAACATTTTCATTTAATTGAATTAAATGAAAAAACAAAAATTAATATAACATACATATTCAACCCCTTTTTAATAAATTTAATTTCATTAACCTCTCGCACATAGTTTTACGCCATCATTGATATTTATTGTTTTTCAATAATAATATAAATTCATCAAATTATTTTATTAAGTCATCACCGTAATTATTTTTAATAATGATAATATTTGCGCTCATTGCATTGACCGTGTTAAACCACCCCATTGAATATCTGAATTTGACAATGCCACGTCAATGTCGCATAACATCTGTCAATATAATTATTTAATTCTATTTATTTTTATTTCATTCTGATTAAATTGATACCACTTTTATTAAATTAAAACCATTCAATTTAATAAAACCAAAATATTTTTACACCACCATTATTACTACTATTTAACATAATAATAATAACGAACTCACCTTTAATTTTATTAACGCACCACCATGCTTCCACTACACACCTTCATTTATTTTTTTTACAATAAATACCATGAATCATTTCATTAATTTCTCATTATTATTTATATTATGAATAATATTAATAACATAAAAACCATTAATATTATTTAAATTTAATTTCAACAATTACTCAATTAATAATAAACCGCATGTTTCATTTATCAACGTCTAATGGGTCACACACCTTCCCACTTCACATCATTAATAATAATAACACCCATTAAATCATTTTATCATGATTATTCTCTTTTTATTTTAATTAATCACACAATTTATATCATCATAATTCTTATTTAACATATTTTTATGTTATCATCAGTATTAAAAAATTTTCATTATAATGCGCGTCGTGTTGACCACATCGACTTCAACAAAGGAATGGACCGGAGGGGTCTGGTCCATTAGATCATATAACTCTCAAAACATTCTCATCCTCGAGAATTAAAAACCAACCTAGAGGAAAGAATGGATCAGAACAACAACCCCTCATGATACCTCTCAAGGCTCTTTTCATAACAGGAAACAACCGAGAACCCTAATTATATGAGTTAGGAATTCCTTCTCCCATAGCGAGATATTATCCGCTTTAGGCCGCACTGACTCACCTGCATGGGTTTAATCGCATCCACATTAATGCATCTCGATTAGGAATTAGGACTTCTGAATTCCATATATTAGGATTTTCCAAACATACACAACCCCCAACACCTTAAAAAACAACAATAAAATGCCTGAACACATTTCTTGAGGAATTACTTCTCCCATGTCGAGATATTATCCGCTTTAGGAGGCACTAACTCACATGCACAGGTTTAATCACATCCACATTAATGTGTCTCGATTAGGGATCATGTGCTCCTCTCCCCACATGTTAGGACTCTTCACACACATTTAATGTAAAGAGGGAAAAAACATAGCATTAAAACTCACATAAACAAGGTCCATGCCCCAAGAAAGAGCAAAATAGAGTTCCAACAATAGTGTGTAATGCTGCCAAACAAAACATAAAGGAGAGAATTCAAGAAAACCCAAAAACATATCTATCGATCCCTGGTCCTTCTAGAGATGCCGCCTCTACTACATGCAACTATGCATGTCCATCTCATCTGCCTCTCTTTTGACATCCACCTCCTCAACCACGTCCCGGTTGGGATCCTTGAGGAACTACTTGAGGTTGACCACCACCGGCTCCATCTCCCCTTAGAGGGACTGGAGCCTGTTGCTGCTGGAAGGGTCTTTCCGGCAATTGGTGCTGCTGAGGTGGGTGCTGATCCAGCCCACCTCTATCGTATAGATCTTGGGTCGGGCACCGACTCTGAATGTGCCCAAAACCTCTATAAGAGAAACACTTCGGTCCTGGTCTTGTGAAAAAGGGATGAGGACCCGCTGATCTGAACTGTAACTGTTGGGGCATGCTCCCTACTGGCCTGAAACTGGAAGGTCCCATCGTAGGAGACCTGCTGCTGAATGCCTTCCCCTTCAACGAACCTGGCTCGATCCCATCACGTGGTGCACCTCCCTGCAAGTGCATCCTCTCTACAACCTCTGCCTTATTCTGTACTGCCATTTACGCTGGAAGGGTGTAGGGGGTGACAACATACTGGAGCGATGGACGAAGAGCCTCCTCCAAACTTCTCACCCAAGACTCCTCATCCGTAAAGAGATCCGGAGAAAAGCGCTGGAGATCCTTGAACATGATCCCCAACTCTCGTACTAACATACTCCCATGCTGAAGGGAGAGTAACTCCTGATGCTTCTCCACCTTGATCATGGAAGAAAGGAATTTCTCTCGAAATTTCTTCTCAACGTCATCCCATGAAACCTCTGCCTCTATCCTCTCTACGAGGTAGATCACCCACCACTGTCGCGTCGCACCTCTCAGCTGAATGACTGCTAGGGGATCCCAGTACTGCCTCGGAGCACGAATCAAGTTAAAAGCGATCCCTAGCTCCTCGGGACACCGCTCTGTCTCCGTATCTGAAGTACTACCCTCGTATTTCTTGATGGTTTTCCGCTAGAAAGAATGGAGAGTCTTCTGCCCCTGGATATATTCCTCCTCTCGGTCAATCCTCAACTGATCGACTTCCTGAATTTGCAGGGCCTCGGCCGTCGGAGCAACCCTGGGACGACGTCTAGGTGCCATAGCTGTACGATAAACAATGATCACCTAAGCCGAAGAAGTAAGTAAATTTCTCAGGGTTTCATTTTATCATTTTATTTCAATTTCATTCCATAACTCCCAAATAAAGTAAAAAAAATCATGATGATGCATGTACCTTCCCTAGGGTCTCTACCCTACAATCCATGTAGTATCACTTGGTCGTTCGGTAGGCTCAGAGTCCTTGCATCAGATCATGAGGGGCCCTAAAATCCCGTGTCCTAGCCGGTCTTCCCTAGAATATGTCACACACCAAGATTAACCAACACTGTTGGCCTACCATCTCATGAAATCCTCACTTTTCCAAACTCCAGACTCTATCTTATCTCTCAACCATCACCACTGATACCATTCTGTCACGAATCCCTCCCATGAAAGATGCCCCTCCTTAGCTGGAGATAGTGAAAGGGAGATAATGACCCCCAATTCCCACCTCCAGTATGCCCCTGGGTGGCGACTAGCACCAAGGGTATGAGTTTTCACAAATATGGGAGGCATTACCCTTTTTATTATTTAAGATCGGGAAATAGGACAAGTCAACCACCAAAAAGGAAAAGAACGATTTTATAAACCCTATCCATTCCCACATGCATGTTTAAATATTTCTGAAATAAGGTACAAGTAAAAGAAAGCTCAAAAGTACAATACCAAAAGAAACAAGTGTACGAAAACTGCAACAACTCCAACTATCCCGACTAGTAGGGTCCCGCACGACCCTGGTAGTCCTCCTGGAAACCTGAATGTAAACGTAGGGTGAGAATACAAGTATACGTAGTAGGGAAATATAAAGATCTTGTGCACAGGTGGGAAGATATCCTAATGTCCCGTGAGAACAACAGAAGAGACCTAGAAGGGAAATATATCCACCCAACCTCACTAGCCACACTCACCAAAAAATAACCAAAATAGGTAGTAGTATTATATAAGAACAATAGTATTGGGTTCCCCACACCATTTCATGTTAGTTATCTTCTCTTCCTAATGGAGAACGTCCTGACGCTGCTACACTCTCTCCGCCCGCACACACCTAGGCCTCACAAACCACACTTCCTGCCCGCACACACCTGGTCCTCACAACCACGTATCCCACCTGCACACACCTGGGCCACACAACCACGTATCCCACCCACACACACCTGGGCCACACAACCATGTATCCCGCTTGCACACACCTGGGCCTCATCCCAATGATTATTGGGAAACAGTATAACCTGCCTGAAGAGTCTTGGACTAAAACCACCCCAATCGAAACATACCTGTAGGGTCTTAGGTGTAAGGTCACCTCAAGCCAAAACAGCCTATGGATGAAGGAGCAGGAAAGAGCTAGTAACTATGGGAAACACCCTCTCCCATGAAATGGGAGTGTTCGACACTAAGTGCTCAAAATGGGTGGGGTGCGTCAAAACACAATGATATAGATATATATATATACACCAAACAATCAGCCCAACCTATGGCTTCTAAACAGAAAAACTGAGCACGTGCCTCGACACTGCTACCATAAAGCATGCATTAAACAAACAACCCCAAACCCATTTAGGTTTTCACGTTTTAGAAGAATTAGTTTATTTAGTTCCTTAACTATTGGTAATCTATCCAAAACCAACCACATCAATCATTCGTAAAACATATCCCTGCCATCCACAAATCAAATTAGGAAAACACAAGCAACACAACCAAGTCATTCTTATTAACCAACAAACCCCATTGATTATTAATCCCATTTCATTACCACTCCCCACCATTCAATAACTCTTCCAATTTTATTTATTATTTATAACCCATAGTTCATTCACATTTAAGCCCATCCCTACAGCCCCGCTGCCGACCACCATAACCACAATCACAGCGAAACACGTACATCATTATCCATTTAATACCACTTATCGTAGCACCGATGACT
Organism: Viscum album; assembly: GCA_963277665.1. Classification (NCBI taxonomy): domain Eukaryota; kingdom Viridiplantae; phylum Streptophyta; class Magnoliopsida; order Santalales; family Viscaceae; genus Viscum; species Viscum album. The sequence goes on from OY728128.1 coordinate 164,219,641, forward strand.
ATCACCAACTTAACATTCACACCAACCCCCAATCAAGTCAATCACAGCCCCACTGCTCACCCAATCCACAACAACCCACAAAACACCCCCATCACATGCCACATATCCAAGCCAACACCCACATGTTCATTATTCCATTCTGTTCAACCGGGGTGACCACACAAGGGTTCCATATTTTAATTAGACAACTTTATATGATTAACCAAATTCCACATTCCACAAGGTTCCATTCACAAAATGGTCTAGAAGATAGGGCAACATTTAATTGCACAAGAAAAGTCCCCCAAAGACCATGATTTTCAATAGGTATAAGCCTATTCAATTCACAACATAATATCACAGGATAAAGATAAAAATAACAACTTCCCATCCAAATTATTTAACCAGTTATTATCTTTATTTTTTAGTTCAACCATATATCACGAAAACTAAAATGATTCCCACCCCACATGATGCACAAATTAGAGAGACGAAGGTAAGATCCCTACCTCAACAGATTACGATGTCCTTCTACAAACACGACCACCACGATCACAAGGATTCTATGAGAACGACTTCACCCACCATGGACGTCGTGGAACCACCGAATCAAAAACACAATAAACCCCATCAACACGGAGATCACATGAAATAGCATGGAAGGAAAATGGGAGAAGTGGGTTCGGAAAGAGAATACAACAACAGAGGTTTAACATACCATTTTAGAGGTTTTCATCAAAGATCATCATTCCCATAAATTATTAACAGTCTTCTCGATTGGAAACTTTGGATGGGAGTTCGAAGAAGAGAGAACAGAACAAGGTGTACGAGGTTCTCCTCGCTGACACGATCCCGCATCACTGACGGATCGACGATCGGAGTTCGGATGAAGAAGTTTGGAGGAAGGATTCTAGATCATCTGTGAGCATCGCCATGTGGAAAATAATAGTGGACTATAAAAAACACGTCACCTCTCTTATATAGGCAATGAAATGGTAAAACAGTATGCGACATGTATTAATGAATACACGATGTGACCGTACGACTGTTACGCTGTTTGACTAGTCAACTCATGACACGTCACACGATTACCATGAGTTTAATGATAATAATAACTTCAATTAATAATTGGTGTTTAATTGACCTGAGACATGATTCATAAAAAGGTATTCATCATTGGGCATAAAATGACCATCATAATTTCACGGTTGCAACGTCACAGATGGTTCGCCAATCAGATACCGTATGAGGGAGACACGTTGGATACAAGATTCCGTAATAATAATGATATTATTATTATTGGGTGTTTTGTGGACCCGATCCACGAACCATAATTTAATATCCAACATTATACTTGAATCGATCGTATTAATTATAGGATCACATTTCCACTGGCGAGATGTCAATCGGACGCCGCACACGGAAGTTATGTCGGGTCAAATATTTAATAATAATATTAAATCTATTAATTTTTGAGTGTTTCGGGTACCCGATCTGAAAAAAAGAAAAATAAATCCAATATAGGACACATAATTTCAGTCTCGTTGTCAGGGTCCCACTTCCACTGACGGTTCATGAAACCGAGGCCGCACGAAGAAGTTTTAGATGAAACACGGTTTTCCTAACAAAAATAATAATTACATTATTATATTATTATTATTTTATTTAACCATTTTATATTCTTTTCCCCTAAAAAAACCCATGCTCAACCTCTTTGTAGTGCATAAACCTCCCATGATTGACTCGTTATATATATATATATATTCATTATCATCATTTAATCAATATTATATTATATAATAATAATAACATACTAATGAGACTACTCATTCCCACGCCACCACCAAAACAAAATGGCGCCTCTCCTGTACTCCATGTCAACCACGCCCCACCCCTTATTGACCTCCTTTTTAATTTAACTTATTTATTCTATTTCATTAAATTATAAATATTTATTTCATTTAAACCCTTTCACTATCCAATATCACTTCAATGCCATTATTAATAAAATTAATACTAACAACACCAATAATTAATGATCTAATATAATCCCATTAAATTATATTACCATAATTATTCTCATATTAAACTAAAACCATTCCATGAAACGTAATACCATATCATTTAATTGAATTAAATGAAAAAACAAAAATTAATATAACTTACATAGTTAACCCCTTTTTAATAAATTTAATTTCATTAACCTATCACACATAGTTTTACGCCATCATTGTTATTTATTGTTTTTCAATAATAATAATAATTTATCAACTTATTTTATTAACTAATAACCTATATTATTTATAATAATGATAATATTTATGCTCATCACATTGACCACGTTAAACCACCCTGTTGGATATCTGAATCTGAAAATGCAATGTCAATGTTGCATAACATCCGTCAATTTAATTATTTAATTATATTTATTTTTATTTCACACTGATTAAATAGAAACCAATTTTATTATATTAAAACCATTCAATTTAATAAACCCAACATATTTTTACACCACCATTGTTATTACTATTTAACATAATAATAATAAAGAACTCACCTTTGATTTTATTAACGCATCACCATGCTTCCACTGCGGATCTTCATTTATTTGTTTGCAATAAATACCATGACTCATTTCATTAATTTCTCATTATTATTTATATTATGAATAATATTAATAACACAACACCCATTATTATTATTTAAATTTAATTTCAACAATTACTCAATTAATAATAAACAGAAAGTTTCATTTATCAACGTCTAATGGGTCACACACCGTCAAACTTCACAACATTAATAATAATAACACCCATTAAATCATTTTATCATGATTATTAACTTTTTAGTTTAATTAATCACACTATTTATATCATCATCATTATTATTTAACATATTTTTATGTTATCATCAGTATTAAAAAAATTTCATTATAATGTGTGTCATGTTGACCACATCGATTTCAACAAAGGAATGGACCAGAGGGGTCTGGGCCCTTACACCCTAAAAATGTAGAATTTAACTTTATATGATCTTCACCTAGTACATGACAACATTCTTTACTTTTTAACTCATTTGGAACTCCCAAATGATATTATTTTTTTATTTCACATTTTCATTACAAACCATTAAAAAGGATTTAAATACATAATGAAAATGAATGGCATATGTTAAACCATAGAAAATGGAATGATATATGTGGAAATGAAATGGGTAAAGTAATTATGCATTTTTATTCTAGACATAAATTGTTACTTTATTTTACCAATTTTATTTGTTTTCCTTATTCATGAATTATCAATGGATTATTTTAACTATTATATGTATTTGTGAACTAATTATCCTAAAATTTATGCATACCCTAATAGGTTGATGAAATTACGATGGAATATAAGTTGAAATTCAATTACACCTTTTAATGTGTTTTATGTTGTAAGATTGGCACATGATTATAGATATTTTTGGAGAAAGTTATAGAAAGAATACTTTTATAGGAAAAACTATATGATGAATAAATGACTTAAATTTTATAGAAAAATGTTCAAATGTATTAATAACAATTAGGGTCCATATAATCATTAATAAAATTGTATTATTAATAATCAAATAAGTTAATCAAAAATTGAACAAATAATAAATAAATATAAATTGTGTTGAAAAAAATAGTAAAAATGAAATTTAATAATCAACCTTATTTCAAGGATGTCCATAATATTTTTGTGTACATTTTTGGAAATATATTAATAGTGTTTATAAAAAGTAAACCCATATTTAGCATGACAACCCTTCACATCTAGTAAGGTGGTGGGGCTTGAACCCATGACAATAAGAAGATATTTGTTTCAAGCCCATCACTAGACAACATGATGTCTAGGTTAATATGAAATTAATTTTAGTTCAAAAATTTGGTGAATAAATATTAATGATAGAATAATCATTTAACTTTTTTGTTGAGAGATTAATTTATTACTATATTGTTTTTGAAAAATATTTATAGATAGATGTAAAGACTAGTCTATTGGTCCATTAAAACTAAAATTTGGTCATATGGGCATAAAAATTTATTTTGGAGATTAATTTATTGAGATAAGATATCAATTGGAAATTGATAGAAGAGTAAACAATGCCTGTAATTATTATTATTAAATAATAATATATCATTTAAGTATATTTCTTTATATTCTTAAAATGTAAAAAAATTCCCAAAAATATAAAAATGATCTTGAAATAATAAATTTTTCTATCACTATAAATTTTTATGATATAAATGAAAATTTCACTCCTGTTATATTTTTGTTTCTTAGAAACTGAACATTAAATTGATAATTCACTTTTTTTGTCAAGATTAATTTGTTGATATATAGAAATATTTATTCCTTCCCTCCACGTATATATCCCCACATTCCCCTGATATTATCCTACTTAGAAACTTAGTGACATTTTTTCCCATATGTCCATTATATATCTCGTTGTCTCATATTAATAATTTTTTTCATTAACCATTTTTTGATATGGGATTATCAGAAATGGAAATTCAAATGTAAAACCACTCATTACCCTGATCATGTTAAAAATTTAAGGATACAAATTATGTTTTTTGGGGAGAAGGTTACACCAATAAATTTTAAAATTTCAACATCATATTTGTTAGTAGGTATGAATAACAACATAATGAATAGGATTAACTATAAAATCCCCTAAAATTATGATATATTTATTATTTTATATAAATTATATTATTTTTAATTATAAAATGAACATAATACTGAGTTTTATTATGTTTCAGCAATAACGTGTTTCTTTGACAACATGTGCTACAAACAAAGATTGAGTGTTAACGAATGATGTTAATATTGGTATTTAAGATGAAAATTATACCATTTATATCAAATATTTAATTATAAATTGGCAGTAAAAAATTATTATAATATACAGTTTAAGTTATTTATCACCAAGTATTTTGAAATTAATATAAAAAACAATTGAATATTATGGACATGTTTTTATAAAAGATCAATTATTATGAGCCAACGATTTCATATCATAATAAATTAAAATATTTACATTTAGTGGATTATGTAATATTAATTTAAATATTATATATTTATTTAATCATTTTTAATATCACCCAATATGTTATATAACCATAATCCAAAAAATAAAACTTTATGCATACATACTACGTAGTTTTAAAGGTTGTTTTGTCATAATTTAATGGATAACTTGTTATAAAGTTAAATTTTTAAACATTTATAAATTTATTTGAAAAAAATAATATTAATTTTATATATTTTAATATAAAAATTATCTAATTTTTATTTTTTTTAATTTTTCTGAAAGTAATATATTTTTTCCAATACTGAAATATACAAATTTATAATTGAAAAATGATTTTTATTATTAATAATTTATGATGTTATATTATTTATTAAATTTTAGTTTTGGGGAAAATAGTTAAATTAAATATATATTAATTAATTTTAGTAAATTATATCCTTTTGATTTCAAAACATTATGATTTTTTTAAAATTTTCACGTTTTAAAACCATCATTCTTGATGCATCTTCAGGATTAATTTAAAAATAATTTGGGCCAATTTTGTGGTTATAATTTGTAAAAATGGATTTAAAATTTTTAATGAGAATAATTTATAATTTAAAAATTTTGAACATAATTTTTTAACAATGTTTGGAGTAAAATAAATATAATTTCATTTTCACAATTATGATAAAAATGGGATTACCATTGGACTAAAAATAAAACTTATGGATCAAAATGACCATGAATCATGATCAAAAATTATTTAATGGAATCATTTAGAGAATTTAAATTATATTATATATCCATTAATAATATTAGAGCCATGTTATAGTGAAAAAGAGTTTTAGTACTACCCCCTTTTCAAAAAGTACAAGAGTGGAACACACCCATATTTTAAATGGCCACCTAAACTCCTCTCAGCATCAAACCATCCTATGGTATTTTCCCAATTAATTCCCAAAATTTTACCAAATATATCAAAACTAATCTTTTATCCTTATATTTTTCCATAAATCTATCTTATGAATCCATTAGTGAAAACATATGGAGGATACCCCAACAATCGGTAATATTCTTTGAAATGTGTTTATTTTACTTCCTCCCCCACATCTTTAATTTTTTCATATACCATAGTTATAGAATATATTCAGTATCTTAGATAAAATCATATAGCGTAATGTTATGGGTACAAAATAAAAATTCTCACACTTCATTCAAATGGTAAACGAAATCATCCATCGTGTGTATGGTGGGGCACTATCTTAGGAACTGACGCAATTGGATTTTCCATTTCCCCTTTTCAAGGTTGATAATATTGATTTATATATAATTTATATATGAAATTTATGATATTTATTAAGTAATTATTATTATGGAATTATTTTATCTCACATTCCTTATTTCATTCCATTTTTTTAAAATATGATATTATCGTTACTGTGAACGATGCAATGCCGCATCATGTAGCGATGTGATTCATTCAAAATTTACAAAGAATAAATTATTGACAATTTTAATAAAAATATTTGATATATATTAAATTTATATTATACACAAAGTACATTATATATATATTTCTCTTATTTCCGTTAATAGAACAAGATAATGGAAACTACTTTTATGTGTAAGTACTGTTTACTGTCTCCACGAATGGTGTATTTCATTAACAATATCAAAATATTAAGGATTACTCTAATTACATATTTATAATAAATATATGATACTTATATTTTTTTAATATTTTCATTATTATAAAATCATGATCATTGTATGTGGGAAAAAAATTAGTCAAAACATACTAAATAAACCAGGAAATTACAAGCAAAAGAAGAAAAAAATGAAATAATATTAATATAGTGGTGATAGTATGTTATTAAATGATAATATATGATAGAATAAATATCATTATATTTATGGTTCCCATTAATAGAATTCTAAAAACCATTATACCTAAGGGTATAGAGCGTTCAACCAAAAGGAATCATAATATAAGGGATTTCGTCACAATTTCATTTTACTAAGGCATGTTATAATGTTATTTGCATAGTTTTATTTATGTGGGGTATATAATTCCCTTTGACATGTAATATCATGATAATATCATATCAATTTTTATTTAATGATTCAATCTAAATTATTTCATTTATGGGGATATGAATTGAAATGTTACCAATTCGTAAAGAATTTGGTTGCCCAATTTATTTTCATTTGTCCATTTTAATTCATTGTTATCTTTAATTTTTATAATATTATTTTTTTCATGAATCTGAAATATATATTATCAAATTTCCAATTTTTTAATTTTTATATATATTGGATACACATAATTAGTTCATTGGTTTATTCTCACTTCATCGTTATGATATCAGAAAGAGATTACTCCATAATCCCAATTTACTCTGGTTTATTTAAAAAATAATTTCCATTGATGGATATTATATGATAATTGATTAGAAAAAATATAAATTTCATTCCCATAATGATTTTCATAATTATTATCATTTAATTGTACCATTATCCCACTCCGTTGGACATAACATATTTTAGAAAATGTTATTAAGATAACCAGACTTCATCTATCTATTTGGTAAAAACCTATTTTCATATACTACCATATTTTCTATTTTTTAAATGTTTTTTTACATTTTGAAAATTATATGTTAATATGATTTTCCCAATTTTACAATTTCTCAATTACATTAATAGAATCATATTTTTATTTTTCAAATAAGAAACTTTATAAAAATTACAATATAAAAGGATTGTTGCTTTTTCGCTATATGACATGTATAGATTTTCCGACCATCATTCATTTAAATATTAAATTTCATTTTTAGAATTATATTTTTACCAGAAATATTTTAATATCATTTTTAAATAAAAAAAATATTCAAAATATATAATGTTTTTTAAATATGATTTTAAAGAGGAAAATTATATTTTCTTCAAAAATTATTATAATGATATTTTTATTTTAACAAAGAAAGAAACCCTTATTCTAACACTAATGTGTATAAATAACATCAGTTCCATCGTTAATATGGATTAAGATTATTTTGACTATGGATTGTATTGAAATTCAATTCCTTGAATCATTTTCATGGTGATTGGCTTCTAGTTGAGTTATTCACCTTTATATGATCATTAATCACTAACGTTTTCTTGAATATAAATGTCATTTAATTTATATTTTATTATTTCGTAAACAATATTAAATTTTTACGTATGGTGTTATCACATAATGTGATTTTATTAAATATGTAAATATTGAAAAAAAATTATTCTTTAATCAATAACGATATTTGATAAGGTAGAAATTTTAGGAATTAAATTTATTATTTGATATATGGGTAATGGTTTGGATAATTATAACATGGGTAAGGGTCGATTTAATTTAATAACTTCAATGAATCAATATTTTAAAAAGATGGATCATTTTACAAATCATATAGGTTTTTTACAAATATGTTTTATACCATATTTTGAATGGTATTTATAGTAAAAGTTACATGTGTTTTTATCGAAAAGATGTCTAATATTTGGAAAATTAGTTCACTGAGAATTAAATTATGAATGTTATTATCCAAGATATATTTCCTATAAATTATCTATGTATAAATTTCATTTTTAGAGTATTCATTAAATGTAACGTGTCTCAGTTACTTACCATTCAATATTAGTTATCCAAAATATTAATGTGTTAGGTGTGTTCTGATATCTATAAATACATATTAAATTTTATAATTTTTTAATGTTATCTTCAACCATATTTAATCCGTACTAACAATTTCATCTCAAAATTATTTTGTTTAGTCTCCCAATATTCCATGTTTGTTATTATAACTGATAATCAAGTTACATCAGATTAAAAAATGTTATTTTCTAAAAAAATTATTTTTTCAATTTTTGTATTCCAAATTTAATATAAGACTCAACTATGTTTCTAGTTTAATAACACTACTAACCCGATTGGTTCATTTTGATGTATTTCATAGTTTTTTATTCGAATATAATGGTGCAAGGTACTGCTTCAAGTCTATTGGTATCTAGCTCACTATATTTGATATTTAATTATTAGTGAGAATACAAAATTCCAAAAAGTCCTTATATATTGATGGAGTAAAAACCATCATCATAAGTGTTTTAGAAATGTATAATGAAGGTAATAAAGTTGTTTTCAAAAATATTTGTCCAAAAAGTGTTGATGATATAAAATTTATAAGAAAGGGGAAATGAAAAAATGGGAACATGGTTACAGATGGTGAAGTAAAAAATTCGTGTAATCTAAGAATGATGATATAAAATTAGTTATCATATAAAATATTATGGAATATTCTTATTATAATATATTCAAGATAAAAATAGAGATAGTGTCTATGATATTCATAAGATGATAAGGAATGATATTGGTGTTGTGTTATTTGATAGAAATGTTTGATTAATAAATCGATGAAGATGAATGTGACAATTCATCAATCACAACATCAGGATCTAATGCATTATGATATTTTTTAGAGAATGTGTAAATAATAAATTTTTTTAGATATGTAATTCATTTCATTCATTGATTATTTTACCCACATTACACATATTATATATTTGGAAAATAAATTGAATCCCTTAAAAATGGTTAGGCATTTCAAGAGAGATAATAAAAAGGATATGGTTATTCTATGATGAAATTGTAAATAGATAACATAGGTATATGTACGAATGAAGAAATAATAATTTATATTGAAAATAATTTAATTTTTAATTAGTTTATTTCACTACACAGACCACATAATACTATTATTAATGAATGTAAGAATACTATTTTTCAGGATATTGCATATATCATGTTGATTGATGATGGTATTTCTCACTACATTGTACATAAGTGATGAGTAAAATAGTTTATATTTAGAAATAGTGTTTTATAAAGTCATATTATTATTTTATTCATTATAAAATATATCATAATTATTCTTCTATTTTGATACACTAAGGTGTTTTTGTGAGTCTGTACTTCTGTAAAATAAAAAGTGGAAATAATGGAAACTTTTTATCAAAGACGATCGTAGGAAATTTTCATCACTATAATATAAATGCTAGATTATATAGATGATAAAATAATTCTACAAGAATGATATTTGAATATATTTATGTAAAATTTCCTAATTAATATGATTAAGATCTTTCAAAATCTCGTGAAGAAAAGGAATGTGATAAATGTGACAGAGTGGATGTTGAGGAAAATCAAAATAATTACAATAGTAGTGATGCCAAGAAGAAGTAATAATCAGAGTAAATTTTATTTTTTTATGAGGAATATATTTTTAAATATTTTCATTATATGAGGAAATGGTTTTATGCAAAAAACATCAATACTGATCAATAATAAGAATTTAAATCTATAAAAACATCAATGTCTGATACATATATTTTATTGTAATCAAATTTTTATCCCAACAATGTTAAAGATGATTTTGGTCACCAATAGTGGATTTTTTATATGAATTAATAGTTCAATAAGGTTTAGAAGAATTATAATGGGGACACTATGCCGAGAAAAATAGAAAAAAATATTACTTATTCGATGTTTTTGTTCTAAAAAAGTATAATATATATTTTCATGTGATAAGAAAGAAATCTGTATTGGTTTTAAAAGGATACTCCCAAATTAAAGGTGTCTATTTTTATTATTCATTCTATTTGGTCGAAAAATTATTATCAATCTAAATATGTCTGGAATTTACTACATGATAAATTTATAAAATTGTTTAGATATATGTTAATTCACTATTTATCAATAGAAAACTTGGTGGAGATGTTTATGTTGAAAACAATTTGACTTTGTAATCTGAAAAATTTAGGGTTATGTGTGAAATTTGAAGAAATATTTTTATGGGTTAAATAATTATAACCGATATTAGTAATCCAAATTTGATACCTACATAAGGATGTTGAAATTTATAAATCAAAATCTTGGTTATACTATATACATAAAATTATACAAGGGAATTTATCTCATTTTAATTGTGTACATTGATAAGATTATATTTTCAATGAATTGTGAAATAACTTATTAAACGTTGGCTAAATAGAAGAATATTTTTTTGAAATATCTATTCTACAGGAAGTGAAATATGTTTTGGAATTAAAAATATCACAAAATTAATTTTATATTTTTCTATCTCATGGGAAGTATGATAAAGATCTTTTCAATAATTTTTGGATGGAAATTTTTAAACCTATTTCCGTAAAAATTTCATAGAGAAACATGTTGTCACAATATGGTGTATTAAAAGAAGTGGATTCTAATGTGTTTGGGAAGATTGTTAGAGTTTTGTTATATATTAATACTTAATTATGGAATATTGTGTTTGTTTTTACATCATCATTAGGATTCCATATAACTACAATGTAATCAAATCTGTTGGAAGGGAAATGAATTCATTGATTTATTAGTGGAATAAAAAATTTTAGTATGAAGAATGATAACTCAAGATTAATTGACTTGTTTGGTAACATAGATGATGATTGGGTAGGCTGTATGGATTATAGAAGGCATAGATCTGGTGTAATTTTTTTAATGTAAATTTGTGAGATTTTTTATAAGAAAAAAATTTAATAACACTTTTCATGAAAGGGGATGAACATGTTTCTACCATAGAATATGCAACAAAACTTATATGGGTAAAGATTAAATTAGATTTTTATATACTAGATGTTATGTTACCCTCATTCCGGGGATAATATAATAAAAATTTTATAAATATCAGTAGATATTATGTGTACTATTATCATTAAATATAGATTTATATCACATATCGTATCACAAAATTTCATACGAAGAGGACTGAAATCTAGTTGGAATATTTTCTACAGTGGAACATGTTGCTGACATTTTCATATAATCATTATAAAGGGAATAACTTTTTAATACCATTGTCAAACATGATCTTCTAACCTATTTCTCTACATGGATACTGTATTTTATTATATACAAACACACCCATTGTACTTGGATAGAGTTTTTAGGGGGGATAGAAATTATTTTTCATAAATCCATCCATCGGTCTGAAATAATCTATTTAAATATTTATTTATCTAGTGGGTGTTGAATAAAGGGGCAAGCTGCGAACTCAACAAGTGATTAAGAGAACATTTTAACAAGTTTTTTATGTGATTCTTGGGAACTAGTTTTTTCTAGAATGTCAAGGAAGTTGTTAATAGGTGAAAAGTATTATGTTCAAGTGTAATTCGTATGTCTCAACATGTGTACAACATGTATTTCTTATTAATTATTTATAACTCCTACAATGAGATCACTCACATAGGTTAAGCATTGTTGGTTATGGATACATAAATTATGTAAAAATCATTAGTGTATTATGTGTCTTGGTTTAAAAAAATCCAAAAGGTGATATTCTATTGTCTAAGTTGGATGGAATATGTTTTTTATATGCTGGAAGTAGTCGTCACCAAATGTTCTTGATTTTATTTTTATGAAAATAAATAATTTCAAATAGAATGTTACGATGATAAGAAGATGTTTTCTGAACTGAGAATATATTCCACTATTTTCATAAGAATGTCATGTCATTAATATTTCCATTAAGAAGAATTTTTTAAGGTGACATTGTTTTTCATGAACACATGTTTTCTAGAATATAGTTTTTCATATCACCGTGGGATGTTTCATAAAATTAAGAATTCTTTAATGATGTTTAATGCATAATAATAAAATTATTAACTTCATAAATTTTTTGAAAATGATATTTTTTCCAAAATATTGGATCCATTATTTTTGAATGATAGTGGGTGAAAAATATTTAGATGTACACACTGTCTTTTTGGGAAGTTAGGGGAAAATGATTCATTAAATTCAATGATGAAATATATATTCTAAAAATCATGAATTAGACATGAAAATTAAAGGAGATTGTGGAATAAAAAATTCATGGTGATGATTTTTTACATATTCTGTTCATCATTTCAAGATGCTTCTCAAAAGAATCAGTTCTCTGCAGAAAATGATTTTGAATTTGTAAAAGATATAGGTTTTGGAAAAGTTATGATCTAACGATTCTTTTAATGGGACATTAAATTTGGTGTTATGACCCATTAAATGAACAATTAGTTTTTAAGAGTGGATATAATGAAGTAACCATCTATATGGTACCTCCTAAATAGTTTTCTCACTGGTCCATTAGAGAATATTCTATCTCTAAACCATCATGCTAGTTTTGACACTGATCCATCAGATGTATGGTTTTCACCAGTAATATATTAAATAGTAAATTCCATTTTAGGCATAACATATGAATACCTAAGTAATATAAGATATATTAATGTTGTGGGGAGTGATAATAAAACTATAATGGTAAGACTAGAATGATTACTAGAGATTCAGATAGCAATGAATCAAAAGATTTACATATACTCGCCAATTTTATTTTGAAGAAAATGATGTAACCATTTTAAAAGATAAAATTTTATGATGTTTTTATTTTGGATGATGATCTATCGAATAGTAATTGACACTAATAATTCATTAGATGATGAATTCCATTGTTTTAAGGAATTATTGAAAGGATTAGTAATTTTTTCAATGATATTAGACATATTGATGTTTCTAAAATATTTTTTGAAGAGGTTAAAAATGTTGTAGATGTTATAATGATGTTTATGAAAAAGTAGTTTAAGTTGGGCTAAGACAATAGAATTTTAATTTTTTTTGATTTAATCAAAATGAAAAATATTTTTAGATTGGGATGTTTAACAGATTATAAAATAATTATTTATACACGTATGAATTTATTGTTAAATGAGGTTGAGAAACAATGTGTTATGGAGAGTTCAGAAATATTTGAGAATGGTCCATAAGATTTAATATGCATTCAAAATATGTAAAAAATAATTTCTAATGAAATTAAAATTTATATTCTAAAATTAGTTTGAGAAGGAAAAAATTGTATTTCCTTGCCTTTCAACATCTGAGGAACCTATATATAGAGGCCAAAGTAAATTTTACCATGAAACTATTGATATATAAGAGAAAGACAAAGAATTTGTGTTCTTGGGTTATAAATGAGAGAGGGTAGTTTATAGAAAACATTTCACGAAGAATATATACCACACTTGAGAATTCTTCATAGGGTATTGTATTTATGATTTATCAGATTATACCATGAAGATAGAATGAAGGATTTGTACTAAAGAAGGAAGAGGTAATGAGTTTTTTTTATTTTCTGTTGGGAAATCATTCTTGTTTTTTTATTAAATAATCAGACTAAAGAATTAGAGTGATTAAACAATTTGTTTTTTAGTCTGATGTACAATGATGTTAATCCTACTAGCTGCTAGGTATGAATGTGAAGAATTATTTTATAATGAATTTAAAATGATATGATATCGATGAATCATACTATCATTTCTAGAACCAACTTGTTAAATATACTATACATGTTTTAAAAAAATATTTACATTATTTTTTCTTGAATAATCACATGAGCTATTATATGGATCCTAGATCTAGACATTTATGTCATGAATAGTTATCCCTGATATGTATTCACATAGATAAAATTCAATAATGCTAATGAAGGGTGTCGTGAATCTAGTACATGTTTTAAATTTCCAAGATGAAGAAAACAATTAATGTGAAAGATAATTACATCATGAATGAATCATCATATAACTTTTCTCAACTATGTATAAAGCCCTATAGATATTGTGAATGGAATTTAATAAATTATTCATGGTTGATTAAAACCATCAAAAAACTAATATTTATCACTCACAACACCAAATTGTGTTCAATATGTGAAATTAAAATGATATCAATGAATACATACCAACTCACTTCCATAAAACCACTCATACAATGAGTCGATATTTTATATTTAATTAAATTTCCCTCCTAAATGTGTTAAACAATTTTCTATTTTCAAGTTTCTCTATGTTTTCATAATTTTTTGTAACATTTTATTTATTTATTTTCATACCATCGATGATTTGTACTATTTTTTATAGTTCCAACCCTCTTTATATTTGTAAATATAATTTTTATGTTGTGGGTTTCATATTTATTCATGTAAGATTATTGGTTTTAATTGCTTCCATTGAATATTTATCTTCCTTGAATAAAATATCTATTACATTGAATCTTTACAAGTCTATTACCAAAATCGCTATTTGTAGATATCTACCTAGGGATGAATAACAAGTGTAGTGATATCAAATCATAATATTAAACCCTAAATATTTTTTAGATTTTTTTTGGATATAAATTAGGATTGAAATCACTGACATTTCATCTAAATACATTATCTGAATCTTGGGGATTGCAAGAGGAGTACATAGTCCTAATAAGGATAAGTCAAAATAGGATGAATATCATTATTTTTTCCACATAATGTTTCATTCCACTTTCTCGTATACTGACAACCACCTCTAAACCATGAGTGGAATCCAATATAGGTTGTTCTAATTGGTGTGAAAAGTGTGAATTTATGTCCATGAATTTATTCAAAAGATAATATATATTACCAACACATGATATATTTAGTGATATCCTATACTAAAAAGTCATTTAAATTAATCCATTTAAATTATTTAATAAATTTGGAAAGAACTCAATTTTTTAGCTAAATCACACATGATTGATTGTATTTTAGGAATTTATCAAGGTTATAATCATTATGTAATACATACATTCATTCGCATCTCATTGGTTTGACACTATACTTCCACTTTTATATGATCCCTCAAAACATAGTTCGCTGGGAAAATAGATAAATTAATAACATGATATACACATGTGGAATTAATGACACCAAGAAGGTGCATAAAAATTGGGATCATTGTTGGGGATCCATCTCAATAACGAAAATCTCCAATTTGAATATAGGATATTCCAACATCCCATACCCTTACTGTTTCTTTTTAAGATATTTTTTCACATAGATTCAACGATTCATTCATCATTAGATACTGGTGAATGATCCATACCCACATGAAATTTTCACAATGAATTGATCATAATCATCCTCATTCTATCCTGATACAACCAAGAGACACATCTTCACATGAAAATTCTCAAACATGGGGAAGAACAATAACACCTATTCTCTAAATCCATAGAATGATCCATTCAAATCAATTAAATATGAGTGAGTAAACCCATTAAATTCATAGGAAATAATTATATTTTTTTAATTTTCATACATTATCAGTGTTGATCCAAGGATTATCTTTCCTCTAATACATGCATATACCATTTAAATAAAACATGGTGTAATCAATATTATATGGAATATGGGAAAGTTCAATGGACATTACGGTGGGTTTCTACAGGATCATTTTTTCATATTTCTTGATGTGTTTTATACCATTAGGAACCAAGGTGTTCTATTTATGGCATTCATCACATGTTTATCTAATTATTGGTATTGACATAGACAAATATAGGTTGAAAATTCATTCTTCTAAATAAATTACTACATGGGATGATCTTGATAAAAATTTTCTAGATAATTTTTTTGGAATATAGATACCAATAATATATGGAAATTGAGATTAAATTTTGATTATGATGATATCAAAATAGCATATGGGGAATGGGATAGATATAGAGAGTTAATAAAAATGGTCTAACAAGATGGAATTTAGATCTTTCTATAATCACAATCTGTTTACTATGTATTACATCCCATCTCTTTAACTATGATGGAAACATCCATTGTTAGTGATCTCATGATGGAAACTGTAGAGGTGTGCATAGATCCCCTTAATGAAATTTCAATAAATTTTATACTATGGAAAAAATGATCGTGGTCCCCTAATTTATGAGTTATACAATGTTGATTAAACCACTGTCCTTGTAGCCCAAATGGATGAACAAACTTGGAAACAAGAAAGTTTTTAGTTTCCCTAACCATAAGAACCACAAAATGAACCATTATTTAAATAAAATCATTCTAGATCTGTGTAGGCCCAAAATCAAATGGGATTTTTTCAGTAAAGAATAAAATATAAACAAATTCATGATTATAATAATTTTTTTTCCATTATTCAACCACAATAGTTCCATAACCATGTCTACCAATAGTGATTTTTTAATAACATAAATTTATCAATTAGGTTTACTATGACTAAAATAATGGTCTGGCACAACCATGAATCAAGGGAAACTTCTGTTACCACTATAGAACCGTTCTCCATGATTGAAACAATCAATAAAAAAAATATTCATCATAAGGGCTCAATAGTTTCAACTGTATGAACAATACCATCATCCTTATCATCCTATGTCATGACCCGTCCTCGGGGCCCGTGTCGTTACTACCTCAAGACCGCATTCCATAGGCCAGGGGCTGGCGACTATCACCAAAAGGGTAAATCCCAAAACAAGGGAAGGAATTTCCTTTATAAAGTAACGTACACAACCGAGTACGCAAGTGAAGTGAGCACTAAGTAAAACTGGGTATAGTATAAGTGATGAAAAAGTAAATGGGCCAGTATACAAACCCAACTGAAAGTATAGTTCAACTAAAAGGGAATGTACAACTGCAGTAATTAAACAACAACATTGAGTCATCCTCCGGAAGTCCCACCTGAAGGGTGGGTACAGATAGCCTTTTCAACCCCTCGGGACTAGTCGTATGATCCGAATACTTCCCTCCATGTAGTCCATCTCCGGGCACCGTCCAACTCGACAATCCTCCACCTCGATTAGTGTTGTCGTTCGTTTGCATCCGACATAATGTAGTGCGGGCATTTCCTATGCAGGGTGAGTATACGATACTCAGTAGGCACCCCGAGACACCCGAAGGTCTCTCAGAATCCATGAATGATAAACCACAAAGGAAAGATACGATCACGAAGTATCAAACAACCCTACTTAGGTATATTCCCATACAAATACCTAAGTCATATATTATAGTTCGCCTCCTGCTCCTGAGCCAAAGCACAACCCAGTCCACATATGAAAGCACAACCCAATCCACAAAGCAAAGCAAAACCCAATACACACATGAAGGAAAGTCAACCACATCAATGATAATGATTGAGAATCAAGACTCAAGACACATAGGTATGTGCTTCGTATGGAGATAGAGATGATCAGATGTAGTCACTGATTCATATAAGCTGTCAGACCCACATAGGATACAAGACCAACTAAGTTGTCGGACCCACAACAGATACAAGACCAGCTACTATACCAGACCCACATAGGATACAAGTACAAAGTCAAATAATGTCGGACCCACATAGGATAAAAGAACATTAGTCAATACTGTCGGCCCCCTAGAAGATTCATGTACGGTCGTCGTCGCTACCGAACCCTTTAAAGATCCAAGTATAGCTTTCCTCGCTACCGAACCCATGGAGGATCCAGGTACCGTCGTCCTCGTAGCCAAACCCACGGAGGATCCACGTACAGTCGTCCTCGCTGCCGAACCCACAGAGGATCAAGGTACAGTCGTCCTCACTGCCAAACCCACATAGGATCCACGTACAATCTTCCTCCCAACCGATCCCACGGAGGATCCACGTACAGTCATCATCGTCGCAGTCACATCCAGCTCTAGGGTTCCCACACACAGCATGATCGATTTCAGGAGGGTTTGGTTCTCTAGAAAGAGAGAGAGTCAATAAATCAACTGCCATGAATTCAAGAGTTGATGCACCAAAAATTTCCATTTTGTCAAAATAAACCCAACGTGACCGACGGTGCCTCAATCGGACGCTCGATCTGAGAGTTATTGGATTTTCCGTCCCAGGGGCCCGGTTGGTTTTTATGATAAAACCAACCCGACCATACTCTAGCTATGTCCAAACCTCATGAGTAGTAAGCCAAAAAAACCTTCTCACTAAGAGGAATTTAACATGGTCTATGACACGTGAATCGGACATCCGGAGCTCATGTTATAAGCGTTTCCGCTCCGAGGGCCCGGTTGGTTTCGTGTTCGAACCAACCCGGCCATACATAAAGTTCTCTGAAACCTTGTGTGTAAATTACATAAGCTATCTTCTCGATCCAAGGATCCCAACGGAACTGACGGTGCGTCGATCGGAGTTCTGTAGCCCAAGATGTGGGCAAATGACCAAAAGCAGTCCGAAATGTGGGGTCTGGCCCTGGTCCGACCCGGGCCGACCCCCTTGGGTCGGCCCAAACCGGGTGACCTGACCCAGGTCTGGGTCCCGCCTGGTAGGGCACAGCCCGTCCTAGCTGGGAGCAGCCCAGCCCGATCCGTGCGACCCGCCCCGGCCAGGCCGGATGGGGTGTGCTGGCTCGGCCAGCGGCCGAGCAGGGGGGGGGACGCAGTCCCCCTTCCCTTTTTACTCTGCAGACGCGGCGGGTGCCGCGACCTCCTCCAGATCCTGCGCAGCCAAGGGATCCGGCTGCCTGCCGCCACGGCTTTTGCAGCGGTGGTTCCTTTGGCCAGCTCGCCAGGGCACCGCCGCCTCTGGCCGCCAGGGATGTCCGCATGCCACTGTAGTCATTCCGGTGGTCCATTCTTGCTCCCTCATGCGCCTGTGGTCATCTCGGGACCTGGTCTTCACTGCGACAGCTTTCAAACGCTGTTACGGTCCCATTTCATCATCAACCAATGTTCCACGCATCACGAACAGAATAGCGGTGGGTTCTGACTTGTTCGTTGGTCCGCATCCACCGCGTTAGTGGTTCAAACAACTCCCAACAATTATACGTCACGCCAGGGGTATAATTCACAAAGAAAAATTAAACCAAACCCCCTACCTCAATCAGGAAGACGATCGTCAGCATCATGGTACATGACGTCGCGGAGAAGTGGATCATATGCATCGCCGGGGCGCGCCGAGGATGAAGCGGTTTGGTGGTGAATCGTCAATAACCGAGGAATCGACATTCTTTGTCAATCTTCGTCAGAGGCTGGTGTCATTGGCATTTCGTCAGAGCTTCCTCCAGTGGGTTCTCCAATCGTTTTCCCAAGAGTTGATTTATAAAAGAATTAATACATCCGTTGTGTTAATTAATATTTTTCATTAATAAGCCTAAATTAATGAACCTATAAAACAAACAAGTGTTGCGGTTACACAACCAAAGGGGCGAGTCATTAAATGGACCTCATTTATTGATCGTCGTTACGGTGCGATTTCCGCCAACTGTCACTCGATGGTGGATGAAAAGAATAAAATAACTTAGTGTTATATTATTATATAATTTTCGTTTTCTGAAAGTCTACAAACTTATTTTTTTATCCAACCCTTGTTGTTTGATGTTAATATTCTATTAAGAGAATCACGGCGCTGTGAATTCAGCGGTGCCATCCGATTTTAATTCCGAGCCCCGGTTCAAATGTTAGAAAAACTCGCTTGTTCGTTCATTGAACGTCTCCGAGATAATCTTCCAATATTGATTCTGGGCACACCGGGCCTCGGAATCAAGCGCCGTCAGAATATGCGTACTCTTAAAATTCCGAAGTATTTAGAAAAGTAAATAAATTTCCTTGAAATTTTTGGGACTTTTCATTACTCCCACCTCATGGATTTATGTTCCTGTAAAGCTAAAACATAAACTAAGGGAATAAATGGGGTTACTGAGCATGGATATGAGCATCCCGCTCCCATGTTCTCTCCTGGAGGTTCCCGTGTACATATCTCCTCAGCCGAGATACGTGAAAGACGTCATGAACCTGGTGCAACTGAGGTGGAAGGGCCAGGAGGTAAGCCAACTTGCCTACCCTATTGAGGACCATGAATGGTCTGATGAAGCACAGAGATAATTTGATGCCATAGCCAAATATCAGTAATCCACATCGAGGTAAGACCTGTATGAAAACGTGGTCGCCATCCTCGAACTCCAGTGGTCTCCAACTCCTATCAGCATATGACTTCGGTCTACTCTATGTAGTCCTCATCTACTCCTGGATCACCTACACCTTCTCCATCGTAGACCGAACCATCTCTGGTCCTACGAGTGCAGACTCCCCTTGGTCAGTCCAGCACATAGGTGATATGCATGGTCGGCCTTATAGTGGCTCGTAAGGTCCCATCCCGATGGTGGAGTGGTAGCTGTTATTGTACGAAAATTCCACCAAGGGTAGGTGATCCTCCCAGCTATGACCAAAGTCGAGGACATAGGAACGAAGAATGTCCTCGAGTGTCTGAATGGTCATATCCTTCTGGCCATCCGTCTGTGGGTGAAAGGTGGTGCTCAGGCGTAGCTGCGTCCCAAAAGCCTCATGTATCCCCTTCCAAAGCCTAGAATTAAAGCGAGAATCTCGATCGGAGATTATAGACGATGGAACACCTTGAAGACATATGATCTCCTGAACGTAGAGGCGTACCAAGCTCTCCAATGAGCCATGGTATATGATAGGTACGAATTGGGCCCACATGGTGAGTTGGTCTATGATCACCTAGAAGGAGTCATGTCCTCTGGAAGTACGTGGAAGCCCCATAACGAAATCCATGGGTATGTTGTCCCAGTTCTATGTTGGGATTTCCAAGGGTTGTACCAAGCTTGATGGTACCTGGGGCTCTGCCTTCACTTTCTGAAAACTAAGGCACCGAGAAATGATCTCTGCCACAACCTTCTTCATACACGGCCACCAGTACTATCGACTGAGGTCCTGGTACATCTTCACTACCCTAGGATGTACTGCTAGAGGGGAAGTGTGGAACTCCCTCAACACCTCCTTCTGTAGTGTAACTAGTACCATGGTACGTCACCGAAAGAGGATGGCGTGCTCTATGCCTTCAGAAAATATATCGGGTGCTAGCCCTGAGAACATCTGAGCACGTCGCGCCTCACATTCAATGTCCCCATGCTGTGCCCCTCTGACCCACTAAAGTAGTGGTGGGGTGACTGTGGGGTACTGAAGATAGGTTGCCCCATCTCTATCTACAAAGGATATATGCAAAGTGGATAACTGCTCAGTTGCCTCTCCAAGTAGCTGAATGCCTGATCTCCTGCTGAGAGCATCAGCCATAACATTCCCCTTCGCAGGAGTATAGACAATCTCAAAGTTATAATCCTCGAGGAACTCGAGCCATCGCCGTTGTCTCAGGTTCAGGTCCTTCTATGAGAAATAGCACCTGAGACTAAAGAGTTGGAGAGAAAAGCAAACCGTTCGCTCAACGAACAATGGGTGAGACTAGCCGATTTTAAATACTCATCTCCACCCTTCATCGTCTACGTTCCACCAAAGAGAATCTGAGATTTATCCTCTGTCGAAATGTGAAATATGCTCTCATCCCCTAGATGAACCACATTCTTTTCCTAATACAGTCAATCCTGACCTAAACAACACTATTTAATTCCATGGATGATGTCGTAAGGCCTCGATGCTACTACCAAGATATCCAACCATTACTCTCACCTCCAAGTGTCGAGTCACACTGTCAGAAGCATTGTGTGGTCACTAGGTCTCCTCCTGTATGTTTTTCAAAAGTGAGGATCAAGACAATAGTTTTAATCCAGAACCTCTTAGTATCAATCATACAAGTGGATATGAATGTAAACGTCACAATGATAAGTGTATTTTATTATTGCATCTCGTAGTACAAATACACAAGGCAAACACAACAACGACTACGTGGAAACTAAAACACCAAGAACAAAGGCCTCCATTCTTAGTACCGCTCTGGTCCACCTACTTCCGGACCTCCGAAATCGTTTGCTTTAGATTCCTAAAGCTTTTCTCTCCCACGTACCGACATTCCCTACAGTGGAGGTGGTCCTCCTAGTGGTGGTGGTGGTAGGGCCTCGAAACGTCATCCACCATCTACTGCTTGGCCAGCCCCTATGCCACGTCCTCCCACTCCCGGCAGACCACCACGGTTGAACCTTTTCCTGGGAGGTCCCTCTACTGCCTGCTACTCATCTGTAGGGAGGGTCGGGCAGTCTCGAGCCATGTGACTCTGTCCTCCGCAAGCATAGCACCGCCTGCTCCTCGTATGGATAGCTCTGTGTCGTGTGCTCTGCACAACCGAACTTGTATCCTGAGGTCTCCCACCTGAATGCATGGTCTTCTTGGACCCCTGCATCTGCTATCTACTGCCAGCTGCAGAGGACTCCACTACGTGCTTTCCTGTGGAGGGTCTCTATGCTGGTGTCTTCTCAGCAAGAAAACTCTCCACTAGAAGGGCTCTTTCCAGCACCCCCGCTTGCATCGGGATGTTGAGGGAGATCATAGAAGCCCTGATCCCATGAATATGTCCCTGCTCGAAGGTCCAGGCCTGGAAGATTGGGTCTCGTACCATTTCCATGGAGTACCGCAAGAGTTCGGTAAATCTTTCCGAGTACTGGGCTACTGACATGATACCCTAACACAGTTACAGTAACTCCTGGATGCGCACCGCACGAAGGATTGCTTGAACAAACTCCTAGCAGAAGAGGCTCTTGATGTCCGTCCATAGAAGACATGCCTCATCGTGCACCTGGAGCATCAGACTCCACCATCTACCTAGTGCTGCAAATAGAAGACTCACCACAATGATCACCATGAGGTCAGTTGGTGTCCCTACTAATCTGAAGACTCGGATGATAGTCTCCAGCAAATCCTTGGCTGCCTGAGGATCCCTCTATCTGCAGAACCTGGGCAGCCTCTTCCTCTAAAACTCATGCAACGTGCTCAGGCGGCATGCACTCTCCATGGCTGGGGATGGTAGCATCAGTGGCTAGGCGGGTAAAGTTACTGACGTTTCCTCGGCTATAAAGGGGCCCTACAATGAGGCCTCGTCGCTCGGTGGGCTGTCTTCTCATACAATGCTCAGAACCCTAGATGGCTGCCGTCATGGGGCCATCCTGAAAAGAAACAAGTGTTCCACAGTTAATACAGTATACCTGGTTAGCTGACAGAATGTAGTCACATAGAAAACTTTTAGAAGACCCATGCAATCAACGTTTTCATGCACTGAGTTGGAAATAAGAAGTTAGGGTCCTTGTGTATGGATACGTCGCCCGCCGTACCAACACTGGACTCCCTGTACTGATAACCACAATCATTACTCTAAACATTATTGCTCCATAGAGATAAAATTATCAGATTCTTGAGTTCTGTGGTAGAACCAACTCCTCTGATACCAATTTTTCACGACCCATCCTTGGGGCCCGTTCTGTGACTACCCCAATCCCGCCTTCTATAGGGCAGGGGATATCGACTAGCACCAAATGCGTAAATACCAAAAGAAGGGAAGACATTGCCTTTATGAAGTAACATATACAACAGAGTACGCAAGTGATGTGAGAACTAAGTAAAACTGGGTACAATATAAGTGATGAAAAAGTAAATGGGCCAGTATACAAACCCAACTGAAAGTACAGTACAACTGAAAGGGAAAGTACAACAAAATTAAGTAAACATCAACACTGAGTCGTCCTTCAGAAGTTCCACCTGAATGATAGGTACAGATATCCTCCTCAGCACCTCGGGTCCCGTCGTCTGCTCCGTATATGTCCCCCAATTAGTCAACCTCCGGGTACCTTCCCACAGCACAAGCCTCTTCCTCGATCAGTGTTGTCCGTCATCTATATCTAACACAATTTAGTGCGGGCATAGCTCGTCCAGGGGTGAGTATACGATACTCAGTAGGGACCACATGACCCCAAAGCTCTCTTAGAATCCACAATGGATAAACCACAAAGTAAAGATACAATAACGAAGTATCAGACAACCCTAATTAGGTATATGCCCATACATATACCTAAGTCATCAATTACAGTTCGGCTCTAGCTCCTGAGCCCAAGCACAACCCAGTCCCCATAGGAAATCACAACCCAATCCACATAGGAAAGCACAACCCAATCCACACAGGAATGTAAGTCAACCACATCAATGGTAATGATTGAGAATAAATACTCAGCTCACACAGGTGTACTCTTCGTATGGTGATACAGATGATCAGATGTAGTCACTGATTCAAATAAGTTGCGAACCCACATAGGATACAAGACCAGCTAAGTTGTTGGACCCACAAAGGCAACATGACCAGCTACTCTATCGGACCCACATAGGATACAAGTACAGAGTCAAATAATGCCGGAACCACATAGGATACAAGAACAGTAGTCATTTCCGTTGAACCCATTGAGGATTCCAGTACGTTCATCATCGTTGCCGATGCCATGGAGGATCCAAGTACAGTCGTCCTCCCTGCCGAACCCACGAAGGATCCAGTTACAGTCTTCCTCGCTGCCGAACCCACGGAAGATCCATGTATAGTCTTCCTCGCTACCGAAACCACGTAGGATCCACGTACATTCATCCTCACTGCCGAACCCACGAAGGTTCCACGTACAGTTTTCATCGTTGCAGTCGCAGCCAGTTCTAGGGTCCCGTACACAGCATGCTCAAATCCGGGAGGGTCCCCTCCTCGAGAAAGAGAGAGAGTTGATACATCAACTATCACGATGTCTAGAGTTGATGTACCACAATTCTTCTTCTCGTCAAAATAAACCCAATATGACAGACGGTGTGTCAATCAGACGCCCGGTCTGAGTGTTATTGGCTTTTCCATCCCAGGGGCCCGGTTGGTTTTATGCTAAAATCAACCCGACCGTACTCCAGTTGCGCCCAAAACTCAAGAGGGGTAAGACAAAATAAATTTATCACTAAGAGGAATTAAACAAGGTAAACAAAATATCAATCGGATTTCCGGAGCTAATGTTATAAGCGTTTCGGCTCCGAGGGCCCGGTTGGTTTCATTTTCGAACCAACTCGGCCATACCAAATGTTGTTTGATACTGTGATTGTAATATACCGAAATGACCGCCTAGATCCAAGAATCTCAACCCAACTGATGGTGTAGTGATCGGAGGTCAGTAGCACATGATTTGGGCGAAAGACCGAAAGAGGTACGATAAGGGGGCTCTGAGCCCAGCCCGACCCCGCCCAACCACCCTGGGTCGGCCCGAACTGGGTCCGGCCCAGTAAGGCGGGGCCCGGCCCGGCGGGGTTCAGCCCAGCCTTGTCCGCGCGACCCGCCCCAGCCCGGCTGGGTATCGTGCGCTGGCTCGGCCAGCGTCTGCGCTGGGGGGGACGCGATCCCCCCTCCCTTTTTGCTCCATGGACGCAATGGGCAGCACGTCCTCCTGCGGATCCCACACGGCCGCGGGATCCAGCTGCCTTCCATTGTGGCTTCAGTTGCAGTGGTTCCTACTGGTGGCGCGCCGGGGCACTACTTTGCCAGCAACCCATGCCACTGGAGCTGTCCACGGGCCACCAAAGTTGTTTCGGTGGTCTGTCCTTGCTCCCGCCTGTGCCTGCGGTCGTCTCGGGACTCGCTCTTCACTGCGACTACTTTCAAATGCCGTTGCGGTCCCGTTTCATGGTCGCCCAACATTTTGCGTATCAAGAACAGAATAGCGGTGGGTTCTGACTTATTCGTTGGTCCGCACCCACAACATTAGTGGTTAAAACAACTCCCAACAATTATACGACACACCGAGGGTATAATTCACAAAAAAAATAATTAAACCAAAACCCCTACATCAATCAGGAAGAAGATCATTGGCGTCGCGGTACACGACGTCGTGGAGAAGAGGATCGTTGGCATCATCGGGGCGCGCCGAGTAGGAAGCTGTTTAGGGGCGCATCGTCAATCTCCGAGGAACCGGCATTCTTCATCGTTCTTCGTCGGAGGTTGGTTTCACTGGCGTTTCGTCAGAGCTTCCTCCAGTGGGTTCTCCAATCGTTCACCCAAGAGTTGATAAATAAAAGAATAAATCCTCCAGTGGTGTTCATTAATATGGTTCATTAATGATCCTAAATTAATGAAGCTATTAAACACACGGGCATTGTTGTTACACAACCAAAGGGACAAGTCATTAAATGGACCTCATTTATTGATCGTCATTACACTGCGATTTCCACCAACTGTCGCTCGACGGTGGAAGAATTGAATAAAATAACATATAGTTATTTTATTATATAAAATTCATGTTATGAAATTCTACAAACTTATCTTTTTCTACTGACCATTGTGGGTTGAAGTTAAGCATCTCTTAAGCGAATCCTAGCACTTCGAATTCACTGGTGCCCTCGAAATTTAATTCCGAGAACCAGTTCAAATGTTATAAAAACACGCTCGTTTGTTCATTGACGTACATGAGCTAAACATAGAAAATTTATTCCAGGAACAATTGGCCTCAGAATCAAGTGTCGTCAGAAACTACGTACTCATAAAATTCCAATGTATATAGAAAACAAAATTTCCTTGAAATTTCTGGGTCTTTATATCCTCAGATATCTAAAGGGGAACAAACTCATAATTCAAACATGAACAAATTTATCAGGTTTTTTGATCAAAAGGAAAACTTGTTAATGACTACACATGACATGAAAATTGATAATCAAAGTTATAATCTCCAAAAAAATTAACATCAATTATTTAAAATATATCAAACTCTCATATATCAAATACTGGAGACACTACCCCATAATATAAATACACAAATATTATTGGAGTCTGATGTTATAATACATAGAAGTGGAAAAGAGTTATGTCTAGTCCACACTGTAAATGTGATGAGAAGATGACAAGGTTCCCCTAAAATGTGATACAATAACTGATAATTAAATAAAGAAGGCAATCTCCAATATAGAGAAAGACAAAATTTCAAAATGAGGAAAAGTAAATGATATGAATAATCCAATTCAGAGAGTTATTTATGCAGAAACACTAGGATAAATCCCTTTCATTTCTATATAGGATGCATGAAATGAAGATGGAATCACAATATATGTAAATTTTGGATGTCATTAAACATGTTTATATTAACATTATCATCAATAATTCCATTATCAATACACTAGTTTATAGAAATTTTTTATGGGGTTCCTCTAAGAAAATTTTAAATAGAATAATTTTGTGTTATATATTATATTTATGAAAGATATAATGTTTCGAAATGAAAAAACCACCAAATGTGAGAGACCATGAGAGTTTCATCATCACAAATAACATTATTATTTTTTATTTAATAATATATTTAGGAAATATCATTGATAGAAAGTGTCACAAGACTATGAGAATATATCAAATATTGGGACTCATGGAAGATAAGTTTGAAAAGGGAAGAAATATATCTTTTTAATAGATCAATATAGAACAATCATGGAATTCAAAAAGATTATTTCCTTACGTTCAATATGATTAACATTCATGTTAATTTTTTCATTCATGAGATTGAGAAAGAGGGTTATGTATCTATCATTTTATGATAACCATTTTTAAGGAATTTTAAATTATTAATCTATGCGAACCAAATTATAATTATTTATTAGCGATGAAAATATTGTTTTTTATCATCTAAATGAAACCACAAATATTGAATATTAACTTGGTTGTTAAAAAACATTTTTAGCTAAATACCATGATGATGTTACTGATCATTAATATGAGAGTGACACCTAATAACCTTGCAAAATGGATTGTTGTGACTATATGGAGTTTTAAATCACTGAAACAATTATGAGATACTCCATAATAGAGTTTTCACCCTCAATCAATAAGCCACAAAAATATAATCTATATCCTCTACTAATAACTATTTAATAATCATTCGTATGGACTAAAGACACACTTCATCTCATTATGAGATCATAAATTACTAATGAAAATTGTGATAAATTTTAAAATGTTTTTATGGGGAATAATAGTTCAATAGAAAAAATCAACACAAGTAATGTGTTGCATATTTGAAATTATTTAGGAATAACCTATATTAGATGATGATATCCTCTTCCATTCATTGTAGTGGCTATTTGAAACTACATTCCTAATATATTTTTTACTATAATTTAACAAAAAGATGATCTTGATCAACATCATCATTCATATATCTTCAGGTCCTAATTATGGGTCCATGTGGTCGACGTACACCCTTAGATATATGGTGATATTGTTTATTTCTCCCCAAAATATTCTTCCTATGTTATCTTGGATGGAATATGGAAATAATTTTTTTAATAATTTCAGTTAATATATTTTATAATATAATTTATAATTTATAGTTCATGATGAAATATATATGGTTGTTGTGTTTTATTATAGTTTTTCAAATAATATTTTTTTCATATGAACCACATAAGTTGCATTTGAGAGATTTTTTTTTTCATGTTTCTAACATGATTTAATCATTGGTTGATGAATAAAAATAAAGTATAGAAATTTACAAAATGTATAAAGTATAATGCCCCTTCTAGTAGAAGATTAATGGGAGATTAAATTTACCATTATGTATGGATGATTCATTAAATTTATACATTACATAGTCCTCGATGTTGCCATTATAAAAGTGTGTTGGGTAGAAGTAGTACCCTTACACAATAATGAAGTGTCTGTAATAAAGGTAGTTTTTCCTTTATCCTCAGGGGTACACATATGCAACCAATCATCATAAGGTTTTCCACTTTCATTACCTTTACAATATTGTGCTTCATAACGGTTTTACCCTCATGTAATGAGTTTTTATAATTTCAATCAATACTAGTACCCTTATGTGTAATTGTAATAGAGGTGCATAATGTTCCCTAAACATTACATTTACTGAGTGTATGAAAAATACATAATAACCTTATATAAAGGATTAGTAAAAGTTATTGATATAAAATAGGTAGTTTTATAATTGAAATACATTTATCGAGCTTACACAATGGTACTAAGATGCATAGCGATAATTGATACATTTATATTGGAAATTTGAAAACATTATTTATCCTTACACATAGAAATAACAAAAGTATAATAATATGATACCCTTAAGTAGAGTAAGAGAGATATGTAAGGGTAATAAAACATTTTTCAAGAATTTTTTAACATATTTAATTTTTTTATTTTTTATAAATTGATCAAAATTTATGTTACATAGTATGTTTTAAAAAATAATTTATAAGTATTTTATAATTCAATTATTTAATTATCCATTGTTTATAAAAAATTAAAAAGTTATGAAACAATTTTCTCCAATATTAATGGTTAATACATTAAAATACCATATTACATATTATACTAAAAATATTTTGATATTGACATAAATGGTTTTTTAAAAATTTATAACTGGTGATTTGTAATGTGTTTATGAATTATAAAATATGTGATAAGTAGGATATATAAAATCATTCATCATTAGATAATATATTTTAATTTTTTTATAATTTATGAAATATCATATAAATTACATTAAATATAATTTATTTGGGGGTCATATATAAATGAATAGAAAATTTTAAAATATTTAATAACTCTATATTTTATTATTTTTAGTATAATTATAAATAGTTCATTAATGAGTCATGTCTTGGAATGTAAATAAATTTTTGGTTTATTTTTCAAATTTCCATGTTATTATGATTTAGTAATATTTTATGAAATATTGTTATGGTGTATTATAATTTCATTGATAAGTTTCTTATTGAAAATATCATTAGATTTATGCTAGGTTTGATTCCATTAATTTATTTTTCATATTCCATTAACATATTGTGTAATTGATGTCATGAACATATGAATAGTGGTTGGGAATATTTTGAGAATATATGATTTTAGATTTCTCATCAATAAAATAATATATTTGACAACATATCCCTAGATAGGGGGAGTTGGGGTTAGAGAACCTACATTCATAGATGATAGTCTTATCATAGAAACCGAATGGGGTTTTATATCAAAAGATCTGAGCAAAATCACACAATGTTTTTCTTTCTCAAATAAATCTATCCCTTTCTATGAAACGTTTATTTAAATTTTATATGTGGAGCATTTCGATTTGTATGAATAAATTGATTGTTTCTACTGGGTGATGAAAATAGTCTTGTGGGTTTTGTAAATAGTGACACATTAATATTGTGTGATCACATTACCTTTTTAGTTGTAATATGGATTCAAAAAATAATTCATTAGAATCACACATACGAAAAAGGAAATAAAACAAGGAATGTTAAATAATAAAGTTGTTATAATAGTTTTAAATTTAATATGCATATTATGTATATAAAAATAATGAGACTAAACCCCACTAAAATATAAATTATGATATATGTTCTAGAAGAAAACAATCCATTTCCACGATCATCTAATCTAGTTTTCTCATTCCATATTAATGTTATAATGGATTATAATTTGATTGTTTATTTTAGGAGTTTGATTTTCATTACACTAGATAACAAGCCATAATGAATAATATAGGAAAGGAATGGAGTTGAGTGTAACCATTTGAAGGATTTGGATATATAATTATCCAAAAAACTATATAGGAGTCACAATAATTGTGACTGGGATGATTACATACCATAATAAATAATTATTGAGATGAATGACCTAGTTCTCCAACTGCATAGTGAAATATGGATCTTAGATCACTAAATTGATATTATAACAACATTTCTCCTTATTAAACACCTAAACATGATTTATTACATTAACTGATAGTTAATAAAAATCCATTGAAAGAGAGTTATAGTGTTTTTAGAAACAAAGAACATTACATGAATCCCTAAGACATAAAAATACTACATATTTACTAGCAACTTCTTTTAAAATGAAAACAATCTTCTTTTGTACATATCATTGTGTGGGATAATCTGAGGACAAACATAAGAAAACAATGGTCTACAAATCCCATTAAGGGGGTAAAAAAGGTATAACATGAAGAATACTACAAATGTTACAAAATAGGTATATCAGATGAGCACTAGAGAAACGTGAATATTAAGGCATGATATAGAATGATTATAATAACTTGGAAATGTTGCAGCTACATTTAACATGATATTTGAATCAAGCTCATTGCACATGGATGAAGAGTAACCTTCATTCCACTTGAATTAGTATCATTAAACCATAATTTCACGAGGATTCGGATGAGTAAACATGCATTGTAAATGTTGTATCATGATAATATTTTTACCCAATGCATTGGAGTTCTATCGGGGTATACCATTTATAAACATTTCATTTCATGCATAAGTGTGAAACATGGATCATTAATCAATGATTCATTAAACAATCTAATTTATTCCATGAATAAGAGATATGGAATACATAAAAATTTTTCCTCAATAAACAGGTACATGTGCATAAACTTGATTACAATTGATAGAGAAATGGGCGTGGTATTCACTTATATGATGATGTTTTCATAGACATGTTGGTGTGACTTCAATAGATAAATGAAACCAAATAGAAATAATAAAACATGTTGATGAGAGAGAAAGGGGTATATCATAATTTATAATTAATTGGAAGGTAATGGGGGAATGGAAAATAATATCCCAACATATGTAATGGAATTTATGTGCATAATATAAAATAATTGTGTGAATGTAAATGAGGAGAGGGAAATTTTGTACCGAATTTCGTCATGGTAATGGGTGTACATGGGAAGAATTAAAGAGATAGAAAGAGGTATATCATCATTCATAAATAAAGAGGACAATTTTGGGGAGGAGTGAAATTATACCCCATCATTTGTAACTGAAAAATAAAGTTTATAACAAAATAAATATATTTGGAACAAAATGGGAAAAAAAGAAATCCCTAACATGGAAGTGTGATCCCAAAGTATTGGTATAGGCTTGAAAGAGGAATATATGGAGCTTGGGGAGCCTTGAGATGATTATATAGAGAGAATGTAATAGTCCGGTCTAGAAACAGAGGTTTTGAGTGAATAAGAATGGGATATTGACTGTGTTTATATAAGAAAGGTTGAGGAATTCATTAATATTTAGGTTTTGGAAAATACACATTAATCTAATAAATAAAATGAATCATCCCATGGTTTTACCATGTTTTTTTTTCCAATTATAAGTGAAAAAATTATTTGATATGGACAAATAGCCTAACATTTTAAAATATTATTTTTTCATATATGTAGTTGAGTCAAACTCTCAAGGAAAATATTTTTGAAAGTTAAAATATTGTATAAGTCATTGAGGTTCCACTAAGGTACCATGAAAATAATCAAACATATCTAAAATAATATTATTTTAAAGGAAAAATATATATTGTCTAAACTCCATTTTTATAATATTTTATTACATCATTATTGGGTCATTATGATACTATAAAACACATTATATATTTAAACTGTATTTAATACTTTCTGAAAAATTTTTCTATCTTGTAAAATTATGAAAAATTTATTATTAGATAATTTCAACTTCCTGAATCCAAAAAATGATATTTGTTTTATCTAAATAATTTTCTAAATTTGGGTGTTTTTTACTTTTAAAATAAAAACATTCATTTATTGAAAATTCATGGGTTTTGAAAAAAATTGCATTCATACCATGAAAAAATTTCAATTGTAGAAATAATTTATACGATCATTTATATTTGATAAAACATTACATAGTAAGAATATTTTAATTAAAATTATTTCCTTAAAAAATCTATTAATACTTCATAATAGATTTCTTTATTGAATTGTAACAAAAACACTGTTTTTACATTTAAAATCATTTACCAAGTAACAATAATAAAATGAATGTATATTCTTTATATATAAAATAAATATCATGATCATAGTTTCAGGTTCTTGCTATATAACCCATTATAAACCCCACATAATACCTAAGGATTAGTTATTTGATGGTGACAGACTCTTCTGGAAATTCAGACAACATTTCTTAGGTGGTAATCTCTATTAACATCCACTTCTCCCACAGGTGGTTATGTTCAGGAATAATGTGTTGATGCTCAGCTTGGGCTTGGACAATCGTAAATCCGAAGGATGATACATCATATCTGAGTGACATCAAATGGGCTTCGTATGGTATAATTATACTGGATGACCCAATCACTTACCTTAACTTAATAAATTGGATTTTTTAAAACCCTATATTTATAATAATCATGTGATCATTGTTTAACAGCTATATTATCAACGATAATAGTTGTTACCATTATCTTAAAATACAAATACATTAAAAGAAGGAAGATCATATGTTTTATATAACAATTTTATATAATAAGACATTTATTTTGATCAAGAATAATTTCCATTAATAAAAGGTTGGGCCGTTACGTATATGATTTCATGGGTTATCAATTTTTATGGGATAAATTATAAAAACCATGTATGTATGTTGTAATTAAATTTCACTTTTATTTGTAGGAATGAGATAGTTTTATTCATTATAAAAATATTATGTAATATTAATAATTAAAAATAATTCTTTTTCAATTAACACTTTTATTATAAGGGTTTATTTAAAAGATAAATTTCAAAATTATTGATTCTAACGATGGAAAATTGAATAATTTTTTTAAAATAAGAATATCTATAATAATTTATGAGTAATTTTTAATTTTTTTAAAAACTGTTACTTATATTGAATAGTTTAAATTTTATATTTTTTTAAAAATGGAATTTTATTTAAATAAATTAAGTAATTTAAATTTCAGTTCTTGTTTGGAATATGATTTCAAGAATAATAACTATTATTAAATAATATTTAATAATATTTATTACTTTTCAATACTATTTTTATATTACTTTTTGTATGTTTTTTTTGTTTCAAACAAATGATGTTTCTAAAAACATTTTTAATGTTTATAATGATTCTATATTTTTTGTCAATTAAAAATTCCTAATGGGGAAGGATTTAAATGAACTTTATAAAATATAAATAAATAAATAATAATGAAACTTCAAGTAGTTTTTATTAATAGTCTTGGAGTAGAATCAAAATCAAATATGTCATGAAAAATACACCTTATGAAAACCCGATTTTTCATCACATATGTTGGTTTATGTAATAAATACAATTAATACACATTTGGAAATATAATTTTTTAAATTAGATTCCATTTTCTGAATTGAAATTTTCTATATTATCTTTTAATTTATAAAATTTATCAGTTTTTAATAAAGATTAAAAATTGTAAAAAAATATTGACCAAAATTATGGTGAAAATGATTTTACTAAGGGGTTAAACCAAATATAGATGGTTAAAATGTCCTAAAAATATTTCTAAAATATAAATTATTTTATTATTTATACCTTTTATTGTATATTTTTCAGTAATTATCTCTTTTGGATCCTTGTGATACGAAAATAACATGGGTAAACCTTGTTATTTTAAAATATTAAACGTGTCTCTCCTATGAGACATATAAAAGGATGTCGTCTATTTATATTAATAAAAGAAATATTTTCCTACACATTAAAAGAAAAAAATTCTTCATTATATCTATAAACATAACCTAGATTTCATAATGAGATCATATATCTAGCCTAATAATTTTTTTCTTGCTAACCATCAGACATTATCTGAAGAAGATTTTCGTTCTTAACTAAGAATTTTTTTTTATTTCCATTTACCCATATATTAAATATTATTATATTTTGATGATATAATTAATAAAATATCTCCCACAAAAATATTTTTTTTTAATAATGGAATAACAAAAATCCATCACCTATGACAATAAATGGGAAAAATGATAATTCATTTATATAACTGACTACCACTTATGACCTAATAAGTTTCAGTTTTCATCATTGCCCTTATGGATTGTTTTAGTTACTATTTTTGAGTGTAATTATAATATATTTATTGAATAATAATAATTATTTAGTTATTATTTCACATATAACATCATATTTTTCATTCACTGGGGGATGTGATAATGTCTTTCATTTATATGGAGGACAACCACCTCGAGAAGCGATGTGATACCTTTTTCACTGGCGCCTTACATGAAATGTAATAACAATAATGAAAATGAATATATGTTTTATATATAACATAATTATGATATTAGTGAAATGTTTATCATTATGTAAAAAATATATATATTTCAATTTTTTATGATTTTACAACTGAATAATGATCAGGTTGTTCATGCCTATGTGTGGACAACTACACCCATGACGTGATGTGATTATTTTTGCGTCACCATTGAACATTGATGATATATAAAATTATTTTTAACTAAATAATATTTAGTTTTTATATTAATATTATTATTGATAAATGAGAATAATAATTCTATCATTTTTATTGTAATGATAGTGGATTTATTTAATATTTCTCATCTGCACATATGACCTAGAGTTTCAATGATTTTAACCAAATTTATTTTTCATATCCATATTTATTTAATGTTTTTAAATTTATAATTTATGAGTAAATATGAAAAACCTATAAATATTATTATTATATAGATGATGGAATAATTACTTCGTTTACCTTATTCAACATACTGAGTCCTTTTTGACACAGAAGCCAAATACCCTCAAAATATCAAAATAGAAATTAAATTATTAAATAATATTTATTAAAAAGGTAAGATATTATATAAAATGATTATAATAATATATATGGTACATAATAAATTAAATAATTAATGAAATATTATTGTTCTAGAGGATAAATAAAATACAAGGCGACATAGACTAATTGTAATGTATTTCGTATCAATTTAATTTTATTCTTTTATATTTTATTTTATGAACCTATATTAAATTTTGAGGCTTATATGAAGACAAATTGAAATTTTATATCATTTATTTATATATTATCTTCATATTAAATGTAATTTAATCTCATTTGTTCATGTGCATTATGATTGAAATGTTTCCAATGTTGTAAGGGGATTTTCATTAAAAATTATCTGTAAATGATTTCTTTCTATCCCAATTTGTCTCTAATTTATATATTTTTTAAATTTATCTATGAATGTAATTATATTGACATGGGGGTTTTATAAATTAATTTTTTGAAATAATTTAAATTTTTTCAAAAAAAATATTATTTGTATGGAATGGATGACATTTTTTAGAAAAAAAGGGAATGTTCTATTTAAATAATAATGATTAAAAAGAATTTTAACACTACCACAACTATTATTTAATATTTAATTTCATTTACAACAAATCAAGAACTTTTCAAATAAAAATACCTTATATCAGATTTTTTGTATTTATTTTTTTGAAAAGAATGTTTATTTTGATATGAAAAAGGGATTTACAATCGATCATAAATGTATTTTGCACATGTTTAATGATAAGAAAGTGAATGAATAAATTTTTCATGTATTGAAATGTAACGAGGGAAATATTCATGTTAATGGGTCATACAGATATTTAAAATATGACTGGTGGCCATGACAGAAATATATGACCTCGTCATATGTTATATGATGGGTGTACCCTTATAGAACTCCAAGAAATACTAGAATATTTAATTTTTAAGGATGGTTCCTGGTTGTTAATATGATGGAATTGTTTTATATAACACTACATGGAAAGATAATTTTAATATCATACCATTAAAAGGTTTAAACTTAACCGTATGTTTAAATGATAAAGAATTTGATATTGAACATGTTGGTTCATCTAAACATTATCTATTTGGAATGGTTTTATTCAGATGAATCCAGGACAATGAAGTAGGATGGATCTAGGGGAAAATATCCATCCAAATTAGTGTTATATGATAGTCAGAATTGGAACAAAGTAGTTAGTTATAGTGATGGATCATTTGAAAAAAAAATTTAATGGTGGAGGTATCCAAGATAGAGAGAAGCTCGATCTTAAATAGAGGAGCATTCCCATGTTGTTTTATTTTATGACAAAATATCCTTTATATTATAGTGAAACATAAGATCTAGTTGTAGAGGAAAAATGGATCAATTCTCCCGATAAAATATTTGATGTCATGAGGTGTAGAGAACATCGTAAGGTGACACATGAAATCTATATTTCAGGTGATCAAGATGATCAATGATTCTATTTTTTGAATAATATTTGATAGAAATATAGACATTACTTGATATAATGGGACTCAATTAATATGTTTCTAATGGATAAATATTTACATTTGGGATATAGGCTACGTTTGGAGGATATATTTGTATAATTGAGGAATAACATTAATGATTATGTTCTTACATTTTATGTTGACATAACATGATTGTCCAGGTATGTGCCAAATTAAATTCAGTTTAGTAATAGTAAATTAATTTATTTTAATCAGGAATGGAACTATATTTACTAAGAGACATACAAAAATTATAATTTAAATATTATGATAAATTGGTTCCTTGGGATGATAACTTTGTGATGTGTATAACATGCAAGTAATTTTCTCATGATGAAAATAGTATGAAAATTTCAAGGTGTGGAGAAAAAAATGAATCCTACTAAGAAGTGAATAAAAGTTAATACATAATGTTACAAGTGTGGTAAACTACATTTAATGAATTGTTTGAGAGGTTCTGAAAATTGTATCTTGTGTGGTCTCTTTAGTCACATGGATCATGATTAAATAGAAAAGTGTCCCAAATTACAAAAGAATTGGATAACTAATAGCTATCTAATTGTGAGGTTTTTTGTTTCAATGATTTGTGTAATTATGAAAACATGTTACAATGTTAGTCTAAACTAGATAGAAATAATAATTATCAGAAACTAAAATGAGTAATAAATTTTATTTTTATAACTACAATTGATGAGGGAATATTGAATGAAATGGTGATAGGAATGATATTTTCGTATTTGAATTATACATGGGATATTTCTATCTCCAGATCTTATAATGCTTCAATTTATTAGAAAAATCGTTGTGAAATTGGAATATCATTGTGTTAAGAAATTAATACACTGATGGTGAAAACTCTACTGGGAAATATTAAATATTACAATATATAATGGAACCTCCATATTTGGATCTATGTGACTATATTACCAATAAATATTGTTTTACAACTGTTACTAGTGTTTGATATTATTTTCGATATGTATTTTATTTCAATTTATCATGAAATAAATTATTCAAATTCAATGAATGTTCTATTCAATGACTTCTCACCATTGATAACATACCATGAAGCTAAAAATTTGATTATATATGGGAGTAAAATTTATCTATCTCATATTCCTAAAATGAATGAAATATAAAAAATTAGTGATTTATAGTAGTTAATGTATACATGGATTGTTTTTTGAATGATTTTCCTGGTGTTATTTTTGATCGCGAGGTTGAATTTAATGTTCAATAAGTTATTAAAATTAAGCATACTTCATTGACACTTTATCGAATAGCTCAAGAAAAAAAAATATAATTTTAAAATAAATTACATTTGTTTTAAGTTAATGTTTTTGTTATACCTGTAAAATTACCATGGGGTTACCCTATTAAATTCTTTAAAATTACATATGGTTAAATTTGATATTTCATTTAGTATGCAAACATGAATATCATCATAGTTAAGAATAGGTATATGTTCTGTCATATAAATTCATTTTTGATCATCTACTTGTAGATTAGTTTTTATTGATGGTCAATGTATAATCCATTTACAATCATCATATGGTGAAGGAGGATGAAATTAATAATACACCATTTTAGACAATATACATGATTTATAAGTTTATGTTTATTTCCTTTAGGGGGGTATAATTATAAAGAAATATTTATGGACCATATGAATATTGTTTCCCTGATGTTAATGGATATGTTTGTGGCGGTGTTTATAGATTATATTTTGGTTTATTTGGAATGCATGGATGAAAAATAATGAAACATAATACTAATATTTCAAATATTAAAATGAAATAAAATATATGAGAAATTTAATATGTGTGAACTATGGTTGAAAAAATAATTATTTCATTCGACATATTGTTTCTAAATAGGGATTTAGAGTTTTCCCTTATAAAAATAATTTAATATTTGTAAGGAACCAAAAATATTATAGAGATACATAGTAACATTAGATTAGCTGGTTAATAGGAGTGGTTTAATAAAAACAAGTGCTTGTTAAGATATCCCATTTAATACAATATTATGAAAAGGAGTTAAATATGTTTTAAAAATAGAATGTGATGATTCTTTTAAATAAGTTGAAAATGTTTGGTTAATGGTTAGGATTTATCCATGCTTTATGAAATTACATAATTTTTCATATTTATTGATGCTTTATTTTAAGAACATTTTTATATCTTGATTCAAAATGATATGGTAATTTTTTATACATCATGTCAGTTTAAACCACATCAGTTAAATAGTGCTAAACATAATCTAGAATTAGTTATTAGGGTTTTAGATTTAATCATTTGGATGAATCATTTATATTGATTTTATAGTGAAATATATAGTGATCTTAAAAGTTTTAAGTTTATATTAACACATATATATTTTTAAATGTGAAAGGGAATATGGATGTAACTAATTGTGGATTATGGTTTTAAACTTCATTATCATATTTGAAAAGAAAAAAAAATTCAAATTCATTGAGTAGAAAAAATAATTCTATATTAATTAATATATATTTTCAATATTACATTTGGATAACGATTTGATAAATTT
The DNA here is from genome assembly GCA_963277665.1 of Viscum album. Taxonomy (NCBI): domain Eukaryota; kingdom Viridiplantae; phylum Streptophyta; class Magnoliopsida; order Santalales; family Viscaceae; genus Viscum; species Viscum album. The sequence goes on from OY728128.1 coordinate 164,259,958, forward strand.
AGGCCTATAATTATTTGATGTGGGGACATACTCGGTTTTGTTTTAGGTTTTAATGAATTTATATTCTTAGAATGATGTTTGATATCTCTAAATGAGTATCATGCTCTATAGGAAAAGGTAAAATATATTAGATTGATTATGTATCATATTTTTTATTTCAATATATAAGGTATTATCTAGTTTTCAAAAATATTATGTCTTCCTTTTGATTCCCAATTGATGATTGACTTGACAAGTGAAGCTCATATATCTCCATTTTATATACATCAATGCAGTAATAAGACTTATAGAGACCTTTATGAGTATTACTGTTTGGTTGTAAGGAGATGATATACCACTAAATTTATCATGGAATTGTTTTACATATCAGTAGGTTAATGAAGAAGAATAATTTCTAAGGGGATTTGTTCTACCATTTTCATCTTTGTATTGGAAATTAGAATATATTTAATTCATTTCATTGTGGGACTATAGAAGAACACTTTTGAGAACAATGTGACTTGGATAATTATTATTCGACTAACTAAATATTAACATTTCCTTCCAGTTAGGTAAATATTGTTGTTGGATCAACATTCTACACTATATCCAAAGGATATAGTTGGGTTATATGGATTTACACTCATTATTTTGCTATTTCCTAATCCTAGGATCACATCTAATTTTTAGAAAGGACTTCTGATTATTTTGGGTGCAGAATTATATTTCATTAGAGATTATAATCCACATTCTAAAGGATAGTTTAATAGATAAATTCAATAAATAGAAGATATGATTATTTATATTCAATTAATTATCAATCATCATAAGAGACATATATTTCCTTGGATTATTTTTCTTAAAAAAATTATTCTAGTAAGTAGATGGAACGTATTAGAAATTATATAGAAAGATGTTTTAGATGGATTTTATGGAATAATGTTGGATAATGGATGTTTATGAGGAAGAGTTGGTTTTCTAAATTTATCAAAAGGTTTGGTTTTTCAGAAATATAAAATTATGGATAAAAGATGGTATTAAATTTATGTAGATAATCAGAGAAATGATAATTCTTGTGATATAGGTGGAAATTTTCCCCTAATGTGTCACCCTATAAAAGTGTAATATATTTCTGTTAAAGAAATATTTATATCCATGAAATATTGAACCATACAAAATCCTAGATAGTTTTCTATTAGTTTCATACTATGTGTCTTATCCTATGAGTTTCTATTAGGAACACAACATTTTTCTTGTTTCAATGTTAAGGAAATAAGTTCCAGATTGAACTCATGTTTTGGGAAAGTTAGTAGTCAAATTGGAGAAGAATATATTTTTATAGTAATTATAAATTAATATTATTGATCATATAGATGTAGTGTTAAAAAATAATTTGATTTCCTAGGTTTTGATAATTTGAAAAAAAAATATAGTTAAAGAGGGAACATGAGAAAAAAATATTATATATGATATATAACCCCAATTGTATTATTAATGAATAAAATTGTTAGGTCACAATTTCTAAAATGGGGGAATAATATAAAATCACAGTTATTTAAATAATAAAAAAATTGCATTTTTATTTAAATGATTTAGATAGACATATATTTTCTTGAAATATTATCTAATTTTAAAATAAAAATCATATCATTTAAATGAGAATATTTTATTCTGAGTTTTTATTGAAAATATTAATTTCTGAATAAATTATTTTTAATTACCCATTATTTAAATAATCACATTATAATTAAAATTCTTGAAATTTTTAGAATTTTCAATAAATATTTATTTTCTAATGAATAATGAAGAAAATCCAATTTTTTAATAAATTTCATTTACTTCAGATGAAATAAGTAATTTAAAATCCACATTATATTTTAAAAATTGTTTCATGAAAATTTAGTATTTATTATTTCTATTTAATCCAAATAATTAATTTTTGACCTACATTATATTGGATGGTATTATATGATTGCTTTGATGTTTTAAGAAGTCTACTTTTAATAGATTAATAATGATCAAAATATTTCTTGATTTTTATAACTAAAAAACACTAATAAGGAATTATATTAATGAAATATATAGATTACATATAGAAAATATTAATTTAAATTAATAAATTAATTATTAATTGTCATAGAGATGCTTCAGGATGAAATCGATCGGCTAGAAGGGGTGCTTTAATATAACTAGGATGAAATAGTTTTATTACACATAGGAGACAAATGGTCCATTCTTAATCAATGCATGTCAGATGATGGAAGGGGCCTCAGAAGTAGATCCACTATATGATGGGTTAGGGAAGGTCATAAGAACAGTGGGTTCTTCCATGCTTGCTAGAAGGTGCGACTAAATTTGAAGGAGAACATTAGGCTAGAAGATGGTTCTTTCACCTATGATGTGAATATATCTTGAAGGAAGGTATTATGGAATAATGAAGTGCTACTTTTAGGGGATCGAGTAGAGACTACATGGGGGAATGATTTTCAATGTGAACAGGAGGTTTTCATTCAGAATATTTCCAGTAGTTAGGATGGAAAGAACAATGAGAGTTTGAAGTCTTTACAGTTGGGTGAGAAGGTGTGGGAAGTGGTTAGAAACATGTCTCCAGAGAGTTCTACGGGACCGGATGGTTTTCTAGGTGCATTTTTTGTGGAAACATGGTATATTTTAGGTCCTTTACTAATGGAGGTAGTTCATGACTTCTTTTGAGGAGGTGGCCTCAATAGGGAAACGTGTTCTTCTAGGGTGGTGCTTGTTCCAATGGCGAATGATCCAAATTTTATCAGCCAGTACAGACCAATATTTCCTTTCAATGCCTCCAATAATATTTTTCTAGTCTTATAGAATATAGGTTGAATAGGGTCACCCTTAGTATTATTTCCTTGGAACAACATGGGTTTATCAAAGGTAAATGGATCTAAGGGTCAGTGGGAGTGGCCCAAGAGCTGGTGGAAGATGTAAAAAACAATGTGGTGGGATCCATTTTTTTAATACATATGGATATGGATAAGGATTAAGATAGGATTGAAAGGAGTTTTTTTATTTGGGTAATAAGGAAGATTGAGTTCCATTAATGGATTTTTGATTTTTGTTTCCGTCGCTTTTCTTCACCATGGATCTATATTTCTATCCTTACAAAAGGAATTGGCTTCTTCAAGAATGTGAGGGCGGTGGGGCAAGGGGACCCTTGTTCCCCTCTGTGTTTATCATTGTTCAAGAGGCCCTATCTCAAAACTTGAATAGATGGTTGATGCACCCAGAGATTCTTCGCTTTTTATCCAAGGCTTTTGTGGGTAAAAATTCTGATATTATGTTTGTTGATGACTTCCTTATTTTTCTATATTTCATGAGATATTCATTGAACTATTTCATGTGTATTAGGGGAATTTATGGTAATATATGTTTCCAAAATGATAATTCAAGGATGTTAAATTGTATTATTTCTAATAAAATATCATGGAGAAGAGCTTAGAGCATCCAGGATATGTCACGACCCATCCCAGTGGGGCCCGCGTCCTGACTCCCCAAGCCCGCCTCCAATAGGCCAAGGGATGGTGACTAGCACCGAGTAGGCATATTACTACATTGGAGGCATTGCCTAAGAACCTGTACACATGCACACTTCTCTAAACCCAAAAATGATGAAATGTGAAATCCACTGGGGAACAAAAAATCAAGCATTCAACTAAACCCAATCAACAGAGTATGAAGAAAAGTAATGTACTGAATGTAAACTATGATAGAATACCAGACCACCAAAACAAGGGTCTGAAAACTGTAATGTCTGGCCTATAAACAAAATGAGTAATAGGGACTACTGATCATAGTTGAAGGAACGCCTCGGTCGGTAGAGAACTCAGAAAGCACGGTCATGTCCTAGCCCGCGCTAGACTCTGTAAAACAGCTGCTCATCTGCATAAGACACAAAACGTGCAGGAAAAGCCCGTACATGGGTGAGTATAACAATAATCATTAGAGTACCCCAAAAAACAAAAAGCAAGTAAAAAAGGAGAGGCACATTCATCCCAAGTCAATATATGTCTTATAAACGTATAATAGGAGATCACAATCCAGATATACTCAAATTCCAGACCCATAGTCCAGAGATAAGACACACAAACACATACCCCGCAAGGGATTTCAGTTCGATGATTTCCATGAATTACTTATTCTGGGAGAACACACTCCATGAGTCTGGTAGCACTGATGACGTCCATCTGAGAAGTACTGTTCATTTGGAAATGTCATGAGAGGTAGATACACTCACTATGAAAGACACACTCCAGAGTGGGAACATCATGGTAGATAGAAGCACTCATTATGGGATGCACACTATTGAGTGGGTAAGATCATGATACACATATGAGGATCACTACCAGGGCCACGGCGGATACCATGACTCATCCAGATTCACCAACATGGTGATTTACTAGCTAGGTAGAGGATCAATGCCTGATAGAGTTGGTCACGTCGATGCCTGACTCTATCTAGGGTCAGGAATGGATAGAGGATCTCACTTTGGGCCTCTCAGAGGGATGCTGACTTTGTCATACATTGTCCTACTGAAAGGATCATACTCCTGTAGGAGTAAATGATGACTGACCATCAGGGAAATGAGAAGAAGGTGCACTAACCCAATGAACGATGTCCAAGATACAATGAACAAGAGGACCACTCCATTTTTCAAAAAGTACACGGCGTGTAGAAATGTTACATGCCATATTGTCTGACCCCTAGTAATACCCACGTACAACGGACCATGTCCAAATGCTGGTCATGTATAAAAGTAAGTGCACGACGTGCAGTATGGTGTATATACCCTGTCTTAGGGAATGGGGTTGGCTCCGTGTATGCTCGCCATGTGCCCATACACATTGATCAACTTGTGTACTCCAACTCATGTAATCGGTACACAGGGAAACCCGCATTATTAGCCTCTCTTGGCCATGTGATCGAGTACACGATCATTTACTCAATCTCGTGTCTATGTAATCCCTGAATAAACGAGTAGTCTCACGTATCCACCTCTTCCATGCTCTACGCGCCGTGTTTTGAAGCCATGTAGATCATCCTGTGTCAGTGTACGTCCCATAATACACACTGAGCTTCTGGGAAATTTCATCATGTCGTGTGACTAGGGTCGCATTCCGTATGATTCCACTCCAACCCATGTAACCCTAGCCGCCACTTCCAGTATTACATGACATGTTCTTCGGTAGTACATGATGTGTATTCTAGAAATTTCAATAAACACGATCCTCTGCCGCCATGCCTCTGGTGGTGACCCATTCATTGATCTAGTGTTCTGAATGCCATGGAACTACAGATTATTGGTCACCCCGACACCATGAAGCTTCATCCAGTGTTTTCGGACCTCCGATCAGCTCCGAAAACATGTTTTTATCCTCTTGTGTGAGGAATAATCTAAGAACAATCTCTTTCGATCTGAGCCGATTTGTCCACTGACATGGATGTCGCTCCTCCATAGGGTCATTGTGGTGTCAGGTCTCCAGTTTGGGATCATTGCATTTCAAGACAGGTGTGTAAAGATTCATTGTTCTTCACCCCATGAAGAAGGCCAAGAACACGCGATGAGGAAAGGGGGAAAGAAAAGAATCTAGTAAAACAAACTGCGGAACGCACCTCCACCGTCATTCATCATGGCATTGATATGCTCCCATTATAAGGCTTAAACAGGGTAGAAATCAAAAACAAAAATATACATGGATTAATTCCCCATATTCATCCCAAATTAAATCTATCCCGAAAGAACGTATGAATCCATGGATCAACATATTCATGGCTGATTCAAATTTGTCATTTACATTCAAAAATGGGGAAAAAGTAATGAAATAACAACCCCTACTGTTAAGAATGGATCGATTGTGGATGAAAGGGTCATGTTGTTGTCATCATCGAGGTCCTTCAAATTCATTTGCGCATTGATTCTCAACATTGATCCATCATCGTTCATCGATGAGAGTCTTCTTCAATGCTCCATGGATTCTTGAGAGAATTTTCTCAATCGTTGCCAATGAGAAAAATTCGGTTATCCTAATAAAAGGGAAATGTATATGACATACCACCACATTGCGGCATTAATGAGTTAGCATTGTTGTTTTTGAGTCATTATGACATGACATTATTGACTAAAACAACTACCCCATTGCTACGCTGCAGGGAATATTTCAGAAAAGAAATAAAATAAACTTTGCGAATTTATATAATTTTATTTTACATAAAACGTCTGTAAATCAATTTTTTCCCTCCACCTGCACCGATGTAATTTAGGCTTGTTCAAAGGTAAATTCATTATCTTGGATGCAATGGTGCACTCAAATTTTATAATCCTAGAATCCATTTGGAAACTTCCACGGGTGCGCACATGTGCAGACTCACATAACATAAAAAATCTCAAACCACCATTCCATGCTCACTGGGCCTCGGAATGATGTGTCATCATCGGGACTAGTGTCGAAATAATTCCATATAATATTTAAAAAATAATAAAACATGGAAAATATAATACATTACATTATCCGAACCATGGGGTTCTACATCCATGAAAATCCAAAACTAATGCTACTCAAAACGATGTGGGTACTGGCCATGGATCTGGGCCTCCTGCTTCTATGTTCTCTCTTGAAGATTCATGTGTGGCCACCAGAAACACACCAAAATAATCAATCCCCCACAAAGGATCATCTCCTGTCGATCCTCAATCCCCCCCGTGTACTTTTCAAAGGTCACTCTATCCTCGATGTCCAGCTCGCCCCCGTCGATGATGTGTGATGGGTCATGCACGTACCTCCTCAAATGTGCCACATGGATGACATCATGTACCCAATGCAACTATGGCGGTGGGGCTAGGCAGTACCCCACCTCTCTAACTCTTCACAATATCTGGAAGGGTCCTATGATCCTCATAGATAGCTTGCCGCCTCGGCTAAATCTCCATAACCCTTGTCGAGGTGAGACCTGACGAAAGATGTGGTCTCCCTCTTCGAACTCCATAGGTGTCCATCGTCTGTCAGCATAAGACTTATGCAGGCTCTGTACAGTCTTAATCCACTCCTAGATAATCTGCACTTAATCAGTGATAGCTCACCCCAACTCAGGACCCATGACTGCTGACTCTCCGTGGTTGGTCCAACAAAGTGGTGACTGGCCGGGTCTCCCATACAAGGCCTCAAACGGTGCTATACCATTGGTGGAGTTATAGCTATTGTATTATGAAAACTCAATTAGTGGTAGGTGGTCCTCCCAACTGTGTCCAAACTCTAAGGCACATGCTCACAACATATCCTTCAGAACCTGAATGGTCCACTCCATTTGACCATCTGTCTGGGGATGAAACACAGTGCTCAAGCGCAGTTGAGTTCCAAAAACATCCAGTAATCTCTTCCACAATTGGGATGTAAAGCGGGCATCTCGGTCCGAGACTGTCATCAAAGGGACACCATATAACCGAACTATCTCATGCACATAGAGGAGTCCCAAGCTCTCTACGAAACATTGCTCTGTGATAGCTAGGAAGTGGGCCGACTTGGTGAATCGGTGAACAATAACCCCGACAGAATCATGCCCTATGGATGTCTCTGGTATTCTAGTCACAATGTCCATTGATATTCTATCACACTTCAACTCTGGAAACTTTAGGGGGTGAGCTAATCCCACTGGAACCTGGTGCTCAGCCTTCACCTGTTGGCATGTGTGGCATTGGGAAACGAACTCAACTACATCCTTATTCATGAATGACGACCATAAATATCATCAGGGATCCTGGTACATCATTGCTACTCCAAAATTTTCCACCAAATGAGATGTATTAATCTCCCTCAAGACCTCCTCCTGTAACACCACTGGTACAATAGTGCGTCCCCTAAAAGAAGTACTTGCCCCCCAGTACGTGAATATGCATCTAGAGCATGTCCTCTGGACAAATGAGAACATAAAGACACGTAGTTGACATCTCCTAAATGTTCCTCCCAAACCCGTTTTAATAGTGGAGGGGTGAAAACCACCGACTGTAGGTAATTTTTATCCTCTCGGTCCATAAAGGATAACTGCAACATAGCTAACTACTCTGTCACCTCACTCAACTGTTGTGAGCTCGACCTTCTGCTTAGAGTATCCACCAGCTTGTTCCACTTTCCAAGATTATAGATGATCTTGAAATCATATTATTTGAGGTACTATAGCCAACATGTCTGTCTTAGATTAATATCTTTCTGCGAAACGATGTACCTGAGGCTCTTGTGGTCAGAGTAGACGATAAACCGCTCACCCATAAGGTAGAGTCACCACATCATCAATGCGAAGACTACGAATACCAACTCGAGATCACGGGTCACATAGTTCAGATAATGTGGCCTAATATGGGGTGAAAAATATGAAATCACTACCTAACTATACATCAGGAAAGACCCATTCCCTGTCCCTGATGCATCGCAAAAAACAATGTACTGAACACCATCCTCCAGAAAACTCACTACGGGGGCGCTCATCAAACTCTATCTCAACTGCTAGAATGTCTTCTGGAATTTCTCCATCCATACGATGGGTTTCCCCTTCTTAGTCAAGGCTTTCATTGGTGCTGATATCTAGGAGAAGTTGGGAATGAATGTCCTGTAATATCCTTCCAACCCTAGGAATCTCCTACCCTCCGTCATGCTCCGAGTTGGCTTCCCTTCTAACACGACCTCCATTTTGGTGGGGTCTACATCCACTCCATCTACTAAGATGACATGTCCTAGATATTGGACCTCCTGAATCATGAACTACCACTTTGAGAGCATCCCATAAAGCTGGTGCTCCTGAAGTACGTCTAGAACCGTCCACATGTGTCTCACTCTCTACTCTTTCGATGCCGAGTACACATGGATGTCGTCGATGGAGACCACTACGAACCGCTCCATGTATGGATGGATGATCCAGTTCACCAGTCCCATGAACACTGCAGGGGAATTCGTCATGGCTAAATGCATCACCAATTACTCATATTGAACGTAGAGGCATCTGAAAACCATCAACGGTATACCCTCATATCGTACTTATAACTGGTGAAAATTTGATCAGAGGTCATCCTTTGAGAACCACCATACCCCTCTCAGCTAATTGAATAGGTCATCGATTCTCGGATGTGGGTACTTATTCTTCACTGTTACCCGGTTCAGGTGCCGGTAATCCACAAACAACCTCTGACTCTAGTCTACCTTTTTGGCAAACAAGACTGGGGCCGCCCAGGGTGAAACGTTGGGTCTCACGAAACCCTAGCTCTAAAAATCCTCCAACTACACCATCAACTCGTGTAGCTATGTGGGAGCCATCTGATATGATGATGAAAAAACCTATGACGTCCCACAGTGTAAGTCGATGCAGAAGTCGATTTCCCGGTGGGGAGGTAATCCTGGAACATCTTCGGGAAAGACGTCATCATACTCTTCCACTATTATTGGGAATTTAGAGCTCAAAAAATCTACTGCTCCGAGTGTATGGCTAGCCATCTCATGAGTGATTGGATGCACCCTCCTATGCAAATTCCCATTCTGCACTGCCTGGGTTTCCCTTTGTCCGAAAAAGGAAACCCTCGTTCCATCACGGTGGACACACCGCACACTTCACCGAAAATAGTCAATATAGGAATGGACCAAAGATAACCAAATGATACCACCAAGAGGTTCCAACTAATACTCTTGCCTCCAAGGGTAAGATCACACTTTCTGCAAAGGTTCTTGATCGTCAAGTCTCCTCCCATAGGTGTCTCCAATCATATGGATCGAGTCAACTATTCTATAGGAATCTCGAGGATTCGTTCAAGACATGTGTATATTAAGGAATGACTCACAACTATGTCTGTAACTATGGATGTTATGGTAGAAAAGACACATATTGTACATCGAATTATCCCTGGAGACTCTGAGTCATATGACTTGACCACATGCTGCTCTCCCCATCCATGTCCCCCAGCTCCCTAAGCCTGGTGGAGACCTCTTGGGGGTGGTGGTGAAAGTATGTCAAAGAATATGCCACCACTCGTAGCTCTACCTACCCTTTTTCCACGTCTTCCACCTGGTGGGTCTGTCAGCTCAACTCTCTGCCTCTATCTCGGTTGTCCATCCACATCTTCCTTGTCAGCAGCTCGATGGGTCAGACAATCCCTACAGAGATGTCCCCTACCCTTGCACACATAACATCGGTTCTCCCTAGGATGACTGGATCCATCCTGAGAGCCCTGGACCATCGATCCCATGTCCTGGGTCCTTCTTTGATTTCTCTCACGTCCTGATCCCTGCGTCCGACGTCAGCACCTAGCTGATGGGGTCTCTGCACCAGTCTGCCTACTGCTAACTGTCGTTGGTTGTCTCTGCTCTGCCAAGAAGCTCTTGATCACCAAGGCCAACTCGAGCACTCCATCATAAGTAGATATTCATAGAGGCATGAAACTAGCTTGTATGTCCCATCGTAGACCTCACTCAATGGTCCAAGCTCTTTAGTAATGATCCCTAACCATATCAATAAAGTACCGGGCGAGGTTGGTGGACTTCGATGAATAGTCAGCTACTGTCAAACTATCCTGGTGGATCTGAAGAAGCTCATGAGTGCATATGACTCTATGAATAACCGTAGAGAATTCCTACCTGAAAAGTGTATTGAACTCTATCCACGAAAGGGTCTCCTCATCGTGAGTCTGTGTGGTCAGACTCCACCATCATCCCACTGAACGCTGAAGAAGGCTCGCCCCTAGGATCACCATCTGGTCTGTAGGTGTTCTCACTAGACGGAAAACTCTAGTCACCACCTCAAGCTAGCCCTCAGTTGCCGGAGGGTCGGTATCACATCATAACCTGAGGGGTCTATATCTCTGAAACTCATGGAGTGCGCTCAGCCTACGCTCCTCGTCAGTCAGTACTACGGGTACCATGGACTGCTCCACTGGTGGTGGTATGGCAGGTGAACCACCTGGTGGCATAAATTGGGGAACTGGTCGCTGTATCGAATCCTCATCACTAAGTGGGTAATCCTCGTGATCGTGCTACATCATCCTAGTGGGTATGCATCACAGATCCATCTTGTAAGCCAAAATCGAATCACCAAGCTGGTGTGTGGATACGTTGGCTGCCACACCAACACTAGAGTCTTTGGCCCAAAAGACGAACTCAAAACACATAACACTATTTCCCCAACCCAATCTCACAGACTCTTGGTCCAAAGGTGGAACCGACAATCGTTGATACCACTCTGTCATGACCCATCCTAGTGGGTCCAACGTCATTACTCCCCAGGCCCGCCTCCAATAGGGTAGGGGATGGTGACTAGCACCAAGTAGGCATATTACTTCACGTGATGCATTAACTAAGAACATGTACACATGCACATATCTCCAATCCCATAAATGATAAAATCTAAAAACCAATAATGAACAAAAAATGCATGGATACAACTAAACCCATAAAACAGAGTACGATGGAAAGAAATGTATTGAACGTAACTAGGCCAAAATACATGCCCACAAAAACTAGAGTATGAAAAATTTAATGTTCGGCCTTTAAACACAACGAGGTACTGGGACTGCTACTCATAGACAAAGGAACGACTCGACTTATAGGGACTTCAGAAAGCACGGTCCTGTCTTGGTCCACCCAGGACTCAATAAAACGGCTGTTGTTATGTACAAGACATGACACGTGATGGAAAAGCACATGTATGGGTGAGTATAACAACACTCTTTAGAGGACCCCAAAAAGAACACATTTCATGTACATTATGTAATGGAACATTTAGATCAACACAATATATGTCTACTGAACATAAAATCGGAGATCACAATATAGATATAATCAAATCCTAGACCCGTAGTCTAGGGACATGTCACACAACTACATACCCCACTAGGGATTTCTGTTCGAATATTTCCACGTAGTACTCATTCCGGGACAACACACTATACGAGTCTGGTAGTTATGATGACTTCCTTACAAGAAGTATTGTTCGTCCGAAAATGTCATGAGAGTTGGATACACTCATTAAGGGAGACACACACCTGAGAGAGAAGATCATGGTTGATAAAATCACTCATTACAGGAGAAAAACTCTTGAGTGGGAAAGATTACGATACAGAGTTGTGGATCACTTCTAGGGCCATGGAGGATACCACAACTCATTTGTATTCACTAGCATGGTGATTCACCAGCTGGGTAGAGGTTCAAAACCCAGTAGAGCTGGTCCCGTCGAAGACTGACTCTACCTAGGGTCAGGAATCGATAGAGGATATCGCTCCGGCCTCTCGGAGGGATGCCGACTCTATCGCATAATGTCCTGCTGTAGGGATCATAGTCTTGTAGGAGGAAACAATGCCTGACCTTCAAGGTAAAGAGAAGAAGTAACACTAACCCAACGAATGATTACCAAGATACGATGAACAGGAGGACCATGCCATTTTTCAAAATGTAAACATTGTGTAGAGAATATACACACCGTGTTGTCTGACCCCGGGTACATCCCTCATACAACAGCCCATGTTGTAAGGCTGGTCATGTAGAAAAGTGAGTACACGCCATGTAGTACAGTGTACACACCATGTCATAGTGACTGGGGTTGGCTGCATGTATGTTGTCCATGTGCCCTCACATGACCATCAACCCGTGTATTCCAACCAGTGTAATCAGAACACGGGGTGACCCGCATTACTAGCCTCACCTTGCCATGTAATGGAGTAAACGGTCATGTACTCTATCCCATGTCTGTATACCCCCAGTATGCACGCCGAATCATGCGGTTCTACCTCTACCATGTTGTACATGCCATGTTTTGAAGTCGTGTAGATCATCCTGTGTCCGTGTACTTCCCAAAATACACACCGAGCTTCGGGGAAGGTTCAATGCGACATGTGACCAGGGTCACACGTCGTGTGATTCCTATCTTACCACAGAAACCCAATCCATCTCCACCAGTACTACACAACATGTTCTTCGTTAGTACATGCTGTGTATTCTAAAAATTTCCAGAAATGCGAATCTCTACTGTCGCACCTCCGGTGGTGCGACGTTCGTCAATCCGGTCATTTGGTCTCCATGGAACTTCCGGGTATTGGTTCCCCCGTTTCCATGAAGCTTCTTCTGGTATTTTTGGACCTCTGATTATCTCTGAAAACATGTTTTGATCCTCCTGCTTGAAGAACTCTTGAAGAATGACCTCTTTCGATCCGAGCCGATTCGTTGTCTGTCATGACTGTCACATTTCTATAGGGTCATTACGATGTCGGCTCTCTAGATTTTGATAGTTTCATTGTGATAGGGGTGCACAAAGATATGTTGTTCGTCACCCCATGATGAACATGAAGAACACATGAGGAGAAAAGTGGGAAAGAAAAGAATCTAGTAAATCAAATTGAGAAATGAATCTCCGTCGTCATTCTTCATGGAGTTGATCTCCTCCCCTTAGGAGGCCTAAATGGAGCCGAAATCAGCAACAATAATCAACATGGTTTAACTCCCCATATTCTTCCGAAATAAAATCCCTCCCTTAATAATGTACGAATCCACGGATCAACATGTTCATGGTCAATCCTCATTCATTGTAAAAATTCAAAAATGGGGAAAAAGAATGAAGAAACAACCCCTAAATTTATGAAAGGATCGATCGTTGATGAATGGGTTGTTCCTCCATAATCATCGATATCCTTTAACTTTATTGGCACAACAATTCTCAACTTCGGTCCATCGTCATTCATCACTGAGAGTATTCTCCAACGCTTCGTGGATCTCCAGAGATTTTTCACAATCGTTGCTAATGAGAAAAATTAGGTTATCCTAATAAAAGGGAAACATATTTGACATCCCACCATGCTGCGACATTAATGAGTCAGGTTAAATATTTCTGATTCATTATTACATGAAATTAAGGATTGAAACAATAGTCATGTCGCTGCGCTGGAGCGGATATTTCCAAAAAGAAATAAAATAAACTGTGTGAATTTAATTTATATTAATTTACAGATAACTTCGGAAAAACAAAATTTTCTCTCAACCCACACTGGTCAAAGTTAGGCTCATTATTAGGTAAATTCGTCATCCCAGACGCAACGGTTCCCTTAGATTTATTAATCTGAGAATTCGTTTGGAAACTTCCATGACCGTGCACAAGTTCTGACTCACTTAACCTAAAAAAATTCAAACCACCATTCCGGGGTCAATGGGCCTCAGAATGATGTGTCGTCTTCGAGCCCAGTCTTGAAATAAATCAATATAATATTTAAAAAAATACACAAAAAAAAAAGAAATTAAATGATATTCTGGGTTTTCAGAGAAAAATCATCCTATGATGTATCTACCCTCCCACTTTCTAATGGTCGGGTGAAAAAATTCTTCTTCGAGGGCATTCTTAATAAAATGTTTGGGACGATTTATAACTGAAAAAACTGGTTTCTGACATTTGGAGGTCGGGTGACATTGATCAATAGTGTGCTTTCCTCTATTCTGATGCATGTATTGTCAATCATTTCTCCTCCTAAGGGGACTTTTCCTAATATAGAGATGATTCTCAACAGATTTTTGTGGAATTCCAAGGACAATGGAAGGGCTCATTGGGCCTAGCGGGCTTCTTTGGTGATTCAAATTGAGGATGTATGGGTGGAACTTAAGGATTTAATATTATCTTTGCACACCATGCATGCCCGATTCGCTTGCTACATTCATGTGGGGAAATCGATGTGGGCCAAAACCTTGAGAATAAAATTTGGAATGTATTGGCAAGATTGGGACCATATGAAATTATCTCGGTTGGGGAAAACATTATTATCTCAGCTAAAGATTCTACATGACTAATCTCAGAGGATGGATGGATATGGGAATATTAATTTCTACAGAGATAAGTGGCTTGGAGAGAAGATGTTTTTCCAGGGCTGCCCAGTTTTGGAGATCTGGGTGAAAGAGCCATGCCTACATATTAGGTTCTTAGATGCCATTATTAAAATAATCAGAAGGATGTTTTCAAATAAATGGTTTTTTCTAACGAAGTAGGATGATTATGCATCATTGAGGCTCGATCAGGTTATTTTAACAGTCGGGGTTATCACAGTCTTATACCACAGTAGGGGAGCCGGGATGACTGGGGAGCTGGCATGTGGTGTATGGAGGTTCCCTCGAAGATGAATTTCCTACTATGGAGAGTGTGGAACTCGGACCTACCCACAGAAGAAAATATTCAGAGGAAAGGAAAACCACTTGCATCCCAGTGCTACTACTATGCATCTACTCAAACGGGGTTGATAATTTACATGTTCATCAGGGGTGAATGGGTATGTTGACTCTAGTCTACGCCCCATAGATGGGGTATGTACAAGGAAGAGTGATATTATTTTCAAATTTTTTTGAGGGATGGTTCTTGGGAGTGAAACAAAATTGGCTGGAAAACCGAATCTGCAACATCACTGTTATTTCATTTTCTTATTCCCTGTGGGAGTGAAGAAATACATTGAGATGTGGTGGCCAATATTTAGTATCTTTTATACTGGTGAAAATAAAGGGTCTTCTTTATAAATTGAATTCCTTGTTGAAAAAGGGGAGCTGAACTACATTGCGCTCTGTAACTCTGTTTTCAGAACAATCGAGCGTCTGAGGCTACAAGGGGGTAGAGTTAGATGGAACCCTATGGAAATTTGTTTGAAACTAAATTTTGAAGGTTCTTGAATTAATGTTCTGATGAGGGGAGGATAGATGTTGTGGGAAATAAATGGTTCTATGTTAGTAGCCTTTAGTAGCTATTACGGGGTAGGAGGCTTTATGGGTGAAGAGGGTTGGGTGTTGGTAGTGGGCATCGGGCTATGGAATAGGTTATCATTGTTTGTTTCAGAAGGGGAATCAAACTCAGAGGTATTTATTTGGGAAAATCAAGGAACACGTGAGGTTCCCTACTATTTGACTTACGACGTTTGGGGTTGTATCTGGGAAATGGGTAATGTTGGTGTGATTCGCCATATTCCTAGGGAGGCTAATTTTACTGTAGATGCTCTCTCTCAGTGGAGTATCATTAACTATTCCTTGGTTGTAATTATGGGAGTTGTTAATATGCCCCTAGAATTTATTAGTGTGATACAAGGGGATTAATTAGGGATTCATCATTTTAGGATTCCTTGAATTGTCTTGGTGGACTTTTTTTATTGGAAAAAAATAAATTTTTGATCGATGGGCTTATCAGGGTTTAAATAAAAAATATTAGTGGTAAATGAAAAAAAGATTTATATAATCTATTTCATTTAAATATGATAACATTATAATGTTTAATTATAGATAATAGTCTATTTTTTTAATCTTTTTACTTATAAGAAATTTTTGTTCTCATCTTTCTCTTAAAATATTACAATTGTGCCCCTTACATAACTTATAAAAACCGATCACTCACCTCCCCGATTATCACATGAAAACCCATTTTTCCTAGATAATATATATAAATATATTTATTGTAATTACATACCGTGAACCAATTTCCCATATTCTTATCATAAATACATCATATAAATTCTGTTGGTGCTAAGATAATGTGGAATCCTAAAGAAGATATATCATGCTTAACCAAGAATATTTATTTTATTTTTTCATCCATATACATCAAATATTATTGAATTTTAATTATATAAATAAAAAATATTTATACCATATATTTATATTTTATTATCATGATTAAATATCTTAAATTCATCTCCTCTTCCCTCAATTTTTCAATGAAATCACATTTTCTATGATTGGAGCAATAACTCCACTTCAACTGATGTAATCCATTTCTAATCATCTCTACTAATGTATTATTATAATTATGGATTTAAATTATATGTTTGTATTATTTATGTAACATATATATAATTATATAATTATTATATAACATATAAATTCTTAATTTCCATTCTATGGGTGATATAATCATGTCACTCTAATGTTAGATGGACTACCACCTAGCTAGTCAATGTGATGAGTTTTTTAAAATATTTACATACATGGTAATAAGAATTTATTTAATGAATATATGAAATATATATAAAATAATTAATATATTAAATAAATATTTATCATTTTGGAATGATAATGTATCATTTCCTTTCTCACATTTCCACTAAGAATTGATAATATCATTCATGTTTATGCCTGGACTACCGTCAACAAGAAGTGATGTGATATTAACACAGATGATATATATAAGTATGTTTTATTATATTATATTATTATATTATATTATTATCATTTATTATTTATTATATAATACATAATTTCTCCACATAAGGATTGTTTAAAAATGGAAATATAGCACATGCATATGTAAGATCTACCATATAAATGTTAATAACATAGTTTATTTTTCATCACCATCATTAATTAATGTTTTTAAAGTATATTATTTATATTTATTTTATAACTATGTCCTAATTATAATTTTTGAGATGATGTTATTCTGACATATTTGACTGTAGTGAACCTACCAATGTCATTTTTTGCACATAATTCGAACACTATTGATACTTCAGAAGTGGTCTATAATGAAATACTTATTGTGTTTAATATAGAATGATATAAAACATGGAATAATAAATTTGAAAAGGGTTATCAATATTTTTAAAATTTTACATATGTTAATTGTTTATGATTAAGAAAAAATTTGTTATGATTCAAACTAATGTCAAGGGAATTCATCTCAATTTTCATTCATTGAGTCATATTTTAGGTTTTTTAATAATGTTATTTTATTTTGTGTATGCACATTTACTTTTATAAGATATATAATTTTTTTTATTTTATCATGAATTTTAAATTAATTTTATTTTAATACATATTAGTCATGGGGCCACACACACTCCCACTAATAGTCTTTACAACATCACCTTGGGGACAAAATCCTACCCCATAACCCATAATGAAGAAATAATACACCTCAGGGGGATGTTGAATATCAATAACCAGTTATAAATCTATACAATTGGGGGATAATACCCTATATGAATCCATCATATCCATGACTACATGGGGTTGGGTGGGCGGTATCAAGAACCCAGAAAAATAATATACCCGAGGCCATAGCATTCCCAGAACCTCGTATTTCATACACATAAGCGGAATATCATAATGGAACACCATATAACAAAAATCGATGAAAAAATAAGTATTCGGAATCATTATATATAAAAAACTCAAGGGGGTAAATATTTGATCATGAATTAGTGTTGGTCCTCATTCTCCTACATTTTATATCCAACCCTGTTCCTGAGCCCTCATTCACACATCTATATGTATATTTATATATATGTAACTTGAAACCAAGGTCATACCTCACAGGAAACCCCATATAGAACATACATAGTGTATCTTACCTAAAAAACTCATATAACACATAGACAGACAGACAGACAGATAGAAAAACACACATAGACACACACACACACACATATTACACGAATCACATATAACAATGCCACATCATCTATAAATCCTCATGTTATACCTCAAATACACCCTTGGGTACATCCTATGTAGAACCTTATTATATAACACCCCAACTATAGATGCCCAATCCTTTCACATTTATATTATGTTTTCAAGTTATGGAGAAAACCCACTCCATAAAAGCATTGTCTGTTATCCTCATTGATTCTCATGTTCCACTATTACACCAATGATCAATGACACATTATCCCATAAAATAATCAAATTGTGTGGGACATAATACTATGTCATCAACTGAGGCTTCCTAAGACACATAATTGCATTTAATACCATCCTGGGATCCCCCATCTTCTTCCCATACCATAGGGAATAATACCTATCCTAATAGGGGACAAAATCCATTATAATTTCTAAGATCTTCTGTTGGTATCATCAGTTTTATAGGAAATACTATATCATTATGAAACTAGTGGGATAATAAAGTTCACATATCAATTTCTAGACATAAAGGATCATTCCTCTTGCAACCAAACAATCTATAAAAAACAACAGGATTTCCCTCCTTTGTACACAATATTTTAGAGGTGGAACACTTCCTCAACTCCAAAATAATGTATACAAATGGTTATGAGGAATCTATTTGGTCTACTATGACTAACTCAACTAATAATTATGATCCCATTACCACTTCTTAAGATGGGTAAATTAATGGCACAAATCATAATGTTTATTATGGATTACTCATGTAATTTCAATTATATCCCACTATCATCTCAATTAAATAATACATTTATAATAATTATATCAGACATCACAAATGTGGGCATCATAATAGTGTTCAATGGTATATTTTCAGTGTTAATACATCAATTTTATTCATATTTGTTGGGAAAAAGTTTTTTTACATTAATATTCAATCAGACATATGTAGTGATACAACATATACAATTCTCCATAAATATATGAAAAATACTTCATAGATGTTCATAGAAATACATACTCATATAGATTTATTCCCAATAATCAATGATCGACCAAAGTCAGACAATCCCACCAATTTTCTATCCAAGCTAATCAAATCTCCGATTTATTATTTATTGCCTAAATATTTAATATAATTATTCATAATTATTTATATTCATTACCTATTTACTTCTAAAAGAAATAATCATATAAAAACTAACCATTACATCTTGGTGCACCAAATGCAATATAAAATTCACATGAAATGTCCATTTAGTGCC
Organism: Viscum album; assembly: GCA_963277665.1. Lineage (NCBI taxonomy): Eukaryota > Viridiplantae > Streptophyta > Magnoliopsida > Santalales > Viscaceae > Viscum > Viscum album. Next base: position 164,279,612 of record OY728128.1, read on the forward strand.
CTTAAAACCATAAATATTTAAATCACTCTTAATAAGCACCAGATCAATACCAATAATTATAAATATTATAATTAAAATAAAATAAATTAGGGTAGGATTATACATCAATCAGATAGATTAATGATGTCATTTGTTCATCTTACCATGTAATCCTATAGTGATAATAAGTTAATTCTGGTACATTATGAGTTGATTCTACCATTAATTAATGAAATAATCCCAAATAGTTATACCAAAAATCCTAATAAAATCACAAGTGATGAATTGAATAGAAAAATGGGGAATGGGGGGACTCAGACTGACTAAAATAATTATTGAAGGAAATCAAGACTACTCCCCTAACCAAGGGGTATATATGAGAAGAAGAAGAAGAAGAGGTAATTCATGGATCAACCATGAGAGTATACATGAAGAGCGGGTAAATGGTTTTAAATTTTATTTGTGAAGAAATAATAAATTATGAATTTTATTTAAAAAGGGACATTTTCATGGGTTTTCCACACTATTCTCCTAGTTGTGCATTAATGTTTATGTTGACCTTCATTAAGACACACACATTCCATAGATTGGCTACAAAATTTAGAATAAATTATACATTAAATATACAAAACAATCAAAAAGAATTATCACATCACATTGTTTTACCATAATGGTCTCTAAAATTGTGTGTAAACCATGCACCTCAACCTAAGGTAAAATCCAATCAACACATTTTCCTTTTATTCACCACCCAATTGAACTTAACTTTGATAAATAGGATGATAAAATTTTTATATTTGATACTTTAAATAAAAGATATAATCCTTCAACTAACCATCAGAGACATATCATGGTTATCAATCCATATCAAACAAAACAAAGAGAGATTCTATAAATCTCAAAATTCTAATGTAAATTCAGATTTTAAAAAACACAACTACTATACAAATAATAATTAAAATTCACTATTAGTATCGCAACTAGTAAGAATGTGAGTCATTACAAAATTACATATATAGAGATTCTCAACCTTGATATGTATCAGTTGGAATCCCACCACTAATTTCGACCGAAAGTATTTATTAATTACTTCTGAAATCATGAAATTATATCATGGAACAATAAACAAGATTCTTAAATGAAACAACAAACACATTGGTACACTATTAACCATACCAGAGGCACCAAATCATTACCAAAACCAATTCTGAGAGGATACACCATGAAACCCATCATCATGGAAACACCCTAGGGTTATATCAAAATTCATCACCACGCTCATGTTTCTCTCCAGCATAAGGCATATGTAATCAATGCTAATCCCAAGGTATAGTACTCACAACACATAAAACTGCCTCAAAAAAAATAAAATATTGTTCTACTAACATTCATGATGTATTTTCCATTCCAATATCCCAATTTCTTTGAAAAAATACCTTTTAATTTTTGATGGAATAATTATCCTGAAAATGATTAGTCTCACCCACTTATGAGTTATCTTGTCAAATTATTTTTTTCCTAATTCCATAGTTGAATTATGGGAGCATTCAAATAAAATTATTTTTTTAATATAAAACATGATATTATTCTATGGTTGTATCTTCACCAAACGAAATAAATTATTGGACACCACAAATAAGTATATATTCCTCTCTTATCTAATGTACATACTTATCATATTATGTCTATGATATGATCTAAAAAATGAAGAGACTCCATTGAAAACCATATACAAATATCAAATTTGGTATTCACTAAGGAACTAGTCAATTCATGATCCATATTCACCAAATATTATGGATCTATCATGACCATCTAATGACCAGTCCTACAGATTCAAAATATGCAATTAATATGAGGGATAAACCCCTAAGAAAAATTTAATTCTCTCACAAAGGAATATCATCACCATCACCCCATTAAATATGAATAACAATCGGATTTTTTCAAATTCTATCCATCAAAATACATAATGGAATGACATAACCACTCCCATTTTAAAAGATTTATAATTATAAATAGTTTTTTTCACTCATTGATATACAATGTGGAACATTATTAAAATATACAAAAATTTTATTCTAGAATGTGTTTCTCAGCTTGTAATTTACAATGGTGTAATATCAATCATATGAAATCATATATAATTAAAATTGTTTTTATCATCATTAGAGTTCATCACAACTTTATTTTCAGTCCTCCTAATCCACACTAAACCTTCTTTGAAAACTCCTAACATTCTTTCCAAGGGCCAAAATTTTATTACCCATTGCACTATACTCTATATATTTTATGATGTGACCACTCACTAGAGAGATTCACATCCAATTATCTTCTAATAAAATCATCCACAATACCCAAAATAATATTGTCAAATCACATATGTCCTTGAACCTTCCAGGAGAATTCATTGATTAACAATAGAATGATCATTCCACATATCCATCACACACATTAAATCATCCATCAATTATTTCCTCAATCAAAAATTCAAAACCAATGTCTCAACCCCCCATGTTATATTCTTCCTATAAGAATATTCTCCATGTTTTTTCCAAATAACATTTTTTTATCATTAAAACCCCGCATGTTTATATTAACATAATAGTAGATCATATATGAAAATTATTTCTACCACGATTTTAATATCATCTAATTGAGGATCATGTTCCTTAACTACACAAGAAAATCCATTTCATGTACACATCACTTATTTTTAACCTCCCCGATGATTAATTCCCAAAAATCTAGTCATACCAATCATTCAATGGTTAACTACACAATCAACCACCACTTGGGGGTGAATAAAAAACTAATATATTCACTCCCTACCCATCACCGATATGTCCATTTAGTTTTATAATCAACAATATTATCATGTTCATCTCTTAAATTTAAAAAATCAAATATATTCCAAATTCAACCCCGTAGAACCTAACAATAATAAAAAAGAAATCATTGTACATTACATAATGAAATCCAAATGATTATCATTGAATTTCATTCACCATCACTATGGTATCCACACCCATTGTGAAAAATAAATGTGAAGGATTATAAAATATATTTTATTACACTTACCATGAAAAGCAGTAAAATAAAATCAACCATCCCATGATTTATATCACTAGACGAACATAACAGCTGTTGGAGACCTCTCTATTTGGATACACTTTTATACTATAACTCATTATATAATCAATCGGAGTGAGTATTAATTTTTATTCATAACACCAATCTCATAGGTATCATGATTCATGTCTTAATTAAACTGATCTCTCTTACCAATCCCTTAATATATGTATAATTTTTAACTACTCAAAAGTTAATGTCTCTTTTATATCTTTGATATACTAAGACACTTTATATACCTTAACAAAAATCATGGGGTATTCATGTATGTATGTCTACCATCACTTTATGAGTCACTTATCCTTTTTATAAACCCATCCTTAAAGGGATTATTAAGATCATGCTATATCTCATGAACAAGGTCACATCTGTGGTCATAAAATGACATCATCCTAACATGAAATATATTGAATAAACTATAGACACATTGTTTAGTTAAATAAAATTCAATAAAAAATATATATAGGAAAACATAATATATATAATTATCTTCAGATTATATAACCAATATTACATCAAAATATCTTATATGATGGTCCCCACAAAGGAATCCAATTACAATACATTCCCACTAGGGTCACTATATATCCCATGCATGGGGTAAAAATTTACATAAACTTCATGAACATCCCCACTCATTTCCACATAAACATCCATGAAGAGAAATAATATGGTTCAGTTGAGTATAATTCCATCAACATGTTATATGACAAAAAAATAGATACGATTTTTTGTACTCTATAAAGATCAAATTCCATTTTACCTGATACTAGACATTCAAAACAAAAAATATCTCATTGAATCTTATATTCCAAAAATATTTCATGCATATTGACCTATTTTTGAAGGGAAACGTGAAAATAGGCTAACAAAATAATAAATACAAACAAAATTACTATATAAATATCTAAATTATATTATTAAAACCAATAACAATAATCTCATGTCCGTAAAAAACTAGAATATGAAATGGGAAATGTTTTTTTATTCGACCATCTCATTGTCCAATATAATCTGAAATATGGAAATATTTCATATGGAAAATACCACATATAGATTGTCAATGAATAACAAAAACTTCTCCAAATTTTTAATCCCCCATATTCCCTTGAATGCATACCAGTATCAAGGCTAGTAGAATTATAGGCCCTTATGAACCCTACTCCAAATTTGAGGGTCATATGAATAGTGTCATGTGACTATGGTGTTATCTTGGGGACACTATACCCACATACGAGAGTTAAAAAACTCCAAAAATATCATACAGATATCTTTAAAATAATTACATTTTTGGAATATATTAATTCATCCAAATATAATTTTTATTAAAAATCATTATGTCAAAATTATCAACAAGTTACCCAATGGTTCAATAACATATAGAATATAATAAATAAAATATAAATATAAATTATGACGGTTGAAATCATTTATCCACACCTCATTGAAATATCCAAATATTATATCTAGATTGATAATCCATTACTATACCCATTCCCAATATAAACATGTGAAACTAATATTTATTCATGTATACAATTTCCACAATCACGTTAGAAGGATATAAGTAAAAGGAATTTATGATATATCAATAGTGTCCTTATCAAACCAATTAGTTAATATATACAAGAAGGAAATATAAATAATATAAAGTAATAAATTCAAATGAATAAAATTATAATCACCATTGATCATCATGTTATAAGTCCTCACAATGGATATACCATATGATTATTTTCAAATTATAGGGTGACCATAAGTTTATCGAAAAATTATAGAGAGGGAGCCAGGTATTACCTCATATCATGTAATGAATGTATTTTCAAGGTCTCATAAGTTCATTATTTATATGAATGTAAAACATTCTTATTTGGGGGAACCACTTTATAGAGAGAAATTATTTTAGAACCTCACACATACTGACCAAATAAACCCCCTAAAAAGACTCCAAATAATTAATGCACCAAGATAATTTGTGTCCCAAAATGAACCATTAATACATCCATCTTCATATAAGGTATCATCTTCTCCCTAGATATAAAATTTACACCACCTGAGTGGTCCATATATAATTACTAAAAAACAGAACATACTAATGTTCATGGATCACACGAAACCTCACAAATCATTGACATAATGGAAATCCCATCAAAGAACACCATAAGGCATACACCTGGAGGTTTACTCTCTCCAGGAATCTATCATGAAACATAAACCTGAGTGATGTATCCTCTAAAATGAACATATATTGAACCTTCATTACCTTGGGAACATATTATCTCCGTTTATTAAACCATAAATCACAAATGGATAACATGAAACATGGAAAAGATTTTTTTTTCTTACATACCATTTTAATTTCAAAGAATAAACCCCATAAATTTAACATTTTGTAAGTAATTGGATTTTCAATTCAATAATATTTTAGATATTTTTAAGAAAATGGATTAATTATGTATTATTATGTGTGATTACTATAATAAAACTCTTAATATGATTTTATTTCCATTAGGATTGACTATTTTTTATTGGTATATAATTTATTCAAGGTAAGAAATCATTAAAATTGGGTTTATTTAATTTTGATATTCCCTTGTTAATGGTGTATAATATGTCCATGGTTAACCAATCTTGGAAATATAATGGTCATTTGATTCAGTTTTAATAATGTTATATATTATTTTTAGGGTAATCTAGGAAATATTTAATAAAAATTCTTAAAATAAGTATCCACTGATGGCATTTTAGTGAAATTAGAAGTCACATAATGGTTAACTTGTATATATTATAATTCATCAGAGTGACCCCAAATAAAATGACGAGTACTACACTATATTAATGAGTTTCATGCGATTTTTAGTACCTCCAATCCAATTTATTATTCACTTAATATGATTAAAACCAAGGAATTTCATGATAAAAACACCATTTTAATTATACAACATGAATTTTAAATAATGTTTCTTACAAAATACATGCTTGTGAAACATAAGGTAGAAAATGTGAGTAGAGAAAAATTTTATGGACTTATAATAGTTGAAATGTAATGATTCATTAAAGGCCACTATGACATGGTGGTTCTATATAAAGATTAATATATGACACACAAATTTAAATGATGGTATGTATAGTGTGGTTATCGAAATGGTAATATATTTACATCAATAATTACAACTATGTAAAACTTTTATTGTGTAATTTTCATGGTTTAAAATGATTTCTATTTCAAGTAGTGATAAATAAATGGTAAAAACATATGAAATATGTTTACAATGTAGATGTTATTCTTGATATATTCATGTGAGAAGTCATGTGATGAAATTGATAATAATAAATTACCAGATTAGATAATAATTTAACTTTTAATTGGTCATGATCAGTAGTGGATTGTATAAAATCTCACATCCTAGAAACAAATTTTGATGTGGTATGGCTATGGTGGATTTATTTAAACTATTAAAATACGTTGGTTACTTTAATGAAATAGTTATTATATCATGTTTTTTTGTAAAAAAATTATATAAAAAATAATGTCCATATAAATTAAATTCAAGTGGAACACAATTATTAATATTAAAAATTCAAAAATAAGATTATGAAACCCATAAATATTGTTTCCTATTATTACGTGCATGAGCAAGGTTTCCCACATAAAAATAAAATTAACAACAAAATTGAATATTATCATACTTAATATATTCTTACATGGGGATTCCCCATGTTCTAATAATAGAATATTCCGATTTCATATCATATTTCATGAATTATGGATGTGATTAATGATATTTTAAATTCATATAAGTTATTACAAGTCCTTGATTGTCTTGAGAGAGAGGGATAGATGATTGTGACTGGAGTCTATTTAGTCATTGTAAGATTGATTTAATATGATGCTATGGAAGGCAAGACCTGCATACACCTTCCATATGAGTTTTTTTCATTGAAAATATCTTTTTTTCTTTCTCTATATAATATATATTTCATGAATAAAGACAGGGTTTTCCATCCTTGGAAACTAATTTTTTCTATCCATTTATATATCAAGGATCAATTTAATAATATAGAGTGGATTCTTCTCATAATTTTGATATCCTTGTTTAAGTATCACCTTTGAGTATAGTGAGTATAGTTAGGATTAATCTTTTGATGGACATATTTATTCTGAATAATATTTATAGTATTATTTGAATTCCCAATAATATCTTATTATGGTGTTTAGGAAGTATTTTGTTATTCACACACATGTCATTAAGTGAAAATTGATGAATATATATGTATATATATAATAATCGTATACACGAAATAAAGGATATTTCTAAATGTCAACAATAGTCTACATATGATTTCTTTATAAATATCTATCACAATCCTTTATAATGAAAAACAACCAACGCTTTTAAAATCACAAAAAATATTTACTTTTAATATATTTATTTTATCTTATGATTAAATTTAACAAAAAATATCAAAAATACATAACTTATTTCTCAATATAATAATATAAAATCAAGTGGAAGTACACCAAATTATCTTACAACCACATCAACAAAAAACTAAATGTATACTATTTTCCATTACATAAAGGATCCATATATTATAGAGGTTTCACATAAAAAAACTATCATTAATATACCTATGGCCGTAACTCACACATAATCTTATTAAATAATCACTAATGGTATCCAACAATGGATCCATATATATATAACACTTGAATATATATATATATGATTTTTATTTCATATAGATTAGGAAATCCCCTTATGAAAAGTAATTTTTACCACACATATACTCAAGGGTACATCCTCCTCAAAAACCATATGTCATAAAAGATGGTCTAGCCACCCACCGACACATTTCATTTGTATAATAGGTTAAAATATTAAATACCAAAAATTTTATTATCACTACAACCATTCTAGTATATACTCATCAGTATTCCTCTTTAATGTTAATATACAATTTAGAAAATTTCTTATCACTCCACTAAACACCTTAAGTGTCAACCTAACACTATGGACCCCAAAGACCCCTAAGGAATGTAATTGTTAGAATACCCTAAATGTTTTATAATAATGTTTTACAAAATAAAATGGATATAACCCATCACAATTAGGAATAAATAATCCACATTTCCATTTTCATGTTGTAGTATCTTCAACTGGATAAAAAATGTCATTTTGTAGAAACACTTTTTGGGATCACATCAATCCCATCTCCATTTAAATTCATCCTTTTATGGATCTAGGAATACAAAAAATATTTAAATTTAATTAGGAAATAAATAACATTGTAATCATTAAATTATGGGGGGAATACCTACCTAAAAATCTGATCAACTATCTAAAATGATATAAATCATCTTAATAGTATTTTATGCCCAACTCAACTAATTATTCATAGTACATCAGTACTCCCATCTATAAGGAAATCATAGTGACCTATCTCAATTCCATATACATATCATTCATCTTATTTCAATTATTCTCTTATAGGTACCATATATTTTGAATAATCAAATTACAATCATTCCATTATCAAATTGAGGTGGATGGATCAAAAAAGATCTCAAAGGACCTTCATAGACTTTCACAACTCCATTAAATTAATTATTGGAAATGAGAAATTTATTTAATTTAATTATAGGACAACAATACATGGATATTCCATTTATGAAAAGATAAATAAATTGATGTAAAATATTCAGGGAAGTATTCACATACCACAAATCTCGAACAATGTTATTCCATTTAAATAGAGAATTGAAACACTTTGCAAATATCATGTATATCCCATATAATATTATCTAATACCTTATGATCTTTTTATGGTACATAATATCTGATTCAATTTATTTTTCTAATTAGAATGCAATAAATAATATAATTCAAAAACATACAATTTCAAAAATAAATACATATAAATCCAATTACACAAATATAATTACTAACTACAGTAGGATGCTTTTTGGTGTATGCATGAAACAATCCCAATAATTATACATATCAACTTGCACATCATCATTATAAAATAACATCTCATTTAATAAATGTTAATATATAAATTACAGAATCAAAATTCCTCAATATAAAACAAAATTAAAACATGAATGAATAAACATGATATTCCCACTAAAATTGCTGATAAAAAACACATTATATAGAAAAATTATACCATTCATTGGTGGAATCATCCTCAATCCATAACTTCAATATTACAAAAGATATATTTTTGTGAAGGGAGGATTAGAATGGAGAGAGTGGAGGATGAAATAAAACATCAATAATTGTGTATCTCAATCATGAACACCCCCATAACCTTGGGGGATATAAGAGGTAATCGTGAGTATGGGCTAAACTGTTTTTTATGTGAGGGTAAGAAGAAAATTTGGTATTAGAAAAAAAAAATAGTAAAATGTTAAATATATTCTTTTCTTGTTAATTTGGTTGTCACATAGTATGCTGATCCCAGGTTTAGGAATGCAATAATAAAACCTCAAGTGTATGTATTAGAAATATATATACATGTTTCTATAAATCATACATCCTATAAATCAACAAAACAACAAATTTATTCTCAATATAACTCCATCAGGCTACCCATAGACCAATTTAATAATTCTCACCAAAAAGAAAGGGTACTGTATTTAAAAAATAAAATAATTGTATACACTCACACATCTAAAAAAGGTCTCCTATAATATAATTTTCACTTAAACTCTAATCATTAGATGATGGATTAAAAAAACGTCCCCAAAAATCTCAATCGTACTTATGGAAATATAAGTCACCTATTATGTCTAACGTACAAGAGGAAATTCATATCTATTTATAAGGAAGATTAATTATCTTTAGATTAATAGATATATTTTAATATATAACAAAGGAAATAATCATACCAGTGGAAAAATATATATACATGAATTCGAGAGGAAATACAAATCCATGGAGACACCATTATTTATATAGCATTCCTCTATTATATAATTGTTGATTTTAACAGATATAATATTTGGTCATCATTTCCAAAATCAATCTTCGAGTTATGGGAATGAATTTTGGGGTTCACCACACTATTGAATTTCCATCAACTCAAAAATATAGTGAAGATTCCAGGGGAAAAAATTGCCTTCGAGGATCCATAAAAGTGTATGTTCTGGGAATTTATTATCTATATTGCTTTCCTAATGATATATAAAAAATGTAACCCAAGATTACTAGGGAGTGGTAGTAGATACACACAGAGTAACTCATCTATCACTACCGATATTAGTGGTTAAGACATGGTACATTCCCTATTAACCATCTCTATCTAAGGATAATTGAGGTGCTCCATGTAGATATATCACCATATATATTATCCCATAATATCCTTAAGTCAATAAATATATTATATACCAGGAGTGTTATTATATAAAATAAAACACTCAATTGAAAAAAATCCAGTGACTTTCCAAATAGTTATTCGATATATCTAGAGTAGTCATATAACTACTATATAGTCCATAAGGAAATACCACATTCAAAATCCTAGAATGTGAATTTTAATTAAGTTAAAAAAATCTGATGATTGAATAAACTTCTTATAATCATTATCATAAAAATGATATTATTGTAACTATCAAAATTTATGTTTGAAAAACCTAAATCATCATTTGGTACATAAGTATGTTAATTGTTGACATAAAAGCTACCATAAGTCCATCATATAAATTCCACATAACCATTAATGATTTTCCTTCAATTATTCATAGAACATTCATTTTTAATTTCCCACATTATTTTCAATTTAAAATCCTATTAATTTTATTTCATAATACCCATATATTAATAAAAATACTTAATTAAATTCCTTAATAGTTTTGATTATATATATATATATATATATCTTAGCAAGGAATATAGTTTATTAGTATTGATCACACATTAAATGAATTCACTAAGTATTTTCAATATAACTCTGTTGTTCATGTTGATAATTAACACTTTATTCATTCATAATAAAACAACCAGTTCAACCAACATACATAATACAATCACCAAAATTATTTTTCATTATCTAACAACGGAACCCCATTTATATATACCTATCCATTGATGTATATAATTCGATAATGATCATCACAATATATCTCAAAATATTATGTCATATTCAATAGGATTAATGAATTTCATTACATGCTACATGAAACATTACACAATCCTTAAATTTCAAACTTAGTATAACCACAACATCCAATTTTTTTTGGCTTTAATTCCATTTGATAAATTAATTTGTCATTAAAGTATCTAGAACATTTCATTAATCATATATCCCTATATAATTATAGTAATATTCATATAATAAATTTATAGAAATTATAAAAGGCTAGTTTAGAGTTCAACACATCATTATGTTCATCAACATATTTTATTTATTTCATGATTATTAATATTGGTAAATAATAAAAATCTACTTATTTATATTTATTTAATAATTATAAATTTACTATTGAAAAAATCCAATGAAATATACTCGTTATTTAAAAAATAAATTTATAAAATGATTTATATAGACCCAAAAAATTATATTGGGTACGAGATGAGCTTACGACTACAACACAAATAATAGTGTAAAATATATGAACAAAAAATGACCCTTTTGTGCCATCTAATCCAACTTCAATCTAGTGGGTTCCAAATGTATCACCATATTAGTTTTATGTGTTGTATATATGGAACTACCCACTATTTAATATTTCTTATCTAATAATTTTATTGTGAAATCATGATGAAACTATGCCATCTCAAGCATGAAACACTCAATGTGTCCTGCTGTCCTTACAATCCGTGCAATTTGTTAGAGATGATATGTGAAGGGGGAAAAGCCTGATTGTTTGTCATAGTTGTTGATTTCTTCTGCTTGTAATATTTAGGATACTATAGATAACATAAAAGTACCTATTCCTTATTTTAAACCTCTTATTATGTTATCAATGTAAACGGAGTAACCATATACTAGATCAAATGATAGAGAGCCTCCTCCATATGTCTCACATGAGAATCCTCATCCGGGCAGTGGAATCGTACAAAATAAATAAGGTCATTAAACATGATCTCAAGATCATACGCAGACATACTACTCTATATAATGGAGAGTAGCTTATGCCAACTAATAGACTTCAGGTCCGATGAAAGAAACTCCAGTCAAAACTCATTCTCAATGTCGGTCCATAAAATTTCTTATTCATTTTTCTCCAACATATAAAGCATTAACCACTGATGTAGAGATCCACACATATGGATGATATCAATGGTAACCCATTAATCCATTGGGGCCTCGATCAAACTAAAGGTGATGTTAAGTTCATCCAGCCAACTTTCTATCTCAATGTATGAATCACTTCCCTAACACATTCCCAAAGCCTTCTACTGTAATCCACGAATCCTACTCTAACACTAGTCATCCTCCTCAACGTCATCAACTCTTCGTCGATCAACTAGATCATCCTTCTGAGCCTTAATAATCTTAGACACAGTCATGCGAATACTAGGAGCCATATTTTAAATGTTACTTAATATTTTCATATGACCAAGTAGTATGAATGTTTCATTTATTATTTCATATAACTCATTTTACAATTTTTTTTCATTATATCCTTCCAAAAACAAAACAATTAAAAAAAATAAGTTATTATGATGAAGGTGTTTACCTAATGTCTCTACTCTGCAAATGGTGTACCTCACAAGTTCATTTAGTAGTGTTAGAGTACCTACATTCGATTACAGGGGGAAAAAAATCATATTTCCTTGGTGGTCTTCCCTATCCCATGACACACACTATTATCTTATTATGTTTTCTCCCAAATAAATCATGGAATCTTCATTGTTATTAACCCCAAACTCCACCCTATCCCTCAACCATCACCTCTGATACAGTTCTCTCATGAACCATCCCTCCAAAGACACCCCTCCATGGCTGGTAATGGATTAAGGTATATATTGAGCCCTGGGTCCTACCACCAACAATCCACAAGATGGAAAATAGAACCAAGGGTATATAGTTCATACAACATAGTATTGAATAAAAAATTTGAAACTAGATTGTGTGATATAATGGATCATCCACAAAACAACTTTTCAAAAAATAAAAAAGAAATCCACATACAACCCCTCAATGAGGTGTTAAAATAAAACTGAAACAAATACAATAAAGCCTCCAAAGTGGAGTAAAAAAATAATGAAAAAGAATCGAATAAAAAAATCCCATGCCTGAAATAGTAACACCCATTAGGTTCCACATAATCCAATTGGAAAAATAAATTGTTTTATATACATAGGGTGAGCATACATATATGCTAAATAAGAAAACAAAAGTATCTTGTGCCCATGTGAAAGAAGCATACTAATTACCATATGTGGAAACAATAGGAAAAAATAGTGCATTAATAGGTGCAATAAGAATCCCAAACTCATCACAAAATGATAAAAAAATAAATAAAATCATGTAAAGTAATATAGTTAACATCGATGATATGGTACCCAACACCCCTTCCCACTGATTTGCCACTCTGTCCTAATTAGAAATGTCCTCGTGCTACTACATCTTCTGAATGTTCAAAGTCATAACAGGACCACACACACCTTATATTAAAACAACATCACATCCCGCCCACAAAAACCAATCCCACAAACTACATCACATCCCACCAGCATAATCCTGTGATAGAAATGATGTAACATCATTCCCACAAACACCGAGGACACATGCCACATCGCATCCCAGAGACACCTGGGAAAGAACATGACATATCATCTTGAAGAAACCTAGGAAAGAAAAACATATCCCATCCCAAAGATACTAAGGAAAGAACAACTCATCTCATCCCAAAGACACCATGGAATGAAATACACACCCACACAGACCTTTCCCTCACAAGTCATATCCTACATGAATAATAGTGGTATATCACTGCATAGAAATGTGAGTATAGAAAAATAACTTCCTAGTCAACCATTATCCCTCTGAGATGTTTAATAACGAATCCCTCTATATTTATGATGAGTGTGTTAAGAAAATTGTTCTCAACTAAGATGAGTGTATATAGAAAATAAAATATTAAAATAAATTATATTCATATATGATAAAAAAAAATCATGACCAACCGTGGGTTCTTTTAGAAACCACCAACTAACACACAAAAAAATTTATGAAACCACTAAATGAACAATACCACAAAAAAATCCATGAAACATGAATCACTTTACCAACAAATTTAATATTCCATTTAAATCCATTTATCCAAACCAACCCAAGTCAGTCAAGGTTTTATTAATAAATTATTTATTTATTAGATCACTACATGAGAAACCACTATCGAAAAAATAATAATGGAAACATAGAAAAAAATCAATTCAGAAGGTAATGTTCCTAATAATGTTTGGAAGATCAACTTTAAAGACACATCATTAGACAATTTCCATGTTTAATACACATTCATGGTATATCAAATATCGATATCTTAAATATTTTTTGATTATTTCTAATTGATACACATGGATAAACTCTGGAAGAATTACACATACCAATCAATACTATTATACTGGATACTAATCCCGCGTTGGCCCCATACCGAAAAAACAAACCCCCAACACACAACCCCAAATGATAAAACATTACCACACGACTACTCTCACATCCACACTCCACAAAAATTCTTATCCATTACACTATAAATATCTCCAAAATAGATTCTATTACATATATACATTGATGTATCGTCTATAGGTTCCTCCATAATACCACCCATGCCAACCCACAACATTCAACCATGCTGAAAAACATACCACATCACAAATCAAATAATCTTATTCATCACAACATATCTGATTCATATTATAATTTTTTCCACACACACAACCACAACCATTCCACAAATCATGTCACATACCACGATGTATCACAAATTCAAATTTAGTAAAGTGGACACTTTTCCAATTCCAGTTACCTATTTAATTGCATTATCACACAAAACAAATCCTAGAGAATTCATATATTAGACAGATTTATGCGATTAACCAATTTACATATGTAACTGATCAATGAGAAACACAAATCATGAATCCAATTTTGTGTGCAAAAAAGGACGCCCCAAATGACAATGATTTTTAGTGGGGAATAAAACCTGAATAATTCAAAATATCACAATCATGATATTAAAAAAACAAAAGAACGAAAATTGAATCCCCCAACCATTTTCAATTTCATTTGAATAATTTTTATGATTGATTATCCTTGAACATCCATTATCCATTTCGGAAAACAGTATATCCCCCCTACAGGATGAACAAATGAAGGGAAACAATGGAAATCTTATCTCAAAATGTTTTAAAGGATCCTCGCACAAGAATATACCATGCAATGGATATTTGATCACCACTCCCGCAATATCTACAGTTATATGTGAATGCCCCAACATCACGAAACGAATGAAAACTGAAGGGAATCCATTTCAGAAAAATGGAGGATCATCCAAAATCACATAAAAAATAGTAGGGGAAAGACACCAAATGAGAATAAACCACAATAATAGAGGAATAAGATACCATAGGGAAACACTGAATCACTACTGATTGAGAGAGGTAAGATTGGAATCAAACCTTGGCATAAGAATCATAAAAATGCATAATACAAGTCGTTGAGTTTCTTGGAGTTGATGAAGGCTAGATTCTGCTGTAGGTTTTGACAACCCGAGCTGCTGAAATCACATAAAATTTATAGTAGTGGGGTATTACATGATGTGTAAGAACCATTAACACCATTTAATTACCTATATTTGAATTCTGTTGAAAAAACAATAATGTTTGAATTTATTTTATTTTTCAAACCCAAAAAAATTACATGATTTGAACCTCCCAATAAATCCATGAAACCAATGTTCATGTAATATAACATTGTTACATGATGTGTAACTCCTACTGTAGCATTGCTACAACCCTAGGTTTTAAAAAAACTACAAGAACCTCCTCATATCATCTCTAACCACCAAAAATAAGAAAATTAATGGATTGGGGGAGCACTGACTATTACACTAACCATCTATGACTAAAAAATATGAAATAATGTTTCTCAAGAAATATAAAAATAATACCTTGGTAGATTTGATACATTCCAAAACTATTATCATATTTCATATAGTAATGTCAAAACCATGTGTCATCAGTATTATGCATTTTTATAAGTACATCATTCAACAAATGAAATAAAATTTCCACTATACAGACTACATTCACTAAAATTATTTTCTAATTCTCATTCTAAATATCTTATCCAATCATAAAATGTAAGTAATTAAAAATTCCATTCTAAATATTGGATTCAAATGTTTGACATCATGACTCATATATTTGTGAAATTCCATATTGTGTATCCCCGTGGGTAAGTGATAATATCAAGTACTATATTATCAACATGAACATACAACAAATTACATCTAAATATACAAGTTTCTCACTATAATACATCACCACCCACCATATATTCATGAAATATAATCCAAAAAATCGAAGATGATTATAAAAAAAACATGAAATAATGTAAATGATAAAAATAAACAATTAATGTATAAAGTAATCTGATAAAAATTATATAAAATTAAAAACAATAACCAAATATATAATTAACATATTATTATATAAGGGAAATCCTTAGTACCGATATTCATAGGGTATCTGTTAAGATGATATCCATTACACTAGCTATCAACATGCCTCACTATATCAAGGCACCATCTGCATCGATCATCCAGATTTGAATAACTACATGAAAATAATAAAAACAATGTGAATGTTATCCTGAATGGTTATGTATAAGAATACGAAAAATGGTTATCACATCAAGTGGATTTACTACATAAAAACTAATGTATCAATGTGAATAATTTATATAGAAGTGGTAGAAATCTATCATCACCAATGTTATCAAAAAGTGAATTACATATAATAAACCCTTATCGAAAAACATATATATATCATATATATATATATATCATTTTAAAAAATGATTACTTATATATTATGTTATAAAATTAAATATTTTCACACATCCCCCCTTAAACTCCCATGTTCACCCAATATTCACTAATCATGAGAGAGTTGTGGAAATTCATGTCCCCCAGAGGATTATAGTTCTATAAAAAATTCATATATCTAACTATCTGTAAGGTAGTATATGAAGTATCCTTTACCCCTAGTGGAAATAAATATCTCCATAGACTGTATCATATAAATTTCTATTTGATGGTGGGAACATTAAAAATCATGGGTAATGTAATGTATTTGAATATTTGAGGGCATTAAAATCCTGTCGATAAAGAATGTCATATATTTATTCTAGTAATAGGAAATGTGTGTATGCAAAGAGGTGGTAGTAATACCTCATCATCAACATTGATCAAAGTTATATAAGAAAAATGTGGGTAGGTTTCTAATAATTTAAAATACTTTCAATGTAGTTAAATGTAAGGGATAGTGGAAGAAAAATTTCAACGTATTATATGGGGTAACATATAAATTATTGGAGTAATGTATCTTATATTGTAATCAATAGATAACATAAAAATATAATGACATTGTAGTGTTATTTTTAAATCAATACACACATAGTGAATTTTTGGTTTCTATAATAATATTAGAGTGATATGTGGTAAAATCAATTTAAACACACTCTAACCCTAGTAGAAGTGTGTGTTCAATTGGGGTCATTAACCATAAGCATTCTGTGTAGATATATGTCAATAACATGATTCCCCTATCTCATTTTATAGAGTATAAATATTAATTACCATAATAAAAATAATAATTATCTGACTGTCCAAAAAATAAATTGAGACATCCTATTTATAAATAATTTTTTTAAATATTTCATATTTAAATAAAAATTACCATGTCATAGATATTGAATGATGATTCAAAAAGAGAAAATATTTTTCACTAAAATACCAAGTTATAAGAATCATCACAGTAGTGATATTGTATTGCATATTTCACTGTATGTTAAAGCATTCGAAATCATCATAATATAATTCACTACATTCCTCGATAATTCATAACACACATCAATGATCATGGTAAATTTTTAAAATATCAATCAATTTTCACATTCCATTTTTATAACACCATTTTAGTGTAAATTCATACATTATTATACCTTATCAATATCTATAATTTGAATATGAAATAGAGGTATTTTTTTTCAAGAAATATCATTACATTCAATGATATTTATTATTAGAATCATATTCATTTGAAAGATATAATTAGATTAATTCATTATCTCACAATTCACCAATTCAAAGAGTTTACTAAATAAGAATATATTTCTAAAATAGTTAGGTTACATATTATTAAAAATCAAAAGAAATTCCAACATATTTCTATATCATAAAACAAAGAACTCATATTTGGCTAAATATATAATAACTAAACCCCTTTACTATTTCTATATAATGCAGTTATTTATTTTATAAAAAAGTTTGTATTTATCTGTGTATATGTGAAAAAACATTCCCATGATTAATGATCTTTTTTATTATATGTGGAAAATACTTCATGACCAAATAGATTCTAACTAATTCAAATCGGCACTTCAAATGGTTGGGACAATCATCTTTATATTTTATTTATTTACAGAGTCAACTCTAAACAACAATAATATATATATATATATATATTATAAAAATAATAATGTTCATATAATAAAACCAATAAAAGTTTGATAAATAGTTCAAGCATTTCACACCTTATTGTGTTCATATTAATCGTTAACAGACAACTTGATGATATGTAACATAAAATTATAATGTAAATTTGATTTATGAAAATTTACTTATTATAATAATAATGATAATAATTCTAACACTACACATTCCCCAAAATACCAATTGGTCATTCAAATAACTAGCGTTTCCTTGGGACACCCCCGATATCCTCTCTTATGTGGTACATTGGGAACAACACCCATTATTATTGGTAATTTTACCATTTTATTTGATGATATAAATTATTCGTCAATAATTTATATTGATTTCTATTCACATGTTGAATTTTTTTTCCAATCAAACTGTTATGTCCCTTTTTTAGAGGAATATGGGATGCCTAAAAACCCTATATGGGGACACAAGATGCTAATCAATCGATATAATTAGATTATGCACCAATATTTATGGGGTTTATTTGTATATCAAATGGAATATAAAATGAAGAAAAATCATCTTTATCTGATTTAGAAATTATATCACCAGTTTTTTTTCATTACACCTGGGTTTCATAGGAACATGTGATTCACAAGGCTGTGATGATGTGGCCCCATCCAAACAAGCCATAAGCACTTCAAATGATCCATGTTCATTTTCCAAACACTACTAGTCCCTTTAGATGAAATACATCATTACAGATGATTAATTTGAAGAGAGACAGAGAGAGAAAGAGAATATATATAATTAAAAAATATAGCACATAAGATTAATATGGACCCAAAAACCACATATTGAAAATTATTAAATCCCAATTCAGTTTTTTTGTTTTTTGATTCATATAATAGAGTTCAATTATGGATATAGTTATGATACAAATAACTAATAATCCATAAATCTAATTGATTTAAAAATATAAACATTTGATGCATATTGAAAGTTGTTATCCTGAAATATATGTATTCTATTATTATTAAATATTTTATTTTAGAAATTTTGAAATAATCTAAAAATGGAATAACATAATCTATAAATTTCATCCGTGAAATATGAATTTAATTTTAGGATCCAAAATTCTATTATATGTATTAAAAAGAAATGAAAAAATTATTTATTTTTGGTCCATGTCTCATTTATTTGACACACTAAACTCAAAATATATTTTCAAAAATCCAAACATCCCTATATATTTTTCCCAAATACATTTATCATATATTGTTGAAAACAATACTATTATTTAGATCCTCATTTCAAATATTTCATAATTTTTTTTAAAATTTTTAATTCCTCAATTAAATTTAATAATGAAAGATTGTTGTTTCGATGTTTAGAAAATAAAAAAAAATGATATATTCAATGTCCAATGGACCATACCAAAAAACAATGTTCTCTATGTCCACTTTGATTCTAAATAAAATGAAAAAAAATCTCCAGATATTCAATGTAAAATAGAAATCAATAAACTTCCATCATATAAAATGATTTTTAAATATTTATTTAATAATAAGAAAATTTCTTTAATATTAATATTGATATTAATTTCTACCAATTTTATTTGAAAAAAGATTTACGTTGTTGTGTAATGAAAAAAACTCACTGAAAAATTTAACAACAATAGTGATTGGTAAAATTACCAATTATTGAATAAATTGTAAAATATTATTTAGGATATGACACACAAAATAATGTAATTTTACATATTCTCATTTTTTGAAAAAAATAATAATATTTTCATGAATGAATGTTGAAGTTGATTAATTACACTACACCAATACTTTATTTTTTACCATCCTGACACATATTCAATAAATTTTTCTCCATATATTTTTTCTATAAATAAGAAAACTTTTCCCCAAACATAAATTTTGCATACTACCCTACCAATGCAAAAATAATTTCCCCAAAATTTAACATGCCCTTACATTATCATTTATACTGACACTTCTCTCAATAGAATGTATTTAATAATTCAAAAATTAATCATGTTTTTAATTGGATTAATTTTATAATTTTCAATATATATAACATATACTATTATATATAAGGTTTGTTTCATTATTTTCTATACATAATTCTTTTTTATTTATTGAAGAAGTGTTTTTTATTATCCAATATCATTTTTGACATGATTATTAATTCTATAGAATCATAGATACATTTGAATTTGGCTATCAAAATCCCAGGTATAAATTTTTCATTCTGTTTATATTCATGATATAAAATAATAATTTTTAAAAAATATAAAATAAAATAAATTACCCTAATAAATATCATTGTTTTATATAATTCACAAGAGTAAATATATTTTAAAATAAAAATAAAAAATAGATGAACTATAAATATGGTTTAAATTTTTATTTTTGTTATATTATTTACATTACATGAGAGGATAAAGTTATTTGTTAAAATTTATGTGACGAAATAAGAACAATATTGTTTTGAAAACACATGTTCTTATGTTTCTAAGAGAATATTATATAATTAAATTATGTTGTGCATTTTTGTATTAAAATTTATATTAACAAATTCTAAACTAATGATGAATTATAGTGATATTAATACATGAATTATTAGTGATGGTTTGAGAAACGGTTTAAGGAATAATGGTAAATTTTTATTGGAATTTGAGAAGAATTTATATTATTTTTTCTATTGTAGAATATTTAAAATGAAAAATAATAATTTAAAAAGTCTAATATAATTTAAATATCAACTAGTTTAATTCATGATACATGTTTTTTATATGTTATGGGTTATAAATTAATGATAAAAACCAAATGCTGTTGTATATTTGTTGTATACATGGTTTTAAAATCCCTATATATTTAACTATCTCTCAATTATGATGACCATAATCAAAAAAGTTTTTACAAAAATACGATGATAATATAAAATTGTTATAATGAATACATATAGTTAATTAGTTCACCTTTATTATAGTGGATAATTGAATTTAAATATGAACATTAATATTTCCATTAATAAAATATGACTAATATATCTATTATTATATAGACTATTATCCTCCTAAAATATGTTTACTACCTCTATAATGAATGGATACAATACCTTCAACCTGAAACTCAAATGAACATGGAAGAAAAAAATTTATCACCCTAAATGTTTTAATAAATTAAATAGATATAATAGTATAAAATATAATTTTTTAATGTAGGTTTAATAGGGATAATATCATAATTTACAATTTATATAACTATTTATCTCATATTAAAATATACTTAATATATACCATTATAATTTTTCTATAATTATATATGCCCAATTCTTAATCACATATATAATACCAACTCTTGATCTCTTTGAGAGAATATGATTATTTCATCCGACATCCAGTTCATGATAATAAAAAATATACGTTTGAAGAAATTACATGTTTATTTTTTTAATTAGTCTGTATAGATATATATATATATATATATATGATATCCTCTACTTTGAAATTGATATATGATTTCTGAAAGGTATAATAATTAGAAATATCATGCTTTTGGCTAAAATGAAAGCATTGTATTGGGAATTACTACATTAGGTTTTTTTAAAATTTATGATTAATTTTAGATTTAAAATACCATAAATTTAGTGATCAAGGGAATTGAATCAAATAATATATATGAGGGATAACATAGGATGCCAAGCACATGATCATTACATATTTCTTAAATTTAATTTTTACAATTATGAAATAAATTTTTATTATTATTTTAATTGATCATTGTAAAAACATCTATACATAATACCTTAATTTTATTATAGGAATCATTAAAAAATATCCTCTTATGGTCATCCACATGTGTTCTACGAACCTGCAAATATCACTGTAGGAATATCAGTGTGCTAGAATAAAATATCATGGTGCCTATGTTAGTTACCTTTAATTTCCTAAATAATTAGTTCATGGAATGGTTATATATATTCTATCTATACTTGAGAAAGATGGTGTTGCAAGATCTATATCCATTCCTGAGAGAATTCCTAGATAAGGTGCCCTCTAGGTGTTTGATAGGATCCTCTTAATATCTCATTATACACACAAAAATTAGTTGGATCTCTTGGAGAAATAATTTAATTGGGTTTACATATCATTATGGATTAAATAAAAAATTTAACATGATAAATTATTATTTTTTCATCCTTGTGAAACCCCATGTTTATAATAATAATAACCATTTTATTTTTTCTTATCATGCTCCAATATTGTGTAAAATATATATTATTTATTAAAAAAATATTTATTAATTATTAATTATCACTCGACCCTTAAACATGGTCTCTCATTTATACATAATATTCATTTTTCATTGAATTATTAATATTTATATTATAATAAAATATTACTACATTATTCACAAATAAATTAATAAAGAGTTCATTAACTAAATAAAAAAATTATTTAATATTCCCCTAACAAAATATTCTATAGTATAACTGGTAAAAAAAATTATTCGAACAAGAAATCATTAATATTTATTAAAACACAATGATAATTAATATTTAACCATATTGTTAAATAATAAATAATATTATTATTTAAATGCAGTTCAGGATAAACATAGTGTGTGACCATCAATGACTCATTTTTAGTGGCATTATGAGAAGCAACCTAATGTTCATGGATTAAATCTAGAAATATTCTATGCCCACAGAAAATAAATAATTAAATTTTGGAACAATATATTACTTGATATAGATTCATAATAATTAATATAAATTCCTATCATGATATCTTAGATCATGAAGGATTCATGTTGGTTGTATAAACAAGTTATCATGATGTCTTTTTCTATTACTTTCTAGAAATCGACTTCCCTATAGAATACTTTCGAAGCTGAATTATTTAGTAATTACAGTTACAATTAATTTCAATGAGATATAAAATCCCACTTATGAATATTATGGAAAAATACAATCTAACATTATTCTTTATTGAAATTTTTATATTGACAGACACAACGTTTCATACATCAGTTTGAACATATGTCATCACTAATTTTATCAATAATCCAATGTACATGAGTTATCTTACTCATTATTAATAATATGAATGTCTATATATCAATGAACACATCAAAAAATAGGAACATCCAATGATAAATTTTTATTTCTATTCCATGCTTTTGGGTCATGCTCTCATAATATCATATACTAGGTATTACCATGCTAGTGCTACATGAGAAGGTTCCCTAATGTTATATGAGTCTCTAACATAGATATCCTACAAAAATTTTATCCAAAAATTATATTATTCAACTATGAAACATATATTTAAGAATTATATCATGGGGATTTTGATTTATTAGCATAATTATAAAATAATATGTCCTTTTTGTGAGATATCTAATCTTATGAAATTATCACATGATTTCTTACACCGAATAAAAATAATAATTTAAGAGAGAATTTATAAATATTCATTACATTGAATGTGTTTAATCACAATGTATATATAATATGGTATTAGGAAATTACATTCAAAAGAATCCCTTTTTCACTAAATAAAATAGCTAGAAACCATTATCCTTTATGCTCTCACATTATACTCATACTTCTACTGAGATAGGTGATTGTTTAAGGTGTACACCATGTGTTATTCTCTCCAAACTATTATTACTCTGACTGTATCCCAAGGAGAAAAATACTTCATAATATGGTACTATAATTTTTTTTATTTTATACATTGGTTTGAGATCAACTCTTTCACAATATTCATCATAGTATAATTTCTGTATTAATATGGTAGGGTCTTTACTAATAGGTAATACATCACGTTCTAAAAAAACTTCTATATCAAATTGTATTCAATGGATCCATCAAATGCTTCTATATACACCATGATCATATCCATAGTTACTCACAAATACCTATAGATAAACTTCATATTAGATCAATGTTATTCTACTTAATCAACTAGATATTTACATACCATGATAAAATAATAGGAAAAACCATATCTATTATATAAAAATGTATACAATATTGTTTGAATCCATAAAGCATGTAGGATCCATGTCATTCATTCATTGTGAAATTTTGTTTGAGGAAACATTTTCTTAGAATGATATATATCATGTAGAAAAAGAAAAATTCACCTCATGGATTATTTCTTACTATACCTCATTTTTATTTCGTCAATGTATGTACCATGACTTAGACAATGTATCCTCTCATATTTATCATGAAGGACAATAATCACAATAATGAATTCCATTTAACATAATTGCTTTATGAAAAATCATTTGTTTAAAATGTCCTTAATGGTATATAAGACTATTATTACGTTTAAAACATTTATTATTTAATTATCATATAGGATAACAACCACATTCCCACTAAAAAAAATAATTCATAACTAGATCATATCGCATGTTACATGATTTGGATGATTAAATTAATCTATAAATAGACCTAGGAAACAAGGATATTAATTTGGAATTATATAGAGTCTTAGACACTTCTTTTTTTATTATACATCTACTTAATGAATCCCATTAAACAAATATATATTTACATTAATGTGAAAAATTTCATTATCATGGTATGATACTATTACAAGTAGAGTTATGAAGTATTAAAATAGTGTAACTATAAATTATTTTTCATCGTAGTCAATTTGATGATGGTTGTTAAAAATTTCATCATGTATCCTTTCTTTATAGGTATTTATATTACTTTATTTTCACAGTTTTCTCTTTAATTCCAATTTTCATGTAAGTTGCTTTATAAAAAATGGTGGATCAACCAGAAATGAATCATGGTTATGATATAAGGAATCTATTACAGAATTAAATTCTTCTTTTAGTACTTTAGTCGTAAAAAAAAATTATGAGATAGAGGTTCATAATTATCTACAAATAAAGATTCACTATATTTGGTGACTTTAAAACCATATCTGCCTCATTGTCTTACAACAATAGGTCTCTTATTTAGAACATGTTTTTAAAAATAACTTTTTACATGGTATCATGTTCAATACGTTCAATTAAAAACTATTTTTCACCTTCATCATCAAATTCATAGATCAGATTCTTTCTCAAACAATATCATTTTGAGGATTTCCACCTATTAGGAATGATTTATTTTCTAGATAAAATAACTTTCATGCCTAAGGGGTTCTCTATGAAGTATCACTTTTTCCATAGGATTCCATATAATGCTACACATTTTGGCTCAATGTGATAGCTATGTTTTCATTAGTAGTCAATATCAAACTCCATGATACCCTAATCATGTGTATGCAATAAAACACATTTATTTCATCCCCCTATATCAATGTTAATTTCATATTCCACATTAATTGGTACTCGATTTAATGTTTCTATTTTATTTTCTAATTCATTTTCATAAATGAAAAATGAAACATCTTCTTGAAATATGATTGACCATACATGTCTTGCAAGGTAAAATTCCTCCAGTTAAAAACATTATTACCCTATAATGTTTACGGTGGTGTGAGTGGAAAAGAATCATAAATTCCTAAAAATGATGATAAACAATTGTTTATGATATTCACCAAATTGATCCCATTAAATATTTTAATCACCATTATATATTGATTCTTCACATCGTTCATGTGTCTCTAAAATTTCTCAAAGGAATCATAATTATACACAATAAAGTATATAAATCCATGGCTATACAAGTCTCATGTAAAATATATGATATAAAAATACTGACATCTATCATAAAAAAATAAATGGACCACCAACATTTGTTTTTACCATTCATATATGTTATGCGACCCTTAACAATTTAAAATCAATTTGTATGTCATAATTACTCCTTGTAAATAAGGAAGAAAACATTCAAGTATTTTTAGGCGAAAATATTGTAAATAACTATCTTGAAAAAAAATTGTAAAAAACTTCTCATTTATATGACCATGATATTGATCCCATTGTTGTTGTTATATGAGTTTTTTCGACATGACTATTTATCAATCGCTAATAACATGTTTCAGTAATTTAATAAATAATTACTATTTT
Source organism: Viscum album (assembly GCA_963277665.1). Classification (NCBI taxonomy): domain Eukaryota; kingdom Viridiplantae; phylum Streptophyta; class Magnoliopsida; order Santalales; family Viscaceae; genus Viscum; species Viscum album. The sequence goes on from OY728128.1 coordinate 164,306,453, forward strand.
CTAAATGTTACATACTATAAAATATGTTCTATTTACATAAGATACATGTTTTTGGAAAAAATTTGGAAATACAATAATCGTTATGATGTCCTAAGACAAAAATTATGTTCTGGGAAACTGTTTGTACATAATAAAAATATTTTAAAATCAATATCAATCAATTTGGAATTGTAAGGTTGTAGTCTCCAATTCCTTGAGCATCCACCCTCATGCCATTAGAAGAAAATAAATTCAATTTCCCTCTTGAAATCATTCATAATCTACATGGTTTTGAATATTGATAATATGTGAGAACGAAAATATGTATATAATACCCAATGCATATATATTAAAATATTACACTCAATAATGACCACACGATTAGATATCTATTTTTTATGGGTGTAGTTCTTCTTCCATTTTTAATGGATTCCTGAATAAAAAATTTCTACATCCTTTCCATTCCGAATACCTATATCTTCATCAACATATATGGATATTTCTTGAGAGAATTGTACTTATTGTGAGTTTGATGACCATTTTCCATGTACTCGCTTTTCATATTCACCATAAGAATCATCTGGTTGTCAAAATAATTATCCTTATCCTCTTAATGAATCAATGTATATTGGTCCAAAATACTCTTATAATTATTACACATATAATAATTAAAAATAATTTTAGAGAATTACTAGGGATGGGAGAAAGGAATGATTTATATATGTAACCCATTAAGGAATTTAATCCCTAAGATACATAATACTTTAATGTATCCATAATTATGTACTAAATGTAGCCCCACTAGCATCTACTATCACCGATTATTTTTTAAAAAATAAAATTATATTTTATATCTCTATTATCTATCCTTAATTTGATAGATATCTTGATTGTGATACATCATTATATAAAAAACAATGTCCTAAAATTTATTTATAAGATCATTAGAAATGGATGATATCATGAAACACTAAACATCAATAGAATCATTCAAATTTTTATCATATTGAGACAACTATAATTCTGACCCTCTAATACAAACTATTTTTGAAAATGATATTCCCGTACATACAATATCATTAAGTGGAAAATCCTAATGCATAATCATATTTTATATTCCTATAAATTATTATTGATGAGATGGTAAAACTCCAAATGTATGTATCTCAATGATATTTTTGATGTCATATTTTATTCTATTTATAAAAATAATGAAAACATAATTTTTGTATTTTCACTGTTAAAAGGATTATATATAAATATATATTAATTTTATTTATATCACTTTGTTTTTTCAAAATACAAAATCCACAACAATTAGCATCATAATATCCAATATATTTGACTTTATTCTATCAAGGACATAGAATACACTTCTCATCACCATGAAATTGGTTTTCAAGCAATTTAATGGTGTTTTGGTATTATTTCCAAAAAAACAAAATGCATTAACTCATAATTCATCAATATATTAAGTGGAATCACTAATCATGAAATTCATAATTTTTATTTCCTCAAACTTTTTATCTTAGATACATAATTTTTAGATTTAGAAGTCAACCCTTGATGTGTAAAATGTTAGGAAAACCCAACACAAAATTAGAATTCTATGATAATTTTAATTACCCCAGCAGTTGATTGTCCTTCATTTTGATCTATGGTTAAATTTTTTCTTATATAGTGGAGGGATATACAAACATTACATATTCATATTTGATGGATTATATATATATTCATTAATTTCCAAATATTATCTTTATTACATTCATATTAATATTATGTGTATTTACTCTTGTGAATAACCATATCAAAGATAATGTTTATGCATAAGACATTTAATTTTAGTTCAATATTTTACTCTTGTCAAATAATTAGTTATTTTGGTCAAAAAAATATCTTTAATTAAACAAACATGAACCATTTAATAAATAATATAATAAACTTGTTTGATCGTGATATTTTACTAATGGATAGTTTATCTAGAGGATAAAAAACTATCATTTGACAATAAAGAAAAAAATAATTGAACTATTTATTGTTCCTCATGATTATTTCCACCATTCCACAAATGAATCTCCCTTGTATAAGTTATTACTCAACTCAAAACATTAAAAACCTATACTAGATTTGTATATCCCACCGTTATATTTGAGTTTACTAATATACAGGTGAGGTGATACAATGCTTTAGATATGCGGTTAACATAAAAGAACATATTTTAATAAAGGACCTAAGATAATGATATATGTAATATATAATATAATAAAAATGTAACATAATATTAATATAAAAGTTAAAAATCACTTAAAAATGAATTCTACATGCTCATTATCATCAAATAATATGATACTCAACACACATTTTATAAAAATTAATTAAATTATGATAGTTATTATTTATGTTAAATCATAATAAAAACAATTGATTATCACTATTAAATAATCAATTTATTTATCAAAATTCTAATCTGAATATTCATATTATTCCCATCCATTTATATATTTTTTTAAAATCATTTTATTTAAAATAGACCATGTATAAAAATGTTCCATGGAGGAAGCATAATGAGTAACTGTCTAAACTAGGCATTTCCTATTATTTTATTATACAATTTCATCCAAAATTATGTAATATATGAGAATGATTGGGTGATATTAATATGTGTACTATCAATATTATGGGAAAAGTTTACAAATATTATAAACAATGAGTTTATTTTTTTGACGCCCAAGAGTAATGATTGTATTAGGACTTAGACATGATATGATGTTATGAAAATTTGGAAAAATAGAATTATAATATATTTGAAACTCCTGACACAACATATTATATAAAATTAATGACTACAAGAAACACATATTGACGTGGTTTTCATTTAACAGGAATGTATATTCCATCAACAAATTGTGTATCGTTCTCACCATCTATCTACAACACCCAACAAGGTAATCATTAGTATATCGTGCTATAAAAATTATTAGAATACCCATCATGTACATCAGATACATAAAATATTGTCTCTAATGTAAACAATAATTAGTCATCTAATCCATGTAAGTGAATACTAATACTTACTACTACTAATGGTCAACATGTCGAGTAATGATGATACATGTTGTTTACTCGGACTAACCAAGATTCAAGAAGCCTATCTCAACACATAGTTCGTAATAAAATAGAATGTGTGTAATCCGTACCCAAGGAAGGATTTAATTCAATATATATTATTTTGGTAATGAACACAAGTACATGACATGTACAAATGGAATAGATGATGTGTGATTTGGTTCAATTTTTCCAAATTCCTCCTCACTTATGGATGAGTTCTAATAAAGGACCTTGTTCATAAAATTAATCAATTAGATAAAAATATAGATAAAAACTGATTTTGTATATAGATATTTCAATTTATATTGTAGAATAATCAACTAATAATATAAAACTAATGAAATATTAATAAATAAATCAATATATTTAAATAATTATAATAAATTTAGTGACCCCTCTAATATCACAAGAAGAATCTGAACATAGTGGAAGTACTGGAGTGGGAATTCCCAACCTATCCTTATGTCATATTCATTGATTAATTAAATATACATAAGATGATAAATGGATATATCAAAAGAATTACGTCAAAGAATATTATTGATAGAAAAAATAAAAATTAATGATATTGATCATCCGAAAATATTTTATATTTATTTAATCAATTAAAAATAACATTGTGATTAATTCATTTTTCATTGATGGATATGAAAAATATCAAAATCTCACAATCATTGCGTTTTAAGAATCACGATTTTATTTCACCCAATTGTGATCCCCATGTGTTCCCTGATCCTCCCAACATCATCATTGAAATATATAAGTAGTATCATAAAATATTATAATGCATAATGTCAATTGACTTTAATCACCTAAAGAAATACTTCAAGGAATGCTTACCTTTTATCATTATAGACTTGAGAGCGGTAGTGTAGGAGGATCTCCCTCCATAAATAAGATAATTTGGAGATAGGGAGCTCTCTAGGGATTTGGGAGGATTATTATTAGATCTCATTGTACACAGAAAAATGTATTGGATCTCTTGGAGAAATTAAATAAATAGGTTTATATATTTCATGGTTTAGAAATAGAAATATCTTATATACCAATCCTAATTGTCTTAATCCATTCAATAACCTTTGTTCATATTATTATTATGATTAAAATTATTATTATGTTTTCTCAGATATTATAATACTTACAAATTAAATAAAATAATATTTATTCAAATTATATTCAATATATATAATTTCCCACAAAAAAATTAATTTTGGCATGCAATTCCAATACAGTATTAACCCGACCTAGAAAAATGATATTATTTGAAAAATAAATATCATTTGATTATTAACAAATAAATAAATAAATATTATAATTAATAAATAGAAAATAAGTATTTATTAAATATTTTTGTATTATAATATTCTCTTGAATTACTAGTGAAAAAATAGATTAAATTAAAAAAATGAATAATTATTAAACAATATGTGTGTATAATATTTTTTTAAAATTTTTAAATAATAAATAATATTATGATTTTTTACTGAGGTTCGGGATAATCATAATGAGTGAACCAGTAGGATATATTCATAGTTTCATTTGGTTAAGTATCCAAATGTTTATTATCATCTTCTAGCCACATTTTAAAGAACCCCTAGAGAAATACATCCATGAAAAATAAAATAAAACACATAATGACACATAATATGTAATATAACCCCTTTATATGGTTATCACTAATCATGCAAACTACATGATTATGTAAATAGCATATGTTACTGATATGTATTTCATGAACTCTTTAGTAATCAATTATTACTATAGAAGACCATGGTCATATATTTAATTATGTTATGTCATTTTAATCATTTGGGCATGATATATAATATTTTATAAAGCACATCAGGGATAATCCTTTTATCATTATTCATAAATGAAATAGAACTAATGATGCACCCAAAATGTCATACCTCACTCCGAACTAAAGACATTAGAGTTTTCATATATATATATATATATATTCATATAAATATAAATAAATTATAATACATATTGATAATAATATTTAATTATATAGATCAATAAACAAAATCCTAATAGGAGAAAATCCAATGAAAAATATAAATTTGTATTTCCTATAAGTGGGTATTGTTCTCAAATTATAAAACACAAGATATAACGAAGGGTGTACACCCTATGATCGTGACTCAATCACTAATGACTCTCCACCCCTGATATCATGTATCATTTTTCCCTAATATTATTTCATCCCAAAATAGATCATATATTTACGAATAATTTCATGGAACATCTAGGATCTCATCATCGTGGTGAACAAGTATGACCTTCAGTTTTATAGCTAACCATATGATATTTTCACAAGAAATGTTATGCATAACAATAGTCATTATTCTACAAAATTCTTATTAATATTCCAAAATTTAATAAATGTTATCATAATGTACAAAGAGTTGTTGTTGTGGAAGAAAATATACCTTAATTATCACGTAATATGATATATGTTAATATGTATAACCCCTAGAAAACTCTTTTTTATGTCTTCAAAATATTATTTCATAAATATAGAACCAAAACATTATTTTACCCCATTGAGAACATTAAAAATTTATTAATTAAAAATATTTAATCATAGGTTATTATATTATAAAATTTTTATTTAATAGATTAGATTAAAAAAATACCGAATAATATATATCATAATGAAATATAATTATTAAACATTGATAATCAAATAATCAATTTCATCATAGTCAAGGTTGATGATTCTAAACATACCACTTTCATAATATTATCTTAATATTCAATTGACTTGAACAATATAATCAATATTGATAAGTAATGTGGTAACTTTTTTACATTGGTATGTATGATTGATTTGAACCATTTGGTTTCTTGCCCATATTATTTCTAGATTCAATAAATCACTCAAATTATAATCAAATAACACATTCATTGATTATATTTTAATTTATTATAATTTCTTTTTTCAAACATAAAATTTCATGATAGTATAATGAACAGAATTTATTTAAGGTCCTATAAAATATTATTAAATCTTAGCCTCTTCCACAAAACATTAAGGTACATTTTTTATTTTGACATGGTCACTTTATCCATTTTATATGATTTTCCATGTCTATTTTTAACATCGATTTTTTGTGATCACATTATTGAAACATAATGGAAAACATTACATCACCATCATGGTTCTCAAGCATACATATTCATCATTATCATATCACTAATATAGTTCAGAAAATATCATTTTTCATCCATAGAAATTAACACTGATATTATGAAGCACATTATAAATACATATAACAATATTAATGATGTATATATATAATTAACATATTAATATTGAAATAGAATGAAATTCATTGTATTTAAAATTAATAAAAAGCGTAATAAATATGCTCATATTGTCATACATCCTCTTGATAATAAACGATGATAATGGTTTTTGAATACATTAAATACATTACTATTATCTGAATCCATTATGTAATACATGTTATTGTCATTATGTTAATTATCATACAATTATAAATCTTCTCTTTGATTTTTATGAGTTACAATACAAAAAAATTATTTAACAAATACACTATTATATGATTGGAAACATATGAAAAATATTAAAAGTCCCCCAAATGATTTACAAATAGAAAAAAATATAATAGTCAATGTAACCCATGTTAATATCATTGAATTTATATTTAATATATTATCATACTTATATCATACTATAATAACTATGGAAATATTAATGATACTTAAATTTCCGCACAAGTATAAACAATAATGACACCAATAAATATAATTTAATGTGGATATAAAATATTATTCAAGTTTTTATAATAAGATATATTTTTAGATTATATATATTATATAAATTTATGTATCATAATGTTACATCACTAATTTTTGAAATTTACATAATTTTTGGGAATATATTCTCCCTATTTAGTCACCCCTACAAATTAAAACTTCCCCTAGATAACATTTACATCCATATTTATAAATTATTATCAATAAATTCAGTTAATATATTTGATATATTTGAACCTATTCTTGTTGAGAGTTGATATATCCCATCATTGTCCACCATTTACATTATTAACCATTAAATTTACCCTTTACATAAATAATTGGAGTACTGTAAGATGTTACGTATTCATTAACTCAATAATCAACATGTATGATATCATCTTCCCCTATAATTTGTATTGATTTTTCATCTTTAATTCACGAAATAAATAAAAATATTGAATCATCCATATATTTGGATTAATAATCCTTATGTTCATACATATATAATTACATGATGAATATAAATTTGTTTTGTATTCAACCCAGTCCATAAAAAAATGAACAAAAAATTTCCACTACTTGAAGAAAATATGTTTTTAAAGGTCAATAATATTTTTTAGAATAATATATTTCTTATATACTCTTGTAGGTGTACTTCCCTAACTCAAATCACTCATTCGAGATAGGGTTCTATATGAACACATGTGGAAGTTTGGGTATGAAATAACTTTCCAACTAACATTGAGTGTATGAACAATAAAATGGGGATACAATAAAATCAATATAAAAACCCATAACGTACAATAATAACATATAGAAAATAAATCCCATAAAGGAAAATTGGAACATGGTAATAATAGTGTTATAACAAATGAATTTCAATATATCCTAATTCATTCAATTTAATATAACCTGGATCCCCATTGTAGAATATCAAACTAGAATATAATAAATCGACATAAATTAAAATAAAAACAATGTAAAACACTTGAGAGACCACCACAACACCACCAATGAACGCAATGCTCCATTTCCAAAGTTATCTATCACTAGGAACTTTCTCGTCCCTAGATGAATGATCTTGATGTATTCATAAATATCAATATTTCTATTGATGGGGTGAGTTTTTTTTCCAATTTTATTAAAAAATTCATTCTCCACATTATTAGAAAATCATATGTGGTGTATTCCATAAAAATAATTTATTGTGAATTTGAGATAGAAGTAGTCACGTATAGAGATATCTTGTGAATGATATTTAGCCAAAACCTTAATAACACATACTATAGTTACATAATGTATGGAAAATAATGACATAATTCCTATTTAGGGGTTGAATACAAGGAAACGACACATTTACCCATGTATCCAAATAGAGAAAAAGAATCGTGTATGTCCACAATGTTGTTGAGCCCCATATATATCATGAGTAATTCCAAAAATTCTGTCATACCCATCCACTATATCGATTTAGGCCAGACAACCATTATATCCTACAACAACATCTGTTGTGGTATCCAGACCATCTTACCCATCCCCGGTTTAATGTTTTACTTTCATCATCATTGAATTTCATGCATTCCCTCCCTCTGTGGTAAAACTAATCTGCTGTGTCCCTATAATCATTTTATACTAGAGAAGAAACTTCAAATGTCTATACATTCAAACAAAACATGGAATGATATGTATTTATCTATCATAACATATCATATATGAGTGTCAGAATCTGTACCAATAGGTTCTATTAACATTAACCATTGGTATTGTAGACTTCAGAAGTACAAAAATGAGATCAATATCAAATGTTGGTACTATGGAATACACCAGAACAAACATATGCATCCATTGTGATGAAACAAGTTTATAAAAGGGATATAATTGTTAATGATCATACTACCAATATTGTGCTCTAAGAAATATCATGAATTTCACTCAATCACGTTTGTTTATCAGTTTGTCAATAGAATCACATCCATTTACCAAATAGAATAAAACAACATACCATAGATTCCCCATGGAGATCCACCATCAATTTTAAACATATATTCGGATCATGTAACTGTACCAAAGACACCATATCCAAACAGATATATTATTATCCATGTATCATTCATTGGAACATTAATTAATTCATAGTGTTTTACAATATAGTTTATATCCAAGGACAATACATGATGGGGAAGTGTATTTCAGGATGAATGATGGATATTTACATTATGGAAGGAAATATATTGATCACACAAGGAATTTTTAATAATATATTGGAAGAGGGATGATATATATTCTAGATATACACATATGTTTACCATATAACACGTGGAATGTTATGAGAAGGCTGTGTTTAATGGGTATAAATAATTTATTTAAATAACATTTAAAAAAACACCACGGTGTAATGGAGAAATACTTTTAGAAAAACATTGATACAGTGTAATGGATTACACCATTGTGTTTCTAGTTAAAATATTTTCTAAGAACAATTCCATAGTAAAAAAATGGACCGATATAATAGTTCATGATGACTAAAACACATAAGAACAACCCTTCTGTAGAAATCCAAGTGTGAGTTGAAGCATACAATATACCGAAGCTATGTGGTGGAGTGATCACAATATTATAAGAACATTCTGATATCCAAATTCCAAGCCTCCATTAAAAATCTAATGCATCACACTGTAAATTTGAACCAATATTTTAAAAAACTAAATATCTCCCCCATTTAAAATCTCTCAATCCATGAAATATCCACACCGAAGAAATAGTAAAATAATATCTATGTCATAGAATATATTTTTACCTAAAAAATTAATTTACCATATATATTCCTCCATGAAAACCAAATATCGTAAATTTTAAAAATAAATTACTGTCATGTATTTACTCATAAAATGATGTCTAAATATTTCTAATTTCTTCTACTCTCATTACCTCATATACTCTTTGAGAAATACATAATACCATAGGACTGGAATATGTTTTATGTTATATGATCATATCCACTAGTTTCTATGGTAATTATTACAGAAAAAAAATTCTCCATAAAAATCATATTAATCAAATTATATGTATCCATAACCGATCAATTTTGTATGATCAAGTTTATTCCAATGATGTTGTGAAACATGTAATATGTTATACAAAACATTATATAATGAAGTATGGTCTAATGACTGAGATAATTATATGATTCTCTTCATTATATAAAACATTATATAAAAATTGGACAATTTTCCCATGCCTCTACATATTTTCATTACGCAATATAGGTGACTACCACAAGAAAAATATTTCACTGAAAATATACTAAAATGAACATATCCCATTGTTAGCATATGTTTTTTTTCAACTCCTACTGGAATTAAAATGATTCCAAATTAACTACACCCTCATTGAAGTATCCATCACCCTAAATATCTAAAAAATAAATTCAACAATGGTATCAACAGAATATTTTATTGAGTAACAAAATCATCCATAATGATCCAATATAGGATCCAAATGAATTGAATCCTAAAAATTGTTATTTTATATGAACTACACCAAGTGAATATTATCATCCCACACACCACTAAATTCTTCGAGGAATACCTGAGGAATATACCATATTTTATACAATTTTATGTCTTATATTTAATTATTTTGTGAATGATATTTCATTTTATGTTTTAATATATCCCCCAATTAATTCAACATGATTTGTTAAAACCATGATTTAAAACAGGAATTCATGTTTGATATGATGGGACCAAGTTGGATGGATTTCCTTTTCATATTCCAGATGAATTATATTTTATTCCTTAGAGTGAAACAAATAAATATGGATTGTTCTATTGAAATGATGATGTTTTTAGACTCATTAGATCAGATATAGATTTACTAATAATTTTAATGTATTTTATTTTTTTGTATTATTTTTAATGGGTGGAATTTTTTGGACTCATATGATTCCCGAAATGAAATTTTTTGATCGGAGTAAGAACTTCATGATTCAGAATGTTTTTAGAGATTCTTGAAACATAACGTGACAAAGATTTTCAACTAATAAGATTTTCCAAATTATTAATGTTGAAAAAATTATGATCTATACATGGTGAAATTATGATGGAGAAAATGTGTTTTGATATATAAAGTGACTCTCTGAAGTTATAGGAGAATTAGACTAAAAACTAAATGCTAAAATTTATTTTCTCAACATCTTGAAGAATTCATGAAAATGGAAGCAATTTTTTTATTAATATAGATTACAATGATGTTGTTTTATGAATACATTTCATTTGTTTCTATTGTTTTATATTAGATGGAGCTCTCTAGAGAATGAGTGTTTATTTTCTTTTTCCAGATATTTTGAAAAAGTTGATAATGATAGATCAATAAAATGAGATATCCCATGAGTTGAAATGATCAATAAAATGAAAAATCATTTTCTATGATATTAATGAGTGATTCCACCGTTGATATTGGTCAATAAATTTCTATAAGCCACCAATCCATCGATTGGGTTTCTTATATTGAACAATATTTTGGTTTTGACATTGATGAATTGGGAATATTTATGAAAATGACAATACAATAGATGCAGAAATATTTCGGAGGGATAAAATGAGAAATCCTATGTCATATCAAAAGGAAAATTTTTATGTTTATGATTTTGATATGAATTTTTAACACCATAAAATCAGTTATGTTTCTTGTACAGACAAATCAGAAGACTATTAGAGATAGATATATATAAGGAATCATAACAATGAATTCAACAATTTTAACTATGAAAATTTTATGAAATATATAATTTTTTTCCTGATATATTAAAAAATTATTCACACCTATAATTCATCGTGAGTATAATTTCATCATCCTGAAGAATTATTGAGCCAATAAAGTAAGTGGTCATAGAGTTTAGAAATATTGAGTTTTACACCAAAATTTTACTAAATGTGTTAGAATCCTTTAAAATATGCAATGATGTTTATGGAAAAATAGTGTTAGTCATTTTCGGGAATGATATAGTTATGCCATGGAAATTGAACCAGAATAAAAAATAGTATTAGAGTGAGGTGATATTGAGAATAAAAAATTGATGACAAATTAATTGATATATTCTTTTTCAAGGAGGTTGAGAAGTAATGGGTTTTGTAGAGTTAAATAATATTTTAGGATAATCCAGAAGAGTATATAGATAAACAAAAGTGGTTAGAATGAAATTCTAGTCTGATCATTTTCTATCCAAATATTTTTGTATCAGAACACATAATTTTCCCGAATGACTCAAATAAATGAAATAATAAATATAGAGTAATGTTCTAGATTATTGTAGAGATATAAGTATTCTATATGGATTTAATATTCAGACTAATGAATCAGAGATATCAATTAGACTGATTAATTGTATGGAGTCTAGGGAAATTGAAACTACCAGATACTAGGTAAGAAAGTAAATAGTTTATTTCTAAATAATAAAAAATGTATGTTTTTAATCATTCATGTGGTATGTTTGGATACAACAACATAATTTTTTTATTCATGTTTAAAAAAACTTATTCATATGATTTGTGCATTAAAAATATCATTCACTATTTTATTGATCATCTTTTAACCCATGTGTAAGGGTATTTCCTACATTTTATACCGAGACAAGTGACTGTTTCTAGTGAATTGTTTGGAATTTGTTATTTAAAAACAAATCAAATGAATATCTACTATTATTGAGTAGTGAAACATTTTAATACATGTTATCCTATGGATATGTGAGTTTTTATTTTTCAACAATTGTTTAAATCTGTAACCAGAGGAAATAGTGGTTATTAAAGCAATATAACATAAAATAAAAAGATATCATCAATTCATTAACCGCTTCAAGGATAATATTTATCACGATTGGGCCTTTTCAATTCATATCATTTCCACTGATCCTATGTTTACTACTTATTGATATTTTTTAAAGGATGGTTTTGTGGATAATTTTAATTCTTGGAACAAAAAAGGGATTCCATTGTTGGATAGAAGGAACTATCATATCTCAAAGGGTATAATGATTATATATCTTATGTCTATTGGGATTGATGTTTTTGAAGATACTATAGACAGATTTAATCCTATTATAGAAATTTTCCTCTTATATATTTATATTATAAAAATATAGAGAATGATGGATGTGATAAAAATTATATACACTATTTAGACTATAAAGGAGAATTTATTAGAGTAAAAGGAGTTTGAATTGGTAAAGGTATCTGGGAAAATTGAATATTTTCTATGAATGAAGTACACTTTTCACAAATAAAAATTTAAAAATCTGCATACTAGAGTTTTATTATCTCAAAATGGGTGTGTTTAATTGTTTGGTGACTTTATTAAAAGTGGAACGATAATTTTTCCACTATTAGAATCCTCGGTGGAAATATGAAATATTGATATATTGTTGGAAATATATATTATGCAATTTTATGGTATCATTTATGTGTTTGTTTAATTTTTGCTAGTTATACATCATGAATCTCTATCATTAGATGATTTTTACAATACTCATATTATATATCAAATGAGAAGAGTGAGTTTTTTTAATTGAAAATAAAATGTTAACTAATAAATTTTTTATAATGATTCGTAGAATGTAATATTTAAGAAGTTTAATTATTTTAAAAATCTTGTGATTCTAAATACAAAAATGATATTAGTAACATTTTTTATGAATTCATATATATTTTTCTAAAAATATGATATGTGTTTTGAGAATGTACGAAGGGAAACTAATTCTAATTTTTTTTAAATGGGTAGTATTTGGGATATCTTCTAAAAATTTCCACTTATGAAGTAATTAATAGGAATGAGATTAAGTTTATATAACGTCATACTGATCATGGAAGATACTGGTTGGAAAAATTCATAATCCAATGGAAAATATAATATTTTATCCAAATCGAAAAATATTTTTTATATAATGATGGTCAATATGAGGATAGTAAAGTTGAAACAAAAATATTCACAAAAAATTCAATGTAAAACACATTAGTTAAAAAATTTAATGACTATTTTTTATCAGTGATTAAATAAGTAGTCATTACGAAAAATATAAATAATTATAATTTTATCTGAAAAGAATATAAATATAATTTATTATAATTTTTGTTTGAATTTATATTTTAATCACATAGTTTATAAAAGAATGTTCTTCCACAAAAACCCCATAATATTATCATAATTAGAAATTTTTGTTAATGTATGTGATTTAAAACATTATGAAAAAATTTATAAAGCATATAATTAGATTTAGCATCTATATGTGAAGCTAAAATAAAATTATGAAGAGTATAAACTTTCTCTAAAAAGTTCATGTAAGTTGATCATGTAGATACATGCTTTATGAACTCTATATCTAATTTTGTTGAACATTATAGAATATTTGAACTAGATAGTAATAAACAAAATTTATCATTATAAGAATTCAATAAATAAAAAGATTGTTTTAAGAAAAATATATATAAGAAAATCATGTTTTTTTTCAGATCCAATAATGTTAAAAATTTAGATGTTACAAAAATTTGAACGTATTAAAAAATGTAGTATAAAATTTTAATTTCATTAATATTTGGAAGAAATATGAATTGAATTATAAGATTCCAATTAATAAAAATTGGTTCTTGGTTCAAAAAGTGCTAATGTGTATGGTAATAATGATATTGAAAAACATGTTCACAACTCTGGGAATATTGCAATTTAAAAAGGAATGTGCTATTTCTAAGGTTACTACTGCATATTTGGTATATTTATAAATATTAAAAATATGTGTCGGTTCAATTAAAAAAATAAAATTACAATATGATTAAAAGAGAGTAATATTTTCATGGGAGTCAGTCCTCTTTATGAAAGAATTCTAAATATTTTTTTTAAGTTGTAAATATGATCCAACCATTTGAAGATATTTTTGAAATATGCGAATGACCGTCAAATCCTTATACATTATGTATAGTTTTATTACTAACACAATAAAATTATTATAATGACTATCTAAATTTGACTTGGAATAGAAATACAGAGAAAAAAATCTCATGCTGTAGAAAATGTATTCAAATATACAGAAGGGGAACAAAACTCTATTATAGATTATTTTCCATCCTCAAAAAAGATAGTGGCATTTATGATATTAAAAACTGTTATAGAATTCAATGATGGAATGATGATATTTGGTAAGGATGAATCTCCCAAAATCAAATATGTTGGATGCCAGAAGATGTAATTTCGAAAAATAAACATCATATTTGTTTGTGTGTAATAAAATAAACTCTATGATAATAAACAAATATTACATTCTGATCCATTACATTATATTCAAAATTATAAAAACATTTATCAAATTCTATATTTTTAAAGAATGCAATGATGATTAATTCGAGATCATATCCCTCAATAATTTTCATTGATATATTGCATTACACACAAGACTGGGTTTTAAAAAATACAACTAACATTATATTAGAAAAATGAAAATTATATCATAGCCATTAACATTGGGATTATTAATAGAATTAATTGATATATTAAATTATTTGGATGAACTAATTCGTCACCTATTAATCATTGATGAATATAAAAACCAAGTGAATATACATGAAATGTTTTTGTTAAAAACAATCTTTATGTGTTGAAGTTATTTTATAATAATTAATTCAATAAATTACAACTATTAGATGATATTAATAATATTTTTATCAATATATTACATAATATTTATTTATATTCATCCAATGAATTTAATAAACCTAAGATAAAAAATTTCAATTATACACAATCCAAAATTTATTTTCCTTATGGAAGGTATGTCATTATTTAATGGCGTAATTTGTTTGATAGTAAATGATGAAAATTATAAAAATTTCATTTTAAAAAATAAAACACATTTTTGAAATCAGAATATCCAAACTATCATTTGGTTGATATTTGGTATTCATGAATGAATTTTATTTGTTTAGTAATAGTTTACAATTTTTGATTTTTAATTTAAAAATGACATTTCAAATAAATAATTTACGTTGATAAATATTATTTCTAATTAGGTTGAAAGTAAAAATAGTTAAATTATAAATATATTAACACAATTTTTCTCATTTTATGAAATTTTTTATTGTTGATTATTCTAAAAAATTCAGAACATTTGCATGATTTCACAATAATAAAATTGATTTCTCTTCACCTTTGTGGGATTGATTTTAAAATGATTTATCTAAAATTTTATGATTAAATTTGAAAATATATATTCACTATTCAAAATCATATTAATTTATATTTCATAATAATGTCAAATTAATTTTGACCATAATTATTAGTGAAGGTATATAAAATTAATTAATTTCATGAAGATGAAAAACCAGTTTACCAAAGCACTAAACATTACACTAAATGGGTAAAATGACCTTGAAACATATAAAATGAAAAAGTTATTGATATATAAACATTAATCCATTCTATATCATATATTGTTCAATTATTGGATACTCATGACATGGATAAAATATGGGTGGAATTATACCATTTTAATAATTATGAAAGTGCCACTCACCCCACCTAAAAAGATAACTCCTTCTATTTTTCACATGACACCTTAAAACAAGATTATATTAAATAATAACTTTATAAATATCTCTTAAAATTCCCTCCCCAATTATTTGAATCATTATCATGTTAATAAATTCAAATTTTAAATGATTTAATGTAAAACATTGGTGGATACCAAAAGAATATGAAATATTTATGTGAAAGATTTTTCATTTTAAGTCTTTACCCACCTCCTAAATTTTTATTATAGAATTCATATATAATAACCAGATTATATTACATATATGTATAAATTTTTATGTTATGGTTTCAACATAAAATTTCAAAAATATCTATCAAATGGGATGCAAAATTATTAGTCATTTGTACGGTGGACTATCACCTAAGGGACTTATGTGCTTAATTTTTTTCATTAATCCTTTTTATTATTTGGAATAAAAAATGATTAATCATTTATATATAATATATATGATATTTTTATGTTATTATGATTTTGAAATTATAATTTCATGCCTTCTTTCATGAGTTAGGTTAGTGGTTAGGTCGTTCAATCGTTAATCCTTCATGCATTACATTTATGTACAATTTTAATGTTCTTTATAAGAAGATTCCATAAAAAACTACATTTTACTATACCAACAGTTCTCATAACCATTGGTATAGACCTATACCAATGGTTTTTAGAACCCTTGGTATAGATTCATTAATTTTGGGACCTATACCAATGGTTTCAGACAAACCGTTGGTATAGGGGGGACTTATACTAACATATTGGGGAAATCCATCGGTATAAGGTCATTATTATTGACCAATACCAACGGTTTGGCCAAAACAATGGGCATATGTCCGTATAAGTGACGTATACCAACGGTTTTCCCCCAAACGTCGGTATAGGTTCCTGTTATACCAACGGTTGGTCCAAAAGAGTTAATATATGTCCAAATTAGTGACCTATACCTACAGGTTTTTTCAAACGGTTGGTAGAGGTCAATATTACTGAACTGTGCCAACCATTTACCCAAAACCATTGTTATAGATCTTATTTCCAGTATAGGGAATAAAATCTATAAATCGATAAATATGGAGTTTTATGGTCTTTTATGATATTGTTTAGGGTCTGTTTAAATTAAAACGCATAATGAATTAGTAGTTTCATGTGATGAATCATTTATCTAAATCAGAAGGGGTTTTACCCAGATGTTTTAATCAATACGATGAATGGTCTTTAGGGTAAATGTTCCATGATCATAGGGAATCATGGATCCCCATATTTAATAATTTACATCATTGATAGTTTAGTTATTATTGTAATATTTTTGATTTATTCTATGAAATTATATATGGATTAATTTAATACTAATATTATGGATTAAATGAAACATTCTTCAATTATTTACCTTTACATTTTGATTATTAATTACCTATATATTTATTTTTTATGCATGCTCAGTTACACAAACTTCCATATTTTTTATATTATTGATTAATGAAAGATCCTAATGTATTTAAAACTTATCGAGATGTAGATTTCATCATTAATGTGTTTCCATTCTCTATGATTTATCAATGTTTACTATGAATTATATAGAGGGATATAATTGATTTAATAAAGTAATGTTCAAAAAAATTGTAGTTTGTTTATTCCTTGTTTTCTATATGGATCTTATAGTAATCTAGTTTAATGAGTATAATAAACATATAAATACATTATTGTGTGATTCCTTTTTTATTATTCTAATATAAATGTATCTTCAAAAAGATCTAGGTGACATGGTTTTGGGTTGCTACATTATGAATTAGTGTACGATTAGTAGAATCCTTAGGAAATAGATTTTGGAAAACATAGACTATGTAACATAAACATATGATATAATTTTATGATAAGTGAATAAGGGAATCATAATGTTTGTAATCATAAATTATGTTGTTTTTTTCTGAAATACACCCATGAATAAATTAAAAAATGGGACATATTGTTGGAATAGATTTTAATAGGTATAATAATGCTATAAAGGGAGAATTGACATTGACCTGATCATTACCAGGTATATGACAACAAGCCTTACTATGTTCCTAGTTTGACACTTGAAAATAATATGATTTTGATAATTAACATATTCATTAAAGAGAATTAAAATTGATTTTAAAACAGAATGAAAATGAATGACATAGGTTAAACTAGAGAAAATGGAATGAACTATATGGAAATGTAATATATAAACTACTTTTATTTTGATTCTAGACATAAATTATTAATGTATTTTACCAAATGTATTTGTGTTACCATAATCACTAAATATATAAAGTTTATATTAAATATTATATTTAACTGGAAAAAAATTAATATTGTTATTGATAGCTTAATGGTTTCAGGGTATTAAGATTGTCCATAAATTTAAATTAATTGAAACAATTTTATATGTTTTATAATATAATAGTTTCAAATGATTATGGATATTTTGGGAGAAATTTATGGAAATAACATGTTTATAGAAATATTTATTTGGGGAATAATTTATTTGATATTTATAGAATTATGTTTAAAATAATTAACAGAAATTAGGGTTTATATAATCATTAATAAAATTGTAATAATAATAAAATAAGTTAATTAGACTTTGAAAAAAAAATATAAATTTATTTTGAAACATTATAAAAAAATGAAATGTTATTAATAAACATATTTCAAGGATTTCCATAACATTTTAGTGTAATTTATAAGAATTATGTTAAGAGAGTTTATTAAATGGAAAAAACATACATCACGACAAACCTTCACATATAGTAAGGTCATGTAGATAGATCCAATTACAATAGTAAGATAAGGTTTTCAAGACTTTCACTGGACAACATGATGTCTTGGTTAATATGCAATTAATTCTAGTTCAATAATTTGACGAATAAATGTTGATTATAAAATAGTTTTACTATTTTATCTTTTTAGAGATTAAATTTTATACAATAATGGTTTTGTAAAATGTTTAGAGATGGATGAAAATACTAGTATTATTGTTCATTAAAACATAATATTATCCCTATGGGCATAAAAATTACATTTGGGTTAATAATATATCGTAATAATACATCAAATGGAAATTTATTGAATAAAAACAAAAGGATGAAATTATTATTATTATATAAGAATATATTAATTAGGTGTTTTTCTTATATAATTATGATGTAAAATAATTCCCAAACATTAAGAAAAATGATTTTGAAATAATATGTTTTCCTATTGCCATAATTTTTGATGATATAAATGAATATTTCACTCCCATTATATTTATGTTTTTCAGCACATAAAAATTCAATATATAATTCACTTTTTGTGGTTAATGACCTAAATTGATATCTATAAATATTTATTCTTTTCCTCCAAGCCTATATCTTCACATTCCATTGATATTAAACTACATAGAAACCTATTTTCATGTTATACTATAAGACCATTATATATCCCATTATCTCAAATTAAAAATAATTTTCATTAACACTTTAAAGATATGTGTTTATCAAAAATGGAATTTCAAATGTAAAACCACTGATTACCATGAACATGATAAAATTATGACATAATTTACATAATGTGTGGAGATGGTTATACATAGATATTTTCAATTTTGAACATCATATTTGGCATCCAGCGTGATGAACAACCTAAAGAAAAAAACATTGTATACCTTCAATTTATGATATATTTACAATTTTATATAAATTATATATATATATATATATATATATATATATATTTTATCAAAAAAAGTCATAAAATACTGAGTTATCTTAAGTTTCATTCATCAACAAGTTTCTTTGATAGATTATGTTACACGCGTGATAATGTTTTAATGAATAATTTTAAAATTAGTATTTATGATGAAAATTAGCTCATATATTTCAATTTTTTATTATTAATTGGCTTTAAAAACTTATTATAATTATGGTTTAATTTATTAGTTTCCAATTATATATGAATTAATGTAAAACCCAATTGAATAAATTTAAAATGGTTTTATAAAATAACTATTATTAAGCACAAAAAGCATTCATATCTTAATAAATTAAAACATTTAAAATTATTGGATAATATGAATGAAGTTGAAATATTATATATTTATTTAATCTTTTTTACTTTCATAAAATATGAATTATAAACTTAAGACAATAGAAATCCAATTTTTTGCGTAAAAATACCTAATTGTAAAGGTGATTTTATTATGACGTAATGAAACATTTATTTTAAAACTAAATTTTCACAGTTTTATAAATTTTATTTGAAAAAATAAATATTTAATTCTATATTTTAATAGAAAAATTTTCTTATAGTTAAATTTTGGTAGTTTTCTGAGAAGTTTTATTTTTTTATAATTGTGAAATGTACTGATTTTTATTGAAAATTTAATTTTATTACAAATAATTTATTATATAAATTTATTTTTCTAAATTGGTTTAAATTTTAAAAAATTAAAATTAAATATATATTAATTCAGGTTAGTAAATTTTAATCATTTTATAATTTATTTTGATATAAAAACATTGTAATAGTTTTTAATAGTGTCACATTAAAAATCCATCTTTCTCGTCGCATCTGTGGGATTAATTACAAATTAATTATCCCTAATTTTGTTAATTGAATTTGTAAAAATGGGTTAAAATATTTTACTCCTAATATTTTTTAATTTATAATTTTATCAACATAATTTTTTAACTATGTTATGAATGAATAAATTTAAATTTAATTTTAGAAATTATGATAAAATTGGGTTTACTAAGGGGCTAAAAATTAATATTATTTGTCCAAATATCCTTGGAAAATGTAAAAAACCATTTCATTGAAAAATTTAGACCTTAAACCTTCAATTATATATTTTCCACAAGTAATGGACCCACATTACATTGAAAAATGTGGTAATGCTCCCTTTTCAAAAATTACAAGAGTGTATGTAACCCCACTTATAATAGGGCAGCTACTTTATTCTCCACATCACAAAATTAAATAAATTTTTCCCAATAACATCTCAAAATTAATAGAAAAATAAAAACTCATCATATTATAATTATATTTTTCATAAATCATTCTTAGGAATCCATTAGAGAAAACATGTGTAGGATACCCCAACAATCTGTAATGTTCGTCGTAAAATGTTTTTATTTTATTTCCATCCCACCCCATTAAATTATTTTTACACCATAGATAGTGAAAAAATATGTATTTTACATAAAATTATATGGTGTTATGTTGTGGGTATGTTATACAGATTTACCCACATCATTCAAATGGTAAATGATATCATAATTCATGTGAATAGTGGGGTACCACTTGAAGCCATTTAATTTTCCATTACCCCTTTTTGATGTTGATAATAATGATTTATATATAATTTTTATATGATATATATTATATTTTTTATTCTATTACTGTTATGGAATTTTTGTATCATATTATCCATCATTCTTTCCATTTTTTATGAATATTATATTGTCACTATCGTGAACGAAGCAATACTTCCTTGTGAAGTAATGTTATTCGTTCACACTTTACACAGAATTAATTAACAATGGTTTTCATAAAAAATGAGATAAATATGAAATAAAAATTATACAAAAAATATAATATATATATACATATATATCTAATTTATTTCAATAAAAAAAGATAATGGAATATATATTTATATGTAAGTACTGTCTACCGTCTCTACGAAATTTGTATTTCATTTTGAATGAAAAAATATTATAGATTACTCTAAATACATAAATAAATATATATATATATATAATATGTTTATGAAATCATTTTCTAAATTCTGTAGATGCTGAAATCATGATCTATGCAATATTAAAAAATAAAAAAAATGTAAAACATACAAAAAACAGGGCAATTAGACCAAAAAAAACGAAATAATGAATGATGAGGAATATAGGGGTGATACAATTTTATAAAATATTAATATATGATATAATACATATTAATATATATTTTTTCATGTTAATAGATTTATTAAAACCATTATACCCATGAATATTGAGCTTTCCACCAAAAGGAAGCATAATTTTATGGATTTCATTAAAATTTCATTTAACTATGTCATATTAAAATTTCATTCACAGATTTATTTTTATATGGTGTATATAATGCCCCTTTGACATGTAATATTGTGAAATTATAATTCATCATAGTATTTAATGTTTCAGTCTAAATTATTTCATTTTGGGGGTTTCAATATAAATTTTACCAGTTCGTAATGAATTTCGTAGCCCAATTTTTTTCAATGGGTTTTATTAATTATTTGTTATCATTAATATTATAAGATAAATAGTTTCATGAATATAGACTATATATTTTATTATTTCAAATTGATTAATTTTTATTTATAGTGGATAAAATAATATGTTCATTTTTTTTCTAACTTAATCTTTACGATCTGTGCAATAGTTTACTCTACAATCCAATTTTACTTATGAATAATTAAAATTAATTTCCATTGAAGGTAATTATATGATTATTGATTTGTAAAATAATAAATTTTATTCCCCTCACTGTTTTCATTACTATTTTATCTTAATTATACCATTTTCCCACTCTTTTGGACATAAAATATTATATTTTTTTTTAAGAAATCCTTACATTGTCTATCTATTTGGTCGAAAAATTATTTTCTTATATTACCATATTTCAAATTTATTTAAAAAAGTGTTTTTTACCATTTCAAAATTTATTATTTATTTTATATTTCCATTTTTACAATTACCAAACAACATTAATGGACTCTCATTGTCTTTTTCCAATTTATTAACTCTTAGAATAAATTACAATATAAATGGAATGTTCTTTTTACCATGTATGGGATGTAAAGAATTACCCACTACCATTTATTTGAATATTCCATTTCATTTTTAAAAAGATATTTTTAATATGAATTTATTAATATATGTTTTAAAGAAAATTATATCTAAAATGTAACATGAATGAAAAAAGTAATTATTAATATGAAATGGATATTTTACTCAAAAATGATTATAATGATATTTTTTAAATCATCAATGAAATAATCCCGTATTCATACTATAATGGTTAGAAATTATATTGATCCCATATTTTTTATTCATATGAATGGATAATGATTATTTTGGCCATGTGTTGTATTGAAATTGTTTTCCATGAATCATTTTTGTGGTTATTGACTTCCTGTATAGTTATTTAGGTTCCTATGGTCATTAAACACTAAATTTCCCATAAATGTCAATATAATTTAATATGGATATTATTATTTAATAAACTATATTAAATTTTTACAAATAGTTCTATCCAATAATGTTATTTTATTAACTACAGAAATTTTGAAAAATAATTATTCTTCAATGAATACATATATTTGAAAAGGTAGAATTGATAGGAATTAAATTGATTATTTGATATATGGGTAATGATTTAGATTGTTATTACATGGGTTAGAGACCATTTAATGTAATGACATAGATGAATAAATTGTCCAATGAGTAGAATCAAATTTCCATGAATGATTGTTTTTTTAAATTATATGTTCTATAATATAATTTGAATGATAATGGTGATGAATTTAAGAATGATGAAATAATAATTTGTGTATAAAACAGTTACTTTTTAATGATATTATTTGACTATACACACTAAAAAATAATATTTTTCCTGAAATTTAGAATAGTATTTTGTTACAAATGCCTTGTACAATACAGATTGATCATGGTATTTCCCACTACATCATTGGTAGTTAATGGGTCCAATTATTTTATATTTAGAAATAGTGGTTCTAAAGGACATGCTATTATTTTAATTCTTATGAAATATTACATAATGAATCTCCATTTTTGAAAAATTATGTGGTTTTTGTGAGTCCGTACGTCCTGGAATTAAAAAGTGGAAATATTGGAATTTGTTTAATCAAAGATGGTCATAGGAATCATTCATCACTATTATCTAAATGGTAGAGAAAATATATTTTATAATAATAAAACACGAATGATATTTGATTATATTGATGTAAAATATCTTAATATATATGATGAATATATTAAAAAAATGAATAAAAGGAATTTGAATATGGTGATGTAGTTTATGTTAAGGAACATGAAAAGAATTAAGATCACAGTGATTCCACAAATATGGAATAATCTGAGTGAGCTATATTTTTTGATGAGGAATAAATTTTTATGCATTGTTATTTGATGAATAAATAAGTTCCTATAAAAATAATAAAATGTGACCAATGATAAAATTTCAATCATGAATAACATCAATGTTTGTTACACATAATTATTTCTATTCAAGTATTGATCCCAATTATGTTACATATTATTTTTATCAACTATAATGGATTTTTTATATGAATGAATAGTTCAATCAGGTTGTGAAGAAAGACATGAAAAAAAATATTCCAAAACCAAAAAGAAAAATATATTTTTTTGTGAAAATTGGTGGTTTTAAAAAAATGAGAATGAACATTTTGATGTGATAAGAACCAAATACATATAGGTTTGAAAAGAATACTCACAAATTGAAGGTTTTTATTTTGATGATTCTTTATATTTGGTAGAAAATTTACAATCAATATTAATATGTATTTTTTTTACTGCGTAATAATGATTTAAAACTGAATAGGTAGATGTTAATGAATAATTTCTCATTTGGGAAAATTATGGAGAGCATTATGTAGAACAATTGTTTTACATTGTAATTTAAAATTATTAATGTTATTGGTGAAATTTGATGGAGTATTTTTATAGGTTAGATAATTCTATGATATATATTTATTCCAAATTCAATAACTACATAAGTATGTTTAGAATTTTGAAATGAAATTTTTATTATAATTTATACATCAAATAATGTATGGGGATTTACATTATTACAATTTTGTATGTTGAATAAATTATTATTTCTGGGAATGATGAAAAAACATTAAAATTGATGGACCAAGAGATGTATAAGATTTATTAAATTTCCATTCTAGGTGAAGTAAAATATGTTCTTTAATTAAAAACATCCAAATATAAGAAGAATAATTTTCTATCTGATGAAGGTATGATAATGATATTCTCAATAAAATATGGGTAGATAATTTCGAACCCATTCCTAAAAATAGTAGGAATAATGTTAAAATATGGAGTAGGAATAGAAGTAAATTATAATGAGTCTCAAAATTTGATTGGTATTTTGTTAGATTTTACTACATAATGATCAGATATTGTGTACATTGTTACATTATCATAATGGTTCCATTGTGTTCAAAAGTAATCTCATCTCTTGGAAGGGAAATTAATTACTAGATTTATTAGTGGAATAAATAATTTTGTTTTAAATATGACATCTCCTAACTAATTGACATGTTTTCTTATATAGATGATGATGGAGTTGGATGTGTGGATGATATAAGACATACGTCGGGTGTAGTTTTTTTCCAAAGTATATTGGTGTGATTTGGCCTAGGTGGTTAATTTTATAACTCTTCTCTTGACAGATTAAGAACATGTTGTTTCCAATCAAGATTTAACACAACCTCTGTGGATAAAAATTTAATTGGATGATTTTTTACTTGTTTTGATGTTACACAATTTCCTAGGATATGATAATAAACATTTTATAAATATTAGTACAAAGCATTTGGTCCATTACCATTCTATAAAAATTAATTTAACATATTTACACACTATATTTCCTGTGGAGTAGAATGAAATCGAGTTGGAATATTTTATATTATGGAACTAGTTATAGACATTTTCATAAAACCATTATAAAAGGAATAATTTTTCATGACTAATGTTGAACATGGTCAGTTATCCTATATATCTACATGGATTGTGTGTTTCATATTGTACCCACTCACATATTGTATTTGGATAGTGTTTTGAGGGGGATACAAATTATTTTTCATAAATCTATATATTAGTATGCATTGAACAATTTAAATATTCATGTATATAGAAAGTGTTTTTTTTTGATGTGGTAAGATATGAACTCAACATGTGATTATGAGAAATTTATTAACATTTTATTTGATTGTTGGAAACTAATTTCTACAATAATGTCAAAGAATTTGTTAAGAGGTAAAAAGGATGAAGTTCGTGTGAAATTCTTAAATCCCTACTAATGGAAAAATTGGATTTCTATTAATGATTCTTGTTTCCTAAAATAAGACCACATACATAGGGTATGAATTGTTAATTAATAATCAATTAATTATCATAAACATCATTAGTGATTTATGAGTAATGGTTTAAATGAAAATCTAGAAGGCGATATTCAATTTTCCATGTTGGCTGTAATATGTTTTTTGGATACTGGAAGTAGTGGTCGCTTAATGTTATATATTTTCATTAATAAAAAAACATTAAATTGAAGGTTATTTTGATGAGAAAAAATATTCCTTGTACTAAAAATCTCTCTGATTGTTTTCTTAAGAATTCCAATATATTGGACATTTTTATTAAGATTATTGTTTCTAGCTCACCTTTTTATTCATGCACAAAGTTGTTTCCAGAATGGTGTTTTTCATTTCACCATTAGATTATGTTTCAAATTTATAATTTTTATTGTGATTTTCGTTGCATAATAAAAAATTAATTATTATGAAAATGTTCTATAAATAATATGTTTTCCAAATTATTGTATCCATTAATTTTGAATGAAAGTTATAGATATTGTTTTTATTATACTAATTGTCTTTCTAATAATTCGTGGGATAATTGTTATTTCTATTCATTGAAAATATTTTTATTATCAAAATTATGAATTAGTAATGCTGAACGAAGGAATTTTTTGGAAGAAAATAGAATATGATGACAATGTTTTCTAGATTCAATTCATTTATTGGTCATGATTCATGGAATAATTAGTTCTCTGTAGATTATGATTTTTAATTTTCCTAAGTTTAGAGGTATTGTTATAGTTGTGATCTAAAGATTCATCTAATTCCATAATACCTTAGGTGATCTGACACATCAAATGAACAACCAGTTGTTATGATTAGAGAGAATGTGTCACCATCTATATGGGTCCATATAAATATTTTTCTCTCCACTCAATTAGTGGAATTTATAACACTGAACCATCAGGACGATTCTGACAATGATCCATTAGATGTAATGTAGTCACAAATAATACATTAGATTTAAAATTCCATTAGAGTATCAATATCATTTACCGATGTAATATAAAATAGAGTAGTGTAGCGGAGAGTGGTAAATAAATTATATTGGTAACCCTAGAATTATTAGTTGAGCTTATGACACCAATAAATAAAAATACATACATAGACCAATCAATCTAATTACGTAAAAAATGATATTGAAAATTTTCAAAGATAAAATGTAATGATGTCTTTTATTTGGTTCAAGATCATTCGAATAAAAATTAACTTTGATAATTCATTAGATATTGATTTTAATCTATCTAATGAATTATTGAGAAGATTATTCATATTGTAAAATAATTTAACCATATTGATGTTTCAAAAATATTATTTGTAATGGGTAAAACAATTTAGAAGTTATAATGATGTTTTTGAGAAAAGAGTTCCATTTTTTCTAGCACATTAAAATTTAAATTTTGGTTGATAGAATCAAAATGTAAAACATTTCCAGAGGTATAAGTTTAACATATTATCAAATTATGGATTAATCACTTGGGAATGTCTTATTCAACGAGGTTGAGAATCAATGAGTTTTAGAGAGGTCAAAATTATTCTAGAACATTCCAAAAATAATTAATAGGAAAAAATAAATTGAAAAAATGAAGTTTGAATAAAATATAAAATTTATATTCTAAAAATAATGAGAGAGGGATAATAATTGGGATTCGTTACATCTCAACTTATGAAGAACCTATATATAGATTTCAAAGAACAATATACTCTGAATTGTTTTTATATATGAGAATGAAGAATAATCATTCTTTTGTATTTATAATTTAGAGAGTATTGATTACATAAAAAATTTCTTGATTAACATTTATAGAACTTGAGAATTTTTCAGAGGCTATTTTAATCAGGATTTTCTTCACCATACCATACAATTAGAAATAATGGATTGGACCGAATAAGGGATACATAATTAGTAGTGCTCTGTTTTACTCTAGGCCCATATTTCTTTTATTTAGATATAATAATTAAACTAATAAATCATACTGAGTGATTAGTGTGATTTTTTGTTTGATATCCAGAGAAGTTTTTCCTACTAGTAGCTAGTTAAGAATGTGAAGAATAGTTTAAAAATTAACTAAAATATTTAAGACTTTGATGAATCATATTTTCATGTTTGGAATCAACTGGTTAATATTTCATTAAATTTTATAAAAACATATTTACAATTCATTTTTATTTAATAATAAAATAACTATTTTATTGATCGTTGTTCTTGAAAACTGTATGGGTATTTAATTCTTTTTTTATCCACCCAATATGGTTGTTTTCTATTTGATTGTGTGGTAATAGATTATTTCCATACCATTCCATGGGATAACTAATCTTATCAATTAGTGAACATTTTAAATAATTATACTTATTGAATTGGGTAAATGTTGAGTTTTCAAAAATTTATTAAATATTTAACATGTGTAAAATGTTTTTATACAATAAAGACAATATAAAACAAAATGTTATCACAAAATGACCACATCCTCTTCTTAGTGAATGAATTGAACTTGGATATTATTTTTCAATATATGAAATAAGAAATAATGTGTCGTCGCCATAAAATATCCCAAACATAAACCTAAGAAAACTAATCAACATATTTAGTGTCTTGATTTGGAAATAATTGACTTAACTATCTCAGCCTATAACATATCACCCAAATTGTATCTTAATATTTCCTGGACCTACTTAATATGATTATGGATATCCATCATCACCTCATCCCACTTCCAAAGTGGTAGGAGATGTATATTTATTTCTCCCCATATTATTTGGTTATATATGTTGATCTTTTGACAAGTTAGGTAACCATAGACAATGGCAACATAAACACTCTCATCATTCAATGATAAGTTAAATGATACGTTTTTCCAAATACAACTTTGTTACACAGTTGTAAACATCCAATTGATAGGTGTTGGATTCCTTAATTATATCTTTCATCATGGATTTATGAACCATAACACTCTTATAAAAATATATTACATCATAACCATCCATAGACTATCATGGAACTAGGTTACATTTTTACAACTCATCATACTTCAGTATGAATTTGTTATCTAATTTACAATTGGTCTTTATTCAGTTCAACAACAAATATGTGATAAATAAAGGATATCATCACATCTACACATGGTCCTCAAATACATCCAATGAACAATCATACAAAATTTTCATCAACCACCATTCCTCTATTAATGTTAACAGTACAAGAACATCTGTTTTATTGTAGATAACATCATTAACAAAATTTCATTTCGTAATTGAATATGAAATATAAATGTAAATGATTAATATAAAACCAAAATGTTCCTATGATATTTTTTCAAATATAATTGATATTATATGTACTACAAGATCTTGTGGTTTATGTAAATTAAAAATTTCTCAATGAAGTGATAATAGACTTAATAATTCAATTCATATATAGAAAAATCTACGTACAAGTCAAGAATAAGAAATTGTGTATCCCAGTGTCCTTGAGGGAGGTACCTATAAGATACTAATTGAACACACTATATCATAATATATCTAAATATAACAATTGTGGAATCTGAATAAATATATTATAAAATCCATAAATATGGAAATATTAGGATCTATCCATTTTAAAATAACATAATCAGCACTTCGGGGACCTTTTCACATGGGTCTATCCACATCAAAACCCATCCCATCATGATAGGCCCAGTTATATGAGTTTATAAATGCGGCATGTCATATATGAACTATATATTATAACCAAATGAACCGAGTAAAACCTTGACCCATCCACATATATAGGCAGTAATAAAGACATGCTAACATCTAACTTCTCCATTCCCCTAGAAATTCCATCCTTAATAATCACTTTATAATGGATTTAAGCCTATGGGATCTACATGTAAAACCATAAGAGATTGGAATTGATATGACATCCTTATATTACACTAATAAAAATAATTATTATGTACATTTTGATTTAATTCTTTGAGAATTTTAGGTAATTTTGACATTGTTTATTTGATAAATAGTAAATTATTATATGAAATTAGATGTCATATAGTGAAAGGATTCTAATATAAAATATATGAAATTATAATAAATTCATGTAATGAATCATTATTCATGATGTGTATTCCCATAGAAGAAATTCAATTAGATTAATTACGGGATTCGTGGAACCAGTACATGTTTTGAATTTCCATAATGACGAAATGTATTGATGAGATATAAAAATACATTATAATGGGCCTAACCTCTCTGGTCTATTACATTATAAAAATGTGGCGTTTGATATGTTTCTAGAGGTCAAGGTGACATATCCCCAACACTTTTCCAAATTTCCAATTCTGTGAACAGTTCTGTTGGTGAACAGTTCTATCAGAAACCTATAGCGGTAGGTGAAAAGTATTCTATTGGTGAGGATCAGTGAATGGTGTTCTATCAGTGAGGTTCAGTGAACACTGTTCTATCAGTGAGGTTCATTGAATAGTGTTCAGTTAGTGAGATTCAGTGAACAATGTTCTATTAGTGAGGTTCAGTGAACATTGTTCTATTGGTGAGGTTCACTGAATAGTGTTCTAGCTGTGAGGTTCAGTGAATAGTGTTCTATCTATGAGGTTCAGTGAACAGGGTTCTATCAGTGAGTTTTAGTTAACAGTGTATTATCGATGAGGTTTAGTGAACGATGTTCAATCAGGGAGGCTCAGTGAATAGTGTTCTATCGGTGAGGTTTAGTGAACATTATTCTATTAGTAAGGTTCAATGAATAGTGTTCTATCGGTGAGGTTTTGTGACCAATTCCATTGGTGAGGTATATCAGTAACCTCTATCAGTAACCTCTAACGGTAGGTGTATAGTAACGGTAAGTGTGCAGTGTTTCTAGAATGGTGGGGTCTATCGGTAACCTCTATCAGTAACCTCTATCGGTAGGTGTACATTAAAGGTAGGTGTACAGTAACGGTAGGTTGACAGTGTTTCTAGAACTCTGAGGTCTATCGGTAACCTCTATTATTAAACTCAATCGGTAGGTGTACAATAACGGTATGTGTAGAGTGTTTCCAGAATGGTGAGGTATATCGATAACCTATATCAGTAACCTCTATCGATAGCTATATAGTAACGGTATGTTTACAACAATGGTAGGTGTACAGTGTTTCTAGAATACTTAGGTATATCGGTAACCTCCATCGGTAACCCCTAATAGTAGGTGTACAGTAACGATAGGTATATAGTAATAGTAACTGTACAGTGTTTCCATCTTCCTACAGTTTCACCCCATTTATGTTTCCATTGACATAAAATACATTTAAATAATTATTTTAAGGACTCTTAAGGCCGATTCAAAGGCCATAAATCCTATATTAATTATTCCTATGACTCGTGATGTTTTTACTTGGTCAAACCACATGAGTTAATGTGATCCTCTTTCAATGGGGAATTAAGCGTATCTTAAACTGATGCCCCATTAAATCTTCAAATGGGACAAGATATATTCCTCTCCTGTTCTTCCTCTTTTTTCTCGGCTATGAGACAATATATCATTTCAATCCATCCCATAAGAGTTTCCAAATCAAAATATCATCCCCGGATTGGTTCAACTCTGTTTGATGCAACCAATCTGTTTTGATCAATCTTCGATATAAGGTATGATTTATCTTAATTTATTTGGGGATCATCTTCTCCGATTTCTCATTTCCATATTACTGCATGTAATATCTATTCTCATAATGGGGTTTTTCGTGGGGTTTAGTTGGTGTGGGCATACTGTGGCATCCTCGGGTGGATGTAGTTTTCACGAGAGGAGGATCGTGACCCATTGTGTGAATAAATAATGTGAGGAACTGTTTGAGGTAGGGGATTTGTTGCTTCTCGTTCATTTATGTGCACCTGTATCCTTAGCATGTTTTGTCTCATTGGATGAAAATGGAATTGGCATAATAAATATTTGATCCGGATAAATAAATTGTTATCGATCATATGTTATTACCTCCTGTTTTTGCTATATTGTGTGATATTTATGCTTGTTCTTGAGGGAAATCGGTAAATAACATAAACCGGGATTAATTGATAATTTGTTTCCTAAAATAATGAGGCATGTAAAATAATATTATTCTTTTTGTAATTTGATTTTAATAAAATTGATGTAGTATACATGTTCATATATTTGTGATAACTTACTAGTTGGGTTTCTTGAATTTCAAACCAACGAATAATAAATTGTTTAATCCAAGATGGATTAAAGAACTGGTGGTTGTTAAAAGATAATTTATTGTATGGTTCTCAGTTACCCTCTTGTTTGTTTAAGATGCAAGAGCACAATTGTGAAGATGTTTTTTTACTGCTGCTTGTGTTTTAATGTGAGACTGGATGGTTGTGGTAATGTGTGGATGCATGGAGGACTTTTTGGATGTGGCATTAGATGACACCTAGAGTGGTGAGATGCATCAGTTTATGCATGTGTGTGTTAGTGAGGACACCAGGGATGATGGAATGGAATGGATGTGATTGTTGGATTCATGGTAATTTTTACTGTTTTGTTTATCTGATTTACCTTTCCCCACTACTCAAGGAAGCTAGTCTTACTTACCCTTCTTCCGAAAGAGGCGAATAAATGCAAGGTATGCCACATTCTATCCGTGTTTAGATTATCAAGGAAGGATGGGTATATGCTCTTACTATAAGTGGCAAAGACTCGACGGGTAGTAAATATACTCACCGTGTTGTTCTCCCTCATGTTTAGTATCATAGAATGTTTTTATATAATTCCTGGGAATGTGGGAAAGTAATTGTCTAATGAATAATTTAATAAATGGTGTTTTCCCATGGGGTTGGCATTTACTGGAACACAATGATGAGGTTGTAATTTTTTGGGAACATTTGACTTTGGGTGTGATGCTAATGAAATTTAATGTGGAAATTTTCATGGTTAATTAATGTTTAAGGAAATAATTATCATATAGTGGAAATGATAAAAAGGGAATGAAGTAATCTAATAATGATCATTAAATTGTTGTGTCCTTATAGGATAACTAGTCTTAGAAACAGCTTCCCGGAGTCTGAAAGACGTTAGCTATAGTTGTGTCTAAGACTAGGTTATTCCCATTGTATGGTTGTGAGTTATTGTATATTATATACTTTTTTCTTTTCTATATGCTACTCTATCCAGTTAGTAAGGTCAACTGACACCTTGGGGATTATGAGCCCCGGGTGGTGGGGGGTGTGTTTTCCCCAACATTATGGTGGGAGGATTGATGGATGACTGCCCCATTTGGGCTTACTCTCTTCTCTAGTTAGTAACTTTTTTTGGAGGCACATTGGATTGTTTTCCCAACATATGTGTGTATATGGAATTGATGGATTATGGTTATTCACACACATAAATTGTGGAAATCGTTTTATATGGACTACTATAGGTGTAACGTGTATAGGCTATGATGGATTGAGGATTTTTACTCGGTGTATGGGATATGATGGCTTGAAGTATAATACCTGACGTATGATACACTTTATACGAGCTGTGATGGTTCCCAGAGACTACCTGGTTACTTTGGTGTGTGGACGTGGTGGTTTTTTTGCATGAGGTGAATATTTTGGTGATTCTCCTAGGTGTATGCAGTCAAGCCTTTTTGGGGAGAGATGATCAGGAGGTGCGACATTTGGGAAGAGTGGAAAACTAGTGGGGAAGTAGTAGCAGGGTAAACATGATATTATATATTATATGATATATTATTGTATGTGTTACATGGTGAGAGTAGTCATGGTGATGCTGGGAACTTAGTATACCTGTTTAGGTGATTAGTTAGTTTCACTTGTTGTTCACTGTGCTTTAGCCTGCTTTCATTACTTTTTCATGAGAGGCTTCAGGGTGGATCATACTGAGTATACTATTATACTCACCCTATGTGTATATAAACAGTTTTTTAGGTCACTTGGAGCAGGGTGGAGATCAGGCTGGTGTTTTTTAACTTGTGGTTGTTGGAGCTATTAGGGATTGTGGTTGCTGCTGTTTTTACTTTCTTTTGGGTACTTTCGTTTTTTACCATTTAGTTGTAGTACATTTTCATGGCATTACATATGTACACTTTTTTTTCTTTTTTTTTCAATTTTGAGTTGGATTTGGTCGGTGTCTATCTTATCTCTCTCTTCTGCATTTGTTCTCTTAGAGGATAATGCCTCCCCTCTGTGTGTTTATTATACCCTTGGTGCTAGTCACAAACCCAGGGCCAACTGGTGGCAAGAATCGGTGGTCATTATCTCCCTTCTCACATTGTTGACCGAGGAGGGGTACACTTTGTGGGAGGGGTTCGTGACAGAGTGGTATCCGAGGTCTGGTTGAGGGATATGATGGAGATTGGAGTTAGGCACAATTTAGGTTGCAAGATTTTTTAGGGAAACAATGTAATTCATGTTTATAAAGTGATGTAGACACTAGATACTGGTTGAGACATAGGCGTTTACTGCCCCCTATGATCTGATTTACATACCTTTATGTTTACAATGGCTAATAAACAAGGTGATACTAGTTTCAGGGTAGAGACCTAGGAAATGATCATGCACCATTTTTCTTTGTGCATGTGTTTGAATGTGTAGACCTTGGGATAGGTTGACCTAAATTGAATAAAAAAACTATTTAATTAATTAATGTTTCTTCTTCCATATTCCAGGTTTAGGAACTCTAGCATTTGTTATTTTACAGGAATGCCTCCAGGTCGACGTCGTCGTCAGGTTTTCATAGAAAATGTCTAGTAGTTTTATCCAGTAGATTGCCACAGGCTAGAGGCTGATGACGACGAGACATGGTGGAAGACAGTCTGAGAGTTTCAGCGCCAAAGTCTATAGAAGTATTAGGGCTCCGTTTCAGATGCAGTCACAGAAGACTGGCTAGAGGAGGTTGAAATCGGCTTCAGTTCGATTCATGCTCGGAAGGAGAACTGGGTGTCCTTGGTTGTGACGATGTTGCGTGGATTAGTGAGGCAGTGATGGTTCATGTTCATCAGGGATCACGAGGAGTCAATGATATCATGTGAGGAGTTCTGAGACATGTTTAGAGTCGAGTTTCTTTCTTCGATTGTGAAGTTGTCCAGTCGCTATGAGCATCTTACCCTTCGAGAGTAGATATCCAGTGTTCACAAGTTTGGAATCCATTTTTGGAACCTTTTTTATATGCTTCAGACCTATTTCCAGATGAGGAGGCCAGGGTGAGACATTTAGATTAGGATTTGCGTCCAGATATCTAGTTCCAGGTCACTGCATTTGTGTTGAAAACATAACTTGAGGTACTTGCGAGGGTAGAGGTTGTCGAGAGGAATTTGTCATGGACCAGATATTCACGATAGGGGAATGGGCATGATTCCTCACGAAGTAGAGATGTGGTCTGGGATTCCCGGTTTTTAGGGAAGAAGGGTTTCCTTCCAGCCGAGGGTAGGTCCCAGCCCTTCACAGCACATTTCTCTAGAGGTAGCAACTCTTGGGCCTATGCCAAAGGATCATGAACTTTTTTTCTTATGGTGGTTGTGTCCATCATCAGTGGGAGTTCCCGACCATTCAAAGCGGTCATCGTGGACCATGCGGTATGCTCCAGGTGCCTCCGTTGAGGCAGTTCCGGCCGAGGAAGTAGCAACCAGTTTTACCTACTTTAGATCAGTAGAGGGCAGATGGGTCAGTTTGAGTATAACCCAATGATTCTCCCCATCCTCAGAGAGCAGATCACAGCCATGGTGGTGGTATTAATCAGGGTCAAAGAGGCCGTGGAGGAGGTCT
Source organism: Viscum album (assembly GCA_963277665.1). Lineage (NCBI taxonomy): Eukaryota > Viridiplantae > Streptophyta > Magnoliopsida > Santalales > Viscaceae > Viscum > Viscum album. The sequence continues at coordinate 164,342,773 of OY728128.1, forward strand.
TGGTCCACTTCATGATCTAGAGTTTCCATATCTAGGTGAGCGAGATGTTGTTCGAGGTACCCTTTGCTTGTTTTCTACAATGGGGTATGCCTTGTTTGATTCATGAGTGAGACACTCCTTCATATCACCTACCTTTATAAATGATTTGGGATTTGAGGTAGATAGGCTTCCAATGCCCTTGGCGTTGACAACACCAGTTGGAGGTCGAGCTGACCTGTTTGAAGTATTTGGAGACTGTGAGCTACTGTTGGGGAAACACCGCTCTTGGGATAATTACTATGTTTACAAATACTACTATGTGATGTCATCCTTGGCATGGATTGGTTGTATATAGTGTAGGCTATTGTGGATTGATTCAGGAAGAAGGTCGTCTTCATTGGTGCGGATGGAGAGCAAGTGTTGTTTTTTGGTGACCGATATCCTCAGTTGGGTCATGGGCGCATATCATCTTTATCATACATGATGGATGAGATGATGCTAAGATCTTCAGAGGTTCAACAATTGGCATATCTACGTTCGTAAAGGAGTACACTTATGTCTTTCCAGAAGAGGTTGTAGCATTACCCCCTCAATGAGATATCTAGTTTGGGATCGAGCTACAGATAGGAACATCTCCTATCTCTATGTATCCATTTAATATAGCCCCTTATGAGTTAATATAGCTATATATATAGCTTGATTTTCTGTTACAGTGCGGTTTTGTTCAGCTAAGTGTGTCACCATGGGGTGCACCGGTTTTGTTCGTGAAGAAGGCCGACGACAGTTAGCAGTTGTGTGTTGATTATCATCGCTTAAACAAAGTGACAAAAAAGAATCACTATCCTCTTCCATGTATTGATGATTTATTCGATCAAATGAAAGGGGAAAGCTGGTTCTCAATGATCAACTTGCTGTCAGGATATCATCCCATCTGTGTGAAGGATGAGGATATCCTGAAGACTGTTTTTCGTTGTTGTCATCGGCATTATGAGTTTGTTGTAATTCCATTTTGAATGATGAATTCTCCATCTATATTCATGGGATTGATGAATTCTATGTTTAGTGATTTCCTGGAAAAGTTTTTGGTAGTTTTCGTCGACGACATCCATGTGCACTCCATATCTGAAGTAGTGCATGTAGAGCATCTACAAGCCATTTTGGGAGTTCTTCGCCAACATCAGTTATTCGAGAAGTTTTCGAAGTGTGAGATTTAGGATTGATAAGTATGTTTCATCGGGCATGTTGTGTCCCAACAGGGAGTACTGTGGATCCACCAATGATAGAAGTAGTTGTGACATGGCAGCCCCCAAGACAGTGTCAGACGTGCAGAGTTACCTTGGTCTCACAGGCTACTATAGGAGGTTCGTAAAGGATTTATCACGAGTTACGACTCCACTGGCAGCTTTGACTAGGTAATATCAAGCATTCATATGGGCTGATAAGTATCATGAAGCTTTTGAGTATCTAAAGGAGATGTTAGTAAGTGCTCCAGACCATTGTCTTCCAGTTGAGGGAGTTTAGTTTGGTGTTTTCTGTGATTCATCACATCTGGGGTTAGGCTGTGTTCTCATGAAGCAGAGGTCAATTGTTTCTTATGGGTCTCTCCAGTTTCATCCCCATGAATGCATCTATGCCACCCATGATCTTGTGTTGGTAGTCGGAGTTTTTTCTCTGATGTTATGGAGACATTACCTCATTGGTGAGCGCTTTGTGGTTTTCACAGATCATATTAGTTTGTGGTATTTTTCTCCCAGCGTGACTTGAACTAACAACATAATAGGTTGATTGAGTTCTTACAAGAATACGAGTTTGAAATGTCGTATACACCTGGAAAAGTTAATGTTGTAGCTGATGCACTTAGTTGAAAGTCATGTAGTGATGCTGTGAATAAATCCGATGATTCCTGGAGAGTAATGGAAGAACTGTCTGTATTACATCCTAATATGGAAGAAGTTGGGGGTAGAGGTTGTCTTTTTCAGATGATGGTATATTCAAACATGATGTATAAGGTGTAAGAGTCCTAGTTGGGAGATATAGAAGTGGAGGTCTGTAGAGATCGAGTTGTTTGTTGTGAGACCCTGATGGATGGTCGGAGGATGAACAACACCGAGTGTTGTATCATAAAAGGCTTTTTTGTTCCCTTGACGATGTGAAAGACGGTTCTCCTAGAGTTCCATAGTTATCCTTTACCATTACATCCTGGCATGAAAAAGATGTACCAATCTTTGAGGAGTCAGTTTTGGTGGCCTGGGATGAAGCGTGCGGTTGCGGAGTTTGTGTCTCGATGATTAGTCTGCCAGAAGGTGAAGCCCAAACACCAAGTTCCTGGTGGGCTTCTCAAGCCATTATAGATTCCTCTGTGGAAGTGGAAGGACATTTCAATGGACTTTGTTACTGGTTTACCTCGAGCACCGGGAGGACATGATGCTATTTGGGTTTTATTTGATCGTTTAACAAAATCGACCCACTTCATATGATCATGGAGTCAAGATCAGTGAATGTTTTTTCGAGTCAGTATCTAGAGGAGGTGGTGAGACTTTATGGTGTCCCTATGATGATCAATTCTGATCAAGATCCTCATTTTACCTCTAGGGTGTTGAGAGGTCTTTAACATGTTTTCAGTTCTCATCTGTGCCTTAGCACTTCTTTTCCTCCTCAAATAGATGGTACGAAAAAGGGAACCATCCAGACTCTTGAAGACATGTTATGATATTGTGTTCTTGATTTTGGAGGCTCATGGCTATGGAACTTACCATTAGTGGAGATCACATACTATAATATTTCTGTCTCCACCATTGGTATGGAACCTTTTGAATCCATGTATGGTCGACCATTCCATTATCTGTTGTGCTGGAGGGGGGTTGGAGAGTCATAAATTCTCAGAATGGAACTAGTGCAGAATACAATAGAGATGGTTTAAGTGATTTGTGAGAGGGTGAAGATAGCACAAAATCGTCAAAAATAGTATGCTGATCGAAGAAAGAGAAACTAAAAGTTTAATGTTGGGGATCATGTGTTTCTGATGGTTACTCCCCGTTATGGGCAATTAAGGTTTGGTCATGGAGGTAAGCTTTCCCCCCGGTTTGTGGGGCCTTTCAAGGAGTTTGCTCTGGTTGAAGCCTTGGCATATCGACTAGAACTTTCCCTATAGATAATTCAGATACATGATGTTTTCCATGTATTAGAGCTCCATCGTTATCTTCATGATTACTCTCACATCATATATTGGGGAGAGATCAATGTTGATGATGATGCATACTTTGAGGAGCGACTTGTGGAGATATAAGACCGCAAGGAAAAGGTGTTGTATAGGTGTTATATCGCCTTTGTTTGTGTCTTGTGAGGGAACGGTGGAATGGTGGAGCGTACCTGAGAACACGATTCATAGTTACGTGCTCAATACCCAAGGATGTTTATTGTTTAACTCTTTTCATGTAACAATGTACCCTTTGTGGTTATACCTTTATCATGATTTATTTATTAATTTCTTTTGTTGCTTCTTGCGGCTTCCCTCTTTTGTGAGGTATATCATTGGGTGGTTGTTCATAACTCGTTTCTTTTTTTTCATCTATTAAGTTGGGTTTTGAATTCTCAAGAGAGAGAATGTTTTTATAGGTATCTGATGTAATTTCTCGGACCTCTCTGGTCTATTACATTGTGAAAATGTGGCATTTGATGTGTTCCAGAAGGTCAATGTGACATATCCCCAAGACATTGCCAATGTTCCAATATTTTTGAGCAGTTCCATTGGTGAACAGTTCTATCACTAACATTTAGTGGTAGGTGAACATTGTTTTATTAGCGAGGTTCAGTAAACAATGTTCTATCAGTGAGGTTCAGTGAACAATGTTCTATCAGTGAGGTTCAGCGAACAATGTTCAGTCAGTGAGGTTTAGTGAATAGTGTTATATCAGTGAGGTTCAGTGAATAGTGTTATATCGTTGAGGTTCAGTGAATAGTGTTCTATCAGTGAGGTTCAATGAACAGTGCTATATCATTGAGGTTCAGTGAAAATAGTTCTATCAGTGAGGTTCAGTGAACAATGTTCTACCAGTGAGGTTCAATGAACAGTGTTCTATCTGTGAGGTTCAGTGAAAAGTGTTCTATCAGTGAGGTTCAGTGAACGATGTTCTATCAGTGAGGTTCAGTGAACAATGTTCTTTCAGAGAGATTTTGTGAACAGTTCTATCAGTGAGGTCTATTGGTAACCTCTATCAGTAACCTCTAACGGTAGGTGTACTGTAACGGCAGGTGTACAATGTTTCTAGAATGGTGAGGTCCATCGGTAAACTCTACCAGTAACCTCTATCGGTAGGTGTACAGAAACTGTAGGTGTACAGTAATGGTAGGTGTACAATGTTTCCAAAACGGTGAGGTACATCAGTAACCTCTATCAGTAACCTATATCGGTAGGAGTACAATAACAGTAGGTGTACAGTAAAGGTAGGTGTACAATGTTTCAAGAAATGTGACCTCTATCAGTATCCTCTATCGGTAGGTGTATAATAATCGTAGGTGTACAATTACGGTAGGTGTACACTGATTCTAGACCATTAAGGTCTATTGGTAACCCATAACAGTAGGGGTACAGTAACGATAGGTTTACAGTAATGGTAAGTGTACAATGTTTCCAACATCCTATAGTTTCACCCCATTGATGTTTCCTTTGACATAAAATACATTTAAAGCCTTATTTTGAGGAATATTAAGGGCAATTTAGAGGCCATAAATCCTATATCAATTATTCATAGGGATTGGGATGTTTATATTTGGTCAAACTGTGTGTGTAAATGCGATCTGATTTTAATTGGGAATTAAGCATATCTTAAACTATCTCCCATTAAATCTTCAAAAGGGACAAGATATATTCCTCCCTTGTTCTTCATCTTTGATCTCAGCTATGAGATTATAGAACCATTCAATCCTATTTGTAGGAGTTTCACAATCAGACCATCCTCGTTAGATTGGTTCAGTTCTGTTTGATTCAACCAAGATGTATCGATCAATCTTCGAAATAAGGTATGTTTTATCATCATTCCTTTGGGGATCATCTTATAATTTTTCTCCTCTACATACTATAGCATGTAATCTCTATTATTCTAATGAGGTTTTTCTTGGGGTTTGGTTGGTGGTGGAATATCGTGGAATCCTAAGGTGGATGCAATTGTCGCGAGAGTAGGATCGTGACCCGTAATGTGGATAAAGAACGTGAGGAACTGATTAAAGAAGGGGATTTATTGCATCTCTTTATTTTATGTGCAACTATATATTTAGCATGTTTTATACCACATGATGAAAATGTAATTGACATATTTAATATCTGAACCGGATAAATAAATTTTCATCATTCAAATGTTATTACCTCTTGTTTTTGCATGATTGTGTGATATTTATGCTTGTTCATGATTGAAATCTGTAAAGAACGTAAAATGGGATTAATTGATAATTGTTTTGGATAAAGATAAAGAATCACGTAATCAAATCTTGATCTTCTTGTAATTTGATGTCAATCAGATTGGTGCAGTAAGGACGTTCATTAATTTTTGATAACACGCTGTTTAGGTTTCCTGAATTTGGAAACAACTAATAATAAATCAGTTAATAAAAGATGGATTAATGAACTGGTGGTTGTTAAAATATAATTTCATGTAGGGTTCTAGGTTACCCACTTGTTTATTTAAGGTCCAGGAGCCCAATTGTGAAGAAGTTTGTTTTACTGCTGCATGTGTATTGATGTGAGCATGTATGTTTCTGGTAATATGTTGAGGCATGGAGGCCTTTTTGGTTGTGGCAGTAGATGTCGCCTAGAGTGGCGAGATGTATCAGTTTATGCATGTGGGTGTCAGGGAGGGCACCAGGGATGATGGAATGGAATGGATGGGATTGTTGGATGCTTGGAAATTTTGATTGGTTTTTTATCTGCTTTACTTTTCCCCACTGCTCAATGGGATTGGTTTTTTGATTGTTGGATGCTTGGAAATTTTATTTACTATTTTTGACGATCTTGTGCTGGTCTTACATTCCCCTATTCTTAAATAGGAGAAGACACCCAGGGTATGCCACGTGATTTCCATGTTTAGCTTCTCACGGAAGGATGGGTCTATACTATTTCTATAAGTGGAAATGTAACACCCCAGGCTTTTGTGGTATGCTTCTCTTTAAATAATGCAATTGCGTGTGTTGTACGCAACATCGAGTTCTAACACACCACAACCAATCAAACTATCCGTTATGAATAGTAATACCCACTTTTTGAAATTCATAAATTTTATTTTTCAAAATGGGCTTCATTTTTGGATTCGGAATATCGAAATTATCCTAGGGTGAATTTTTGGCATTTTTCTGAAAAACATCATTTTGTGATGAATAGTGAAACCACTATGTGGTGGTTAAAAAATTGAATTTTTCATAAAACGTAATTTTACTGCTTCTGTGAGTGGAATTTATAGAATCTGAGAGACACGGTTAATATCAAGGAGTTAAATGTGGCTCAATGAGATGAAAATAAATTTTGGTGAATAGTAACTTTTTACTTTTATTTACCACTGTTAAAAGTTAATAGGGTAATTATGGTTCAAAATGATATTAATATTACCATAACACATGTCCTAATTCTATTGGATAAGTGTATATCGACCAAAAAAAATCTTAGGAATAAAAATATTATCATTTAGGTCCACCTGGATTAGATTAGGACATTTATTATTATTTAATTCAAAGAAGAGTTAAAAGAGTTAAAATCAATGTTTATTTACTAAAACGTTTTTAATATAGGGTTACACATAAGATATATTCGATTTTAAATATTCATTATAAAGCTAAAAAGTGTTCCTACATAATGATATTCTATTTATAATTTATAGACATTAAATAATTAAATTTATTTATGACACAATGAAGATGATGTAATTTCCATAATAGTAAAAAATTAAAATAATTGATATTATAAATACCCAACTAAATATAATTTTAGACCTTTTATGAATTCAAATAATTCTATAGGTTACTATGACATGTTAGGAATGATTTAATTAACTTTTTCTGAAATAATAATTCTATTATGATTTTCACAATAATCATTTCTCCAAATAGTGTCAAAATTGACATAAAATAGTTTTTTTAAAAAAATATTATATTATTAATTGATATTCAATTCCTAAAAATTTAACATTCGTCCAAGAGACTTATATCATGATAGTAATATCATTAGTGGACCACTTGGGGGTCTTTTGATGTATATTGTATGTTTATTAACTATATAATATAAAAATACAAAGTGACATGGTAAGTGTCAAACTAATTAACTAAGAGTTAAAACTAACAGATAAGGTTAATATAATTACCCAAACCTGCCTAAATTATATTGGTTGAAGGGTTTTCAACCCATCCCCTCCTTAACCTTTAAATAATCCACTTTGGAGACATTAGAAACAGAATATTAATTTATTATAAAATAATATTTCAAGCTTTTCCATCGGTGCCCCTCACCCCTCTTATAAAAGGGAAATCCCCCTTGTCATTAATTCACCCCATAAAATCCTATTGGATCGGCCAAACTCTACCCCAATAATCTCTAAACATCCCTCAGTTCATCCTAGAGTCCTTCCATTAGTCATAAATCCATCCTATGGAGCCCTTTTGATCAAATCAATAGGAAGAACCCGAAGAAGAGGTAATGATTTCACCGCCCACTTTCAAGTTCCTTTCTTCTTCCACTTCTTATTTCTTTGTTATTATCATTCTAAAATAATAACTCTAGTATAATATATATACATTGATTTTATTATAAACATTGTACAACCATATTTCAGTATTCTATCCATCCTTTTAATGACACGTCACCATACATGCGTACGTACGACTTACCGTCTCCACATCGTGGTGTAATTGTTATTCAAAACATTATTATTTGGATGGGTATAATAATGATGTGAAATTCATGTAAATAATAAATATAACATGATAATGTTTCATGTATATATGATATGAAATCCTATTAAATATTATTTTAATTTCAATAGAATGATATTGTCTCTCATGCGTACGTACGGACTACCGTCTCTACGAACGCGATGAGATTCATTCTCCATCGTATCCATCCAAGTATAATTATCATTTGAAGATTAATAATAATGGTTAAGGACTTAATATCATTCTGGATATGAATAAGATACAAACTATCCATAACAAACATGTCTTACATAACATAACATATTAATGAAAACGATAAGTTAACACCCGAAACGACGATAATTCTAAGATATTATTAACAAAGCAATGTTAAAAGATCATATATGATATCATATTAATGTATATGATTTTTTATAATTAAATAAAAATTATTTCACCATTATACAGGAGGTTAACCTATGGCAGGTGTGGTTATTCTCTGCCGTTATTACACCTTTGAAGCATCCCTTACACACTCATAAGGATGTTTTCAAAACGAAGGTTTTCTTTTATAATTATGTGATTTTTAAATGAAATAAAGACAAGTGATATTTCTCTAAAATCTGTGAAAATCCAGTGCAAATGTATACGTATTTAACACAAGCTTAAATTTTTTTTTCAGAGAACCCGAATCTCGAGTGTGGTAGATAAGAAGGGATTGGGCGTGGAACCATCATGATCTGTAATTTGTCGATCAGTCTCAGAATTAGTTATTTTGTTTTCATAAGTTTGAATAATATTTTTGAAAAACACTGGAGTATATATTATCAATTTTAAACGTAATTATCTTATAAAAAAAATTCATCGGTAGTTCTCATGAGACAAACTAGGGTCTTGGCACAAGGCCTTGACAAAATCTTATTTGTAGTCTTCACACGAGGCGTTGTCTATGTGGTTATAATATTCTGCCATTATGCATTCCGTCATTATGAAAGTAGTTATTGATATTGCATGTGATAATTCGTTTAGTAAAATATCTATGTGAATAAGTAAATGGAATTATTTAATTTTACTTTTGCCATACTATGTTGAAGTTTAAGTTTAAAAGGCTTTTGTTTTAGTTATACATTGCCTTAAATGTTTATTCTTATTTATGAAAGTTTCTGCTATATTGTTATCCTTACTAGGAATTTGATCTCACCCCTTTTTTATGATTTATTTTTCATAGGTTATAAAGAAGTAAATTATGAATGACCTGCAGGGATAGTATGTTAGGTTATGAGTGTGGAATATGAAGAAAATATGTTGTTGTAGTTTTCATTATTATGATTTAATGTAAGACTTATGAATATATCTAGTGTTTCCAAGGCAACTAAACCAATCGGTATTTCGAGATTTGATCCTTCTTGTGATCATGCCAATGTTATGTAATATTGCACAGACTCTAGGTAACTGGGGTCGGGGTGTTACAGTTGGTATCAGAGGAAGTTTAGTACAAACCTTGGAAGCTAGATTTAGATAAAATCTGATTTGAGCACATATATTTAAGATGGACTTTGAGGATTAGTATAGAAGAACTTCCTAGAACATTGGTATTGTAGAGATTTTGTGAGTATTCTGAGAAATACATCCTTGTCTGGATACGAGCAGGTAGAGGCGGCTCTGGCACAGATGTACCTAGGGGTAAAACCCAAAAACTCCACTATGATCTAGACTCAAACAGGAACTGGTGCATGCCAACGGGCATTGCTGCACTCTTGGTTATGACACTCCCGGGGGATATGCTTAGGATAATTCTCATTTTCTTTACAAATAATTATGAAGGGTCTATGGGTATATACATTCTCAAAGAAATTTTTATATGATTATTGATTATATCAATAAATAGTTCAATTTATTTTATGTGTTTTATAAGTATGGAATTATGTATTTTGATTCATATACTAATCCAGTTTATACCATTGTTTAGAAATGGCACCTAGTGCAAGAAATGGAAACTGTATCAATGCACACACTCCATGTAGGGATTTACCTCCTACTCAAGATAATTATAATGGAGTTGGTGATGCAACTGGTGCTGATAAACTAATCACCATACTGGGACATCTCACTCGGGTTATGAATAATATCTTTACCCGTATGGAGAAACTTGATCCACGACATGGAAGTTCAATGTTAGATCGCTTCATGAGGCAACAACCACCAACTTTCAATTGGAGTATGAATCCCATAGTAGCTGAGCAAAGAATAAATTCCCTAGAGAAAATATTTCATGCTTTGGGGAGTTGTGAAAGGGAAAAAGTTATCATGGAACTTTACCGCCTCACTGGAGATGCTAATCAATGGTGTTAATTGATTCAAAACACTAAGGAAGATGATGAAGTATCAAATATGGAATGGTGGGAGTTCAAATATTTGTTTTTAGAAAAATACTTTCCTTGTGACAATCAAGTAGATATGGAAAGACAATTTCTGAGACTGAGACAAAAGGAGAATGAGAATGGCGCAATGTATGAGGCTAACATTACAAGGTTAACAAGGTATGCTGGAGATTATACACATAACCCCAGAAGTAAGATTGATTGGTTATTTGATGGGTTAAAACCATTTCTCCGCCGAGCATTAGTCTCATAATCCTTCTATTCGTACGAAGACATTGTCTCATGTGATATCAAGATAGAGAAATAATTCTCTATGTCATATGAATTTAAAGCAAATAAATAGAAGAAGAGATCTGCTGATCAATCTAGTAATGGAAATAAAGGGAATAAGGGAAAATTTGAATGTCCATCCTATAGTAAATATGGGAAGAAACACCCCGGTACTTGCTTAAAAGGAACGGGTGTCTATTACAAGTGTGGTGAAAAAGGCCACCAAGCTCGTGATTGCAAGGGGAAGAAGGAATCTACCGATGTCCAGTACTACAATTGCAGGGAGATGGGACATTATGAAAATGAATGTCCTATGTGTCAGGGGAACATACCTCAGAAAAAGCCAAGGGATCACGCCCAAGCTTATGCTATCACTACTCTTGAGGATGAAGCTCTGAAAGACGTGGTGGCAGGTAATTTAATGGATTCCTCAAGTTTAGAAAATGCATTATTTGATTCTGGATCGTCGCTTGTTTCATATCTTCCTAGTTTTATATGAAAATTAGATATTTCCATTTTGATTTAACAAGGGAGTTGTCAGTTAAAACTCTAATGGGAAGTATCATTGCAACAAAGTTTTGTGAATCAGTCCCCATTAAGGTACATACATGTTATTTATCTGCTGATCTCATCGTCATACCTATGATTGAATTTTGATATAATCCTAAGCATGGATTGGATTTCAGACCATGATGCAAAGATTTATTGTAAGAAGAATGTTTTTACGATTCTTGATGAAGATGATGATGATAAGGAACACCTTATCTTTATAGAAGAATTGTCACCACCTAATTCTTATATATATCCACCCCCAGTAGCTCAACTAAATTCAATTATTGGGGGGGAATAGAATGAATGGACTATGGGTGAGGAAAGGAATGTTCAAATAGAGGATGTACCTATTGTGAAAGAATATGTAGATGTGTTTCTGGAATATTTACCCAGACATCCTCCAGAATGAGAAGTTGAGTTTTCCATTGATTTAATTCATGGATCAAGGCCTATATCGATGAACCCTTATAGAATTTCCACTGTAGATTTAGATGAAATAAATAAACAACTATAGAAATTGAGTAATAAGGGATTTATTCACCCGTATTGTTTCTCTATGGGGTTCCCCTGTTCATTATGTTAAAAAGAAAGATGGATCTATGTGGTTATGTATCGACTACCGGGAGATCAATGCTATAACAATAAAGAACAAGTATCCCCCACCTAGAATTGATGATTTATTTGACCAACTACATAGAGCTCAATACTTTTCAAAGATTGACCTTTGATCTAGATACCATCAGTTGTGTGTGAAGAAGGAAGAAATTCCGAAGAAAGCATTTCGAACAAGATACAGGAAATACAAGTTTACAGTAATGACTTTTGGATTGACTAATATACCCTCTATTTTTATGGATCTAATGAATAGAGTTTTCAAGGAATATATTGATGACTTTGTAATGGTATTTATTGATGATATCTTGGTATTATCCGAAATCTACAATGATCATGAAAATCACTTGCGCATTATCTTGAAGACTCTGAGAAGTCATGATTTATATGGGAAGTTTAGCAAGTGTGAATTCTGGCTTCAGGAGATTTATTTTTTTGGTCATATTGTATCTAAATATTTAAACTCTGTGGATCCTTCTATGACCATGGAAATCCAAGAATTGCTAGAACATACGAGTATAACAATGGTATGCGGTTTTATTGGTTTGGCAGGTTATTATTGACATTTCATCCAGAATTTTTCCCGATTGGCTAACCCCTTAACAAATCTCACACGTAAAGGGGTTAAATTTGATTATACAAAAGAGTTTGAATAATTATTTGATGAACTGAAGAGAAGATTAGTCAATGATCCTATATTGACTCTACCACCGGGGAATGATGGTTTCGTTATTTATAGTGATGCATCAAAGAAAGGTCTTGGTTGTGTCCTTATGCAGAATGATAGTGTTATTGCCTATGCATCACGATAGTTGAAAATTCATGAACAAAACTATCCTACTCATGATTTCGTGTTATAAGTTGTGGTCTTTTCTTTGAAGATGTTGAGGAACTACCTCTATGGTGAAAATGTGAGATTTATACTGGTCACAAGAGTTTGAAGTATATTTTCTCACAAAAGAACTCAACATGATGAAAAGGAGATGGATTTAATTACTCAAGGATTATGATTGTATGGTACACTACCACTCAGGGAAAGCAAACAAGGTGGTAGATGCTTTGAGTAGAAAAGATCATGGATTTTTGAACAATATGAGAATTTAAAGGGATCCAATTTTCATGGACCTAGTGAAGATGGGCATGGGAATAACCAGGGAAGGTGAAACATCAATGATTTTTCAAATGGTTGACAAACCATCTTTACTAGAAAGGATTAAGAGTTCTCATACCGATGATGGAGAATTTCAAAAGAATATTAAAGCAGTGAATGATGGGAGATTGAGAGACTTTGTGCATGAAAATGGAATTTTGAAATTTGGATAGAGAATTTGTGTTCCCGATATACCTGATCTAAAAAGGGAATTGCTGGATGATTCCCATAGTTATAATTTCTCTATATACCTTTGGAGCACCAAAATTTATAGAGATTTGAAGGAACAATTTTGGTGGGACAACATGAAGAGGGAGATTTCTGATTTTTTGTCAAGATGTATGGTTTTTCAACAAGTGAAATCTGGAAGGAAACAACCTGGTGGAGTATTCCATCCTCTTCCCATACCTGATTGGAAATGAGATAGTATTACGATGGACTTTGTCATGGGGCTACCAAAGACTCCTAGAAGGAATGATGCAATATGGGTCATTATTGATCGTCTTACCAAGTTAGCACATTTTCTTACTATAACGTAATATTTACCACTTTAACGACTAGAAAGACTATATATTAATGAAGTTGTGAGACTTCATGGAGTACCCCTATCGATTGTTTCTGATGGTGATCCCCATTTTACTTCAAGATTCTGGAAAAGTCTTCAGAAAGTCTTGGATACTTAACTTCATTTGAGAACTGCCTACCACCCATAAGCAGATGGACAATCAGAATGAACTATTCAAACCTTTGAAGACATGTTGAGATCCTGCTCACTTGACTTTAAGGGTATGTGGGATCAATATTTATCTCTGGTAGAATTTCCCTATAACAATAGCTTCTATTCAAGTATTCAGATGGCACCATATGAAGCGTTATACGAAAAGAGATGTCGGACACCAACCTGTTGGGATGCCGTTGGTGAAAGAAAACTTGTAGGCCTAGAAATGATGGAGGAAATGATGGAAAAGGTGAAGGTAATCCAAAACCATATCAAACCAGATCAAAGTAGGTAGAAGAGCTATGCCGATAATCGATGGAAGGATTTTGAATTTCAAGTCGGTGATCATGTTTTCCTGAAGGTATCACTATGGAAGGGAGTCATACCTTTTGGTAAGAAAGGTAAATTGTGTTCGAGGTACATCGGAACTTTTGAAATTCTAGAACGAATTGGAGATTTAGCTTACCGATTGGCAGTGCCTCCATGTCTCTCCAAAGTTCACGATGTGTTCCACATATCTCTGTTGAGGAAATACATGCCTAACCCAATGCATGTACTCAGTGATGAGGAATTAGAACTGGAACCCGATTTGCCATATTCCGAAGAGCCCGTTAAGATTCTTGATATAAGAGAACAAGTACTGAGAAACCGGAAAACTCGTCTGATAAAAGTCTTGTGGAGAAACCATAAGATGGAAGAGGCAAATGTGGGAACCTGAAGAACTTATGATGAAGAACCACCCGAGTCTTTTCATGCGGTAGTATTCTAGGAATTTTTAGGATGAAATTATTTGATGGAGGGGAGAATGTAACACCCCAAGCTTCTACGGTATGCTTCTCTTTGAATAATGAAATAGCGTGTGTTGTACGCAACATCGAGTTCTAACACACCACAACCAATCAAACTAGCCATTATGAATAGTAATACCCACATTTTGAAATTTATAAATTTTATTTTTTAAAATGGACATCATTTTTGGATTCGGAATATCGAAATTATCCTAGGTTAAAGTTTTGGTATTTTTCTGAAAAAACATCATTTTTTATGAATAGTGAAACCACTAAGTGGTAGTTAAAAAACTGAATTTTTCATAAAACATAATTTTACCGCTTATGTGAGTGGAATTTTGAAAATTCGATAGACACAGTTAATATCAAGGAGTAAAATGTGGTTCAATAAGATGAAAATAATTTTTGGTGAATAGTAACTTTTAACATTTATTTACCATGGTTAAAAGTAAATAGGGTAACTAAGGATAAAAATGATATTAATATTACCCTAACACATATCCTTATTCTATTGGACAACTGTATCTCGACCAGAAACAACCTTAGGAATAAAATATTATCATTTAGGTCCACATGGATTAGATTTGGACATTTATTATTATTTAATTCAAAGAAGAGTTAAAAGAGTTAAAATCAATGTTTATTTAATAAAACATTTTTAATATAGGGATAAACATAATATAAATTAGATTATAAATATTCATTATAAAGATAATAATATTTCCTACATAATTATTTTTTATTTATAAATTTTAGACATTAAATAATTTAATTTATTTATGACACAATGATGATGTAGTAATTACAATAATAGTGAAAAATTAAAATAATTTATATTATAAATACCCAAATAAATATAATTTGAGACTTTTTACGAATTACACTAATTTTATAGGTTACTATGACATGTTACAAATGATTTAACTAGCTGTTTTTGAAGTAATATCTGTTATTATTTTCACAAAAATCTATTTTCCAAATAGTGTCAAAATTGACATAAAATTGTTTTTAAAAAAAATATTATATTATTAATTGATATTCAATTCCTAAAAATATAATGTTCGGCCAAGAAACTTATATAATGATAGGTGTAGCATAAATGGACCACTTTGGGGTCTCTTCGAGGTATATAGTAAGTTTATTAACTATATAATATAAAAATAGAAAGTGACATGGTAAGTGTCAAACTAATTAACTAAGAGTTAAAACTAAAAGATAAGATTATTATAATAACCCAATCCTGTCTAAATTGTATTGGTTGGGTGGTTTTTGACCCATCCCCACCTTAACCTCTAAATAATCTACTTTGGAGCCATTATAAACCGAATATGAATTCATTATAAAATAATATTTCTAGCTTTTCCAAAGGTGCCCCTCACCCCTCTTATAAAGGGGAACTCCACCTTCTCATTAATTAACACCTTAAAAGCCTTTTCGTTTGGCCATACCTTTCCCAAATAGTCTCTAAACATCCCTCGATTCATCCTAGATTCCGTCCTTTAGTCATAAATCCAACCTATGGTGCCCTTTTGATCAAATCAAAAGGAAGAACCCGAAGAAGAGGTAATGATTTCACCACCCTTTTTCAAGTTCTATTCTTCTTCCACTTCTTCTTTATTTGTTATTACCATTCTAAAATAATAACTCCAGTATATCATATATACTTTTATGTTATTAAAAAAATGGTACAACCGTATTTCAGTATTCTATCCATCCTTTAACTGACATGCCACCATATGTGCGTACGTACGGCTTACCGTCTCCACGTAGTGGTGTAATTGTTATTAAAAACATTATTATTTGGATGGGTATAATGATGATGTGTAATTCATGTAAATAATAAATATCGCATGATAATGATTCTTTATATATGATATACCATCCAAATTATTATTATTTTAATATCAAAAGAATTATATTGTCGCTAGTGCGTACGTACGGACTACCGTCTCCACGAACATGATGAGATTCATTCTCCATCGTATCCATCCAAGTATAATTATCATTTGAAGATTAATAATAATGTTTAAGGAATTAATACCATTCTGGATCTGAATAAGATACATCCTATCCTTAGTACACATGTCTTACTTAACAAAACATATAAAATAAAATGAGTATGTTAACACCCGAAACGACGATAATTCTAAGATATTATTAACAAATCAATGTTAAAAGATCATATATGATATCATATTAATGTATATGATTTTTTATAATTTAATAAAAATTATTTCACCATTATACAAGAGGTTAACCTACCCTCAACCAAAGAAAAGTACAAGGTAAGAGGTTATTTCACAATCTCTTCATTATCCGAGGTTGTTTATACGTAATAATCTACTGGGATATCATTATCATCCACATCCATGTTTCATAAAAATGTACTTCAATTTTTTTTTTACTATTTTACATAATATGGGTTAAAGTAATTTATACCCTTGTTAGAAATTTTATAATAATTTTATAATGGAATTTTTCCGTGGTTTTCCAAACAAGGTTCTTCTTATCCTTTTTTTCAAAATTTAGTTAACCATGCCTTTTTTAACTTATACGACAGATGTAGTTATTCTCCTCCGGTATTAAACATTTGAAGCTTCCCTCACACACTTATAAGGATATTTTCTAAATAATGATTTTCTCTTATAATTATGAGATTTTTCAATGATTTAAAAAAAAAAATATTTCTCCCAAATATGTAAAAATCCAGTGCAAATGTATATGTATTTAACGCAAGCTTAAAAATATTTTTAGAAAACCCAACTCACGAGTGTGGTAGACAAAAAGGGATTAGGCGTGGACCCATCATGGCCTGTAATTAGTCGAGTAGTCTCAGAATTAGTTATTTTGTTTTCATAAGCATGCATAATATTTTAGAAAAACGCTGGAGTATATTTCAACAATTTTAAATGTAAGTATATTCTAAAAAAATTGAATCAGTAGGTCTCGTGAGACAAACTAGTGTCTTGGAAAAAGGACTTGACAAAATCTTATTTTCTATCATGGAACGTGGCCTTGGCTATGTGGCTATGATATTCTGGCATTATGCATTCCATCATTATGAAAATGGTTATTGATATTGAATGTGATTATTCGATTAGTAGAATATCCATGTGAATAATTAAATAGAATTATTTCATTTTATTTTTCCCATACTATGTTGAAGATCATGTTTAAAAGGATTTTGATTTAGTTATACATTTTCTTAAATGTTAATTTTTATTTATGAAAGTTTCCGCTATATTGTTATCCTTACTGAGAATTTGAGCTCACCACTTTTCTATGTTTTATTTTTCCCAGGATGTGAAAGAGTAATTTATGAATGACCTGTCGGGATAGTATGAGGGGATAAGAGTGTGGAATATAGTGACTATTGATGTAGTTTTCATTTTATGATGTAATGTAAACATTATGAATGTATCTAGTTATTCCAAGGCTACTAAACTAATTGGTCTTTCGAGTCATGATATTTATTGTGATCATGCCAATGTTATGTAATAAAGCGTCGACTCTGGGTAACTGGGGTCAGGGCGTTATAGGAAAAGACTTGTTGGGTTGTACATCTACTCACTGTGTGGAGCCCCCTTGGGTTTAGTATCATAGAATGTCTTTATAGAATTCCTGGGAATTTGGGAAAATAGTTATCTAATGAATAATTGAATAAATGGTGTTAACCCATGGGGTTGGCGTTTGCTGGAACATAATAATGAGTGTGTAATTTTGAGGGAACAGTTGACTTTGGCTGTGATGGTAATGAAATTTAATGTTGTATTGTTTAGGGTTAATTAATGATTAATGAATTAATTAACGTACAATGGAACTGATAAAAATTGAATGATGTAATCTAATAAAGCTCTTTAAATGGTTTTGTTATTATAGGATACCTAGTCATAGAAGTAGCAGCCCAGAGTCCGAGAGACATTAGGTACAGTTGTGTCTAAGACTAGGTTATTCCCATAGTGTGGTTGTTAGTTATAGTAAATTTTGTACTCTTTCGGTTTCTATATGCTACTCCGCCTAGTTAGTAATGGAAACTAACACCCCAGGGATTCTGAGCCCTGGGTGTTGTTTTCCACAACACTTCGGTGGGAGGATGGATGACTGACTACCCCCTTTGGCCTCTCTCTCTTATCTTGGCAGTTACCTATGCTGGTAGGCACATTGGCTAGTTTTTCCTATATATGTGTGTAGAGGGATGTAATGTCTTGTGGTAATTCACACACATATATTCTGGATACAGTTTTCTATTGAATACTATAGGTGTAACGTGTATAGGCTGTGATGACTTGAGGATCCTTACTCGGTGAATGCGTTTTGATGGCATGGAGTATAATACCCGACGCATGATACACATTATGCGAGCTGTGGTGGCTCTCGGAAACTACCTAGTTACTTTGGTGTGTGGATGTGGTGGTTTTGTTGCACGAGGTGCATATTGTGGTGCTTCACCCAGGTGTTTGCGGGCAAGCCTTTTTGGAGAGAGATTCTTCAGACGTGCATTGTTGGGGAAAAGCAGAAAACTAGTGGGGAAGTAGTAACGGGGTACCGTTGATATTATATATTATATTATATATTCTTTTTTGCGTTACTTGGTGATAGTATCCATAGTGAGGCTGGGAAATAAGTATACCTATCTAGGTGATGAGTTAGTTTCACTTATTGTTCACTGTGCTTTATCATGCTTTTTTTACCATTTCATGAGAATCTTCGGGGTTGATCCTACTGAGTATACAGTTATACTCACCCTATGTATATATAAACTATTTTCAGGTCACATGGAGAAGGGTGGATATCATGATGGTGTTTACTAGATTTTGGTTGTATGAGCTATTTGGGCTTGTGGTTGCTGTTGTTATTACTTTCTTTTGGGTACTTGTGGTTTTCCCCTTTTAGTTGTAGTACTTTTTCATGGAATTACATAGGTACAATGGGTTTATTTTGTATTTCAGATTTGTGATGTAGTTTGTTGGTGTCTATCTTATCTCTCTCTTCCACATGTGTTCTCTTAGAGGGAAAAGCCTCCCATTTGTGTTTTTGTTATACCCTCGGTGCTAGTCGCCAACACAGGGCCAACTGGAGGCGGGACTCGAGGGTCATTATCTCCCTTATCACATGTCGACCCAAGAGTGGTACACTTTGTGGGGAGGGGTCATGACATACATCATGTATGAATCATCATATCCCTTTGGTAAACAATATATGAATCCATATAGATATTGTGAATGGAATTTATAAAATTAATTATTGTAGTTGAAAACCATTAAAATATAAAATTTATAATTCAAAACATAAAATGTGTTATCTATATGTGACATTAAAGGGAAATATATGAATACATACCAAATCAGATCTGTAATACTACTCACATCATGAGTTGCTCATACTTATTTAATTCTAGACCCCTCCAAAAAATGTTAAGGAATTTTCAATTTCTATGTTTCTCTCAATTTCCTATTTTTGCATCATTTTTTCTTTTATTCTCAAAACAAGGTTGATTTGTACAATTTTTCATCGTTCTGAACCTCTTCATATTTGTAAATATAATTTCTAGGTTTGGGTTTTCATCTTTATTCATGTCTGTTTATTGTTTATTTTTGTTTTTATTGGGTATTTACCTTCCTTGAATAATATTTCAATTACATTACCTCCTAACATTTCTAATACCAATATTAACCTATGTAGATATCCACAAAGAGACGGTGATCCAGATTAGTGGTAGGAGAACATTAAATGAAACCGTAAATCATTTACCTAAATATTTTTTATTTAAATTCAGTTATGAAATCAATCACATTTCATCCCCTTCTATGATCAGAATCTAGTGGATTGGAAGAGGAGTACACTGGCCGAATTCTGATAAATCACATCAGGACCTACATAATTATTTTTTCCACATATGATGTTATTACCATTTCTCCTTTATTGACATCATAAACTAGACCATGAGTGGTTTTCCATCAGGGTAGTTCTAATTGGTTTGACCAACACAAATTTATGTCCATGAATTTCTTCACAATAAAATATATATTTCCTACCCATGTTAGATTTAGGAATATCATGTAGAAAAGATCCATTAAATTGAACCCATCCCATTATTTAATAAACAACAAGTAAATTCATTTTTTTTATTTAAATAAATTGCGATTAATGATATTTGAAGAATCTAATATAGGTTCAAATCCTTAGGTCCCACCTACTGTCATTCAAATATCATTGGTCTGACACTATAAACCCACATTCTGATAAACCCTAAAAATATCATTCATTGGGAAAATAGATAAAAGTATAATATGATCCACTAATGTTGAATTAATAACACCGTGAAATTGTGTCAAATTTGAGACCATTATTGGGGAGCGACATCAATAACGACAACCTCCAATACCAATATAGGACTTCCCTATAGCCCATACACTTCCCAATTATTTTTAATATGTTTTCACATAGATTTAATGAAACATTCATCCTTTGATACAACTGAATTATTCACGCCCCCATTAAATTTTGATAGTGAATTTCCATCAAGATCCCCATTGTCTCATATTAAAAAAAGAAGATACATGTTCACATGATATTTATCAACCATGAAGAGGATCAAAAAAATCTATTCTATTAATCTATATAATTATAAATTAATATTAACTAAATACGATAGAGTAAAACAATTACTATCAAAGAAAAACAGTAAATATTATTTCTTTTCATTTATTTGCAGTGTTGTGCATAGGATTTCCATTCCTCATATACATGCATATATTATTTAAAATCAGCATGGGGAATCCATATTATATGTATTATGGAAAAGATTAATATATATTATTGTGGGGTTCCACATGATCATATTTCCAAATTTTATGAGTTATCTCACACTATTAAGGAAAAAGGTCTATCTATAGATGACATTCATCATAGGTTCATCCAATTATACACTATATCGTAGAAAAATATTTGTTTAAAATTAAATCATCAAGATAAATTACTACATTGGATGATCTTGAATAAAAATTATGGATTAATTAGTTCTAATTATAGATACCAACATGCTATGGAAATCAATATATAATTTTGAGTAAGATGAAGATGAATTAGCCTTGGAGGAATGCAAAAAAAAAGAACTATTAGTTTCCCCATCCACCAGAACCACCAAATGAACACGTTATTGATATATAATCGTTTTAGATTTTTATTAGCTCAATTGCATATCATATTTTTAAGAAAGGAATAGTTTAAAACGAAAAGAATTATTATAATTATAATAATTATATTCTAAAACTATAATGTTACCAAATCCTTTTATACCAATTGTTAGTTTTTTAATTATAAAAATATACCAATTAGGTTCAATATCAAAAAAATTGTCTAGCACAACCAAGAAAAAATGGACAATTGGAATACCACCATAGAATCGTGATCCATGACTAAAACAACCAATTTCTGAAAATTTATATCCACCACTAGGGGCCAGTAGTTTCTATTGTAAGATAAATATCATTAGCATGTTAAACATAGATTATCTTAAGTATACCAACCTCATAAATGGAACATGAAAAACCTTATCAGTTTATTAATCAAGATGAAGTCTAGGGAATAAATACAAAAAATATAAAAATTACTAATCAAAGAGATAATCTCCATAACACTGAAAACCAATGATATAAAATATCTCAAACTCTCATATATCAAATATAAGATACACTACCCTATAATACTGATACACATTCATTATTGGAGTCCAATGATATAGTATGTAGAACTAGAAAAATGTTGAGTGTGGACCATCCATGTAAATGTGATGAGAAATGGATAAGGATCCCATAAAAAATGATCCAACAACTAAAAAAATAAATAAGGCATTATCAAATCTAGAGAAGAAAAACATCTCAAAAAACACAAAAAGATAATGTTTTAAATAATCCAATTAATATAGATAATTAAGTGGCACAACTAGCATAAAACCCCCTTCCATTTCAATAGAGGACATTTCAATGGAAGATGGAATCACAATATAAGTAATTTTTTTTAAATCATTAATCATGTTGATACTAAAATTTTGAACACTAAATCAGTTTTCAAAATACTAGTTTTTGTGAAATTATTAATGGGGTAATACTCAAACAAAATAAAGATAGAATACATGTGAGTTATAAAATTTTTTATTAATTATTAAATGTTGTGAAATAAAAAAATCCGCAAAATGTGAGAGACACATAGTGTTTCTTGATCTTCATTAAAATTGACTGTTGTTATTTTATAAAATATATATGAAATATCAGTGTTAGAATCAATAGATAGACAATGAAAATATACCAAATATTTTGACTCATGGAACTTAAGGTAAAAATGGAAGCAATAAATCTTCTAAAAAGATCAATATAAAATATTCATTGAATTATAAAATATGATTTATTTATATTCACTAAGATTAAAATTGCTGTTAATTGTTTCATTAATGAGATAGAGGAAGAAGGTTTTGTATGTGTCATATTATGTTGAACATTTTTTAAGAATGGAAAATTATTAAAATATGTAATCAAATGTGAACTTATTTATTTATTTAGTGATGAAAATTATTTCATCATGTAAATGAAACGATGAATATTGATGACTCACTTGAGTGTAAAGAAACATTTTGAGCTGAATAAAAATATGATATAATTGATCATTAATATTGTAGGGAGAAAAAATGACCACACAAAAAGTATAATTGGGACTATGAGGAGTTTTAATACATTGAACCAATGAAGAGAAACTCCTTAGTAACGTTTGTTCCATCAATAATTATTCCACCAACAACGAAACTAAATCCTCTACCAATAACTCTTTAATAATCATTCATATATTCTAAAGACACACATCATGACAGCATGATATCATAAATTACTAATGAAAAATATGAGAAATTGTTAAAAGTCATAATGGGGAATAATATCTCGATAGAAAAAATCAACACATGTAATGTGTTATATTTTCGAAATTCATCCAGAAAAACCTATATTATAGGATGGGATCCGCTTCCATTTGGGTTGATGGATAATTGAGACTATCAGTCTATCATATTATTATTTATAATTTAACAAAACAATCTCTGGATCAACCTCATCATTAATATACCTTTATGGCCTGATAAGGGATCCATGTTTTCGGTGTACACCCTTAGGTTAATTGAGATATTGGTTATTTATCCCTAATATCTTCCTCAAATATTACTCTATAATTAAAATGGGAATCAATTTTGATTAATAATTCTATTAAATATATTTTATATTTCAATTGATATTTTATTATTATTGAGGAAATATATACGGTTGTTGTGTTTTATTGATCTTTTTATGATAATATTTTGTTCATATGAACCCCATCAGTTGCATCAGTGAGTGTTTTCCAACGTTTTTAACATTATTTAATCATTATTTTTCAATGGAAAATAAAATATATCATTTTTAGGAAACTAGGAAAGTATAAGGAGCCTTACATGATATTAGTACTTGTATATTAAATATACCATTATGTATGGATGATAAATAAGATTCAAATATTACACTGTCTTTGACTTTACCATTATAAAAATGTATTGGGTAGAGTTTGTACCCTAACACAATAATGAAGTGTCTTAAATAATGTCTGTTTTACCATTATCCAAATGGGATGCAATTATACATCCATTCATCATATGGGTTTCCTATTTCATTACTTTAAAATAATTGTGTTCTATAAAGGTGGCACCCTCAGGCAATGAGTTTTTATAAGGTCAATCAATAAAATTACCCTTATATGTCATGGTAATAGAGTTGAAAATTGTTACTTGATGATAAAATTTATGGAGAGTATAATAATATAAAATAACCATATATCCAGGATTAACAAAAAGAAAATATCTATATATTAGGTAGTTTCAAAATGGAAATCCATTTACTATGTTTAGACAATGGTATTGATATACATATATGTAATATTTACATTTATATTAAAAATTAAAAATGTCAATTTACCTTAAACATAGAATTTATGAAAATGTAATTATATGATACATTTATATAGTTTAAGGCATCTTTGAAAGGATGATAAAACATTGGTTAGAATTTTTTTGTCAAATTTAATGTTTTTATGATTTATTAATTTTTCCAATATTATGTTACATAGAGTGTTTTCATAAATAATTTATATGTATTTTATAAATCATTTATTTAATTATCATTTTTTATAATAAAAAAATGTTTTGAAACAATTTTACCAAATATTAATGGTTAATACATCATAACACATTATTACATATTATAGTACATATATTTTAACATATAGATAAATAAATTATTCAAAAATCATTAGAGGTGACTTATAAAGGTTCCATGAATTAAAATATATATGACAAATTGGCTATATGATTTCTTTATACAATAGATAATATATTTTTAATTTTCATTAATTTATGGAATATCATATAAATTCTATTTAACTTAAAAAAATTGTGGACCTTTAGAAATGAATAGAAAATAATTATATTATTAAAAATTATAATTTGTTTAAATTAGAATGTAATTATAAATATTTAATTAATGTCTCATGTTTTTTAAATTAATTAAATTGGTTATTTATATCTCAAATTTTCATGATATTATGTTATAGTAATTTTTATGAAATATGACTATTGTGTAAAAAAACATCTACAATAAATTTTTCCAGTATGGAGAATGAATTTTATTCTAGGTTTGATAGCATATAATTTATTTTTCGTATAATATTACCACAATGTGTAATAGATGTCATGAACATGTGAATAGTGGTTTGGAATAGTTTGAGTGTATAAGGTTTTATTGTTTTCATGAATTGAATTATATCTTCGGTAACTTATCCCTAGATAAAGGGTCTTGGGGTCAGATAACCTATATTTTAAGAGGATATCCTTTTCATTGAAATTGAGTGGGGGTTTTATATCGATCGATATGTGCACAATCATATAATATTTTTCAATCTCAAGTGAATGTATTCCTTTACATGAAATGTTCCAATAAATTTTAATTATGATTCATTTTTAATAGTTAGAATAAATTGAAATCTATTTTCTGGTGATTAAAATAGACTTGTGGGTTTTGAAAGTAGTTACACATTAATTTAGTGTGAGAACATTAAATTGGGGGTTTTAATATGATTTCAAAAAATAATTCATTAGTATCATGCATAATAATATGGAATAAAACAATAAATGTTACATAATATACATAATATAATAATTATAAATGTAATATGAATATGATGTATATAAAAATTATGCGACTAAACCCCACTAAAATACTAATTATGAGATAAATTCTAGATGAAAACATTCTAATTCCTTGATCATCCAACTTGATAGTTTCATTCCACAGTCGAGTCACCATGGATTATACATTATTTGTGGTTTTGGGAGTTTGATTTACATTACAATAGATAAAAAGTCCTAATGATTACGATATTAAAGGAATAGAGTATAGTTAAACCTTATGATTTCCTTGGATATGTAGATATCCAAAAAACTATCTAGAAGACACAATAATTGTAATTGGGTTGATTCTAGAACAATGGAAATAACTATTTAGATGAATGACTTTGTTGTCTCGCCCCTTAGTGAAATATTGATATTGGATCACTAAATGGATATGAATTTTTGGGTCATAAATTTTAACGTGATAAATTATAAAAAACTAGGTAATTATATATTAAATCAATTTATCTATTAATAATAATAATTATATTATAAAATTCACTTTAAAAATATTATTTATTTTTGAGATTAATAAAGAATAGGATTTAAATAAACACTTTTATTAATTTTTTTATTTAATATATAAATTTATAAATTATTTATTATGATCTTGTAATATTTAATAATTCGTTTTAAATCATCATATAAAAAATGATTTATGAATTATTTTTAAATTTTTTTATAAATAATAATATTCATAGAATAGTTAAAAATTAAGATTTTTGTAAAAACATAATTTATTTTAAATAAATTAAGTAACTTAAATGTGACATTCTTTTTTAAATATGATTTCAAGAATAATAAGTATTATTAAACAATAATTGATCATATTTATGACGTAAAATGCTGTTTTAAGAGCATTTTATAGGTTTTCATAGGGTTTAAAAAATATGATATTTGTAAAATTTTTCACAAAATTTATAATGATTCCACATTTTTATTAATTAAATACAACTAATGAGGAAGGATTTAAAACTAAATTATAAATATTATATTAATAAATATTAATTAAAATTTATTTTATTTTTATTAATAGTCTTTTATTGGAGAAAAAATCAAATTTTTCATGAAAAATACACTTTTTGAAAATCAACTTTTCATCGCAAATGTGGGTTTTATATTAAACTAAATAAAAAAACTTTTGGAAAAAGAATTTTTTAAAATGTATTCTATATTTTGAATGGAAATTTTGTAAATTATATAACTATTTCACCAATTTATTTGTTCATAATGAAGAGTAGAGACTGTAAAAATCATTTACCACAGTTAAGTTGAAAACGAGTTTCCAAGGGTTTAAACTAAATAGGGAATGGCTAAAATTTCCTAAAAAAGTGTAAAAAATATATTATTTTAATATTTATACCTTTTCTTCTATTTGTTTCAATAATTTTTTGTTTTGGATCCTTTTGATATGAAAATAACTTGGGTATACCTATTCTTCTCAAATATTACAATTGTTCCACTTATCAAACATACAAAAGGACCACCTCTTCTCATATGAAAAGAAGACATTTAATTTTTCTAACAAAATAAATGAAAAAATATGTTACTAAAATCCATAAACACAATCTAGATTCCATAATGTTATCATATATAATTACTAATAATTCATTTGTTGTTAATCGAAGGACGTTGTGTAAGGAAAATTATAATTCTTAACTAAGCCAATTTTTCTATTTCTACTACCACAACCGTTAAATATTCTTAAATTATGATAACATAACTAACAAAATATGTGCAGAATAATATTAATATTTTTTATTAAACTAATAATATAAATCCATCACTACATCCATTAAATGGGGAAACCCATCATTCGTTTGTATGAAAAACTACCTCTGATGAAATGACATAATTCATTTTTCATTATAGCCTCCAGTAAATTTTTTTAATTATGATTTTAAAGTGTAAATATAACATATTTATAGCATAATTGTAATTTTTTAATTATTATTTCACATATAACATTATAATTTTGATTCATCTGGGGATGCAATAATGTTATTCATGTTTATGGAGGACAACTGCCTCGAGAAGCGATTGGATTCCTTTTTTCCTCAACTCCTTACATAGAATGTAATAAGGATAATGAAAATGAAAATATGTTATATAAATAATATAATTAAGTTATTAGTGAATAATTTATCATTCTTAAAATATATATATATAATTTTATTTCATATGTTTCTACACACTGTATAATGATCATGTTGCTTATGCATATGTGTGGACTACATCTTCAATGATGTGATGGGATTATTTTTTTCATCAACATATAACATATATGATATATAAAAGTATTTTTTATTAAATAATATTTTTTATAATATATTTTTATCATTCAAGAATTTAAACAGAAATCCATTGGTTCTTTCCATAATCATAGTTTTTTTAATGATTCTCATGTGTATGTATGACCTTCCATCTCGATTATTGTAACCTAATTTATATTTAATATCATTATTTCATGAGTTCATTTAAATTTATAATTTATGTATAAATATGGAAAAAGATATTTTTTATTATTAGTTAGATGATGGAATAATAACTTATTTTACCATATTCAACATAAAGAGTCATTTTTGACACTTAATCCAAATACTATAAAAATATCTGAAGAGAATATAAATGAATAAATAATTTTGTTAATCATGGTAATAGATAATAAAAAATGAATTATAATAATTAATAATTTTCTTAATAAATTACATTATTAATGTAACATAATGGTTTAAGAGGATAAGTTACATTCAAGGAGACTCATACTAAAGGTAATAAATTTCATCTAAATTTCAATTTATTCACAGATATATGATTTTATAAACCTATATTTAATTATGAGGTTAATATGAATACCCTTTTATATTTTATATCATTTACATCAATATTATCATGATATTTAATGTTTTTTAATTTTATCTAATCTTGGTGATTATAATTGAAAAGATTAAAAAGTTGTAAAGGTAATTTCATAAAAACAATTATATTTTTTTATTTCCTTCTAAACCAAATTTCATTCCATGTATATGTTTTTAAATTATTTTTATAATGTAAATATCAGGAAATGAGAGTTTTATAAAGGGTATTTTTACGTAATTTCAATGTTAAAATAATAATATATATTTTCTAGGGAATTATTGATATTTTTTACAACAATCAAAGGGAATGTTCTATTTTAATATATATGATGACAATGAATTTTACAACTACCACAACCATTATATTATTTCAAAAAACCTTTAT
Organism: Viscum album; assembly: GCA_963277665.1. NCBI lineage: Eukaryota > Viridiplantae > Streptophyta > Magnoliopsida > Santalales > Viscaceae > Viscum > Viscum album. The sequence goes on from OY728128.1 coordinate 164,371,595, forward strand.
CAAATTTCAAAAATACTTCAAATAAAATTACCCTTGATCAGTATTTTTGTATTTTTTAAAGAGAATGTTCTTTTTGTTATCAAAAAGTTTGTTTTATTCGAGCATACATGTTTTTATCATGATTTTAATGATGATAAGGTTGGAAAATAAAAAATTATATTATTAAAACATAAGAGGTAAAAGATACATGATAAATGTGAGATAATGATTTAATAAATATGACCAATGCCCTAGATATAATTGTACAACCCCATTATATCATATACTATGGGTGAACCCATACATAACACCAATGCACTTGGTAATTTTACTTGAAATAATAGGAAACAAGGAGGGAGTTAATATAGATATTATCATATGGATTTAACTCATCTATAATTATCTCACACAAGGGTTTAAAATAGTTTATTAATGTGACTCTTTATGTTGCTAAAAGAGTATCTATTTTAATGTGGAAATGATTTAGTTTGTACCCTTAAATAACATTAAAAGTAAATGTAAATATTATATTGGTTTTCAGGAATTTAAATTATACTATATGGTTGAATCTTTTTGTATCCCTTATAGATAATTTTTTTGATAATTAATATTTTAATATTTTTTTATATTGTTCAATGATGGATATGGACAAGGATGATGAAATACAATGAGTTTTGAATATCTCTCATAAAAAGAAATAATTTTATATTTTAATAGTTCTATATTCTAGAAAAATGGCTAATAATAAGATGTTTTAACATTATAATTTATTATTTTTAGGTAAGTTTTATGAACTAATTATCTAAAATCATAACCCTAAAGAAAAATTAAAATGAATAAAAGCAACTTCTAGTCAATGGAAAATAGAATATGTAATGTTTATGGATGGTTCATTTTGGTTAATATAATTTAATTGGCTTATATTACTATATGGGGTAATATAATTTTAATATGATTCCCTTGAAAAATTTCTACGTTAAACATATGTTGAAATGATATATACATTTATAGTAAATGTGTTTGTACATCTAAACATTCTCTCCTCAGAATGGTCTTATTTAAAGGATTCCGAGAATATGTAGTAAGAAGGAACTATTGGCAAAATATAATTCCAAATTAGTATCCTATGACAGTTGGAATTGGAATAGAATTGTTAGTTATAGTGATGGATTATTTGACACAAGCTTTAAATGGTCTATGTATCCTTGATATATAGTAGTTAGATAATCTATTGCGGGGAATTCCTTTGTAGAAGCACAATATGAGAAAATATCTTTCATATTATAGTGGATTTGAAGACTTAGTTGTAGCTAAATTATAGATCAATCCTCCAAATTAGATATTAGATTTCATGTGGTGTATAGAACATCTAAAGATGAACCTTGAAATTAATCAATTTGATAATGAAGCAAATCAATAATTATATTTGTTGAATAATATCAGGGAGAAATGAAGGGATTGATTCATTTTGATGAGACTCAATTAATAATTTTAGTATGGATAAATATATCCTTTTTTTGTTCATAAAAGTATGGAGAATACATTTATAAAATTGAGAAAAAACATTGAATATTCTATTCTTTCTTATGATACATACCTAAAAATATTGTCCTGGTATATGCCAAATAAAGTTAGGTTGTGTAATATGAAATTAATTTTATTTACTAAGGGATATAACTATATTTACAAAGATATTTAGATAGATTATAATTTAATATTTTTGAGAATTTTGTTTATTGGGATGATAATAGTGAGATGAGAATTATTTTCATATAATTTTGTTGAGGGGAAAATAGAATTCAAAGATCAAGGTGATGAGAAAATTAGAGGAATTTTCCTAAGATGTTCATAAAATATTCTTAAAAAGTTAAAATTTTGGTAAACTATATTTTATAAATTGTTTGAGTGGTTTTGGAAATTGTATATTGTGTTGTAAATTTACTCGCATGGATCATGATTGCAATGAAATGTGTCCAAAATAACCGAAGAATTGGTCAACCAGTATCTATCCAATTGTGAGTTGTTTTTATTTCAATGATTTGGTTAATAATGATAACATTCTTCCAAATAAGTATTAATATGATAGAAATAATAATAATCATAAATAGAAGTGTGTAATAAATTGTATTTTTACTAATACAATTAATTTAGGAATATATAAGGAAGTGGCGATAGGTAAAATATTTGATTATTTTAATTATACAATTGATATTTATATCAATAGATATTATAATTCTTACATTTATGTTAAGCATTATTATTAAATGGGAATATTAGGAAGTTAAAATTGTATTAAAGTGTTGTTGAAATCTCTAGTGCGAAATATTATATAATAAAATATTTGAAGGAAACTCATTATTGTTATCGCTAAGATTTCATTTCCAATAAATATTATTTAACTAACCATAGAGAAGTTTGATATTATTTCTGATAAGTACTGTATTTCAATTTATCATTCCATGATCGATTCAAAATCACTAAAAGAACATTTTACTAAGTTATCAGAACTAATATAATAACATGATGATGGAAATTTGAATATATATGGTAGTCAAATCTAACTAGCTCTTATTTCTAAAAAGAATAAAAATTTTCAAATTACTGATTTTCCAGTTGTGAATGAATACATGGATTGTTTTTGGGATGATCTTCCTGGTGTTATTTTAGATCATGAGGTTGATATTAATATTAACTAGTTTATTGATATTAATCATAATTCATTACCACATGATCTAATAGCATAAGTATAAAATATATAGTTTTAAAATAAATCATAGGATTTCTTAGAGAATACTTATATTCTACGTTAATAGTTTACATGGGGTTCTACTATTTTGTTTATTAAAAACTAATGTGGTTATATTTGAAATTTCATTGATTATAAAACCATGAAAATCCATAGAGTTATGAAAATTTATATTTTCCCTCATAGATATGATTTGATTTATCATCTATATAGAGATTATTAATTTTTGAAGGGTTATTCATCATCCATGTACTATAATAATATGGTGAATAAGAATGATATTATTAATACACAATTTCAGAGAAGATTAATGATTTATGAGTTTATGGTTTTTCCATTTGATTGGTCTAAATCACACGCTATATTTATCGACTATATGAATACTTTTTCCCCGAGTTCTAGGAAATGATTGTTGTTTTGTTTTTAGATTATATTTTTGTATATTATCAATTTCTGAAAGAAATGTAAAGACACATTATGATAATATATAAAATATGAAAATAAAATATACTATATGAAAATTTTAGTACAAGTAAACTATGATTACAGAAATTTTATTCCATTGGACATATTTTTTCCAAATAGGGAATTTCTATTGAAGATTAAAAAAAATTCATTGAATATTTTTATCAAACCAAAAATTTCATAGAGATTCATTGTTACTTTCTTCTAGCATTTTAACAGCATTGGATTAAAAAAAAGGGCTCAGTGTTCAATCCCGTTGAATACGTTATCATGAAAAGGAGTTAAATTTGCTTTCAGAATAGAATGTGATGATTCATTTAATGATGTAATTTTTTGGGTAAATTCTCAGGATTTATCCATGCCTTCGTAAATAATAAATTTTCATCTTTAGTGATTATTTATTGATGAATATTATTTGTATCTTGATTTATAATGATTATATAATTACTTTTTCATCACATCTGTTGAAACCACGTGATTTAAAAAACCTTAAATATGATCTAGAATTAGCTACTATGTATTTTCATTTATACATTTGTCAGAAAAGTATATATTGAGTATATTTTGAAATAAATAGTAAAATGAAATATTTTATGTTTATATTAACTAATATATATTTGATCATGAGATATGTAAGATGGTAGTAATTAATCGATGAAAATGGATTCACAATTCATTAAAAAAATTGATAATTTAAAACAAAATTATTCTTTCAGTTGGGAAATGAATTCTATATTAATGATTCTATATTTGGAATATGATATTTATATAATTATTGTTGTAATTTTTCCCTAGAAATATTTGATTTCAGGACATACATTGTTTTGTTTTAGTTTTTTTCCATCTCAATTTCCTATAATGAGTTATGAAATTTCAAAATGAGGATCATAATCTAAATGAAAGGGTAAAATTTTTATTATGTGTATGTTTCTTAGTTTTAATCCCAATGTTTAAGTCATTATCTTGTTATGAAAAATAAAATTTAATCCTTTTGATTCCAAATAGATAATTTAATTGTTGAGTGAAGCTAATATATCTCTGTTTTATATTTACCCAGGTAGTGATAAGATGGATCGAGTGCTTCGAGAGTATTACTGGTGGGTTTGAATGAAATGATATATTTCTAAATTTTAAATGAAATTATTGAATTTTTAGTAGGTTAAAAAGGAAGGATAATATCTATGGGGCTTTATTCTATCTTATTGTGTTGTGTATTGGAAATGGGAATGTATAGAATGGATATCCTTGTGGGATTATAGAACACTTATGGAGAAAATAATGTGATTTGAGATATTATTGATTAACTAAATATGAATATTTACTTCTTATTCAATAAACATTATATTTGTATCAGCTTTCTAAACTATGTCTTGAAGATATCAATGGGTTGTAAGGATTTACTCTCTATATTTTACAATACCGTGATCCTAGGTTCACATCTAATTTCAAAAAAGGACATTAGATGTTTTTATGAGATGAATAAAATTCTATTACATACTATAATAATCTTCCTGACAGATATTATATATGAACAATTCAATAACTAAATGATATGATTTCTCTTATTCAATGGATTACCAATTATATGGGGATAAATATAATTCACTGGTTTAGGTTTTCTACAAAAATAGTTTTTATTACACTTTGTAGATGGAAACTTCTGAATCATTAATTAGAATTTAGTTTTAGAGGGTAGTTTTGGTATAATGTAGGATAAAGGAAGATTGTGGGAGAAGAGTTGGTAGTGTAAATATATTATAAGGTTCAGATTTTTAGAAATATACAAGTATGGATAACTGTATGTTATAAGTCCTCGTACTTGAACATTACTTAATATTGAATTAAATGAATAATTCACATTGGGGATCTTTTCAGGTTTAGAGTTTTAGAGAATTAGAACATAACTATTACATATCAAAAGATTACAAAGTAGACACTTATACTATGTTTCCTTAGAATAAAAACTCTTAAAAAGAAACATTTCTAGTTCCATGTTTTATATAGCATGACTTTCCCATGATCCGATCCTTGACCCTATTCCACATTAAGTCCTCTGAAAAACATTTCAAAAACATGGGGTGAGCATAAAAAGCTCAGTAAGGGATACACAAAGAATGAAAACTATTAGTTTATCAAAACAACAAGTAAACCATATATACTTTATCAAAGTAATAATTTTCACCTTTATGAAGTAGTAAAAACTCTTCACTGAATAAAAGTTCATTACATACCCTTTTGTAACCAAAATATTACCATAAAACCCATATAAAGATCACATAACATATAAAGGTAACTTGGGTTATAAACATACTTAAATGGAATAACCATACGGTCGACCTCCACACATATCACTTAATGGAATAGCCATACATCCAACTTCCATACCCAATGCATTGGAAGTTATAATGTAACCACCCGTCCTGGTATTCACGGCATCACCTGTAATATGGTTTATCACGTAACCAGCCGTCAAATGTCTATGTACCAATATAAAATCATAAAACATAAAACAAATATAATGGAAGGAAAACATTTCCACACTTTGATCACAATATATCAAATAAATATATTTACATAACAAATCCATTATAAAAACCATTTTCAATACCAAAATACAAAAAAGTGTATATGGTATTTATTTCATTTTAAAAACATTACGGCTTGTTGAGGAAGCCAAAGACCAATAATACTCACGGCAGCGGAAAAGGTAATTGTCACCACATACATTAAAAGAAACATTTATTTTTGTCATTTAGTAAAATTCTTTATTGAAAAATATTCCTTTTGTATAAATGTAAAAGTCATAGGGGTTTATACACTGTATAAAAGAAAGTTGTGTATAAAACGAAATATGCCTAAATGAATGGAGATTGAGACGAAGTCCCTTACAAAGATAATTTTTAAATAAAATAGATCTATTATGTGTATTCAATATATGTACATATAAATAATGTATAAATACAATATAGGACATAATAATATCATGAAAAAATTTGAAAATAGTATATTTACCCAAACAACAGCAATTGGGTTAAGAAGTTCCCTTACCTCGGGTCCGACTTGACTCGATCGCTCTTTAACATCCTGAATAATAAACTTGAGTTAATTTATACTTGATTAAGAACATTTTTCAAGTTAATTATTCCTTTTATATATCAATTATAACCATGTTATGAACATTATGTAGTCATTTAAGTTGATAACGGTCATTTGTCGATATTTGGTACTTGAGTCAAAAGTGAACATCTTACAATTACATGTTGTTCATGTGGTAAATGGTTCATTATATCCAGAATTATATTCATGATTTGGATATCATATATATCATATATATCCAGAATATACATGTATTTATAATATTAAATAATCAATTATAGGTAAGGAATGAAATACACCATTCAGGGAGAAGGTAAGTCGTACGTACGCATTAACACTACTTTCATTTCTTTGTCATATTAATGGAATTAAAACAAAATGGGAGGAATGTATATATTAATTCCAGAATTATATTCATCATATATATAACATAATTAATATATAATAACATTAAATCCATCCTTTATACATCCCACATATGGAATTAACGAATCAAATCACTTTGAGGGGGCGGTAGTCCGCACTTCCTAAAATGAAGATATCGCGTATACCCATAATGGAAGCCATGAAGTTGTTCCATAAATGAAAAAAACAGAAGATTAAGGAAACTATAAACATATTATATATCATATATAAATATATTTACATCTTAATGGCCACCTTTGAAGGTGTTGGAAGAATATTGAACAATCATCGTTTCGTGAGGCAGAAATTCGCCATCCACGGAAACAGTATGTTCTTTAACCACTAGATGTAGGTGTGTGTAAGTATATCTCTAAATCTTCATATAAAAACATCCTAATATATTTTTGATACTGGAGTTTTTACAAAAGAAATGAATAAAAAGAGTTTAGGTGGTTGGAGAAGAAAAATAAAACAAAAGGACACAAGTGAAGACATTACCTTAAAATCGGGTAACTCTCATTGATTTGAGCTCAAAGGAATCTTTGGGAAAACTTCTTCCCAAAGTGAGGCTTATAAGAGTTATAGAGGGATGTGGAGAGACAAAATGGGAAGGGTTTGGCCAAGCCAAGGGCTTTGTAATTGTGGGTATGATGGTAGAGGTGGGGGCCTTTTATAAGGGGAGAGGAGGGGCACTATTGGAAAGTAAAGAAATGTTAATTTATTTTAAAATGAGTTTCGTATTTAAAAGGTCCCACATTGATTTAATTCGAGGATAATGTGATAAGGGTTCTAAATATACCCAACCAATAGGTTTTAGACAAGTGTAGGTCTTAGATTTTACATTATCTTTTCATTTTATTTAAATCGTTAAATAATGAGGTAATCGCTGCATCATCATGGTGCCATAAATAATTTAATTTATTTAATGTAAAAAATTATAAACAAAATATCATGATGTAGGAAATATATTTAACTTTACAATGAATATTTATTGTCAAAAATATGACTTTTATAACCCCGTTTAATATTTTTTTTAGTAAAACAACTCATGTTTGTGACATTTTTACTTTAACTTTATATAAAAAGATATTAATGTTATTTTCCTTCTAAAGTGTCTCCATGGGGTCTCCAAGATGACCCATGTATTGTCCTGTTTTCCATGACATATCCAATAAGGTTAAGACATGTTTCTAGGTCATTCCATATAATTAAAACATTATTTTACCTTAAACTACACTAATTACCTCTAATCGCGAGTAAAAACTTAAAAGATACTATTCACTGAAAAATTGTTTTAATCCTATTGAACCGCATTTTACTTCTTAATGACAACCATGTTTGTCAGATTTTTGAAATTCAAAACATAGAGGTGGTAAAATTTCATTTAAACGAAAAATCAGTTTTTATAAGTACCACTTAGTGGTTTCACTATTCATCAAAAATTGATGTTTTTCAGAAAAATACATAAACCTCACCCTAAGCTATATTTGATATTATGAATTCAAAAATGAAGTCAATTTTACAAAATTCAAAACATATATGTTTCATTAATTAATTTAACAATTAAATCCCGCTTTCAGAGCAAATAGCGTGTTTTTATGAAACAATAAGTATCAAAAGATTGAGATTAGTTTAAGTCTGATTTCAAAGTGAAATTAATTACAATGACCACTATTGTATTTAATGATAAAAATATATTCTAATTTCACTTTAAAAACAATTCAAAATATATTCTAATCAGAAAAATAAATTAGTTTTAAAAGAGGTTTTGAATTAAAATACAACATTTTACACTATTCATTAAAAAATTAACTTTATCGGAAAAATACCAAAAATTTACACAAAGTAAATGTTGATGTCTCTATTATAAAGAAGAGATTTATTTGGTGCAATAGAATGTATAAGAGTGAACAAAACTATATTTAATGATGGTTCTCCATCAAAAGGCAATAAGTGAACGTTTAGTGAAAATTAGGGTATATATGCCTAAAATTGATTTCTTTCCTTATTTTAAGCCTTTATCTTTTATTAGATTAATGTAAAACCATTTAAAAAACATATATAATCATATATTAGTTATTTCTATCCATTCCCGCCAATAAAAAGGCTATGTGTTAACTACCATTTAAAATAATATTGTTTTATTACTAGTGTAAAACGTAAGATTTCAATGAAAATATTTATTGTGTATCAGGTACGCTATCGAACATAGAAACCCCTTTAAAGTAAAATTAATATTTAATTAGTAAATATTAATAAATATGAAAATTTATTATTCTTTATTTACCTGAGATGTTACATCCTTCCCCCCTTTTGGAAATTGCGTCCTCGCAATTTTATTCACATATCAAAATAAGTGGGGGTATTTATCCCTCATAGCATTTTCAGATTTCCACGTTGCCTCTTCAACCATATGGTTTTTCCACAAAACCTTTACCTAGTGAATCACCTTATTCCTTAACACTTTCTCCCTATGGTCAAGAATTTGGACCGGCTGTTCTTCATAAGATAGGTTCTCTTCCAACTGAACTACATCTGGACTAAAAACATGAGATGGATCTGGAATATACTTTCTCAACATCAAAACATGAAAAACATTGTGTACCTGAGATAAACTCGGAGGTAATGCCACTTTTTATGAAAATGATCCAACACTCTCCAGAATTTCATATGGTCCAATGAACCTTGGACTCATCTTTCCTTTCATACCAAATCGCATCACACTTTTCCATGGAGTAACCTTGAGAAAAACATGATCACCTACTTCAAAAGATAGATCCTTCCTCAGGTTATCCGCATAACTTTTCTGTCTGCTCTAAGCTGTTCTCATGTGTTTCTGAATCAACGGAACTTTTTATGCCTTATCTTTTACCAATTCTGGTCCCATCATCTTCATTTCACCCACTTCATCCCAAAAAGCTGGAGTTCGACACCGCTTCCCATATAATGCCTCAAATGGTGCCTTTTGTATACAGGAATGAAAACTGTTATTATAAGAAAAATCAACTAAAGAAAGATTCTGGTCCCAACATCCCTGATAATCCATAGAGCAAGCTCGTAGCATATCCTCCAAGGTCTGAATTGTTCGTTCTGACTGCCCATCTGATTACAGATGAAAAGTTGTACTAAAATTTAATTCAGTACCCAATGACTTCTGAATGCCTTTTCAAAAGTTATAAGTGAACCCGGGATCACGGTCAGATAAAATGGAGAGATGTAATCTATGTAACATGACTATCTCTTTGTGATAAAAACGGGAAAGTTGATCTAGGGAAAAATTATCTCGTATGGCAAGGAAATGAGCAGATTTAGTCAAGAGATCAACAATAACCAAGATTGCATTATTACCACGAGGTGTCTTCAGCAATCCTACAACGAAGTCCATGGATATATTCTCCCATTTCCACTCTAGCAGTGCTAAAGGCTGATACATCCCTTTCGGTAACTGCTGCTCTGCTTTAACCTGTTGACATGTCAAACACTTCAAAGTAAAATCAGCAATATCTCTTTTCATTCCATCCCACCAGTAATACTCCCGCAGATCCCTGTACATCTTAGTACTGCCAGGATGAACTGAAAACGGGGAACTATGAGCCTCACATCAAAACTCATTATTCAACTGTGAATCACCAGGGACACATAATCTCTTCCCAAACTTCAAAACACAATCATTATAAATGTTTAATTCAGGAAACTTACCCTTCTGAACCACCTCTACATTTTTCTGAAACTCACTATCTTCCATCTGTGCTTGCTTAATTCTGTCTGATAGGGATGATCTCACTAATACCTAAAACAAAATAGAAGAACTTCCTGCACCAACAACTTCTATTCCAATGTTCATCAAATCAAAAACCAAAGGATCTCGTTCCAAATGTATCATGGTTAATGAAGCATAACTTTTTCGACTCAAAGTATCGGCCAAATTATTTTCTCTTCCCGGATGGTAATGAATTATAAAATCATAATACTTGATTAATTCCATCCATCTCCTCTGTCTCATGTTCAATTATTTCTGAGTGAATATATACTTTAATCATTTGTGATCAGTATATATTTCACACTTTACTCCATTCAAATGATGCCTCCAAATTCTTAGAGCAAAAACAACAGCAGCTAATTCCAAGTCATGTGTAGGGTAATTTACCTCATTAGTTTTCAACTAACGTGAAGCATATGTAATTACCTTACCATTCTGCATAAGGACACAACCAAGTCCCTTTAGTGAAGCATCACTGCAGATAAAAAACTCACCATTCCTGGAAGGAAGTGCCAAAACTGGATCATTCACCAATCTTCTTTTAAACTCATGAAAACAATAATCACATTCTTTTGTACATATAAACTTAACACCCTTCGGAGTTATCTTAGTCATTGGACTAGATGACCATAACAAATTTTCAACATACCTTTCGTCGTAACCTTCCAAATCAAGGAAACTACGGATCTTGGTTATATTTTTGGGTCTTGTTCATTCTTCAACAACTTTTGTTTTAGAAGGATGAACAGTTATGTAATTTTTTTGAAACAATGTGACATAGGAAAGAAATCAGTTGTAACCAAAACTCACACTTGCTGAATCTTCCATACAGTTTCTTGTCTTTTAAGGTTTTCTAGATAACCCTTAAATGACTTTTTTTCTCATCTTTAGTTTTAGAAAACACCAAAATATCATCAATGAAAACAACCAAAAACTTATCCAAGAACTCATGGAAAATTCTATTCATACGGTCCATGAATACCGCATGTGCATTGGTTAACCCAAAATGCATAAATACAAATTCATAATGGCCATATCTAGTACGGATCGCAGTCTTCGGAACGTCTGGTTCTTTTACTTTCAACTGATGGTACCCCGGCCTCAAGTCAATCTTCGAAAAATACTGATCTCCCAGGAGCTGATCATACAAATCATTGATATGAGGCAAAGGATACTTGTTCTTAACAGTAATGTTATTTATGGCTCTATAATAAATGAAAAGTCTCATTGAGCCATCTTTCTTTTTAACAAACAATACAGGGGCACCCCATGGTGATGTGCTAGGTCGAATTAATCCTTTATCTAATAACCCATGCAATTGATTCTTTAACTCTAAAAGTTTAACTTGAGACATTCGATAAGGGGGTTCTGAAATTGGCTTAGAATCAGGAACTAAGTCAAAAGTAAATTCAACTTCCTGCTCACGAATAATACCAAGCAACTCATCAGGAAAAACAACAAGATACTCATTTACCACTGGCACATCATTAATCTGAACAGTTCCTTTATTTTCAACAATATGCGCAAGGTAGTATTCATTTCCATCTTTTAATATTTTCTCAACTTCCTGATATGTTATCAAAATCAATGGTTCATTCTTGTACACAAACTGAAAATATTTCTGAAAAGAAACCATTTTATCTCTGAAGTCAATATTAGCAAGATAAACAGAAATCCAATCCATGCCCAAAATAACATCAAACTCTACTAGAGGCAAAACAATAAGGTTTTCTGGTAGATTCTTTCCTCACACAAGGATATGAAGGTTCTTATAATTCCTTTTTGTCTCAAAGTTCCCTCCGGATGTTTTTACCCTAAGTTCAGGATTCATGTCTTGAGATGGAATTTTCAATTTACTAGAAAACATCTCATAAATGAAAGAATGTGTAGACCGTGAATCAAGAAGCACATTGGCATAATCTGAACAAACAAATAGTGTACCTGATACTACATCATTCGATGGACCAACATCTGCTGAATTAGTTGCAAAGGATTTCACCACCCCTTTCTGCTTTTTATCAGGCTTCTTTCCCTCAGTTGAGTTCTTAATTAGACACTCATTTGCATAATGACCCATTTCATTACACTTAAAACATCTTATCATTGACTTTTCATTTCCTGCTTGATCATCTTCATTATAGTTACGAGCAATATGACCAAACGTACCACACCGAAAGAACTTTCCAGACATTGATAAAAATTCTCCAGGATGCATTTTACCACTCTTCTCACAGGATGGATATTTGGTTTTCTTACCTCCTTGCTTCTTTGATGAATTCTTCCCCTTTGCCTGCCAACTAGTCCTCTTATTCTGTCGTTTGTCAAAGAACACTTATCGTACGAAAATTCCATTTCCACATTCTCCGCACATCAAACATGTTTTTCATAACTATTGAACTCACTAGAAGCTAATTCCCTTCGATACTTTGGATTTTACCCTGAGTAAAAACGGTTTATTTTACTATAAAAATCACTTATGATGTTTGGAGCATACCTTTCCAATCGAGTGAACTTTGATTCATAAGCAGCCACTGAGTCATCCTCCTGCCTCAATTCTAGGATCTGTTTTTCCATCCTATGAAGAACCACCTTGGGAAAATATTTCTCAAGAAACATACCTTTGAATTCGTCCTAGTGAATATCATCAATCTCATCACCATCCCCAATATTTTTCACCATTTACCACCACTGATCAGCTTCACCTTCAAAACGATAAACAACAAGACTATCCTTTTGATGTTCTGAACACCCCATGACCTCAAAAATCTTCTCCAGTGCTTTAATCCACCCTTCAGCATGCACAGGGTCAGATGATCCTCTGAATGATGGGGGATGTTGCATCATGAAATGTTCCACCACTGACATGTTCCTCTGCGGTTGATCTGACTTATCTCGTGCATTGATACCACCACCATTTATAGCCTGATTCAACTGTGCCATCACTGTAACAAACTGTTCAGTTCCGATTCCGACCATATCAGGTTGCTGATTTGGAAGGTTGTATTCCTCCTGATGTCGTCCCAACATACCTACTTTGTTTCCTCTGCGGAAACTCATTCTGAACATATAAATATCTTAGGCGAAGCAACATGGTAATCTTTAAATGCTATATCATTTCAGTCTTACCATAAATTAACTTATAATTTAATAATTTTCTAACTCCTAAAGTTGTCAAAACCGACCATTGATACCATCTATAAGAACCCGGCCTTAAACCTAACTTTATATTGAAATAAATGAATAATTCACATTGGCGATCTTTTCAGGTTTAGAGTTTTAGAGAATTAGAACATAACTATTACATCTCAAAAGATTTCAATGTAGACACTTCTACTAAGTTTCTATAGAATAAAAAATCTTAAAAATAAACTTGTCCAGTTCCATGTTTTATATAGCCTAACATTCCCATGATCCCATCCTTGACCCTATTCCAGATTAATTCCTGTGAAAAATAATTCAAAAAACATGGGGTGAGCAAAAAAAGCTCAGTAAGGGATACTTAAAGAATGAAAAATATTAGTTTATCAAAAAAAACAATTAAACCATGTATACTTTATCAAAGTAATACTTTTCACCTTTATGAAGTAGTAAAAACTCTTCACTGAATAATAGATCATTACATACCCTTTTGTAACCAAAATATTACCATAAAACCCATATAAAGATCACATAACATATAAAGGTAACTTGGGACATAAACATACTTAAATGGAATAACCATACGGTCGAATTACACACATATCACTTAATGGAATAGCCATACGGATGACTTCCATACCCAATGCATTGGAGGTTATAACGTAACCACCCGTCCTGGTATTCACGGCACCACCCGTCTTATGGTTTATCACGTAACCACCCGTCAAATGTCCATGTACCAATATAAAATCATAAATAATAAAACAAATATAATGGAAAGAAAAAATTTCCACTCTTTGATCACAATTTATCACATCAATATATTGACATAACAAGTCCATTATAAAAACCATTTTCAATACCAAAATTCAGAAAAGTGTATATGGTATTTATTTCATTTTAAAAACATTAGGTCTTGTTGAGGAAGCCAAAGACCAAATAATACTCACGGTGGCAGAAAAGGTCATTTTCACCATGTATGTTAAAAGAAACATTACTTTTTGACATTTAGTAAAACGCCTCATAGAAAAAGATTCATTTTGTATAAATGTAAAACTCAAAGGGGTTTATACACCGTATAAAAGAAATTTGTGTATAAAACGAAATATGCCTCAATGAATGGAGATTGAGACGAAGTCCCTTACAAAGATCATTTTTAAATAAAATAGATCTATTATGTGAATTCTCTATATGTACATATAAATAAAGTATAAATACAAGATAGGACATAATAATATCATGAAATAATTTGAAAATAGGAGATTAACCCAATGAACAGAAATTGGGTTAAGAAGTTCCCTTACATCGGGTCCGACTTGACTCGATCCTTATTTAACATCCTGAATAATAAACTTGTGTTAATTTCTACTTAATTAAGAACCTTTTTCAAGTTCATTATTTCTTTTATATCACCTATCACCATGTTATGTACATTATGCAGTCATTTAAGTTGATAACGGACGTTTGTTGATATTTGTTACTTGAGAGTCAAAAGTGAACTTTTTACAATAACATGTTGTTTGTGTGGTCAACAGTTCATTATATCCAGAATGATATTCATGATTTAGATATCATATATATCATATATATCCAGAATATACATGTATTTATAATATTACATAATCATTTAGAGGTAAGAAATGAAATTCACTGTTCATGGAGATGGTAAGCCGTACGTACGCATGAACACTACTTTCATTTCTTTATCATATTAATTGAATTAAAACTAAATGAGAGGTATGTATATATTAATTACAGAATTATATTCATCATTTATATGTAACATAAATCATATATAATAACTTTAAATACATCCTTTATACGTCCCACATATGGTATTAACGAATCAAATCACTTTGAGGGGGAGGTAGTATGCACTTCCTAAAATGAAGATATCGCGTATACCCATAATGGAAGTCATGAAGGTGTGCCATAAATGAAAAATAAATAATCTTTAGGAAGACATAAACATATTATATATCATATATAAATATAGTTAAATCTTAATGGCCACCATTGAAGGTGTTGGAAGAATATTGAACAATCATCGTTTTGTGAGGCAGAAATTCGCCATTCACGGAAACTGTATGTTCTTTAACCATTATATGTAGTTGTGTGTAAGTGTAGCTCGAAATATTATTATAAAAACATCATAGTATTTTGATGATACTGAATTTTTTACAAAATAAATGAATTAAAAGAGTTTAGGAGGTTGGAGAAGCAAAATAAAACAAAAGGACACAAGTGAAGACATTACCTTAATATTGGGTAACTCTCTTAGATTTGAGCTCAAAGGCTTCCTTGGGAAGACTTCTGCCCAAAGTGAGGCTTATAAGAGTAAGATATGGATGTGGAGAGACAAAATGGGCAGGGGTTGGCCGAGCCAAAGGCTTTTGAAGTGTGGGTAAGGTGGTAGAGGTGGGCTCCTTTTATAAGAGGAGAGGAGGGGCACTCTTGGAAAGTAATGAAATGTTACTTTATTTTAAAATGAATATCATATTTAAAAGGTACCACATTGATATAATTCTAGGATAAGGTGATAAGGGTTCTAAATATACCCAAACAATAGGATTTTGACAAGTGTAGGTCTTATATTTTATATTATCATTTCATTTTATTTAAATCGTTAAATAATGAGGTAATCGCTGCATCATCATGGTTCCCTAAATAATTTAATTTATTTAATGTCTAAAAATTATAAGAAAAATATCATGATGTAGGAAATATTTTTATCTTTCTAATTAATATTTATCATCAAAAATGTGACTTGTATAACCCCTTCTAAAAATTGTTTTAGTAAAACAACTCATGTTTGTGACATTTTTACTTTAAATTTAAATAAAAAGTTATTAATTTTATTTTCCTTCCAACGTGGATCCATGGGGTCACCATGTTGACCCATGGATTTTCTTGGTCGGCCATGACATATCTAATAAGGGTAGGACATGTGTCTAGGTCATTCCATATTATTAAAACATTATTTTACCTTAAACTACACTAATTACCTCTAATCGGGATTAAAAACATAAAAGTTACAATTCACCAAAAAATTATTTTAATCCCATTGAACCACATTTTACTTCTTAATGAAAAAAATTTATTTCTGATTTTTGAAATTCAAAACACAAAGGTGGTAAAATTTCATTTAAATTAAAAATCATTTTTTATAAGTACCACTTAGTGGTTTCACTATTCATCAAAAATTGATGTTTTTCAGAAAAATACCAAAACATCACCCTAAGATATATTTAATATTCCGAATTCAAAAATTAAGTCAATTTTAAAAAATTAAAAACATATAAGTTGCATTAATTAATTTAATAATTAATTCCCACTGTCAGAGCAAATAGCGTGGTTTTATGAAACAATAAGTATCAAATAATTGACACTAGTTTAAGTCTGATTTCAAAGTGAAATTAATTCCAACGACCACTATTGGATTTAATGGTAAAAATATATTATAATTTAACTTTAAACCAATTAAAAAGATAATCTAATCATATAAATAAATTAGATTAAAAAGTGGTTTTGAATAAAAATACAACATTTTACACTATTCATTAATAATGAACTTTATCAGAAAAACACAAAAATTTACACACAGTAAATTTTGACGTCCAGATTCTAATGAAGAGTTTTATTTGGACCAATATAATGGATAAGAGTGAAAAAACCTATATTTAATGACGGTTTGCCATCAAAAGGCGATAAGTGAACCTTTAGTGAAAATTAGGGTATATATGCCTAAAATTGAATTATTTTCGTATTTTAAGCCTTTATCTTTTATTAGATAAATGTAAAAACATTTAAAAACATATATAATCATATTTTAGTTATTTCTATCCATTCCTGCCAATACAACGGCTATATGTTAACTACCATTTAAAATATTATTATTTTATTACTAGTGTGCAACTTAAGATTTCATTGAAAGTCGTTGTTGCGTATCGGGTATGCTATCAAACATAACAACCCCATTAAAGGAAAATTAATATTTAATTAGTAAATATTAATAAATATGAAAATTTATTATTCTTTATTTACTTGGGATGTTACATATGTAGAATTTTTTTGTAGATAACTGGAGAAATTATATTTCAGGTGAGGTATGTGAATTTTTTTTCAAATGTGTCACCATAGATAAGTGTAATACATTTTTGTAAGAATTTGTTTTTATGTTCATATTTTATTGGACCATATCAATTCCTAGATAATTTTATATTATTTTCCAACATAGTGGCTAATCCTCCGTTTTTATCTTAGGTACACACCATTTTTCATGTTTCAATGTCACGAAAATATGTGCCAGATTGAACTCACGATCTAAGAATGTAAGTAGTTTAACTGGAAGTGAATATCTCTTAATTTTAATTAGAAACTAATATGATTGAACATGTAGATATAGGGAAAAAATTTGTTTCCCCTGATACAGTTATTTGAAAAAAAACATAAGGTTAAAAATGGAACATGAGAATAAGAAAACACAATAAGGGAAATATATCCCCAATTATTTAATAAGTGAATAAATTTTTTAGGCCACAATTTGAAAAAGGGGGAATAATGTAAAATCCAAATTGATGATATAATAAATAATTTCCATATTTATTAAAATTAATTAGATAGTTATATATATTATTGAAATATTAAGTAACTTTTAAATAAAATGAAAATAATTTAACTAAAAAAACTGTATTTTTTGGATTAATTAAAAATATTAATTTTTTAATTAATTATTTATAAATATAATATTATATAATTAATAATATCATAAATAAAATGAAATGAAATTCTTATACTTTTTAATAAAATTGTTTTTTTATGAATAGTGAAAAATAAAAAATTATTAATAAATATCAATTACTTTAAATAAATTACGTAATTTTCAACCTCCATTAAATTTTGAATATTAATTCAAGAAAATTTAGTATTTATAATTTATATTTAATCCATATAATTAATTTTTGATCAACTTTTATATTGGATTTAATTTTATGATTACTTAGTAGTTTCAGAAAGTGAATTTTAAAATCATTTATAATGTTCATTATATTTCTCCATATTAAATTATATTAAAACCATACTGGGGAATGTTTTTAATTTAATTTGTATATTATATATAAAAATTACTAATTTATAATCTTATAATTGTTATTAATAGTCATGTAGTTTTATAAAACCATTTATTTCATGAAAAATACACTTATTGAAGACCTTAATTTCTTCATTTGTAGGATTGCATTATAATTAAATAATTCAAAATTTATAAATTTAATATGGAAAAATAAATTATATATTTTTTATAAAAATAATTTATATCATCTATGTTTTTTAAAATAGTTTTTAATCCAAATGAATACTAAAAATAAAAAATATATGTGACAATGTTAAGGATAATTTTGGTTTAAAAGGGGTTAAATAAAAAATATTATTGTTAAAATAAAAAAAATGAATATAATTTTTAATTATAGATAATGTTAAATTTTTTGAATCTTTCCCATTTTAAAAACATTGGGATCTCTTCATTATTTTAAAAAGGTACTAGTGTGCCCCTCACATGACTTACAGAAATCCATCACTCTCCTACTCTATTATCACCAAAAAACTTATTTATCTCACCTAATATATAAAATATTTTTTTTATTATATACCTTACTAGAACCTATATCCATTATTCTTATTATAATAACATTATAGAAATTCTATTGGTGCAATGATAAGGAGTTTTTTTGATGAATTTGTATCATTCTTAACTGAGAATATTTTTTGGGTCTTCCATATCCATAAAATAATATTATATATTACTCATATAATTGAACCTATATATTAAATATAAATATATTTTATTCTATCAATTAAATATCATAAATTTATCTTCTGTTATATCAAATTTTTTATGAAATCATCTTTGTGTGTTTGGAGCACTAACACTGCATAAACCCTTGTAATTAATTTATCATCATTGCCACTCATGTTTTATTATAATGATTGATTTAAATAACTTTTATATATTATTTTTGTCACTTATTTATACTTATATTATTAGGAAATCACATAAAACTTCTTAATTTTCATTCTGTGGGTGATACGATCATGTCACTCTTATGATCATTGAATTATCACCAAGAGAGTCAATGTGATGAGTTTTATTAAAAATATTTACATTGAATCAAATAAGAATTTATTTAATGAATATATGTCATATATATAAAATATTTATTATATAAATGAAATATTTTTCATCTTATAATGATAAAGTATCATTTTCTTTCTCAATTTTATACACACAGGGAAATGATAATATCATCCATGCTTACGTGTGGACTTCCGCATACAGGAAGTAATGTAATTAATTTTTTAATAAAAAATTCACATGAATGATATATATAAGTATATTTAATGGAATAATTTTGTTTGTAATATATTATTTTCATTTATTAATGATAAAATAATACATAATTTATCTCATTAAAGATTGTTGAAAAATGGAAATATAACTCAAGTGTATGACCATCTACCATCTCAATTATAATAACATAAATCATTTTTCCTAACCATCATTAATTATTATTTTATGAAGTATAATTTATGTACTTATATTATAAATATTCCATGATTATTATTTTCGTGATTTTTTATAATGTCCTCTTTCACTGTAGTAAACCTACCATTGTCATTTTTGTATCCTAAGACAAACACTAGCAATTATTTGGAAGTGAACATAAATTAAATACTAACTATTTATAGAATGTTATTATATAAAAAAATGCAGTAATAAATTATAAAAATATTAACAATATTTGTACTAATTAACATAAGATAATTTTTTATGATGATGAATAAATATGTTATCATTCAAACTGCAGATAATGTACTTCGTCTCAATTTTCATTCATTTAGAATTTTTTGATGTTTTGTACATATATAATTTTATAAGGTTTATACCAAACCCCTTTTATAAGATATATAATAAATTTCTAAATTATAATTATTTTTAATGATGTTTTTAATTGTATTCTTCTATGGGTGTTATGATTCTAATGAATCCATAGTGGTATGTGATCTTTTTTAAAAAATAATCGTTTAAAATTTTCCTTTTAACTCAATTAGTATTTATTTTACATGATTTTGAAATATTTGTATAAATAAAATTATTTTTAATTTTTTTTAAATTCATTTTTATATTTCATTAATTTTGTTTAAATATGCTTTTTATAGAATGATTAAATTTTATTACAAATTATAGTATAAATGTTTTATATTATCTTACATGGAGACAATAAACATTCATTCCTCTATAATAGTAACTTGATTTTTGAATTCAACTATTATTTTTCATGTTTTATTCAATTTTGTTTCCCCTTGAATCGTAATTTGGCATCGAAAATTTGTTTTTATTAGGAAATGGAATTTTTATATTGAATGTTAATTCTATACGAGATTAAATATTTTTTCAAGTGTTTAATTATGAAAAAATTCAAGGATAAAATAGTTTATTCTAGAAATGTTACATGATAACGATACATGAGAAATTGGTGAACATGGTATAGCTTATATGAAGGGTTTTCCTAGATAGTTTTAGGTGATCCATATATATATTATTTGGTTAGTGAACCTAAATAATACATGGTGAGTCTGACATAAATTAAATGATGGTTGTTCAAATATTGTGTGCGGTTATCCCCATATATCTTATATGCTTCTTTTGTGATGATATAACTCCAATTTAATTTGTAATATTTCATGAATTAATTATAAATAACGTGGATGTTATATAAGATTTATCCTATGTAATTAACTGGGATCTAGTTATTTTTGGAAATATATTAAAATGGATTATGAATATGATTATTTATTTTTCCAAAATGTTGATTTATTTTATTATTATTGGATTAAAATGATTAATTTTCATACCAATTGTATGTTTTTTCCTGAATAAAAGTTTTATTTCAATTACTTAAAGAACAATAATGATTAAGGTCAATATTAAATTGGTTTTCATATTTTTCTCTAGACTAACATATTTCATATATATATGTACCTTACTGATATTTAGGTTTTCATTAAATATTTTAAAATATTTTTCATAGGGTATTGAGGACTAGTAGGAACATTGAATAATTCATGTTGAAATTCATAAAAATATTTCATGAAAATAAATCATTCACTTGTTTAATAGATATATACTATGGGAAAAAGGAAAATAATATGATGTCTCTAATTTTTAATTTATTATTTTTGTAAAGTATGAGTCATGACCTAATTCACTTAAACTGTAAACCTAAATGATATTTTGGAATTAAATAAAGTTATTTATATTCTAAATTTAATATAACATGTAATATGGTGGCGTACTTATAGAAATTTCATTTTAAGACTTTAATTGAAATATATATTACATGGTTCTTTCCTACTCATATGTATCTAGGAAACATAACTGAATATAATATTGTAATCATATTTGGATCATTAAATTGTATGAAAAATAAAATTGATACATATAGGTTTCATTTATTTATGAATTCTATCATATATAAACACTCAATGTACATGAATTTTAAGGTTTTAGAATCAATTTCTCCATCTCGGACTTGTGGGAATTTTATATTATTCGTTAATCCCTCATTATTACTGACATATAACGACATAAATATTTTAGGGAATTTTGAATGGTTGGAGTATATCATTTTTTAAAAAATGTTGGAAACTTTTATATTAGTAGAGGTAGTCTTTATTGATTAAAAATTATTAAATAGGTTGATCATTGTATAAAAAATTGTTATTTTCATCCATCAAAAAATAATAATTTTATTTCGATACATTTTTGGAAAAATGGGGTTTTAATTCATTTGTAAGATAAATAATTATTCTATATATAATAATGATATGTTCTATGTAATTTATAATATATTGTATTTTTATATTAATTATATTTTTAATTATATATATTATTTTTGATAAAATACGGTCACTGTTGATTCTATCCACAACTTCCTATGAAAAATTCACCAAGGACACATAAAGGAGAAACTCATTTATTAATACACACACAGACATATATATATATATATATATATATATTTATATATATATATTTATATTTAAACATTCAGTCATGTATCTATTGATATATCATAATCAAGTTTATTTTGAAATTTGAAAAAGTATCTTTTTGGATGAATTAGTGAAAGGACTAGTAGATTACTATAACTTATACATAGTGATGTATGTAGACTAATGATAAAAATATAAATAGGGGTTTTAATAAATTTGTTACTTTAATCATTGACTATAGTCTGTATGGGTATTATTTTATATTGAAACACATGTATGAATCTATATAAAAGTTTGGAGAGATTTATAGAAAATAAAAAAATCCACATTTAAAAGGTATTAATGTTATAATATCATATCACGATGATGAATACATGATAAAAGAATTCATAACACATATAAGAGGTTGTTGAATTGTTCCATAACCAACACGTCCTAGAACATCACAATGTAATGGTATATCTAAAATAATAAATCATACTTTTATTTATATGGAATGATAACTAATTAGTTTATGGGACAATCTAATCCCATTTTATGGTTATAAAATGGAAACCAACCCTTTATACTAAATATAATTATATCCCATGTAATCATAGAGGCATAATGTGATATATTAATCATAAAATCCCATATTTGAGTTATGGGATGATTTTAGGTTTTATTGGAAACAATATTGATTTTACATATGATAATCATAACCCTAAATATAAAACATATTATTGTTTATTTGTTTTGACAAGGAAACAAAGTGATGTTATTTCTATCATTTTAAATAACACAATGTTTTTGGGGACCAAAATCCTATATTGATTGCGAATAAACATCTAAGTCAAGGATTCAGTTGGGGAAAAATAAATCATGGAGACATTCACGAAAAATAGTTGTGAAATGATATTGAGATTAACGGTGATCTAATTCAATAAATAGTTTTTGTAGAAAAACAAATAAACATTGTATAAGAAAATAATAGGTCTAGTGGTTTTCATATAGAATCTATGTTATATATATTTTTCTTGGATAATGATTATGAAATAATATTCATATATTATAATCCAACTCCATATCTAGATTCCATTAAGAGTTTTTTTTTGAACTTTTTAATATACAATGAATTTGAGAGGGGGTTCATGTTCACTAACCAAGGATGAAATGTTGAATATGTCCCTGAATTGCTGAGACCCATGAGATTAATGTGTTTTTCTATAATAAAATTGCAATGTCTGGTATATTGTCTATTGATAAAGAACTCATGGTCGAAAAGGGTTAAAATTTATAGATGGTATTCTCTATGAAGAGATATTTTCAGATATTGTAATTATATATTTCATTTAGGCTTTTAAACCGTAAAATCTTGTTATTATTATGATATATAAGAAATTTATTTCACTATATTAAACAACTGGATCATATCCAAGGTTATGTATTATATAAATTAAAAGGGATTCAGAGTTCCGAATGAAAATTCATCGGTTTTTATGTTGCATCTATTTGTTTATAGTGTAACTACATATTTATAGATATTTAATATATAGATAGATGATACAGTCAAAGAGACTGTGTAACATCCCCAAATGATAAAGGGTTAAATGACTAAATGATATGACTCATATCAACAAGGTGCACCTTCCTTTTCGGGAGCCTGTCTGATTAGAACTCCACAGTTAAGCGTGCTTGGCCTGTAGTAGTGATCAGGATGGGTGATCTTCTGGGAAGTCTCCCAGGGTGTGTGTGAGTGAGAAAAAAGCACACTGGAAAGGACATGTGTTGGCCTGTGGGGACTATCATTAGTCAGATGACCCGTTTGGGCATGTGGGTGGGCCCCATGTGTATGCGGGGAAACCGGGGGTACCGGGTAGGCCAGGACCCGACGTCCATGTTATGGTGGGGTGTCTGTGCTGTCACCGGGACCCGGTTGTCACAAACTAAGTTCTTCAAGAATGGTGATGATTATTGTATGTTCATGTTGGTTAGTGGGAGAATACTGGTACTGATTATAACATATGAAGATGACGTAATGATTATTTCAAAGGATGTCTTTGGAATTTACTATATAAAAAAGGGTTGTGTAAGAGTTTATCAATAAAAATTATCATTAGAGAAGATAACATACCCAATATGAGGATCTATAGATAAATATCTAATATGATTCATAAAAAATGTTAATACATATATCAGTAAAGTACCAAATCAGGTAATCCTAAAAAAACTCCAAGAAGTTTGTTCACTAGTTTTTAAAGGTACTAATAATAAGAAAAAATATGTTCCTTCAATAGAGTTATATTTGATGGATATGACTATTTATTTATCATTGATAAGATATATCATATATTTAATTTTCTTTATGTGACCTGATTTCTCCTCAGGATAGAGAATAACATGTAGATACCAATAAAATATTGATGTGAGTCACAATATTTCTATAAAGAATAATGTAATGTACCCATGAAGGAATATTGGTACATCA
The DNA here is from genome assembly GCA_963277665.1 of Viscum album. Taxonomy (NCBI): domain Eukaryota; kingdom Viridiplantae; phylum Streptophyta; class Magnoliopsida; order Santalales; family Viscaceae; genus Viscum; species Viscum album. The sequence goes on from OY728128.1 coordinate 164,396,702, forward strand.
TTAGTCATTAGAGGATAGGATGACCTCTATGTAAATGGTTACATTGAAGATAGTTTACAATCCATCAAATAAGATATGAAATCATAATATGGATGTGTTTTTACTCAAAATTTTCATTACATTGTTGAAAAAGATTCGAAAAATCCACTACTACAGACTCAACAATTGAGGATCAATACCTCACTGTATGATATTCTAGGAAAGTAGCTATTATGACCAATAATATTTTATTTATCGTTGACAGGTTCCTATAATTTTTTGAGAAATTGATTTATATTATAAAAAATGTGGTGTTAATTTCCATGATAATGAACCCTAGTATCATAAATGGTCCAAACACATCCTTTACAAGTACCATTTGATATTAGAGATCCATGATAAGTGAAATTTAATAATATGATTTTTGGATAAAAATTAGAATGTAGGCAATAGATTGATGAAACCATTACAACAACATCAACATTGAGGGTCATGTTTAATATATAGGTGTTAGACACAAGAATAATTTTTTTATTTTTTCTAAATATTTCATGTTGTTATAATGATGTTTAATGTATAATTATTATTAATTAATGTGTGAAAATACTTTATATTACATAAATAGTCAAATAATATTATCCCTTCAATGTATGACATTTACTTACCCTTGATTGATGACTGTTAAATATCATTATGGGATATAATGACATTAAATGGTTACTATTGATAGAATAATGTATTTATATGAATGATTTATATATAATAAAATATTAATAGATTCATGAGTTAATAAGTTTAGACTTGTTACATATATTGATCATATAATTTATATCTCATGGAATAAGATCTATTTATAGATATATTTAATTTTGTATTGTTTTTATAAACCATTCATTCTTGATAGAGGTGAAATAACTAGAATGATATCCTTTATACATTAAAACCCTACTTACGATAAAATAAATGACAATAGATTTTCAAGGGGTAGTTGTGTATGTTGTTAATATTATCAAATGATTGAGAAAAACCAAATAGAATTTTTCAACTTATATGAAAATAAAATTCAACTTCAATTTGACTGAATTAGACTATGTAAATATGTGGGAATTGTTATTTTATCACATATGATGTATAAATCTACCTTGATAAGTAACATATTATTTTTATTATCATATATTTATTTGACATGTGATGTTCTCAAACTCATAGTCAGTCTTTTACAGGTAATCATCATATGGTATGAGGATGATAATAAATTGACATATTTGATATATAGTGTTTACCTAATTTCATATATAAATGAGTTATGTAAGATAAATTCAATTCCTATGATATACCTTCTGGAGTACATGTTCATATTCTGATATGAGTCTGTTTTATTGGGATAACACCATATCTTTTAGTAGATTGAGTATCTCTGGTGTTTTTTTAGATTCTTCTCAGTTATTAAAACTATAAAATAAATATTACATAGTTTTCAATAATCATAAGGCGTGTATGGTAACATAATTAGGACTTTGGATAAACATAAAATTTTAGAAAATTTAATTATTCACAGTAAAAAGAGTTTGATAAAGAACTCTATGAAAAATATTTTGGATGGCTTTCTAAATAGTAGTGATGTTTCTCATGTTTTTATTGTAGGATTTTATCGAATGTGGTATATTTTTTATGTGAATTGATATATACATTCATTTTTTTCATATACACATTCATTTTATGCATTATATATATATATAATAGGATATTATATATATATATTTTAGATTTAATATATGCATTTTATGAATAAATTATTCATTCATAATATATATATATATATATATTAATAATATATGAATTTTAGTTATTTTCCATTAATGGACTATTTTTTAAATAGATGAATCAATGTAATTTCATTAATTAATTTTTACCATTTAATGAAGAATACCCAATGGGAAGAAATTCATGAGATGATATAAGTACTTGAGGTAGTTTTGTCACTACCTATATAAGGGAAATTAATCCTATTATATTTTGTGTGGTAAATATTGCACGCTACCTTCCATATATATTATTTTTTTTCATATTAAAAAATAAATAAATATCACGTCTTCAATATTTTGGAATTCACATGGTACAAACAATGATCCATATTTCTGATGTACTCCCATAGAGGTAGGGTGATTTTTTTATCAATTCGCAATGATAATGAAAAAATTCACTTAATGAAGAATGACATAAAAATATATTTTTCAAAAATCCAAGGTAATAGATTTTATTGTATTATTTACAAGTTATTATTGTTGAGGATAAATTTCATGTGGTTAGGCTATATTCCATATTATCAGATCATATGATGTTCTTACAAAACCGATCATTAACATATCAATTTTTTTCATTTTTTTCTATTCTAAATTATAAAAATATCTAAAAAACCTACTTCTAAATCACAAAATTATCCAAAAAATATAATTATGATAAATAAATAATTACATTATAATAAAATAAACTTCTTTTATAATCCTAATTAACCATTAATTTTGGTAAGTTCATGTTTGGTTCAGTTTAACCACCTACATAAGAAATAGAACAAAATAAAATCATTGATGAATAAGAGGATGTAATAATTAATAATATTGGATTTCAATATGTAAATGTTTATTTTTTAGAATGGTAAAATTAATATATCACTCCATAATTATGATACCACTATCTGATAGTTAAAAATTAATAAAACATACTCAATAATGATTTAATTTTCATAAATAATAACCAAAATTCACATAGAATTGAATTATATCATTTATGTAATTATAATGAATCAATTATAATATTGAATATTATTTGAGAATAATGACAATTGGGATAACAATTGAGAAAAACTCCATTATTACAAAACAAGTTTAATATGGTAGAGGTTTCTCACACATAATGTTGAAAATAGATAATAAATAGATAAAATACACATAATAAATATATAAAAATTAATTTTATAATGGTTTTTATAAATGAATATATTTCTAAGATAGATTATTATGATTTTTTACTTGATATTCAAGAACATTAGTGGAAGTCATGAATTATGGTAGGGGTTTTGTGTCAGAATTTTCAATTCATATATTCATACATCATAATACACTCCATATTATTAGTGGATTGTTGTATCTTTTACCATTGAATTTCTATTATCATGATCCCATTATATATCATGATGGTCAATGTTCAATTTAATAGTATTTCACTCAAGGGGTTTTATTAAAAAATTATAAATGATTTATTTGATTATTTAGATAAAATTTATCTCCTTGAGACATAATTCATATTATGGCCCCATATATTGGAATATAATGTTATTTTCATTAAATATATATCGGGCTTTGGTGAGACATAATAGATTCTCTATCAAATGAATTTAAAATAAAAATTTTCAAAATATGAATGGGTTTTTTTTCACAAAATGTTCACTAAAACATATGTTGTACATTGCAAATGTTATTTTAAACTGAAGTCAATTTTAATATAATATACATATATGAAATTTTTATTATCTCTTTAATTAATAATTACTCATTTTGGATATTAATAGAGTTTTAGTTGTACCATCAAAATTTATATTACATTTTATCCATATTTAATTCCAAGGGTTCATTGTTTATATTACTAGACCAGAGTGTAATTGTTAGTTGGGAACCTCTCCTATTCCCTATTATTCTCAGAGGATTAATTTGAAAGTTCACTTTTCTATTCCTCAATAATTTATTGATGTATTTTTACAATATTATAAATTATTTAAAACTGTTAAATAGTTTTTTAATAATTTTTGTGTTAGTCATTTTCATGAATCTATGAAATTAATATCTTTTAATCATTTTTTATTGGAATGAATTTATCCATTTTCATATATAATTTTATATGAAACATTCTCACTTTTTATCATGATTTCAATAATATATTATGTTTAACGTTGTTTCAAAAAAATCCATAAAGATTCCGTCAATATATCATTGTTATTTTTAATTTGCAATGTGAAATTTGTAATACTCCTATAACAGTTATTTTGATTTATGGGATTGTTTTTTGAAATATATTATACTCGATCAAGAAAATTATTCATGTTATATAATCTACTATATTTTTATTGATATATTATGTTTTATCAAACTATTTTATAGGAATCATTCGTACCTTCAATTCTCTAGACTAATAATAACTTCTGTACATATGTAATTTTTCTTTTAATGTGTTTTATATAAGAATACAATATTTTAGTACCTTTTTTAAAGTGTGTTCACCTATATTCCATAAAATAATTTATTATTTTAAAAATTATGTTATCCAATTACCCTTTACATTTGTGATCGATACTTAATAAGATTTATTCTCTGACCTGAATGATATTTAACATCAATATTAAAAAAATATAATTAGAAAACCATTAATTATCCAAGGAGTTATCTTATTATGGTAATTGATAATGTATTTATTTTTTCAAAATTTTAATTGGATATATAAACCGTTTTATTATTTGACTTCTCTATGATGTGATATTTAAATTATTTTCAAATGGAACTTATAAGTATGGATGATAATGTGTGGCATACTATATCAACCCCCAAGGTATTAGTTAAATGTTAAAACCTAATGATATATTTATAAATGGAAAGAATATTGTTATTCTCAAACATATATGAAAGTGTCTTAATAACGATGGTGATATATGTTTTGGTAATATTAAGTTGTTTATCAAGATGTTGAGAAATATATTGAATCATGAATGAATTTTATCTATATATTAAAAAAAATTGATATTTGAATGGCGTCATAGGTTTAGGATTACTCTCATTCTTATGTGATGCCCATTTTTTAAGTTTTTACCCATGTTTCCACATTCATTTTATTCAAATATGTTATAATTAAAAAAATTATTCCATTATTTATAATAAATAATTCTTTTGAAATATGTTCTATGAGTATCCTGATAATACCCATATATCAATAATGATATTCTATTGATGTAAATTATTTCATCTCATACTCTTAATATAAGGTCACCTTGTTACTGTGTTTCTATAACCCTATATTATGAATTGAGTAAAACATAATATTAACATATATGGTCTCTTGTGTGTTCCAATAATGGATATGAGTTTGCATTTATTCCAAAATAATTTTAGTATCATTACTTTCATTAAATAAATTTATAATTAGGTTCCCTAGTTTGATTAACTATTTTTGAGAGATAATTATTTTTATTTAGAATAAATAGATAATATTTTATTTTATTTTAGAAAAACTAGTAGACAAGAAAAATATCAATAATGAAATCATGGAAATAATTTCAGGAAAAATCCAGTCCATTAATTTTATTTAATAATTCCACTGGGAACCAACACCGTAGGAAAAAATGAGTTGCATGTGGGATGTATTCGATGAAGTGAATCGATGTGTCACCCACCTCAATATAAAAATCATATTGAACATATAATATCTATATCATGGACACCTACATATTGATAATATTTTCCACTAAAAAGAGGACTTAGATCACACTAATTTCTCAAATATAGAGTCTCATCTACAAAAAAGTTAAAGTTTAGAAATTAATCCATATTTTATTTTCAATCCATTTGACATAGTCCTCCATATTTTTTACATTTCCTATACCATAGTTAATTGGATCCTTTCTGTTAATATAAAAGTGTTTATCATTGTGTCTGTTGTCATCTTTGAATATGAAATCATTGTCTCCATCCTAATCGATAAAATCAAATGATCACAACTAATGATTTTATCCCAAATATACCACCTCTAGAACCAACTACCATATAACCGTCCTTTATGGACCTCACAATCAAAAACTCTCTCTTGATTACCTAAATGTGGGTGGTGATATATAGGGATCAATTATTGATTAATATATATTTAAAGTGGCCATAAAATACCATTCTATTTTGGAGGATTCCATTCTGAGTAATATCCAGTGAGTGCCTTTAATATTTTTCAATAACGATCTATTCCCTACCAAAGACAGTACACAAAAATATATCCTTTTTATCTCATTCATGCATAAAAGTCAAATTATAGCTTTGTAGTTATTAACATGAAATTAGTTCATGAACATTAACCATGAATGAGTGACATCATCATGTGTCCATAATATTAATGTCTTTCATAGAACTATATTGATATAATAAAAGGTCATACTAGTGAAAAACCATCTTATTGGAAGGTATCAACAATAATTGGGAAATCGAATTTACAACCTCTCTATTATACTCAACTACATGTCAATCTCTCTTTGATCATCCCATGGATCATCTTCGATAGTCAAACTCGCAAAGAACAAATTTTCAAATCACATATCCATCCTAAAATACAAGAATCATACTCTACTAACTAAATAAAGAATTTTATATTTTGTTCCAAAAGGAGAGTCTACTCAATAAATAATGTGTGAATTTAATACTCACCAAACAACTAGTGGTGGATTAATTTGATATGATATATTTATAGAAATCTCACTACTGAACTAGTCAATATCACGAGTGACACAGAAACATCAAAATGATTCCCCATGGCCCTATATGGCTATTTTTACAGTGGTATCATATAATAGTAAAAATTATTCATAATTATTGATGAATGTATTTGGATATGATAGGGGAATTGGAAAAAAATATCACTAATTTTTATATGATTTATATCAATTTTAATTATTCATTACATTAATTGACCTAATGTGTTGAGTTGATTAGATGGGTTTTATATTCATGGTAAGGGAAAATATTATCTACCAAACCGTCAATTTTTTCTCTAACCAGAATATAAAATTCATAACCACATTATATAATTTAAAAAAATTACCAATCACATATTCCCATGAAATATAAATGAATACCTTTCCCCAAATATAGTTCTACTATAATACCACTATGAAAGGGCCCGAAACACCATTAAAACACCATGAATGAAAGTAATTTGAGTGTTCATTCACAATCCCACATCCTTATGTCCATAGGAATGGGACTATAATATAGTAGACATATCACACAATAAGGGGAGCCATAGGCTAATATATCAATAAACAATCACATGAGTTTATTTCTTACAATAGTAATATGATACACTTCAAATAACCAGATGGATTAGATACATATGTATGTGACCTGATAATAATTATACTATGTAAGGAGTGTGTATTCAGTACTGTAATATGGGTAAAATACATTTTATAAAATAAAAAGGGATTCCACCGCAATGAAAATGGGGTTATGGGACCTAAAAACAGTCATGGAGAAGATGCATACATCATATTTTCATGTCTATATTTGATATGTATAAAAACCCAAACAATAAATAATCAGTTCCACAAAGATCAATGAATATTTTTTGATCATCTTCATATGAAATTACATGTGTTTGAGAAATATCCATAGAAGGGTGCGTATATACATACCAGGATAGACACCCTAAAACCACCCAGTGTAGAATTCAAGGATATTTAGGTCAAAAAATATAGAATAATATTAAAATAAAAAAATTATATTCAAAGAAGGATATAGACTGTGTCATTTGAGAGAGTCCGACAATGTTCAACCCAACATCCAAATTGCATTGTCCAAATAAATTAATCTCAATAATATTTATGAAAAAATAATGAAACCTACTCCCCCTCTTAGAATATATAGTTGGAGACTCACACCTATCATAAGAATAATCAATTTATTAAGTATTAGGATTCCCATTGGGGAAAAAATTCCATGTCATATAGATATCATTTGATTAGTGAGTACACGACTGAATGGATAGACGACACACACCCCAAGAGTGGGGGACTTCCTAACACTTTCAGTTATGCTGGGTTGATTTTTCATATTCTAACCAACATCCTCTATATTCCCAAATCATTATAAGAAATCCATTTTTTATCCCTACGAATAATATGAGAAAGAATTATATAATATCAATCTCTCATATTCAAAATTTTTTATAGTGTATAATAGGAATAAATATATACAAATACTGTGGATGCACTACTTATGCGCCCAAATCAAATTCATAGATATGAAGATTCAAAAAACACTATAGTAGAAAGAGATAATTAAATGTTATCTAAGGGTCTGTGATGTTTTTCCCATTGGAAAATTCTAGAAATCTACTAATATATACATTTTATGAATTGGTCTACCATCCTGATGAGAATACAAGTGTACATGACATGTTAGACAAGAGGAAGGTAGTCGTTGTATATAAGTGTAATAAATTACATTTAAAGAGACATTGCCAAAAATATTTTCCTTGTTGTAAAAGTATATACATATTATCAAATTCAAAGTTTTATACGTACATGATTTTGAGACCTAGACATAGTGAAATTCATGTTTTTTCCAAACCACAATCCATTCATGTCTAAATGACTATATGCGCGTGTAATCACTATACAATCAATAAAGGAACTCTTCTAGAATACATTATGAGAAAAACATATATATAATATGATATTTAACTGGATAGAGATCTAAAACTTCCACATAGTGGGTTTCATCAACATTTTTCATAATAATTATATTATGTATGACAACAAAATGAATCATAAAAATTCCATCATCCAAAAAATCATGTTATCATCCCTATTTATGTCTATGATATTCCCAAAATAAATTTTTATGTCCCAATAAATCACTTTCATACATAGGGAAAAAAATTTACCTCCATCATCTGAAATTTATATGCCTTTTTATCACATATATACCCAATTTCCTATATTTAAAAACACATTATGAACCCATTTCATATACTTACCTGATTCTCCCCCATCACACATTCATCATCTTCATGCTCCTTATTAATCACTGAAAATCTAGATTCAATTTTTTTTGAAATCCATATACCAATAATTCATCGATATTGGGTCAATATTCATAGAACCACATGTTGTGGATTTGTCATTTTATAATTGTGTGATGAAATAATGATTTGAATTAAAATTTTAATTATTAGAGGCTAATGGAAATTCCAAAAATTGAATGTTATTAATGGATATTTCAATGAAAGGTCATGTAATTTGTGATTAAAATGTGAAATGTGAAATTTATATCAATAAATAAATGAATTAATCACATCAGATAATATATTATTTAAAATGACAATAAAAAAATAAACCCTAACTCTTTATTAGAACAGATTTTTGGTGATTATCACATCATCATTGACATCGTTAGTGGTCTCCAATGAAGAAAAAAAATTTCAACTACCCCAATATCTAAATATAATTATCTATATATATATATATCTCAAGATATTTTTTACTGTGGTTATCCCTAGATAGAGGTAACAAGTGATTATTTACATAAATAACTAGGTTTCAATGGCATAAAAAATTATTATTTACATACGTAGATTAATTAATTAATGACACCTGTAATGTTGTGCGTAACATCACATGTAAGTAAAGAATTATTTATATTCATATCTAGGACTATATATGAATTATATAGTGTTTTAGAGGCTTAAAATTAGAATAAATACAATCTTAAGAATAGAATTCACTAATATTTTTAAAAGATTGTTTTACAGCCTTTTGATGGCGAACCATTTTTAAATATATATTTTGACAATTTTATATGCTATATTTTTCAAAATAAACTTAATCTTTAGTATTCAGACATTGAAATTTACTTTTGATAAATTTTTTGTATTTTTCTGAAAATTTCAATTTTTTAATGAATAGTGAAAAATACTGCATTTTACTTCAAAACTGATTTTTCATCTAATTTAATTATATTGATAGATTATCTTTTTAATTTAGTTTTATGTGTAAATATAATATATTTTTATTATTTAATCCAATAGTGGTAACTAGGATTAAATTCACATTGAAATTGGACAGAAACAATTATCAAACTTTTGATAGAAATTGTTTCTAAAAAACCCGCTATTTGTTTTCACAACGGGAATTATTTAAATTTAATTATTGCAATTTCATGTGTTTGTAATTTTATAAAATTGATTAAATATTTGGAATCAGAAGGTCCAAATTATGTAATTAATAATCTTTTGTTTTTGGACATTATTAATAGTAACAACGTTAATTATATTTAATTATCGTGATTAATTAGTAATCGGGAAGTTAAGGGTAATAAAATAATATCATAATAATAACAAATGACCCCAAAATGTGTCTTGATTATACTGGTTGTATCATTTCATACCATGGGATTCCTTTTTCCAAACATAGGGACCCCATGGAATCACTTTAGGGTGATAGTGACACTTTATCATTTTATTTTTAATGAAAGGAGAATATCACAAACGTATGTAACACCTAATTAAAACAATTTTAATTTTTTCAACATAAATTATATCTTGTACTATAAATAGTAATTTTTTAGCTAAAAATATTTCCTACATTATTGTATTTTTTTATAATTTTTAGACATTAAATAAGTTAATTTATTTGTGGCACCATGATGATGCAGCGATTACCTCATTAATGAACTATTTAAATAAAATGAAAAGATGTTGTAATATCTAGTACTTACACATGTAAAACACCTATTGGATGAGTATATTTATAACCCTTATCACCATATCCTCGAAATATTTCAATGTGGGACGTTTAAAATCTGAAACTCATTTTAATATAAAGTAACATTTCTTGACTTTCCAAGAGTGCCCCTCCTCCCTCTTATAAAAGGCCCCCACCTCTACCTCCTAAAAAACACCTCTAAAGCCATTGTCTCGGCCAATCTATACTCATTTTATCTCTCCACATCCCTGTATTAATCATAGATGCCATACCTTAGGTAGAAATCTCTTCAAGAAACCCTTTGGTTCAAACCAAGAGTAGTTACCCGATTTAAATGTAACGTCTTCACTTGTGTTATTTTGTTTTATTTTGCTTCTCCAACCCCATAAACTCTTTTATTTGATTTCTTTTGTTACAAAACTAGTATCTTAAATATACTAGTATGTTTTAATGATAAGTATTATAGCTACACTTATACACACCTTCATCTAATGGTTAAAGAACATACTGTTTCCGTGGATGGTAAATTTCTACCTCATGAAACGATGATTGTTCAATATCCTTCTAACACATTTCATGTTGGACATTAAGATGTCACTCTATTTATATATGATATATATTATTTTCAAGTTTTCTTTATGATTTGGTATTTTTCATTTATGGATTTCTTTTATGGTTTCCATTATGTATAAACACGATATCTTCATTTTAGGAAGTGCGGACTACCGCCCCCTCAAAGTGATTTGATTTATTAATACCATATGTGGGATGTATAAAGGATGGAGTTATTGATATTATAAATGATATTATACTAGAATTATAATATACCTTTATTTCATTATGATTTCATTCCATGAAATACGAAATAAAAATGGATGTAGGGTTCATGCGTATGTAGGGCTTACCGTCTCCATGAACGATGCATTTCATTTCTTACCTCTAAATGTTATTTAATATTATAAATGCACATATATACTGGATATATATGCTATATATTATATCTATATCATGAACATAATTCTGTAAATAATGGAAATTTTACAACATTACCAACTTGTAATTATAAGGAGTTTATTTTTGACTCAAGTACTAATGATCGACAAAATGACCGTTATTAACTTAAATAATTACATAGTGTTCATAACATGATAATAAGTGATATAAATGAACAATGGTATTGAAAAGGGTTCTTAAGAAAGTAGAAATTAACTCATGTTTATTATTCAGGAGATTAAAGAACGATCGAGTCAAGTAGGACACGAGGTAAGGGACTTTGTCTCAATCTCCTTTCATTGTGGAATATTTTGTTTTATACACAACTTTCTTTTATACGGTGTATAAACCCCATTTATTTATACATTTATTATAAAGGAATATTTTTTATATGAATCATTTTACTAAATGGAAAAAGGGAATGTTTTTGTTGTACGTATGCGGCGACAACAAATTTTCTGCCGCCGTGACAATTATTTGAGTTTCGGCTTCCTCTACAGGCCATAACTTTTTACTTGTTTTAAATGTATAATAAATACATTGTTTTACTTTACTTTTATTTTTTTATTGAAAATGGTTTCGATAATGTTTTTATTATATCAAAGTGTTATTGATATCTTGTGATTGAAATGTGTAAATGTTATGTTTCCTTTATGCTTGTTTTATGTGATATGATTATGTTATGGTTCATGGGAATTGTTTATGAAGACGGTTGGTTCCGTGATAAAAAAGGGAAGGTGAGCCTGATATAGCTCTCTAATGCATTGGATAATGCGAAGGGGTTAAATGCAAATGTTTCTCCAAAGATATTTAGGGAATATACTGTGATGGGTATTCCAAACGTAACCATAAGGGTCACTCCCTATGTAAGAATGTTATAGATGCCTCCAGTTACCTTTATGTCTTATTATTTCTATGAGTTATTCATGAATTGATGAAGTATGTTAATGTACTTATGTTTTATGATTAAATTATGATTTCATTGATTCTTATTTATACATGGACTAATGTTTTCATTCCATATAGTGGCTAATCCTCCGTTTTTATCTTAGGTATACACCATTTTTCATGTTTCAATGTCACGAAAATATGTGCCAGATTGAACTCACGATCTAAGAATGAATGTAGTTTAACTGGAAGTGAATATCTCTTAATTTTAATTAGAAACTAATATGATTGAACATGTAGATATAGGGAAAAAATTTGTTTCCCCTGATACAGTTATTTGAAAAAAAACATAAGGTTAAAATTTGAACATGAGAATAAGAAAACACAATAAGGGAAATATATCCCCAATTATTTAATAAGTGAATAAATTTTTTAGGCCACAATTTGAAAAAGGGGGAATAATGTAAAATCCCAATTGATGATATAATAAATAATTTCTATATTTATTAAAATTAATTAGATAGTTATATATATTAATGAAATATTAAGTAACTTTTAAATAAAATGAAAATAATTTAACTAAAAAAACTGTATTTGTAGGATTAATTAAAAATATTAATTTTTTAATTAATTATTTATAAATATAATATTATATAATTAATAATATCATAAATAAAATGAAATGAAATTCTTATATTTTTTAAAAAAATTGTTTTTTATGAATAGTGAAAAATAACAAATTATTAATAAATATCATTTACTTTAAATAAATTATGTAATTTTCAACCTCCATTAAATTTTTAATATTAATTCAAGAAAATTTAGTATTTATAATTTATATTTAATCCATATAATTAATTTTTGATCAACTTTTATATTGGATTTAATTTTATGATTACTTAGTAGTTTCAGAAAGTTAATTTTAAAATCATTTATAATGTTCATTATATTTCTCCATATTAAATTATATTAAAACCATACTGGGGAATGTTTTTAATTAAATTTGTATATTATATATAAAAATTACTAATTTATAATCTTATAATTGTTATTAATAGTCATGTAGTTTTATAAAACCATTTATTTCATGAAAAATACACTTATTGAAGACCTTAATTTCTTCATTTGTAGGATTGCATTATAATTAAATAATTCAAAATTTATAAATTTAATATGGAAAAATAAATTATATATTTTTTATAAAAATAATTTATATCATCTAAGTTTTTTAAAATAGTTTTTAATCCAAATGAATACTAAAAATAAAAAATATATGTGACAATGTTAAGGATAATTTTGGTTTAAAAGGGGTTAAATAAAAAATATTATTTTTAAAATAAAAAAAATGAATATAATTTTTAATTATAGATAATGTTAAATTTTTTGAATCTTTCCCATTTTAAAAACATTGGGATCTCTTCATTATTTTAAAAAGGTACTAGTGTGCCCCTCACATGACTTACAGAAATCCATCACTCTCCTACTCTATTATCACCAAAAAACTTATTTATCTCACCTAATATATAAAAAAATATTTTTATTATATACCTTACTAGAACCTATATCCATTATTCTTATTATAATACCATTATAGAAATTCTATTGGTGCAATGATAAGGAGGTTTTTTGATGAATATGTATCATTCTTAACTGAGAATATTTTTTGGGTCTTCCATATCCATAAAATAATATTATATATTACTCATATAATTGAACCTATATATTAAATATAAATATATTTTATTCTATCAATTAAATATCATAAATTTATCTTCTGTTATATCAAATTTTTTATGAAATCATCTTTGTGTGTTTGGAGCACTAACACTGCATAAACCCTTGTAATTAATTTATCATCATTGCCACTCATGTTTTGTTATAATGATTGATTTAAATAACTTTTATATATTATTTTTGTCACTTATTTATACTTATATTATTAGGAAATCACATAAAACTTCTTAATTTTCATTCTGTGGGTGATACGATCATGTCACTCTTATGATCATTGAATTATCACCAAGAGAGTCAATGTGATGAGTTTTATTAAAAATATTTACATTGAATCAAATAAGAATTTATTTAATGAATATATGTCATATATATAAAATATTTATTATATAAATGAAATATTTTTCATCTTATAATGATAAAGTATCATTTTCTTTCTCAATTTTTTACACACAGGGAAATGATAATATCATCCATGCTTACGTGTGGACTTCCGCATACAGGAAGTAATGTAATTAATTTTTTAATAAAAAATTCACATGAATGATATATATAAGTATATTTAATGGAATAATTTTGTTTTTAATATATTATTTTCATTTATTAATGATAAAATAATACATAATTTATCTCATTAATGATTGTTGATCAATGGAAATATAACTCAAGTGTATGACCATCTACCATCTCAATTATAATAACATAAATCATTTTTCCTAACCATCATTAATTATTATTTTATGAAGTATAATTTATGTACTTATATTATAAATATTCCATGATTATTATTTTCGTGATTTTTTATAATGTCCTCTTTCACTGTAGTAAACCTACCATTGTCATTTTAGTAACCTAAGACAAACACTAGCAATTATTTGGAAGTGAACATAAATTAAATACTAACTATTTATAGAATGGTATTATATAAAAAAATGCAGTAATAAATTATAAAAATATTTACAATATTTGTACTAATTAACATAAGATAATTTTTTATGATGATGAATAAATATGTTATCATTCAAACTGCAGATAATGTACTTCGTCTCAATTTTCATTCATTTAGTATTTTTGGATGTCTTGTACATATATATTTTTATAAGGTTTATACCAAACCCCTTTTATAAGATATATAATAAATTTCTAAATTATAATTATTTTTAATGATGTTTTTAATTGTATTCTTCTATGGGTGTTATGATTCTAATGAATCCATAGTGGTATGTGATCTTTTTTAAAAAATAATCGTTTAAAATTTTCCTTTTAACTCAATTAGTATTTATTTTACATGATTTTGAAATATTTGTATAAATAAAATTATTTTTAATTTTTTTTAAATTCATTTTTATATTTCATTAATTTTGTTTAAATATGCTTTTTATAGAATGATTAAATTTTATTACAAATTATAGTATAAATGTTTTATATTATCTTACATGGAGACAATAAACATTCATGCCTCTATAATAGTAACTTGATTTTTGAATTCAACTATTATTTTTCATGTTTTATTCAATTTTGTTTCCCCTTGAATCGAAATTTGGCATCGAAAATTTGTTTTTATTAGGAAATGGAATTTTTATATTGAATGTTAATTCTATACGAGATTAAATATTTTTTCAAGTGTTTAATTATGAAAAAATTCAAGGATAAAATAGTTTATTCTAGAAATGGTACATGATAACGATACATGAGAAATTGGTGAACATGGTATAGCTTATATGAAGGGTTTTCCTAGATAGTTTTTGGTGATCCATATATATATTATTTGGTTAGTGAACCTAAATAATACATGGTGAGTCTGACATAAATTAAATGATGGTTGTTCAAATATTGTGTGTGGTTATCCCCATATATCTTATATGCTTCTTTTGTGATGATATAACTCCAATTTAATTTGTAATATTTCATGAATTAATTATAAATAACGTGGATGTTATATAAGATTTATCCTATGTAATTAACTGGGATCTAGTAATTTTTGGAAATATATTAAAATGGATTATGAATATGATTATTTATTTTTCCAAAATGTTGATTTATTTTATTATTATTGGATTAAAATGATTAAATTTCATACCAATTGTATGTTTTTTCCTGAATAAATGTTTTATTTCAATTACTTAAAGAACAATAATGATTAAGGTCAATATTAAATTGGTTTTCATATTTTTCTCTAGACTAACATATTTCATATATATATGTACCTTACTGATATTTAGGTTTTCATTAAATATTTTAAAATATTTTTCATAGGGTATTGAGGACTGGTAGGAACATTGAATAATTCATGTTGAAATTCATAAAAATATTTCATGAAAATAAATCATTCACTTTTTTAATAGATATATACTATGGGAAAAAGGAAAATAATATGATGTCTCTAATTTTTAATTTATTATTTTTGTAAAGTATGAGTCATGACCTAATTCACTTAAACTGTAAACCTAAATGATATTTTGGAATTAAATAAAGTTATTTATATTCTAAATTTAATATAACATGTAATATGGTGGCGTACTTATAGAAATTTCATTTTAAGACTTTAATTGAAATATATATTACATGGTTCTTTCCTACTCATATGTATCTAGGAAACATAACTGAATATATTATTGTAATCATATTTGGATCATTAAATTGTATGAAAAATAAAATTGATACATATAGGTTTCATTTATTTATGAGTTCTATCATATATAAACACTCAATGTACATGAATTTTAAGGTTTTAAAATCAATTTCTCCATCTCGGACTTGTGGGAATTTTATATTATTCGTTAATCCCTCATTATTACTGACATATAACGACATAAATATTTTAGGGAATTTTGAATGGTTGGAGTATATCATTTTTTTAAAAATGTAGGAAACTTTTATTTTAGTAGAGGTAGTCTTTATTGATTAAAAATTATTAAATAGGTTGATCATTGTATAAAAAATTGTTATTTTCATCCATCAAAAAATAATAATTTTATTTCGATACATTTTTGGAAAAATGGGGTTTTAATTCATTTGTAAGATAAATAATTATTCTATATATAATAATGAAATGTTCTATGTAATTTATAATATATTGTATATTTATATTAATTATATTTTTAATTATATATATTATTTTTGATAAAATACGGTCACTGTTGATTCTATCCACAACTTCCTATGAAAAATTCACCAAGGACACATAAAGGAGAAACTCATTTATTAATACACACACACAGACATATATATATATATATATATATTTATATATATATATATATATTTAAACATTCAGTCATGTATCTATTGATATATCATAATCAAGTTTATTTTGAAATTTGAAAAAGTATCTTTTTGGATGAATTAGTGAAAGGACTAGTAGATTACTATAACTTATACATAGTGATGTATGTAGACTAATGATAAAAATATAAATAGGGGTTTTAATAAATTTGTTACTTTAATCATTGACTATAGTCTGTATGGGTATTATTTTATATTGAAACACATGTATGAATCTATATAAAAGTTTGGAGAGATTTATAGAAAATAAAAAAATCCACATTTAAAAGGTATTAATGTTATAATATCATATCACGATGATGAATACATGATAAAAGAATTCATAACACATATAATAGGTTGTTGAATTGTTCCATAACCAACACGTCCTAGAACATCACAATGTAATGGTATATCTAAAATAATAAATCATACTTTTATTTATATGGAATGATAACTAATTAGTTTATGGGACAATCTAATCCCATTTTATGGTTATAAAATGGAAACCAACCCTTTATACTAAATATAATTATATCCCATGTAATCATAGAGGCATAATGTGATATATTAATCATAAAATCCCATATTTGAGTTATGGGATGATTTTAGGTTTTATTGGAAACAATATTGATTTTACATATGATAATCATAACCCTAAATATAAAACATATTATTGTTTATTTGTTTTGACAAGGAAACAAAGTGATGTTATTTCTATCATTTTAAATAACACAATGTTTTTGGGGACCAAAATCCTATATTGATTGCGAATAAACATCTAAGTCAAGGATTCAGTTGGGGAAAAATAAATCATGGAGACATTCACGAAAAATAGTTGTGAAATGATATTGAGATTAATGGTGATCTAATTCAATAAATAGTTTTTGTAGAAAAACAAATAAACATTGTATAAGAAAATAATAGGTCTAGTGGTTTTCATATAGAATCTATGTTATATATATTTTTCATGGATAATGATTATGAAATAATATTCATATATTATAATCCAACTCCATATCTAGATTCCATTAAGAGTTTTTTTTGAACTTTTTAATATACAATGAATTTGAGAGGGGGTTCATGTTCACTAACCAAGGATGAAATGTTGAATATGTCCCTGAATTGCTGAGACCCATGAGATTAATGTGTTTTTCTATAATAAAATTGCAATGTCTGGTATATTGTCTATTGATAAAGAACTCATGGTCGAAAAGGGTTAAAATTTATATATGGTATTCTCTATGAAGAGATATTTTCAGATATTGTAATTATATCTTTCATTTAGGCTTTTAAACCGTACAATCTTCTTATTATTATGATATATAAGAAATTTATTTCACTATATTAAACAACTGGATCATATCCAAGGTTATGTATTATATAAATTAAAAGGGATTCAGAGTTCCGAATGAAAATTCATCGGTTTTTATGTTGCATCTATTTGTTTATAGTGTAACTACATATTTATAGATATTTAATATATAGATAGATGATACAGTCAAAGAGACTGTGTAAAATCCCCAAATGATAAAGGGTTAAATGACTAAATGATATGACTCATATCAACAAGGTGCACCTTCCTTTTCGGGAGCCTGTCTGATTAGAACTCCACAGTTAAGCGTGCTTGGCCTGTAGTAGTGATCAGGATGGGTGATCTTCTGGGAAGTCTCCCAGGGTGTGTGTGAGTGAGAAAAAAGCACACTGGAAAGGACATGTGTTGTCCTGTGGGGACTATCATTAGTCAGATGACCCGTTTGGGCATGTGGGTGGGCCCCATGTGTATGCGGGGCAACCGGGGGTACCTGGTAGGCCAGGACCCGACGTCCATGTTATGGTGGGGTGTCTGTGCTGTCACCAGGACCCGGTTGTCACAAACTAAGTTCTTCAAGAATGGTGATGATTATTGTATGTTCATGTTGGTTAGTGGGAGAATACTGGTACTGATTATAACATATGAAGATGACGTAATGATTATTTCAAAGGATGTCTTTGGAATTTACTATATAAAAAAGGGTTGTGTAAGAGTTTATCAATAAAAATTATCATTAGAGAAGATAACATACCCAATATGAGGATCTATAGATAAATATCTAATATGATTCATAAAAAATGTTAATACATATATCAGTAAAGTACCAAATCAGGTAATCCTAAAAAAACTCCAAGAAGTTTGTTTACTAGTTTTTAAAGGTACTAATAATAAGAAAAAATATGTTCCTTCAATAGAGTTATATTTGATGGATATGACTATTTATTTATCATTGATAAGATATATCATATATTTCATTTTCTTTATGTGACCTGATTTCTCCTCAGGATAGAGAATAACATGTAGATACCAATAAAATATTGATGTGAGTCACAATATTTCTATAAAGAATAATGTAATGTACCCATGAAGGAATATTGGTACATTATTAGTCATTAGAGGATAGGATAACCTCTATGTAAATGGTTACATTGAAGATAGTTTACAATCCATCAAATAAGATATGAAATCATAATATGGATGTGTTTTTACTCAAAATTTTCATTACATTGTTGAAAAAGATTCGAAAAATCCACTACTACAGACTCAACAATTGATGATCAATACCTCACTGTATGATATTCTAGGAAAGTAGCTATTATGACCAATAATATTTTATTTATCGTTGAGAGGTTCCTATAATTTTTTGAGAAATTGATTTATATTATAAAAAATGTGGTGTTAATTTCCATGATAATGAACCCTAGTATCATAAATGGTCCAAACACATCCTTTACAAGTACCATTTGATATTAGAGATCCATGATAAGTGAAATTTAATAATATGATTTTTGGATAAAAATTAGAATGTAGGCAATAGATTGATGAAACCATTACAACAACATCAACATTGAGGGTCATGTTTAATATATAGGTGTTAGACACAAGAATAATTTTTTTATTTTTTTCTAAATATTTCATGTTGTTATAATGATGTTTAATGTATAATTATTATTAATTAATGTGTGATAATACTTTATTTTACATAAATAGTCAAATAATATTATCCCTTCAATGTATGACATTTACTTACCCTTGATTGATGACTGTTAAATATCCTTATGGGATATAATGACATTAAATGGTTACTATTGATAGAATAATGTATTTATATGAATGATTTGTATATAATAAAATAATAATAGATTCATGAGTTAATAAGTTTAGAATTGTTACATATATTGATCATATAATTTATATCTCATGGAATAAGATCTATTTATAGATATATTTAATTTTGTATTGTTTTTATAAACCATTCATTCTTGATAGAGGTGAAATAACTAGAATGATATCCTTTATACATTAAAACCCTACTTACGAAAAAATAAATGACAATAGATTTTCAAGGGGTAGTTGTGTATGTTGTTAATATTATCAAATGATTGAGAAAAACCAAATAGAATTTTTCAACTTATATGAAAATAAAATTCAACTTCAATTTGACAGAATTAGACTATGTAAATATGTGGGAATTGTTATTTTATCACATATGATGTATAAATCTACCTTGATAAGTAACATATTATTTTTATTATCATATATTTATTTGACATGTGATGTTCTCAAACTCATAGTCAGTCTTTTACAGGTAATCATCATATGGTATGAGGATGATAATAAATTGACATATTTGATATATAGTGTTTACCTAATTTCATATATAAATGAGTTATGTAAGATAAATTCAATTCCTATGATATACCTTCTGGAGTACAGGTTCATATTCTAATATGAGTCTGTTTTATTGGGATAACACCATATCTTTTAGTAGATTGAGTATCTCTGGTGTTTTTTTAGATTCTTGTCAGTTATTAAAACTATAAAATAAATATTACATAGTTTTCAATAATCATAAGGCGTGTATGGTAACATAATTAGGACTTTGGATAAACATAAAATTTTAGAAAATTTAATTATTCACAGTAAAAAGAGTTTGATAAAGAACTCTATGAAAAATATTTTGGATGGCTTTCTAAATAGTAGTGATGTTTCTCATGTTTTTATTGTAGGATTTTATCGAATGTGGTATATTTTTTATGTGAATTGATATATACATTCATTTTTTTCATATACACATTCATTTTATGCATTATATATATATATATAATAGGATATTATATATATATTTTAGATTTAATATATGCATTTTATGAATAAATTATTCATTCATAATATATATATATATATATATATTAATAATATATGAATTTTAGTTATTTTCCATTAATGGACTATTTTTTAAATAGATGAATCAATGTAATTTCATTAATTAATTTTTACCATTTAATGAAGAATACCCAATGGGAAGAAATTCATGAGATGATATAAGTACTTGAGGTAGTTTTGTCACTACCTATATAAGGGAAATTAATCCTATTATATTTTGTGTGGTAAATATTGCACGCTACCTTCCATATATATTATTTTTTTTCATATTAAAAAATAAATAAATATCACGTCTTCAATATTTTGGAATTCACATGGTACAAACAATGATCCATATTTCTGATGTACTCCCATAGAGGTAGGGTGATTTTTTTATCAATTCGCAATGATAATGAAAAAATTCACTTAATGAAGAATGACATAAAAATATATTTTTCAAAAATCCAAGGTAATAGATTTTATAGTATTATTTACAAGTTATTATTGTTGAGGATAAATTTCATGTGGTTAGGCTATATTCCATATTATCAGATCATATGATGTTCTTACAAAACTGATCATTAACATATCAATTTTTTTCATTTTTTTCTATTCTAAATTATAAAAATATCTAAAAAACCTACTTCTAAATCACAAAATTATCCAAAAAATATAATTATGATAAATAAATAATTACATTATAATAAAATAAACTTCTTTTATAATCCTAATTAACCATTAATTTTGGTAAGTTCATGTTTGGTTCAGTTTAACCACCTACATAAGAAATAGACTAAAATAAAATCATTGATGAATTTGAGGATGTAATAATTAATAATATTGGATTTCAATATGTAAATGTTTATTTTTTAGAATGGTAAAATTAATATATCACTCCATAATTATGATACCACTATCTGATAGTTAAAAATTAATAAAACATACTCAATAATGATTTAATTTTCATAAATAATAACCAAAATTCACATAGAATTGAATTATATCATTTATGTAATTATAATGAATCAATTATAATATTGAATATTATTTGAGAATAATGACAATTGGGATAACAATTGAGAAAAACTCCATTATTACAAAACAAGTTTAATATGGTAGAGATTTCTCACACATAATGTTGAAAATAGATAATAAATAGATAAAATACACATAATAAATATATAAAAATTAATTTTATAATGGTTTTTATAAATGAATATATTTCTAAGATATATTATTATGATTTTTTACTTGATATTCAAGAACATTAGTGGATGTCATGAATTATGGTAGGGGTTTTGTGTCAGAATTTTCAATTCATATATTCATACATCATAATACACTCCATATTATTAGTGGATTGTTGTATCTTTTACCATTGAATTTCTATTATCATGATCCCATTATATATCATGATGGTCAATGTTCAATTTAGTAGTATTTCACTCAAGGGGTTTTATTAAAAAATTATAAATGATTTATCTGATTATTTAGATAAAATTTATCTCATTGAGACATAATTCATATTATGGCCCCATATATTGGAATATAATGTTATTTTCTTTAAATATTTATCGGGCTTTGGTGAGACATAATAGATTCTCAATCAAATGAATTTAAAATAAAAATTTTCAAAATATGAATGGGTTTTTTTTCACAAAATGTTCACTAAAACATATGTTGTACATTGCAAATGTTATTTTAAACTGAAGTCAATTTTAATATAATATACATATATGAAATTTTTATTATCTCTTTAATTAATAATTACTCATTTTGGATATTAATAGAGTTTTAGTTGTACCATCAAAATTTCTATTACATTTTATCCATATTTAATTCCAAGGGTTCATTGTTTATATTACTAGACCAGAGTGTAATTGTTAGTTGGGAACCTCTCCTATTCCCTATTATTCTCAGAGGATTAATTTGAAAGTTCCCTTTTCTATTCCTCAATAATTTATTGATGTATTTTTACAATATTATAAATTATTTAAAACTGTTAAATAGTTTTTTAATAATTTTTGTGTTAGTCATTTTCATGAATCTATGAAATTAATATCTTTTAATCATTTTTTATTGGAATGAATTTACCCATTTTCATATATAATTTTATATGAAACATTCTCACTTTTTATCATGATTTAAATAATATATTATGTTTAACGTTGTTTCAAAAAAATCCATAAAGATTCCGTCAATATATCATTGTTATTTTTAATTTGCAATGTGAAATTTGTAATACTCCTATAACAGTTATTTTGATTTATGGGATTGTTTTTTGAAATATATTATACTCGATCAAGAAAATTATTCATGTTATATAATCTACTATATTTTTATTGATATATTATGTTTTATCAAACTATTTTAGAGGAATCATTCGTACCTTCAATTCTCTAGACTAATAATAACTTCTGTACATATGTAATTTTTCTTTTAATGTGTTTTATATAAGAATAAAATATTTTAGTACCTTTTTTAAAGTGTGTTCACCTATATTCCATAAAATAATTTATTATTTTAAAAATTATGTTATCCAATTACCCTTTACATTTGTGATCGATACTTAATAAGATTTATTCTCTGACCTGAATGATATTTAACATCAATATTAAAAAAATATAATTAGAAAACCATTAATTATCCAAGGAGTTATCTTAGTATGGTAATTGATAATGTATTTATTTTTTCAAAATATTAATTGGATATATAAACCGTTTTATTATTTGACTTCTCTATGATGTGATATTTAAATTATTTTCAAATGGAACTTATAAGTATGGATGATAATGTGTGGAATACTATATCAACCCCCAAGGTATTAGTTAAATGTTAAAACCTAATGATATATTTATAAATGGATAGAATATTGTTGTTCTCAAACATATATGAAAGTGTCTTAATAACGATGGTGATAGATGTTTTGGTAATATTAAGTTGTTTATCAAGATGTTGAGAAATATATTGAATCATGAATGAATTTTATCTATATATTAAAAAAAATTGATATTTGAATGGCGTCATAGGTTTAGGATTACTCTCATTTTTATGTGATGCCCATTTTTTAAGTTTTTACCCATGTTTCCACATTCTTTTTATTCAAATATGTTATAATTAAAAAAATTATTCCATTATTTATAATCAATAATTCTTTTGAAATATGTTCTATGAGTATCCTGATAATACCCATATATCAATAATGACATTCTATTGATGTAAATTATTTCATCTCATACTCTTAATATAAGGTCACCTTGTTACTGTGTTTCTATAACCCTATATTATGAATTGAGTAAAACATAATATTAACATATATGGTCTCTTGTGTGTTCCAATAATGGATATGAGTTTTCATTTATTCCAAAATAATTTTAGTATCATTACTTAAATTAAATAAATTTATAATTAGGTTCCCTAGTTTGATTAACTATTTTTGAGACATAATTATTTTTATTTAGAATAAATAGATAATATTTTATTGTAATTTAGAAAAACTAGTAGACAAGAAAAATATCAACAAAGAAATCATGGAAATAATTTCAGGAAAAATCCAGTCCATTAATTTTATTTAATAATTCCACTGGGAACCAACACCGTAGGAAAAAATGAGTTGCATGTGGGATGTATTCGATGAAGTTAATCAATGTGTCACCCACCTCAATATACAAATCATATTGAACATATAATATCTATATCATGGACACCTACATATTGATAATATTTTCCACTAAAAAGAGGACTTAGATCACACTAATTTCTCAAATATAGAGTCTCATCTACAAAAAAGTTAAAGTTTAGAAATTAATCCATATTTTATTTTCAATCCATTTGACCTAGTCCTCCATATTTTTTACATTTCCTATACCATAGTTAATTGGATCCTTTCTGTTAATATAAAAGTGTTTATCATTGTGTCTATTGTCATCTTTGAATATGAAATCATTGTCTCCATCCTAATCGATAAAATCAAATGATCACAACTAATGATTTTATCCCAAATATACCACCTCTAGAACCAACTACCATATAACCGTCCTTTATGGACCTCACAATCAAAAACTCTCTCTTGATTACCTAAATGTGGGTGGTGATATATAGGGATCAATTATTGATTTATATATATTTAAAGTGGCCATGAAATACCATTTTATTTTGGAGGATTACATTGTGAGTAATATCCAGTGAGTGCCTTTAATATTTTTCAATAACGATCTATTCCCTACCAAAGACAGTACACAAAAATATAGCCTTTTTATCTCATTTATGCATAAAAGTCAAATTATAGCTTTGTAGTTATTAACATGAAATTAGTTCATGAACATTAACCATGAATGAGTGACATCATCATGTGTCCATAATATTAATGTCTTTCACAGAACTATATTGATATAACAAAAGGTCATACTAGTGAAAAACCATCTTATTGGAAGGTATCAACAATAATTGGGAAATCGAATTTACAACCTCTCTATTATACTCAACTACATGTCAATCTCTCTTTGATCATCCCATGGCTCATCTTCGATAGTCAAACTCGCAAAGAACAAATTTTCAAATCACATATCCATCCTAAAATACAAGAATCATACTCTACTAACTAAATAAAGAATTTTATATTTTGTTCTAGAAGGAGAGTCTACTCACTAAATAATGTGTGAATTTAATACTCACCAAACAACTAGTGGTGGATTCATTTGATATGATATATTTATAGAAATCTCACTACTGAACTAGTCAATATCACGAGTGACACAGAAACATCAAAATGATTCCCCATGGCCCTATATGGATATTTTTACAGTGGTATCATATAATAGTAAAAATTATTCATAATTATTGATGAATGTCTTTGGATATGATAGGGGAATTGGAAAAAAATATCACTAATTTTTATATGATTTATATCAATTTTAATTATTCATTACATTAATTGACCTAATGTGTTGAGTTGATTAGATGGGTTTTATATTCATGGTAAGGGAAAATATTATCTACCAAACCGTCAATTTTTTCTCTAACCAGAATATAAAATTCATAACCACATTATATAATTTAAAAAAATTACCAATCACATATTCCCATGAAATATAAATGAATACCTTTCCCCAAATATAGGTCTACTATAATACCACTATGAAAGGGCCTGACACACCATTAAAACACCATGAATGAAAGTAATTTGAGTGTTCATTCACAATCCCACATCCTTATGTCCATAGGAATGGGACTATAATATAGTAGACATATCACACAATAAGGGGAGCCATAGGCTAATATATCAATAAATAATCACATGAGTTTATTTCTTACAATAGTAATATGATACACTTCAAATAACCAGATGGATTAGATACATATGTATGTGACCTGATAATAATTATACTATGTAAGGAGTGTGTATTCAGTACTGTAATATGAGTAAAATACATTTTATAAAATAAAAAGGGATTCCACCGCAATGAAAATGGGGTTATGGGACCTAAAAACAGTCATGGAGAAGATGCATACATCATATTTTCATGTCTATATTTGATATGTATAAAAATCCAAACAATAAATAATCAGGTCCACAAAGATCAATGAATATTTTTTGATCATCTTCATATGAAATTACATGTGTTTGAGAAATATCCATAGAAGGGTGCGTATATACATACCAGGATAGACACCCTAAAACCACCCAGTGTAGAAATCAAGGATATTTAGGTCAAAAAATATAGAATAATATTCAAATAAAAAAATTATATTCAAAGAAGGATATAGACTGTGTCATTTGAGAGAGTCCGGCAATGTTCAACCCAACATCCAAATTGCATTGTCCCAATAAATTAATCTCAATAATATTTATGAAAAAATAATGAAACCTACTCCCCCTCTTAGAATATATAGTGGGAGACTCACACCTATCATAAGAATAATCAATTTATTAAGTAGTAGGATTCCCATTGGGGAAAAAATTCCATGTCATATAGATATCATTTGATTAGTGAGTACACGACTGAATGGATAGACGACACACACCCCAAGAGTGGGGGACTTCCTAACACTTTCAGTTATGCTGGGTTGATTTTTCATATTCTAACCAACATCCTCTATATTCCCAAATCATTATAAGAAATACATTTTTTATCCCTACGAATAATATGAGAAAGAATTATATAATATCAATATCTCATATTCAAAATTTTTTATAGTGTATAATAGGAATAAATATATACAAATACTGTGGATGCACTACTTATGCACCCAAATCAAATTCATAGATATGAAGATTCAAAAAACACTATAGTAGAAAGAGATAATTAAATGTTATCTAAGGGTCTGTGATGTTTTTCCCATTGGAAAATTCTAGAAATCTACTAATATATACATTTTATGAATTGGTCTACCATCCTGATGAGAATACAAGTGTACATGACATGTTAGACAAGAGGAAGGTAGTCGTTGTATATAAGTGTAATAAATTACATTTAAAGAGACATTGCCAAAAATATTTTCCTTGTTGTAAAAGTATATACATATTATCAAATTCAAAGTTTTATACGTACATGATTTTGAGACCTAGACATAGTGAAATTCATGTTTTTTCCAAACCACATTCCATTCATGTCTAAATGACTATATGCGCGTGTAATCACTATACAATCAATAAAGGAACTCTTCTAGAATACATTATGAGAAAAACATATATATAATATGATATTTAACTGGATAGAGATCTACAACTTCCACATAGTGGGTTTCATCATCATTTTTCATAATAATTATATTATGTATGACAACAAAATGAATCATAAAAATTACATCATCCAAAAAATCATGTTATCATCCCTATTTATTTCTATGATATTCCCAAAATAAATTTTTATGTCCCAATAAATCACTTTCATACATAGGGAAAAAAATTTACCTCTATCATCTGAAATTTATATGCCTTTTTATCACATATATACCCAATTTCCTATATTTAAAAACACATTATGAACCCATTTCATATACTTACCTGATTCTCCCCCATCACACATTCATCATCTTCATGCTCCTTATTAATCACTGAAAATCTAGATTCAATTTTTTTTGAAATCCATATACCAATAATTCATCGATATTGGGTCAATATTCATAGAACCACATGTTGTGGATTTGTCATTTTATAATTGTGTGATGAAATAATGATTTGAATTAAAATTTTAATTATTAGAGGCTAATGGAAATTCCAAAAATTGAATGTTATTAATGGATATTTCAATGAAAGGTCATGTAATTTGTGATTAAAATGTGAAATGTGAAATTTATATCAATAAATAAATGAATTAATCACATCAGATAATATATTATTTAAAATGACAATAAAAAAATAAACCCTAACTCTTTATTAGAACAGATTTTTGGTGATTATCACATCATCATTGACATCGTTGGTGGTCTCCAATGAAGAAAAAAAATTTCAAATACCCCAATATCTAAATATAATTATCTATATATATATATCTCAAGATATTTTTTACTGTGGTTATCCCTAGATAGAGGTAACAAGTGATTATTTACATAAATAACTAAGTTTCAATGGCATAAAAAATTATTATTTACATACGTAGATTAATTAATTAATGACACCTGTAATGTTGTGCGTAACATCACATGTAAGTAAAGAATTATTTATATTCATATCTAGGACTATATATGAATTATATAGTGTTTTAGAGGCTTAAAATTAGAATAAATACAATCTTAAGAATAGAATTCACTAATATTTTTAAAAGATTGTTTTACAGCCTTTTGATGGCGAACCATTTTTAAATATATATTTTGACAATTTTATATGCTATATTTTTCAAAATAAACTTAATCTTTAGTATTCAGACATTGAAATTTACTTTTGATAAATTTTTTGTATTTTTCTGAAAATTTCAATTTTTTAATGAATAGTGAAAAATACTGCATTTTACTTCAAAACTGCTTTTTCATTTAATTTAATTATATTGATAGATTATCTTTTTAATTTAGTTTTATGTGTAAATATAATATATTTTTATTATTTAATCCAATAGTGGTAACTAGGATTAAATTCACATTGAAATTGGACAGAAACAATTATCAAACTTTTGATAGAAATTGTTTCTAAAAAACCCGCTATTTGTTTTCACAACGGGAATTATTTAAATTTAATTATTGCAATTTCATGTGTCTGTAATTTTATAAAATTGATTAAATAATTGGAATCAGAAGGTCCAAATTATGTAATTAATAATCTTTTGTTTTTGGACATTATTAATAGTAACAACGTTAATTATATTTAATTATCGTGATTAATTAGTAATCGGGAAGTTAAGGGTAATAAAATAATATCATAATAATAACAAATGACCCCAAAATGTGTCTTGATTATACTGGTTGTATCATTTCATACCATGGGATTCCTTTTTCCAAACATAGGGACCCCATGGAATCACTTTAGGGTGATAGTGACACTTTACCATTTTATTTTTAATGAAAGGAGAATATCACAAACGTATGTAACACCTAATTAAAACAATTTTAATTTTTTCAACATAAATTATATCTTGGACTATAAATAGTAATTTTTTAGCTAAAAATATTTCCTACATTATTGTATTTTTTTATAATTTTTAGACATTAAATAAATTAATTTATTTGTGGCATCATGATGATACAGCGATTACCTCATTAATGAACCATTTAAATAAAATGAAAATATGTTGTAATATCTAGTACTTACACATGTAAAACACCTATTGGATGAGTATATTTATAACCCTTATCACCATATCCTCGAAATATTTCAATGTGGGACGTTTAAAATCTGAAACTCATTTTAATATAAAGTAACATTTCTTGACATTCCAAGAGTGCCCCTCCTCCCTCTTATAAAAGGCCCCCACCTCTACCTCCTAAAAAACACCTCTAAAGCCATTGTCTCGGCCAATCTATACTCATTTTATCTCTCCACATCCCTGTATTAATCATAGATGCCATACCTTAGGCAGAAATCTCTTCAAGAAACCCTTTGGTTCAAACCAAGAGTAGTTACCCGATTTAAATGTAACGTCTTCACTTGTGTTATTTTGTTTTATTTTGCTTCTCCAACCCCATAAACTCTTTTAATTGATTTCTTTTGTTACAAAACTAGTATCTTAAATATACTAGTATGTTTTTATGATAAGTATTATAGCTACACTTATACACACCTTCATCTAATGGTTAAAGAACATACTGTTTCCGTGGATGGTAAATTTCTACCTCATGAAACGATGATTGTTCAATATCCTTCTAACACATTTCATGTTGGCCATTAAGATGTCACTCTATTTATATATGATATATATTATTTTCAAGTTTTCTTTATGCTTTGGTATTTTTCATTTATGGATTTCTTTTATGGTTTCCATTATGTATAAACACAATATCTTCATTTTAGGAAGTGCGGACTACCGCCCCCTCAAAGTGATTTGATTTATTAATACCATATGTGGGATGTATAAAGGATAGTGTTATTGATATTATAAATGATATTATACTAGAATTATAATATACCTTTATTTCATTATGATTTCATTCCATGAAATACGAAATAAAAATGGATGTAGGGTTCATGCGTATGTAGGGCATACCGTCTCCATGAACGATGCATTTCATTTCTTACCTCTAAATGTTATTTAATATTATAAATGCACATATATACTGGATATATATGCTATATATTATATCTATATCATGAACATAATTCTGTAAATAATGGACATTTTACAACATTACCAACTTGTAATTATAAGGAGTTTATTTTTGACTCAAGTACTAATGATCGACAAAATGACCGTTATTAACTTAAATAATTACATAGTGTTCATAACATGATAATAAGTGATATAAATGAACAATGTTATTGAAAAGGGTTCTTAAGCAAGTAGAAATTAACTCATGTTTATTATTCAGGAGATTAAATAACGATCGAGTCAAGTAGGACACGAGATAAGGGACTTTGTCTCAATCTCCTTTCATTGTGGCATATTTTGTTTTATACACAACTTTCTTTTATACGGTGTATAAACCCCATTTATTTATACATTTATTATAAAATAATATTTTTTATATGAATCATTTTACTAAATGGAAAAAGGGAATGTTTTTGTTGTACGTATGGGGCGACAACAAATTTTCTGCCGCCGTGACAATTATTTGAGTTTCGGCTTCCTCTACAGGCCATAACTTTTTACTTGTTTTAAATGTATAATAAATACAATGTTTTACTTTACTTTTATTTTTTTATTGAAAATGGTTTCGATAATGTTTTTATTATATCAAAGTGTTATTGATATCTTGTGATTGAAATGTGTAAATGTTATGTTTCCTTTATGCTTGTTTTATGTGATATGATTATGTTGTGGTTCATGGGAATTGTTTATGAAGACGGTTGGTTCCGTGATAAAAAAGGGAAGGTGAGCCTAATATAGCTCTCTAATGCATTGGATAATGCGAAGGGGTTAAATGCAAATGTTTCTCCAAAGATATTTAGGGAATATATTGTGATGGGTATTCCAAACGTAACCATAAGGGTCACTCCCTATGTAAGAATGTTATAGATGCCTCCAGTTACCTTTATGTCTTATTATTTCTATGAGTTATTCATGAATTGATGAATTATGTTAATGTACTTATGTTTTATGATTAAATTATGATTTCATTGTTTCTTATTTATACATGGACTAATGTTTTCATTCCATATTTTTATATACCATACTGAGCTTTTTATGCTCATCCCATGTTTTTGAAATGTTTTTCACAGGTCAAGAAAAATCTACATGTTGTGATGATAGTGTCAAGGAAGTGTCATGATAGAATCCATGTTTTGTTTTAAATATGTATCCTTTGATGGGAAAATTGAATATTGTCTTTAATGTAACCACCTTGTTTAAATGTGGAATGTAATACATGATTTAGGATCTAATTCTCTAAAACTCTAATCCGAAAAATATCCTCAATATGAAATCTTGTAACAACTAATTATTAAGTAATTTTTACGGTTGGGGATTTATAGTTGGTATCAGAGGGAGGTTTAGATAACATTAGGGGTTAGAATTCTATTAATTGATTGTCCAAAAATATTTTTTTATGGTCAAATTGAAATGATATAGCATTTGAAGATTACCATGTTGTTTCATCTAAGACATGTTTTTTCAGAATGGTTTTCTGCAGAGGGAATAGGGAAGCAGTGCTATGAAGGCATACAGAAGGAAATGACCTTCCGAATCGGCATCATGAGATGGTCAGAATTGGAACTGAATAGTTTTTTACAGTAATGGTGTAGTTGACTCATGTGATAAATGTTGGCGGTATCCATGCATGTGATCAGCCAGATCAACCGTAGAGGAACATGTCAGGTGTGGAACATTTTAATGAGGCAACATCCTCCATCATTCAGAGGATCATCAGACCCTATTCTAGATGAAGGGTGGATTAAATAACAAGAGAAGATTTTCGATGTCATGGGGTGTTCAGACAATCAAATTTTAGTATTGTTGTTTTCTGTTTAGAGGGTGAAGCAGATCAGTGGTGGTCTATGGTTAAGAATATCATGGACGCTGATGAGATTGATGCACTTGATTGAGATGAATTCAACGGTATGTTTCTTGAGAAATATTTTCCTAAGTCTGTTCGACTAAGGATGGAAAAACAATTCTTGGAATTGAGGCAATTGGATGACTTAGTGGCTGCTTATGAATAAAGGTTCACTCGATTGGAACGGTATACTGTAAATTTTATCCGAGGCACTAATAGTAAAATCAATTGTTTTTACAAAGGATTAAAGCCACAATATCGAAAGGCTTTAACTTCTCGTGAGTTAAAGAATTATGAAAAGCATGTTTGATTTGGTGAGAAGGTGGAAATGGAGTTTGTCGATGATCAATTGTTCTATAACAAAAAACAAAATAAGAGACCGAGGTGTCAGGAGAAAGGGAATAATCCTTCTAAAAGGACTGATGGTAAGAAAACTATGATTTCAATTTGTGATAAATGTGGTAAAAATCATGCAAAGGAATGTCTTTTGAATTATGTAAGGTGCTACCGATGTGGTAATATGGGAAATAAGGCTCGTTATTGCACTGAAAAAGACCAGGGTGATGGTAAGACCAAATTTGATTTATAGTTAGTGAAATGATTCAAGTGCAATGAGATGTTTCATTATTTAAACGAGTGTTCGACAAAGAGCTCAAATGATGGGAAGAAGTCAGACTACAAGAAAAAGGGAGTGGTGAAATCCTTTGCAACTACTTTAGTAGATGTTGGGCCAGCAAATGGAGTGGTATCAGGTACTTTGTTTGTTTTCTCAGATTATGCCAATGTGTTGTTTGATTCGGTGTCTACACATTCTTTTATCTCAGAAAACTTTTCTAGTAAATTGGGAATTCCATCCCAAGAAATGACTCCTGAACTTCTCGTAAAAACACATGGGGAAAATGTTGATGAAAAAAGATTTTATAAGAGTCTTCTTATCCTTATTCGTGGAAAGATCTTACTTGAAAACCATATTGTTTTACCTCTAGTAGAGTTTAATGTTAACTTGGGTATGGATTGGCTCTATGTTTACCATGATAAGATTTATTGTAGAGCTAAAGAAGTTTACTTTCAGAAATACATTCAGCTTGTGTACAAGAATGAACCCTTACTGTTGATAACATATCAAGAGGCTGAGAAACATGTAAAAGATGGAAATGAATGTTACCTGGAAAATATTGTTGAAAACAAAAAAACCGTTCAGATTAATGACATGCTAGTGGTAAATGAGTATCTTGATGTTTTTCCTGATGAGTTTCCTAGAATAATACCAGATCGGGAAGTTTAATTTACTGTTGACTTAGTTCCTGATGCTAATCCAATTTCAAAACCCCCTTATCGAATGGCTCAAATTGAACTTTTAGAGTTGAAGGACCAATTGCAAGATTGATTAGAGAAAGGTTTCATTCGACCTAGAACATCACCATGGGGTTCTCATGTATTATTTTTTAAAAATAAATATGGTTATATGATACTTTCCATTAATTATAGAGCCTTGAATAACATCACTGTTAAGAACAAATATCCTTTTCCTCATATCGTTGATTTTTTTGATCAGCTCCTGGGAGCTCAGTTTTTTTCAAATATTGACCTGAGATCGGGGTACCCTCAGTTGAAGTTAAAGGAAGCAGATATTCTGAATACCACATTTCGTACAATATATGGCCATTAAGAATTTGTAGTAATGCTTTTTTGGCTAACCAATGCACCTCTTGTATTCATGGTCCTTATGAATAGTATTTTCCAAGTGTTCTTGGATAATTTGTGGTTGTTTTCATTGATGATATTTTGGTGTTTTCTAAAAGTAAGGAGGAGCATGAAAGTAATTTAAGGGTAATTTGGAAAACCTTATAATAAATGAAATTGTTTTGGAAATTTAGAAAGTGTGAGTTTTGGTTGCAACAAATTTCATTCCTTGTTCACATTGTTTCTAAAGATGGGATAACTGTTGATCCTGTAAAAAAAGGTTGTTTAATAATGGAAAAGACCCACAAATGTAACCGAGATTCGTAGTTTTCTTGGTTTGGAAGGCTATTACCGAAGGTTTTTTATAAATTTTCACGGTTATCTAGTCCAATGACTAAGAAAAATCGGAAGGGTGTTATGTTTATCTGGAAAAAAGAATATGATGATTGTTTTCAGGAATTGAAAAGAATTTTGGTGAATGCTCCAGTTTTTGCACTACCTTCTAGGAATGGTGAGTTTGTTATCTACAGTGATGCTTCATTGAAAGGACTTGGCTTCATCCTATTTCAGAATGATCAGGTAATTTCATATGATTCACAAAAATTGAAAACTCCTGAGGTATATTACCCTACACATGATTTTGAATTAGCTATTGTTGTTTTCGTTTTAAAACTTTGGAGGCATCATTTTTATGGTGTAAAGTGTGAAATATATAGTAATCACAAATGTTTAAAGTATATATTCACTCTTAATGAACTGAACATAAGACAGAGGATATGGCTGTAATTCTTCAGGGATTATGATTGTACAATTCATTACCATCTCGGAAATGAAAATAAAGTGGCTTATGCTTTGAGTCGAAAAAGTAATTCTTCATTAACAATGTTACGTTTGGAACGTTATATGTTTGTTAAGGATTTGATGAACATTTGTATAGAAGTTGTTGGTAAAGGATTTTCTTCTGTTTTTCTTAGGTATCAGTGAAATATTCTCAATCAGAGAGAATTAAGCAAGCACAGAAGCAAGACAGTGAGTTGCAGAAAAAGGCAGAGCTGGTTAATAAGGGTATGTTGCCTAAATTCAATATTGATGATGATTGTGTTTTGTGAATTGGGAAGAGGTTGTGTGTGTCGGGTGATTCACAATTGAAGAGAGAGTTGTTATGTGAAGCTCATAGTTATCCATTTTCAGTTCATCCTGGCAGTACTAAGATGTTTAGAGATCTTCAGGAGTATTACTAGTGGGATAGAATGAAAAGAGATACTACTGATTTACTGTAAATAGTTTGAATTGTCAAAAGGTTAAAACAGAGTGGCAGTTACTGAAACGGATTCATCAGCCTTTACCAGTACTAGAGTAGAAATGGGAGAATATATCCCTGGAATTCGTTGTGGGATTTCTGAAGACACCACGAGGTAATAATGCAATCTAGGTTATTGTTGATTGCTTGACTAAACCTTCTCATTTCCTTACTATATGAGATAATTTTTCCTTAGATCAACTTTCTTGTTTGAATCTTAAAGAGATATTCAGTTTACATGGGTTTCCCCTCTCCATTGTATCTGATCGTGATCCCAGGTTTACATGTAACTTTTGGAAAGTCCTTCAGAAGTCATTGCGTACTGAATTAAATTTTAGAACATCTTTTCATCCTCAATCAAATGTGCAGTCAAAACGAACAATTCAGACATTGGGGGATATTCTACGTGCTTTTCTGATTGATGATCAGGGAATTTGGTACCAACATCCTTCATTGGTTGAGTTTTATTATAATAAGAGTTTTCATTCCAGTATACAGATGGCTCCGTTTGAGGCATTATATGGGAGGTGGTGTCGAACTCTATCTTTTTCGGATGAAGTGGGTGAAAGTATGTTGATTGGAATAGAATTTGTAGAAGAGTTGGCAGAAAATGTTTAGATGATACAGAGACACATGAGAATAGCTCAGAGTATGTAGAAAAGATATGCAGACAACAGGAGGAAGGATCTCTCTTTTGAGATAGGTGATCATATCTTCCTCAACGTTTCACCATGGAAAAGTGTGATGCGATTTGGTAAGAAAGGAAAGATGAGTCCAAGGTTCATTGGACCATATGAAATTCTGGATAGTGTTGGATCAATTGCATACCGAGTGGAATTACCTCAGAGTTTATCTCAGGTACACAATGTTTTTCATGTTTCAATGTTATTGAAGTACATACCAGATCCATCTCATGTTTTGAGTCCATAGGTAGTTTAGTTGGAAGAGAATCTATCTTATGAGAAACAAACAGTCCGGATTCTTGACCATAGGGGGAATGTGTTATGGAATAAGGTTATTCATCATGTAATGGTTTTGTGAAAAAAAACCACCTGATTGAAGAGGCAACATGGGAATATGAAAATGCAATGAGGGATTAATACCCCCACTTATTCAAAAAGTAAATAAATTTCAGGGGTGAAATTTTTTAAATGGGGGAAGGATATAACATACCATGTAAGTAAATATTTATGTATTTTTATATATATGTCTATTTATGAACTATATAGTGTTTTTTAGGCTTAAAATGAGAATTAATCCAATCGTAAGCATAGAATTCTCTAATATTTTTAAAAGATTCATTTACCACCTTTTGATGGAGAACCATTTTTAAATCTATCTTTTGAAAATTTTATAATCTCTATTGGTAAAAATAAACTTATTCTTAAGTATTGGGATGTTGAAATTTACTTTGGATAAATTTTTGTATTTTTCTGACAATGTTCATTTTTTAATGAATTGTAAGAAATACTGCATTTTACTTCAAAAATGCTTTTCATCTAATTTAATTATACGTATAGAATATGTTTTTAATTGGGTTTAAAGTTAATGTAGAATCAATTTTTACCATTTAATCCGGTGGTGGCCATTGGGATTAATTTTCACATTGAAATTGGACATAAACAATTGTCAATCATTTGATAAAAAATGTTTCTAAAAAACCCGCTATTTTTTTGACAACGGGAATTTTTTTTTAAATTAATTTTATCAATTTCTGTGTTTGGAATTTGGTAAAATGGGTTCCATATTTGGAATCATAAGGTCCAAATTATATAATTAAGACTCTTTTGTTTTTGGACATTATGAATAGTAATGACGGTAAATATCATTAATTATCGTGATTAATTATTAATATGGTAGTTAAGATTAATAAAATAATATCATAATAATAAAAAATGACCCCAACATCTGTCCTAATGCTACTGTTTGTGTCATAGACGAACATGGGATGCCTTGTACCAAACATAGGGACCCCATGGTATCACTTTTGGGAGATAGTGACACTTTATCATTTTATTTTTAAAGAAAGGAGAATATCACAAAAGTTTGTAACACCTAAGTAAAACAATTTTAATTTTTTCTACATAAATTATCTCATGAACTATAAATAGTTATTTGAAAGATAAAACTACTTCCTACATCATAGTATTTTTTTTTATAATTTTTAGACATTATTTAAATTAATTTATTTGTGACACCATGATGATGCAACGATTTCCTCATTAATGAATGATTTAAATAAAATGAAAATATAATGTAATATCTAAGACATAAGATAGTCAAAAACCTATTATATGATTATATTTAGAACCTTTATCACCTTATAATCTCAATATATCAATGTGGGACCTTTAAAATCCAAAACTCATTTTAATATAAATTAATAATTCTTGACTTTCCATGAGTTTCCCCCCTCCCTCTTATAAAATGCCCCCACCTCTACCTCCTTTCCCACACCTCTCAAGCCATTGGATAGGCCAATATCATATAATTTTAACTCTCCACATCCCTTTCTTCATCATATATGCCTTACCTTAGGAAAAAATCTCTTCAAGAAACCCTTTTGGTTCAAACCAAGAAGAGTTACCCGACATAAAGGTATTGTCTTCACTTGTGTTCTTCTATTTTATTTTGATTATCCAACCCCCTAAACTCTTTTTATTCCTTTATTTTATAAAAATACCAGTATCCTAAATATACTAGGATGTTATTATGAGAAGCATTCGAGCTACACTTACGCACACCTTCGTCTAATGGTTAAAGAACATACTGTTTCCGTGGATGGCGAATTTCTGCCTCACGAAACGATGATTGTACAATATTCTTCTAACACCATTCATGGTGGCCATTAAGATGTCACCCTATTTATATATGATATATATTATTTTTATCTTTTCCTTATGATTCTTTATTTTTTATTTATGGCATTCCTTTATGGTTTCCATTATGGGTAAACGTGATATCTTTATTTTAGGAAATGCTGACTAAGGCCTCCTAAAAGTGATTTGATTCATTAATACCATATGTGGGATATATAATGGATAGAGTTAGTGATATTATAAATGATATTATAATGGAATTATAATATTCATTCTTATCATTATGATTTCATTCCACAAAATATTAAATAGAAATGAATGTAGCGTTAATGCGTACGTACGGCTTACCGTCTCCGTGAACGGTGCACTTCATTTCTTACCACTAAATGTTATGTAATATTCTAAATGCCTGTATATACTAGATATATATGATATATATTATATCTACACCATGAATTTAATTCTGGATATAATGGATATTTTACCACATGAACAACTTGAAATTATAAGGAGTTTATTTTTGACTCAAGTACCAATGATTGAAAAATTGACCGTTATTAACGTAAATAATTACATAGTGTTCATAACATGGTAATAAGTGAAATAAAAGGAATAATTAAATTGAAAACGGTTCTTAACCATGTATATATTAACTCAAGTTTATTATTCAAGAGATTAAATAATGATCAAGTCATGTCGGACATGAGGTAAGGGACTTCGTCTCAATCTCCATTCATTGAGGCATATTTTGTTTTATACACAACATTATTTTATACGGTGTATAAAACCTTTTGACTTTTACGTTTATTAAAATGGAATCTTTTTTATATGAAGTGTTTTACTAAACAACAAAGGGGAATGTTTTTGTCGTACGTATAAGGAGACAATGACTTTTTCGCCGCTGTCTAAATTATATGAGTTTCGACTTCCTCTAAAAGCCACAACTTTTTTCTTTTTTAAAAAAAATGAAAAACTAAATACAATGTTTTACTTTTCATTTATATTGGTATTGAAAATGTTTTTGATAATTTTTTTATTAGATCAATGTGTTATTGTTATCTTGTGATTGAAATATGGAAATGTTATGTTTCATTTATGCATGTTTTATGTGATACGATTATGTTATGGTTCTTGGGAATTGTTTATGAAATCGGGTGGTTCCGTGATAAACTAAGGGCAGGTTATCCCAATATATCTCTCCAATGCATTGGGTAACAC
Organism: Viscum album; assembly: GCA_963277665.1. NCBI lineage: Eukaryota > Viridiplantae > Streptophyta > Magnoliopsida > Santalales > Viscaceae > Viscum > Viscum album. The sequence goes on from OY728128.1 coordinate 164,436,847, forward strand.
TAAGTGGTTATACTCTAAGGTTCCATCGAAGAGATTAAGGAAATATACTGTGATGGGTATTCCAAACAGTACCATGAGGGTTACTCCCTACGTAAGAATGTTATAAATGCCTCAAGTTACCTTTATGTCTTTTGATTTCTATGAGTTAATAATGATTTTGTGAGGTATGTTAATGTTATTATGTTTTATGAGTAAATTATGATTTCATTTATTCTTATTTATACATGGACTAATGTTTTCATTCCATATTGTTATATACCTTACTATGTTTTTTATGGTCATCCCATGTTTTTGAAATGTTTTTCACAGGTCATGGGAAAGGTACATGATGTGATGATAATGTCAACGAAGTGTCATGAATGAATCCATGTTTTCTTTTAAATATGTTTCCTTTGATGAGAAAATTGGATATTGTATTTAATATAACCACCTTGTTTAATTGTGGAATGTAATTCATGATTTATGATCTAATTCTCTAAAACTCTAAACCTGAAAAGATCCTCAATGTGTAATCTTGTAATAACTCAAGATTAAGTAATGTTTAAGGCTGGGGACTTATATTCTGACCCAAGAGATCTGGTATACAAGAAATTATAAATCATTTACAAGTAGAACCCCTATTATTTGGATGCAACCACAATGTTATTTTTTCCTATCAGAGGTTCTATTATTGGTGAAATTAAAATTATATGAATCCACATGAACTCTTATTAATGAATAATATATTATATTATATATTTTATTTTAGGAATTTTGAATTATAATTTCATAAAAATTTCCTAGAAACAATCCATTATATTATTAATTTTTTTAAAATTGATTTGGGAATAAATATGAGAATCATCATTATTCACAAAAAATTGGCCTTCTATTCAATAATGACCATTGAATTATATTTTCCATTCTTGAATTATTTTATCACTATCAATTATTATTTAGAAGGTGTCCCCAGAAAAATAGTCTAACTTATTCTATAAAAATATTGTAGACTACCCTGTAACAACATTTAACTCACAATCATGTAACTGATGTATCATATTTCAAAATATAATTAATTACCTAAAAATAAGATTATTTTAAATTCCATTTTATTATTCACAGAAAAATTATCACATCCTACTTCACACATTATACAATTTGTCAATTATTTTTTCAATATCATCCAAGGGTACCATCATCATTATTATTAATTATAAACAACTCATATTTTTCTGATTGAAAATGTCTATTCTTTCTCTATGGTATAGAATTTCAATAATTTATTATAAAAAATGTTTTACATTGTAATATGATAATATATATATTTTTTGACTCATATAATTGATAAAATGTTTCATATATTTCCTACTATTAAATTTTTTGTAATATATTTACAATATCATTTCAATTGATATAAATATTTAATAATATATATCTGAATTTTAATATTCCATTATCCAGTATATTGATATCATTCAATTTTTTAAATTTGGAAATAATGAATTTATATTAACTCATTGATAAATTTTTATATTACTAATTCAAAATATTGATACATCGTTACTTCTATTGAATAATAAATAAATAACAAATTTTCCGATCATTAATATACCAAGAAATAACTATAAAAATTACACTTAATAAATTAAAATTAATCAGGTGTAAATATTTTTTCATTGTTATTAATGATCACATTCATATTTACGGTTTCATTATTATTTTTTAAATCATTTGTCGAAATAAATGATTTATTCTTATAATAGTCATGGTTGATTTATCCTTTCGAAAAACATATTAGATTTATTTAAATGGTTTCGGGTCCCTCGCATTTTTACTTTCAATACATTAAAGAATTATTTTCTACGAATATTTTGTTTCATTGTTATCATTTACACTAAATCTATACCTCAGTTGGATCGAAAATTCTGATCATTATATTAAAAATTTTATCAACGTTCATTACATATAAACATATCAAATTAGTCACCTAAATATATCTTTATGGTATTTTTAACTTCTATATGGTATGTTGTGTGGTTCTAAATGATCACATATGAATTATACTCTTCTAATTGTAATAAATATTTTATTTTTTCATTTATAGAATATTCTATATGAATTAAATTTATTCAAAATGTCTTAAATTAGGTATATTAATCCAAATTTTTACAATAATATTATCCATAACATGCGAGAATCACTTAGTTCAAAAAATGAAAATACTGTGAAAGAATTATATGCACCATAAACTATTATTTAAGGGGATAATAATAAACAT